>CM026065.1:2055555-2698333 GCA_014839685.1 Anableps anableps
AGTGCTTCACATCATAAAAACATCAATCAAGTATTCAGCAAAATTATCAAAATCATCAAAAACATCAAAATCATCGAGCAAAATCATCAAAATCATCAAGCAAATACACATGAAAATCATCAAAATCATCAAGCAAATACACATGAAAATCATCAAAATCATTGGGAAAATATCAATGCATCAAAATCATAGGGTTCATCAAGCAAGCAACTATATTCAAGCCAATATAGTTCAAAAATATTGATCAATGATCAGTATAGTTTATATAAAATTTCTATCTAAGGAAACCCAGCAGAGCAAAGAAAATTTCAAAAAAGGGTTTTGGACCGTTGTCTTTTAGGTGACCCCTGTGCTGCAGTTGGCATGCAGTAGGTCACTCCGGTTTGGAAAATGTTCTTGGCTCTCAATGTATGGAGTTTGCATATTCTCCCTGTGCATGCTTAGGTTCTCACTGGGTACTCTGGCTTCCTTCCACTGTCCAAAAAACATTTGTGTCAATTGGTCTCTCTAAATTTTGCATGGTTATTGTCCTCTGTGTCTCTGTCTGTCTTGGCCTGTGATGGACAGGTAACCTATTCAAGGTGTACCCTGCCTCTCTTCCACTGACTGCTGGAGGAACCCCCCCATACCCCTCCATACCCCCCCCAGCCCTGTGACCCTGCAAGGATATGCACGTGTAGACTTTAATTAGAGGTTTTGGAGGGTAAAAAGCTGAACAAAAATGCACCCCACACTTTTCAGATTTTTATTAATAAAATATTTTGAACACCACTTCATAAATATGCACTAGTTTATGTATGTATGTACTTTATGTATCTATGACATAAAATGGCAATAAAACACATGGAAATTTGTGGATGTAAAGTGATGAAATATGAAAAAGTTCAAGGGTTATGTAAACCTTTTCATAGTAATGTTTATGGTTTACCATCAAGCTCTTCATTAAGCTACATCTAGGTGGGGGATTTATTGTCCCTGGTATGCCTGGTGCTGTGTATTCATTAGTTTGTCAAGTTGAGCCATTCTCATTTTCAGCTTCCATCATCATATTGTTTCAGTTAAAGCTGTTCTGAAACAACCTTCAGCACTTCCTGATTGAACAGCAACCTGTTCAAACCTTTAAACCCTTGCATTCTTTTTTGTCACAGAAACAAAAAGTCCAAAAACATGAAGGTTAAAGTGTGGTTCTAAAGTTTGTCACAGAAAAAATGTGATCTAAGAAGGTGATGGCTTTGGAAAGTGGACTGCATAATGTGTTCTCTGCTAGCTGTATCGGTGTCAGGTGGCTGGATCATGTGCTTCTGCTTTTGATGACAGCGATGGCTCTTTGCAAGCCCTGCAGAACAGCCCAAAGTTTCAGTTTCACTAAAACTGAGAGACAGTCCCTATGAGTGCCTAATGCTGGAGCCTAGAATAAGGCACAATGTAACAAATACAAAAGGACTTTTTCCCTCCCAGGTCATTATCTAGATTACCTTCATGGTACCTTTTTTGAGCGAACTGAAACTTCAAGAATTCAGAAAGCTAAATCATACAACATACTTTTGAATCAATGCACACTTGCTTCATAAGAATGTCTGTGATTATTAGCATTTTCATGGATGTCTGATGTGCAGGAGTCCAGCTGTTTAAAAGGAGAAGATTTCAAATGTTGATTTCGTGCCTGCTGAATGCTTGACAATTGATGTGATGTTTGCATTGCCAATATTATAGTATGATTAACACTATTAATAAAATAAAAGCGTTATTAGTCAAAATTGATGCTTATCAGTGAGTTAAAAAAAATGTTGGCTCAGTAATGCCCATGCTGTGTGCAGTACTCATCTTCTCTGAGTGCTATGTCTCAAAGTTGATAACTCGACAACAGTGGCCATATGGGGACTGTGTATGCAGAATATGCTTTTTTTAAATTTTGAAATGTGAAAATTTGTTGAAAATCGTACAGCTTCCAGTTTAAATATATATGTATTGAGGAGATCTGCAAAGTCTGCATTATGTATGAAGCACGTTCAGCTCCTTGCCAAGCATAGGTAGAGTTCAAGTGGTCTGTATAAAGGACCTCAGTGAGTGAAAGAGAGTATGTATGTACAGTACCTTGCAAATGATTTCCACCTGAAAAACTTTAGTTTATTTTATTGGCATTGTTATGACAGAGAAACCCTAAGTAGTGCATTAATATGAAGATTAATATGAAGTTGAAGAAACATCATGCTTGTCATAAGTTTTACAAATAAAAATCAGAAAATTGGAGCAGGTATTTGTATTTAGACTTCCTGAGTTTGAGCTTTCTATCTCTAGAGAGTGTTACTCTTCTTTACATGCTCAGTGTGAGGGATCGCTGCAAAGTCAATGACACAATGCAGGCAGTTGTCTTCTGTCGCTACGTGCTCATCCAGGAGGAGTGAAAGCTGCAAGTCAGTGACTCTGTGCAACCTGCTGGGTTTCCTTAGATAGAGGACTTTATAAATCAGTTTGAATAATGAACTGAACTGAGCTTTTTTGTAAAGTGGCTTGAGATGACGTGTTAATTGGTGCTGTTATAAATAAACTGAAGTGAATCAAAATGGCACAAACTCTGTGAAATTCGATGGAGAGACTATATGAAAATGTACTTTTACTGTTTGCCATAGATTCTCAATTAGATTTAAGTCTGGACTTTGACTAGGCCATTCTAACAAAAATAAGCTTTGATACAAGCCATTCCATCATAGCTCTGGCTGTTTGTTGGGGGGCGCTGTCCTGCTAGAAGTAAAGCCCCAGTTGCAAGACTTTTCCAGCCTTTACCCTTATTTATTTTTCCATGATTGCCTTGTATTAATATGCATCCATTTTTCTTAAAGCTTGACCAACAACCCTGTACTTGTTGATGAAAAGTATTCCCACAGCATACTGCTATTTCAAAGTGGGGATGGTGTGTTCTGAGGGAATGTGAATTGATAGTTTGCTCCCACATATATGTGGAAAGATCTCATCTGAGATCTTTCCACATATTTGCTGGGTTCACAACATTCATGTTTTTACACCACATAAGTGACTTCTTAAGGCTTTCTTGAAGGAATGATTTTTTTTCTTGCCACTCTTCCATCCTAGATTTGTTGAGTACACTGGTTTATCTGATGCTTGTCTGGAGCATGCATGGGCCTCTCTGCCTTTACAGTGTAGGTGAATGGCCATGTGATGCCTTATGATGCTGTCTCTTCACTAGTGTCCTCTCAAAACCCTCTGAGGCCTTTATAGAACAGATGGACTTATACCGAGACTAAATTACGATTATTTTAGGATTAGGATTAATCGATTAATCCTATAAAACAGGCATATTCTACAGATGTTTTATTTAGCCAATTAAGCTTATCTGATACAATATTAGAAATACATTAAAAGATGGAAATAAACTCATAATTCAATTACTTTTTTTTTTAAATGAGAAAAAAAATATTCCATATAATGCAATAACATATCAGTCCTTTAGTGCATGCTTGATCATGAAACCCTCAGCCCTGTCTGCTTGACTTAACATCAGTATAGTATATGGTGTGTGTGTGTGTGTGTGTGTGTGTGTGTGTGTGTGTGTGTGTGCGTATGTACAGTTTTGGCTTAATTACTGCTCTTAATATTTTTAAAATGATTAACAATTAATCGATTACTAAATTAATTGCCAATTATTTCAATTAACGATTCATCACAATTATTCCGATTCATCATTTCAGCCCTAGAGTGGACAATATTTTTTAAAAAGGGGACTTTTAAAGCCAATTGCTTCCATACAATTTTATTAAGGGTATCAATTTACTTCTTCACTATTATGCACCATTGTGTTGGTCTTTCAGGTAAAAGCCCAATAAAACACTGAAATCTGTAGTTGTGAGGTTAGAAAAAAATGGAAACGTTCAAGAGGAATGACTAATATTGCAAGGCACTGCACATATGGCTATACAGACATAAGTGTTGCTTTTTCTCTTTTGCCAAGATGTTATGATTTCAGTCTTATATTTCATGCAGCTGACAGGAGAAATTCTGATTCTGATAACTCAAGAAGTCTGTGTAAAGGTTATGCAAACATTATCTTTGGTTCATATTTGTCTCAGTGTCTTATGTTTACAGTTCTCTAACAGATATGTGAAAGTGCAGAAGTCATAGCTGCTCAGCAGGTCACAGCTGTGATGGTGGTGATAAACATCAGAGTGGCACAGTGTGGCGGAGCAGCTTAACATTACATGAAAAGCAATGAAAAGACTGATTGACTGAAAAACACTCACTAATTAGGGAACCGCAGCGACTAGCGGGTCATGACTTTGGAATTAATTAATAGTTTGTCCAAGCTGAATAACTGAACATTGAGTGTTGGAGGATAAGGATCTCTTTTCTTTTTAAGTTAACGTCTTCACCGCAGCCTGGATGTGGTAAAACGGAGCACACAGTGGCCTACCCAGAGGCTGCACCTCAGCTGGTAATTTATGGATAGCATAAGCGCTTTCTCGCTGGGCCTTAACACATGTCTAAACCTTTATACGTCTTCAATAATCACCTTGTAGCTCTTCTTGATTTGCTGTCAAGAGGCTTTCTGGCTCTTGCAAAGGATCAACTCTTAAACATCTGATCACATCATCTAATGACCTGATTACCTTTCACATATTTTCATTTGTCATACTACATGAGCTAGAAAATCCATTTTACCATTTCTCCTTGACTTACAGAAATGCATGGCAGATTTTTCATAATGCACTGAGGCACTCTGTACTGGACATTTTACAGAAGACCTTCTGAAAAGTTTTTTTCTTTTTGATAATAATATGGTTATGTCATTCAGTCACAAAGCATCCTTCCCTTTCTTCATAATAATTTCATGTATTGTATTACATCACACAGAATTGAATTGGGTTTTAATGAATCAAAGTATTAATTTTAATCTTGGTTTTTTGTTAAATCAAAACACATTGAGCCAATCTTTGCTTCTCATTTGGTGGATTATTGGCGGTATATCAATATGTATCATATTGGCTACTAAATAGAGATCCTATTGTAGAAAATTTAGAGACACAATAATGTTCTGTCTGACCAATACTGAGTATCCACTGAACAGGCGCAATCTAATATCCCGAGGAATCATGCAGAGTAAAATAAATGTGATTATGTTTGCTCAGATTGCTATAAGAGTCTTACAAAACAATAAAGAATGGCCCCAATAAGCAATTTTTCATGTTTTACAGTTTCTAATCCCTGTTGTGTCATCTTTGCTGGTCTTCTTTGCACATGATGGTAGGTTATGTGATCATTACAAAACAACAAATATAACCCATGCTTGTACCAGGTCTGGGTGGAAGCCTTTGTCTGAGTCAGTCGGTTCATATCTATATTTTTTCCACTTGGCATGGCTGAATCTTTGTGGAAAAAATTTTCGTCTTGCGAAAGGATATATCATTTATCCATGTGATCCATGTGATTTAAGTGTGGAAGTGGGCATAGAAAATAGATGGATGTTGTCCAATGTGAATTGTGATTACTCCAATTTCCTGACTCTTTTCTTTCTTTTTTCTGTCCTAACAATGTCCCCCAGGGATGCATTGCCTGCAGGTTTTGACCAATCATCGATCTTTAAGAAGCCTGCCAATTCCAGTTTTGCCCGATACCGATTTCTTTTGTATGAAAAGTTGCTAAATAAACCAACGAAGTTGCTAAATGGGGTGACTATTGCTAACCGTGCATGTTCAAACGTTGCCTGGTGGGGGTGTCTCTCAGTCAGCCCTCTCTCACGGCAGAGAAAAAGGGGTTAGTGGCTGATTTTCCGACTTTTATGTAAGATCGGTGGAAAAGATCAGTTTCACATCTACGTAATTTCCAAAAGTAAGGTAATTGGGCCGATTTATTGGTGCACCCCTTAATGTCCCCATTTGTGTTTGTGAGTTTTAGTATTTCAGCCACTAAAAACATACATCAAGGGTCGTCACTGAAGGCACTGAAAGTCTATTCAAAAGGCAACATTTGTAACTGGCATACAGAAAATGAATGCATACCACTTGAACTTTATTTGACTAAATAGTGTGTCCAAGCAGCATCCCCCTTGACCACTCTTCAAATGGGAATGACAAATGGACATGCCATTCAAGTAAGATGTGTGTTGATCTTCTCAAGCCACTAAATGACTACAAAAATAGCTACTTACATAAACTTGCTAATATTTATGGTCAGAACAATGTTTAATACAACGGGTCTGATAATGTGCCTGGCCAAAGGCAGTTTATTTCTCAATTATTATTCCAATAAAATCACAAGTGAGGTAAAATAAATCCTCCAAAGCTCGCTGTTGGAAAACTGAAGCAAAACGGGGCATCTTGGGATCACTAAGTCTCCATAACAACCATTCATTTTAAAGCAAACCGCACAGCTAGATTTATATTTTCTGATCAACAGCTGCAGGTTTATATTAACAAAACAACAAGATTTTAAAGAGTACTTGCAATGCAAAATACTTTTTTAAAAAATTACAATTCCAAAAGATGCCAGTAACTGACAGGAGTTATGTAAGAAGGAAAGAAAAATGTTGACTTGAAAGGCTCAGATGTCTCCCTTCTTTCCCTGAGAAGTCTTAAGACTTTCAACATGTCCTCTTCTGGATCTTGTCATCGTTGTCTATTATTTAAAGGAATATCTGCGTACAATGTTTTCTATGTCTGCATTTACTGATTTTTAATTATTATGTTCATTGCAGTTTATTTTTAACATGTATATAGTGTAATACAAGTTTCCCAATTCTAACCCTCTAATTAGTTGCCCACCTTTTTAATTCTACTTCCTCCCAAGCTTGACCCATGCTTGTACAATCAATGCTTGATTTTTTTTTCTCTATTCTTTCTTGAATCTGACCTTCCAGGCTTCATATTCCATGACACCCTGTCTGTTTGTATCACTTTGATCCAACACCCCCTGCTGTTCTCTGAGGATTTTAGGTTGTCAGGTTACATACCTGTGGAGGAATTCTGCCAATAGTGTTTTGCATCAAGCCAGTCAGGCAAGAAGACATTTTTTGCAATAAATCCTGTGGTTTCCAGATTAAAGAATGGCCCAGTGGACAAAGTGAATTAAGGTTCTTTATTAGTGTGAAACCGCTTGATGTAGTCAAATTAAACAAGAGCAGGTGTTTGGCATTGTCGAGACCCCCTATTTCTTCTTTCAGACGCTCACAGACTGAGATTCTGAAATTGTGATTGATTGTGATTTATCATCTAGCTATAATAACATAATAAATCTGTTTGTACTAGAGGTGGATTTCAGTAACTTAGAGGATTTTTAAAATTTATTTCTGTAAATCGGTTCAAAAAGTGACACTCATCTTATAGGGCTTCATTACACATCGTTGATGTTGATTTTTATGGCCTACAGCTAATGAAAACCTAAAATTCAGTTTCTTAAAATATACATAAATATTTCTAGCATAGCATAATCATGGTGAAGACTGCTAACTTGGCACCTGCCACAAGGAGGGTAAGCGACAAAGGTTACTGCTAAAGAAGCTGGAAGTTCAGAGTGCTGTCTCAAGCATATTAATGTAATTTTTAGTGGAAAGAAAAAATGTAGTAGAAAAAAAGCGTGGAAGCACCAGGGATAACTGCAACAAAGCCTATTCAGGAGATTGGGGAAGATTAATGAGGCATGGACTGGAACTTCAAGAGTCAACACACATAGATGTATCCAGGACATGGTCTTCACCTGTTGTGTTCATCCACTCCTATACCAGAAACCTCAGCAGTGTCTTACCTGGTGCTCCAAAGTCCTCTTTTATGATTCAACTAAATTTTACATTTCAATTGAAAACCAAGGTCCCAGAGTGGAGATGAACAGAATCCAAGTTGTTTCAGGTCCAGTTTAAAGTTTTCACATTTAGTGACGAGTTCATCCGTCCCTGTGCTGACAAGCTGGAGGCAGATGGTGAGTTTGATTTCCAGCAGGACTTGTCACCTTTTCACACTACCAAAAGTCCTAAAACCTGCTGTAATGGCCATGGTATCACTGTACATGACTGACCAACAAACTGGCCTATCCTAAACCCCACTACCATAATTTATACAAAATAAGCCCCAACTAAGTATTGAGTGCATATACTATATAGTACAAAGACATACTTTTCAGTAGGCTGACATTTCTGTCATAAAAATATGTTCAATGTTTTTATCCATATCTATCTATCTATCTATCTATCTATCTATCTATCTATCTATCTATCTATCTGTCTATCTGTCTATCTATCTATCTATCTATCTATCTATCTATCTATCTATCTATCTATCGGTCTTATGTAATGTAATGGCCAAATTTTCAGTGAAACAGAATTTTGGGTTTTCACGAGCTGTGGATGGGGAGATGGATACATGGATGGATAAGCTGTAAGCCTTAACCACCAAAATGAACAGAAATACTGCTTGACACATATCACTCTGCATGAAATGAATCTATGTATTATGAGATTCACTGTTTGAACAGAATTACTGAAATGATCTAACAGCCCAGGGTCCAGAGCAGGAAGCAGAGTCGCAGTTTAACACACCTCTCTGTAGCTTCTGTACTGTTACCCACCCATTACCCCATTATGACCTTGTTTTGCTCTCTGCCACAATCAAATGGATTAAGAAACAACTTAAAAGGAGTAGATCATGAAAATGTCATAAAAGAACAAGAAAATTAAAACAAAATAAATGTGCTTTTATTGAACATAAAATATCTTTCTTCAGAGGCTTTGTTAGTTCATGACCTGACTTGTGATAATCAGATTGATTTACAGAAAGCTGGCTACAGCAGGAAGATTATGTTAGTAGAAATTAATAAATTCCTCCTAATTACTTTAAATCTTGCTATTGTAATTCTGTACAATGAGGAAGTCCACAAAATGCAGTTAAAAGCCTTCAGCTGATCCAAAACGTTGCAGCAAAATTTCTGATGAAAATTAAAAAGAGATATAATATTACTCCTATTTTCGCTTCTTTCATTGGCTCCCTGTTAAAGGGGCAGTATATGTAAAATTGACTTTTTTGAGCTTTATATCATGTTATAATGTTATTCCCTCATCACAACCATACCTGGAGAGTTGCTTTGATTCTTTCCTGCATGTTTGAGAAATCCTTGAATCTCCTGTGGCAACCATTTAAGGGTGCTAAACGCTTGCTCTCACCGGGTGCCGCCTTTTCCACAAAGCTCCTCCTCAGAGCTTCAGTCTCTAAGCCAAGCTTCCGCCTCACAGAGTCCCCCTCCCACGCACCTCCTCCACTCAGCTCATTCAGACTAGCGGCAGCATCAATTAGCAAACACCTGGAGGAACTGTGCATCTGCTGAGCTTATCATAGGAACTACTTCTCAGTGGAATATTGGTAAAACTGTTGTTAAAGGTTTAATGGAGAAATGTTGTGATGACATACTGGAGGCGGAGTGTCGGAAAGGGCAGGAGCTTCTTAAAGAGACAGAGGCCTAATTTCAAGGCATTAAATTGTGAAGCCATTGATATATACAGCATTTTTATAACAACTGAAGGTGACATAGTTACTTGATTGTGCTATAAAATGGTACTATTTGCCTGGAAAATACATAATACTGTCCCTTTAAATCCAGATTAGAATTGGAAATTCCTCCTTCTTACATATAAAGCCCTTAATAATCAAGCTCCATCATATGTCAGAGACCTGATTGTTCCATATGTTCCTCTCAGACTGCAGGTTTTCCTGTTAAAGAGGAGTTTTCCTCTCTGCTGTCTACATCCATGCTCAGTGTGAGGGATTGCTGCAAAGCTAAAGACTCAATGTAATTGACTCTTCACTGCCTCTACATGCTTGCTCAGGAGTGATTGTTGCTGCAGTAGTGATTCCTGCAATTCAGTGACTTGATGCAATCTGTTGGTTTTCCTTAGATATAATTTCTTCAACAGTTTAAAAAACTGAACGTGACTGTGTTGTTTAATACCTGGGATTAATTGGAATGTGTGTATGTTTAAATTGAACTGACTGTATATTTATGTGTATAAATTTTAGGGATGCATGTATGTGAAAATTTGGGCTGATGTCAATATTCAGTGTTAATATTGCTGTTATGGCCAATAACCAATATTTACTTATATATATATATATATATATATATATATATATATATATATATATATATATATATATATATATTCCTACACTTTCAACACCGTGAAACAACGACCACACCACTGACATTGTCTATCTGCTTCAGTTAAACAACTCCAAATCCTGCGCTGCAGCTCTGTCACTGTCACATGATCAAACAAGTACCACATGACCAACCCCCTCCTAAAACACATACACAAACAGCAAAAAGATGGAA
The DNA here is from genome assembly GCA_014839685.1 of Anableps anableps. Classification (NCBI taxonomy): domain Eukaryota; kingdom Metazoa; phylum Chordata; class Actinopteri; order Cyprinodontiformes; family Anablepidae; genus Anableps; species Anableps anableps. The sequence continues at coordinate 2,065,882 of CM026065.1, forward strand.
ATAAATATCAGGTATTGATATCGGCACATTTTTACTTATCAGACCTATACTGACATATTTAAAAATCACTAACTTTGGCTGATATCAATGTTAATGTTGATATATTGTGCATCCCTAATAAATTTGATGTTTTTTGAAGTGTCTTTAGACAACATTTAGTATAAATTAGCCCTATAAAAATAAACTGAACTGGCACTGAATTTTCATGATATAATTTATTGAGATGCTTGTACATGAGATCATGTTTCCATTTGCAATTCAAGTCCCTTTTCAAAGAAGCTCCATTTGTGGCCCGCCCACTCACGTTTCTGTGTGCTATTTTTAATCATTCATCGTATTATTAAGTGAAAACTTCTTTATGCCTGGAGGTAGCTTGAGATGACATCCGTGTGGACCATTAGGGCAGTGAGATCAAGTAAAGCCTTATGCTTATTCAAGGGGAACTGTGCATAACACATATATACTGCAAAGTGCCTACAGCACAGTTTTAACTGTTTGATTATACACACATGCAGCAGGGATTTGGAGAATGGAGATGATGACAACTGAAAGGGGAGAAACCCAATTTTAATCCCATCTAGGAGAAGAAAATCAAACAAAAAGAAACGCTTCCTTCCGCTTTCAAGGTGTCCTTGGAGGAAGTGCTTGGTCCACCGCTGCTGGTCGACAGCAAAGAGACTAAGGTTGGACTCAGCAGCTTCCAGCTGAGAATGAGTCAGACCTCATGACTATTAAAATGCAACAGCAGTGATGAAATGTTTCAAAAACAAGATGTAGGTTTAAAAAAAGAACCAGAACCATAAAACAAAAAATTACTACTTCCTCTGTTGTTATTTTTTTTAACAGGGTTAAAAAGAGCAGAGTTGAGCCAGTGAACTAAAAAGCAAACAGCTCAAACAGAAAGCCTCCGCAGTCTCCATGAGGCAGCACAGTGATTCACTTTAACAGGATGTAATGATGATTATTATGGCAGACACATGAATTCCATTTGATGCATCCTTGTGAACATTGCCTCACGCGGGCTTATCAGACCACTCTCTCTTGGTTCGGTGCAGCAGTTTATCATACTACACTAACTCGCATATACACACAAAATAACAATTTCAAAGTGCACAGTAAAGACATGGGGGCATTACGGTCGTAGGGTTAGACAGGGGCATGCTGTCCGTACAAATTATGGATGAAGTTCATACAAAGAAGCTTCTAAAACTGGAAAGTAGTTTTTAGGTTGGTACTGTTGACTAAATTTGGATCAGAAGTGGTACTATTTAAGGAAAGTGCGAGCTCTGGCAAGACTGCAGTTTTAAATGTTTTATTTAGGTGTGTGAAGCACAAATATTTGTGGAAAACAGAAGGAACACCCTCTTTTAGTTGTACAGTTTTATGTATGATGAGAAAATTGTGATCACACATAATTGTCTTTACCAGGTGGTAAAATAATTTTCCTCTTATCTCTAATTTGCAACATCCAAAGCTAATACCGCCATCTATAATTGAATAACGATGAAACCAAAGCAGAAGTATAAAACTAAGTGTACCTCATGATTCAATTGCTTTTAGACTTAATTGAAGTAGTTGCTTTATATTTTTATTGCTCTTTAAAGCATTTTAGCTGCATTAAAGCTGAAGTATGTATGTTTTGTAAAAGATTTATCTTTTACATATTTGTTAAAACTGTCACCACATTATGACAGTATGTTATGAGACAGATAATCTGTGAAAAGATTGATCTCTTCCATCTCCTCCCTGAGCAACTTTTGCTGTCTAAAGAAATGCACCGCTCCCAAATTGTTCTGAACCAAACCAACCAATCAGAGCCAGGAGGAAGGTCTTAGCTGTCAATCAACCTCATTTACTCGCTGCTCAATGTGCAAATGGCGGAGAAACTACTTACCGTTACAGGACAACTGTTTATCCATCGTCATCGGTGGCCATGCTAACTAGCCTGAGTATTCACTACAGTCTCTGCGAGCTGGGGAGAGTGGGGGAGAGGGAGAGCGGGGGTGAGCAGTGCTATTCAGATGTTGATTGACAGCACTAAGATCTGCCTTCACACTTCTACTTCTTTAGCCTGGATTTTGACCCAGGTATCGCCCACATATCATCATCACCATCACCTCCCCATGAAGACAAAAGGGAAGGAAAAGGAACAAAAAGATATCAAAAAGCTCTCCAGATATGTGGATATTCTAACTGGGCTTTTGACAAGTCAACAAGGAAATCTACACAACACACCACTGAACAGAACAAGGAGAAGAACAGACGGAAAAACATTGTCGTCCCTTATGTTGCTGGAGTTTCTGAGAAACCCAGAAGGATTTTCTCCAAATACAAAGTCCCAGTACATTTCAAACCCAACAGGACTCTCAGACAGAGGCTGGTCCACCCTAAAGACAAAACACGCAAACAAACTGAGCAGTGTTGTGTATGCAGTTCAGTGCAGCGAGGAATGCCCAGAACTCAATATTGGAGAAACCAAACAGCCATTCCACAGACGCATGGCTCAACACAGGAGAACCACCTCTTCAGGACAAGACTCAGCTGTGCACCTACACCTACACTCTTTTGAGGACCAAAATGTCCATATTTTGGACTGAGAAGACAGATGGTTTTAAGAGGGGGGTAAAGGAATCCATCTATGTAAAAAGAGAGAAATTAACATTAAACAGAGGAGGAGGTCTCAGATTCAGCTTTAAAACACCTATTATGCAGCATTAGGCTTGGCTACCCAGTCAGTTTCACTCAAATCTGCACCTCTTGTCATGTGACCAAAGTGGCCAATCAGTGAGTCAGGCTATCAATGACTCTAACAAGCCTCTATTGTTAGGAGAGTGAGGGCTATCTGCATGTGAAGCCAGCCTACAGAACATCTCCGCTTTAAAAGCTCAAACTTCACACTCTCTGCTTTTTGAATTGAGAAAGCTCCTCAAATGAGAAGCGAAACGTCTTCAATGCTTATTCAATTAATCATATTGAAAAAATTGGCATATTCAGCAGATTTTTCATGTAAACCACCTAACCCTTTTTTTTTATACAATATTAGAAATACATTAAAAGAGACTAATACAGAAATAGTTCCTTTGCTTTTTTAAATTAGAAGATAAACATTTTATTGCTTCAAATGCAATAAAAGCTTTCTTTTATTGCTTGATCATCTGTAGATTAATTAACTGATTAATAATTGTATAGCAAAAGGTTCTAAATAAGAGATTTTGCTTTTTACAGAATTTGAACAGGATGAAACTAAAACTGCCACTTGGGGAGTTCTGGGTTAAGCATTTTATAGACAATGTTGTCTTTTTTCTTAAATGAAAAGTTTATATATTCTTTGTTCAGTTTTGGCTCAATTACTGCTCTGACTGTGTTGTTCTTTCAGCAAATGGCCTTTTTTGAGTCTGTATACTACAGTTAACAATTAATCGATTACTAAATTAGTTGGCGATTATTTCAGTAATCCATTAATTATGATTAATCTAATTAATCAGATTAATCAGATTTAATTAATTAATTAATCAGATTAATCTAATTAATCAGATTAATTGGATTTAGTTAATTAATTAATTAATTAATCGAGTGATCGTTTCAGCCCTGTGTATAATACATACATTGTTTGCCTGGAGAAGAGAATATTTTTAGCATCCACTTTTTCTGAGTTCCTTTAAATCCAAGATAAGCTCTTCTGACTAACCTTACATGGACTGGTATTAGGTACTTCACACAAACCATCCCTTCAAGAGAGAAAAAGAAAGAAAAATGTTTGAATTATTTTGCTGTTTACTTCCTGAGTTTTATAAAAATGCACATTTGTCTGTTTGGTTGCCCTAAGGACCCTGTGGTTTGACATTATGTTACAACCAGTGGCTAGAAACCTTCTCCATTTATAAAAGCTCTGTGTAACCATTTTAAACATAGCAACTGTACTGATAAATGAGGAGGCCTCGTCTCATTCCATGAAGAGAGAAAAATGTTTGTCACTGAGAAATCAGCTGAAAGATGAGGAATTATCAATACATTTATGAATAGAGGAAGTGTATGGAACATCTAAAATGATTCAGACATGTCATATGGTCAGAAGCATGATGGCAACTTTTCTTGGGAAATCGCTTTGTTTTGACTACATACGTAAACATCCACTAACAGCTAATCTTTCTCTGAAATGCCACAATATTTCAAGATTTTGTACTGTATCAAGAACAAACTGTAAAACAGTTCTTTGTAGTTTTCTTACTAGTTTTATTTTTGAACCTTCCGAGTGGGATTTGCAGTTTAATCCATCCATTCAACCATTGTCTATACCTGCTTATCCTTGCAGGGTCATGGGGGAGCTGGTGCCCATCTCCAGCAGTAATTGAGTGAGAGGCAGAGTACACTCTGGACAGTTCACCGATCCATCACCAGGCAACACTGAGACGCATTGGACAGACAATCAGGCACACACACTCATACCCTAGGGCCAATTTAGAGACTTCAGTTAACCTAACAGTCATGTTTTTGGACTGTGGGAGGAAGCCGGAGTACCCTGAGAAAACCCACACATGCACATGCAAGACATAGAAACTCTACGCAGACAGATGGGACTGGAACCCAGGACCTTCTCGTTACATAGCTCCAGTGCTACCAACTGCTCCACCATCCAGCCTGTAGTTTATCATACTTTCTTTAATTTTAAGGAAGCAGAAATTGTTGCTGTTTTCACTTTTACTCTTCCTAGACAACAAACATCTTATAGCTTCCCTTGTTACCTTGATTGTGTCCATCACAACTGATTCGCACTAACCAGTCCTCCAGTTCCTGATACAACTAGCTCCAATGACCTTGATGCTACCGCTCATCCATCCTGATTCCATGTTCCCAATCTCCTTTGGAACTTGAGAAAAAAACTTCCCTTTGAGTTGAGTTAAAGATCTCCCGAATGGGATCCTTTTCCAGACATTACCAGTTCCCATTTACCACTTGACACCAAGTCAATCTGGCAACTTCCCACACAGCAACTCACAGAAAAACAATGCCAAGCACAAAAAACAGTAAAAGAACACAACTGAGGTTCAAATCAGGCAAGCCTTTTCTCTTACTCACACCCTTCAGGTGGCATCATCAATGCCCACATGGGCATTAAAGTCCGAGGCAGCACCCCATCCAATACACCATCCACAGACTCCAAGAGCTGCTGTTTGGGATGTGATCACAGACAAACGTCTGAACGTTTTCCAGCAAAACTCAAACCCAGAATGAGGCCACAAGCTCATTCACCAGGGAGAACACCAAGGTGCCCAGCCGGAGGCTTTTGAGTCTCCTAAAACCTGTCTAATGTCTCTCTTCTCTGGCACCTTCAGAGTTGAAAGAGTCTAGCCCTCATCCAGGAGTTGGGTCGGAGAGTTCTAATGTGTGAACTAAATGGGTGTATTTAACTTAGACTTGAATATACTGGGAAAAATGTATATAAATTTCACATTTCTGTCTATTTAAAAATTTTAATATAAATTTAGCTATGTAAAATTGTACAGAATTTTCTGACAATTCATTCATTTGGTTTTAAAGTGGTTAATATTCTTCCATTAAATAACAAGATTTTGCCAATAAAGCAAAAGCTTTCTCATTCGTTGAATGTAGGGCTGAAACGATAAATCGGATTAATCGTGATGACTCGATTATTGAAATAATCGTCAACTTATTTAGTAATCAATTCATCGTTAACTAGACTATACAGACTCAAAGAAAGGCCATTTTCTGAAAGAACAACACACTCATCAGAGCAGTAATTAAGCCAAAACTGTACAAAAAATATCTACATTTCGCTTTTAAGATGAAAAAAAAAAAAAAAAAACCTTTATCTGCAAATCTGTTCTACCCAGAACTCCTCAAGTGGCAGTTTTAGATTAACTCGGTTCAAATTCTGGTAAAAAAAACTGGTTAATACAAAAAAAAAAAAAAAAAAAAAAAAAAAAAAAAAAAAAAAAAATCAATAGATCAGTCCTGTATTGTACTGATGTTAGACGAGCAGAAAGGGCTGAGCTTTTCTCATGTTGATGTTGGAAGAATTTTTTTAGCTTCAGATGCATCCTTTGCAAGAAATGATCAAGCACTCACTGCAGGAATGCTTTGTTATTGCATTTTAAGCAATAAAATGTTTATTTTCTTATTTAAAAAATGAATTGCATTATTTGTTTATTTGCATCTTTTAATGTATTTCTAATATTGTATAAAAAGGCTCAAGTGGTTAAATGAAAAAAATTCTAAATTTAATAATCAGAATAACTGATAGAAAAATCGATTTCTTGTTAGCTGCAGCCTAACTAAATGTTTTAGTGAAAACTAATACTGATTAATTTCTTTAAAATCACAACTGGATATTTCTAAAGTTGATTCTTTGTCATGTAGCCATAGGTTTTCTAAGGTTTCTCATTATTTCTGTTGCACTACTCACATTATTCCTTATTCTGAATATCCTGCATGCTTACAGATTGGACACACCAGTAAGGTTTGTTTTTTTTTTGGAGGGTTTTAAGAGAGCAACAATTTCGGAACAGTCATTTTTTAACAATGCAGTTACCTCGTGAAAGTTTAGGATAATTCCAAAGAGGCAGATTGTTGCACTTTCTTCTGTTTTTGTGTGTCTGTCAAGTTTGTGAAGTAATTAGCCGAGTCCACTGCATTTCTCTAATGAGCAGGAGCTTAGCTTCCTCAGCACAGTATGCATTCTTTTAATAACCCATAAACATGCTCCCCATGATTATTATCTGAATGAATGTGTTTTGTAGCACTCTCAGACATAACAACACATCATTTTGGTTTGCCCCAGCGTACTTTGGGTGTTGTCCAAAAGCAATAGATAATTAGGCAGTTCATGTTCCTGTCCGTGCTGTTTTGAGCAGTGAGAGGCTTATTTTCTTTAAGATTTTCAAGACACATCCACGTGGCATGCAGCATGATGAAGAAATAATGTAGTTTTGTAAGAAATATTGCACGGGAACAACTCATTTTCACATCGAAGTGCAAATAAGAGAATAGTTTTGAGAGCTTTATTAAGACAGACTTTACAATCAGTGGATTCTCATTTTAAACACTAGATGAAATTAGATTTTTTTTCCCGCTTTTCTGTGGTTGCTTTTCAGACTGTAGCAGATAAAGGCAGTCTGGTTGAGAGAAGCGTCAGTGATCACGCTGAATTATTCTATTGCTGTAGATAAGATCAGAGCCAGTGCTGTAGTTCCTCGGTTTTATGTAGCTCTTAAAAAGATGACATTTGGGCACTTGTGGAGAGTAACCTGTTGCTCTCCAATATGGCCCTGTAGACAGTATCATGAGCCTGCACTTCTGTTTCAGCACAACTGAGGCTTATAGTGGTGAGTGTTTTATAATCTTAACATCATTAAGGGTGTGACATAAGAATTTTGTTCCATTTAAAGCTGGCCCCAAATTGTCTGAAGCCACAGAGTTACTCAGTTTGACCCAATCAGCTGTCACATGAGGACCTGTTTAATGCAGCAAATGTCACAAAAACAGAACACAGACTCACAGTTTGTGACAAAATGACATGCTGCTCAAATATTCAGCAGCAGGCCCACTACTCTTTCATCAGGCTACTTCATCTTCATATGACTTTCACTTGTTTTGGGAAATTCTTCACTGGAGATGCATAAAACAAATCCTCTAAAGCCATGAACGGTGCAAAATCACAAACCATTTACTCAGGACAGCTTCAAATAAACTCCATGTTAATATTTATCATAATATTAAATGATTCTGTCATTTTATGTGCATTTTAACTAGTTTCATGGTGCAAAATATTGTGTTAGCAGAACAACAGGTTTGTCTCAATTTTGGGTTTAATAAAAAAGATGATTTCCTCTGAATGATTTCAGATTCATTTGTTAACAGTTTGTGTTAGTGGAAGTGGAAGATGATTATTCTTTGCTTTGCTTGGGTATTCAGTTAAATTTTCAAGTTATTTGTATGGTGCCAGTTCATGAGTGTCATCTCAAGGAACTTTAAAGGAAGAAAAAAAAAAAAGAAATTACTGTTAAATAAATAGATTTTCAGCTTTGACCTACTGATGCAGATTTTAGATCCATATTTCTCTTTAAAAACTAAAATATGAATATATAAGAGTAACAACTGTCATAATATTTCTTAGCTTTCATGTTGTGAGCAGTCATTAGATATTTGTTTTAGGAGCAGAGTCTACATCACAGTGTGCGAGTGCTAAGTTATTGTAAAAAAAACAAATTGTAAAAAATTATTACATTTTAGGCCAATTTAGCATTCATATTTGTGATTATCACAGTTATTATTACCAAAACAGTAGTCTACCTGTATATATTCTAAGAAATGTACATCCTTGTCTTAACTCTGAGATTTCCTGAAGGCCATCAACATCTCCAAATCCATCATGTTGAGCCTTCAACCATCAGAGGTTGTATGCTTATAAAAAGAAATTAAAGAAACTTTGCTGTGAAATGCCTAGCCTTACTGTTATCTGCTGAAATTTTATCTCTATTTTATTTATTTGAAAGCAAATAGAAACACATAGAAAACACCAGATCTATATTGAATTTAGTGTCCATAATGTTTTCAATCTGTATTTCTCCTGGCTATGACACATGAACCCAAGCCTGGTGATGAGTGTTAAGATGAAGGTGCCACTATCATCATATTATCCTGTTTAGAATAATGTTTTTATTTCTACATTGTTTGCTCTGCAAAAGTCTATTTGATTACATGTAGGAATGCTCATACACAACTTATGTAAAGCATCAGGGACGTGCACAGTTAGACACTAGGTAATGCTAGAGCCCCTGATCGTTTTCCTCTGGACAAAGAAGTGCCCTCCTGAAATATTTTTTTTTTTTTTTTTTTTTTTTTTTTTTTAACAGTGTATAGTGTGGCCCAAGGTAGCATTTCTGAATTTAAAAGCCTATATTACCAGTGCCCCACATTTTTGTAATTTTGCCTGACAAGACTCCCTGCCCCACACACAAACATGATGTGCCCCACCGCGTGCCTCTCTCAGTGTGAACGTTGTATGAGCAAAGCAGATTGATGGACACAGAGGTCCACTGCTCTGTGTGCAGCACAGGATAGTGTCCTTCCCTGGTGACAAACAAAACGAGTGTATTTGCCTCCTAAAAGTGAGATGCAAAAGGCAAATCTTCACTTGCCTCAATTTTGTCTTCTATAGCCACCATTAGGAGAATGTTTAAAATGTAGCTTTTAGATTAAATAATAAATAAATAAAATTCAAATGTATCTCACAGATGCAACTATACCATTTACTAAAATGATTCCTGATGACTTCCATTTGACTCATGTCTATTTTATTGCAAATACAGTAGACAAGTTACCTCTGTCTACTAAACATTTCATTTAAATACATACAGTAAATAAGGTCAGCTGAGCTGGGTAACATTGCAATTCATATGCTACTAAAAATTCAGTTCAATTCAATTCAGTTTTAAAAAAACAAACTTTAGTACCTTTAATAAAGTTCTGTTCCATAAAAGTGTGGCAGGTAGATTAAGTTCTATTAAAATTATGATATGATGATAAGAGTATTTTAATATGCAACTAATATCAGTAGACATCTTGTTGTCAGTTCTCAGGGCTTGTAGTTAATCTCATTAATCTAAATTCTCTAAGAATAATTTATGTCATATATAACAGTGGCTACATGCAGAAGTGTAGATGATGCCTCTTATATTATAAAACAGTTGCAGTTTGTTTCTTAATAGAACTAGTTACACAAGTTTCTCAAGCATTTTTTGCTCATTTTGGTGAGTACATATATATTTGTGTTGCACTACACAAGTACTTCCACGTGACTATTTTTTGTGTTTTTCCAAATTGTTTACAGTCTTGTCAATGGTTAAAAGAGCAACTGTTGTCGTTTGTACCTATTAGGCTCAGCACTGCCTCCTATCAGTGCAGCGTGGTACTTTCTGACTGACCAGAAAGACTAAATATGCCAAACACATTAATTAAATATATTAGACAGACTGTGGAATGTCAACATGTGTAGCACATGTGTAATCAGACATGTATATTGGGGATATAAAGACAGACAGCAATGGGCCTGTACCAACTGCCTGCTTCATTCAGTGTATGTGACGGTGCCCCCAGAGGTGAGGCACAGCTCATCACTGCCTCACCTCACCCTTCTTCCATGGATTCATACAGGCAAAGTGTAAATTAGGCTATTTTGACCATAAAAATGTTGAAATCATACAGAAAACAAATTTATAGAACAGTAAGTGGACAAATTGATTTCCTCTTATCCTTGTTAGTACCTATTTTACTTGTCAAGATGATGGGTGAGGCACTGCTTCACCTGCCTCCTCTGTCTGCATGTCACTGCGCAGTAATGAGACTTGACTGTTGTCATGAGAGGCAAAAGTTGCTCTCACATTTACTATCAACAAATAAGTTCAGTTAGCTACCAATTGTACAAAGCCACAACTTTCACCATCATCCCGCTACATCTTTAGTTTGATCATTCTCTGGACTCCCTACCTGGTTGCAAGCTTTTGAAAATAACACAAGTCTCCTGGAACAAAAGTCTGCTCACTCTCAAATATAGCTCTTCTGGAACAGTTCTCAGTTTTAGAAAAGTACTTACCTTTGTATTTGGAGAACAGTGAGAAGATACAAATGCATCAAATCGACTGCCCTGGGTTCTTGATTATATGAATATAATTTTTGGAATGTAAAAGCTGAGTTTGACCCACATGGGTTTGTTAAGTCCAGTCAAGTTTATTTGTATTGCACATTTCAGCAACAAGGCAGTTCAAAGTGCTTTACATCATGAAAGCATAAAAACATCATAAACACATCAGTCACCAGTTGTGAAGCTAGTAACAAACATTGCATTTTATCAAGTGCCATCATTAAAAACATCATTACACATCAAATATGTTGGTCAATATTCCTGTTATAGGTCAAAAGCAACTCTGAACAGGTGTGATTTTAGCCTTGATTTAAATGAATTCAGTGTTTCAGCTGTTTTGCAGTTTTCTGGAAGTTTGTTCCAGATTTGTGGAGCATAGAAGCTGAATGCTGCTTCTCCATGTTTGGTTCTGGTTCTGGAGATGCAGAGCAGACCAGAAGAGGAAGACCTGAGTGGTCTGGAAGGTTGATAAAATCACAACAGGTCTATTCTCTGAGCTCCAGGGAGCAAGTGTAAGGCCTTTAGAACTGGGGTGATGTGCTCTATTTTCCTGGTCTTATTGAGAACATGAGCAGCAGTGTTCTGGATCAGCTGGAGCTGTATGATTGATTTTTTTAGGGAGACCTGTTAAGACACTGTTGTAGTAATCAATACGACTAAAGATAAGCTCATGTATAAGTTTCTCTAGATCTTGCTGAGACACTAGTCCTTTAATCCTGGAAATGTTGTTCAGGTGATAGAAGGCCAACTTTGTAACAGTCTTTATGTGTCTCTAAAGGTTCAGGTCTGAGTCCATCACTACACCTAGATTTTGGGCCTGATCACTAGTTTCTAGCTGTAATAACTGAAGCTGCATGCTGACTTAAGATTGTTCCTCTTTAGGTCCAAAGATAACTTCAGTTTTGTATCTGTTCAGCTGGAGAAAGTTTTGGCACATCCACACATAGATTTATTCTAAGCATCTGTTCAGTGCATGGATGGGTTCAGAGCCACCTGGTGACATCATAATGTAGAGCTATGTATCATCTGCATAGTTACAGTAACTAATCTTATTTCTTGTTATAACCTGAGCTAGTGGAAGCATATAGATATTGAATCGAAGGGGTCCCAGGATTGAACCTTGGTGTACTCCACATATGACTTTTGTCCTCTCTAATGAGAAGTTGCCTATTGACACAAAGATGTTCCTCTTCTTTAGGTAGGATTCAAACCAATTAGATACTGTACCAGAGAGTCCAACCCAGGTCTCCAGTTGCTTCAGTAATATATCATGGTCAACTGTGTCAAATGCTGCGCTGAAGTCCAACAGAACTAGCAATGTGGTTCTTCCAGTCTGTATTTATACAGATGTCGTTGAACACTTTTACGAGGGCAGTCTCATTGCTGTGGTGAGCACAGAAACCGGACTGAAAGACGTCAAAGCACATTGTCATTGTTAAAAAGCTGTTTAACTGTTGAAACACAGCTTTTTCAATAGTTTTACTGATGAATGGAAGGTTAGAGATTGCCCCGTAATTCTGCAGTTGGGATTTGTCCAGATTGTTCTTTTTTTAATCAGTGGTTTGATAACTGCTGTTTTTAGAGCCTGGGGTAATACACCTGATGAAAGGGATGAATTTACTATTTGAATCAGGTCAGATGCAATGACAGGCAGAACTTTCTTAAGGAAGGTTCTATGTAGAATATCAAGACAGCAGTCGGCTGAGCTTTGTTGTTTTGAAATCTCTTTTAAGTTGGAGAAACTCAGCCATTTTCTCTGCATTTGTTATGTTTGGACATAGCATTGTTATTGGATTTGGTATGGATGTGCAGATGAACCCTCTGATTTTTTAAAATTTTCTCTGTAAAAAAGTTGGCAAATTCATTGCAGGCCCTGGTCGAGTGGAGTTCAGGTGGTAAAATCACAGGAGGGTTTGTCAACCTGTCTACTGTGGTAAACAAGGCACGAGAGTTGTTGATGTTTTTGTGTATGATTTTCACAAAGAATGTTTGTTTACCTTGCATGTCTTAATGATGAGTGATAGCTTCCCAGCCTTTCTTTGTTGATTTCATTGTGAAGTCGCGTTTTACGCCATTTACGTTCAGCCCTTCGACAAAGGCTTCTTTTGCTTCTTACAAGTGGAGCATTTATCCACAGAGATTTATTCCTACCAGACACAACCTTCACTTTAACAGGTGCAATGAAATCAATGATGTCTGAGATTTTAGAGGAGAAGTGATCTACCAGTTCATCTACTGGTTTACAGCATGGAAGTGAGGCGGAGGAGTAGATTTGATTAAAAGTTTCAGCTGTGTTGTCTGTAAGAGAATGTTTTGTAATAATATCTGTTTTAGTAAGTGAGTCAACAGAGATTGTACTTTCAAAAACAACAGAAAATTGATCAGACAAAGCAACATCAATTACAGAGACCTTTGAGATATTTACTCCCCTGCTGATGATCAGATCTAGAGTGTGTCCTCGATTATGTGTCGGCTGTTTAACATGTTGAGTCAAACCAAAGTTTTGAAGTACATCATTCAGCTTTTTTGCCTCTCTGTGTATTGGGTTGTTAACATGGATGTTAAAGTCTCCCATAATTATTAAACAGTCATAATCAATGCATATCATACATAACAGCTCGCTAAAATCATTGAAAAAATTTGCCACATATTTGGGGGTTTTGTATTGAGTTAGTGTCAGAGTTCATTTGTGGACTTTTACCTCAATTCCCAGATATTCAAGAGTCAAAATTGCCCAGGGAAAGCTTTTTACAGTTTAGTGAATCATGAAATATTGCAGCAACCCCTCTCCCCCGCTTCTTGTTTCAATTCTCACTTAAATTGTAAAATTGTAATTAGGGGGTGATGATTCAATGTGTACAGGTGTTTCATTGTTGTCATCCAACCATGTTTCTGTAAGAAACATGACATCAATATTATGCTCAGTAATGAACCCATTAACTAAAAGTCCTTTTGCTGATAGTGATCTTATATTTAGCAGAGTCAGTTTAAGTGTCTTGGGGATGGATAATTCTACAGCTTGATGTTGATTAAGATAAGGGATTAATCTGAGATTTGATTTTAGACCACTGCATTTCCGTGCTTTTTCTCTATTAGTAATTCTGACAGGGATGCTCCTGTATCTTACCGCCAAGGGGCCAGACACTTTCTGGAGGAGGACAGGTTTACTAATGTCTGGCTTGTCTCAGACTTCAGAAATGCAGAGTTGATGTTGTTTGAAATCTTTTGATGAGCCAGAACCCGGCGATTCGGAACTCAAAAAGCATAATTTTTGGGAACTTAAGAGGGAAGTTCCTGTGGTCCATTTTCTCACTGAAGTTGAGAAACATCAGTCCTGGTGATGAATTTTCTGGTCTATTCTGTGTTTCAGTACTGTCTTGGCTCTGAGAAAGCGGGTCCTCTGATAATCAGTCTTGGCTCCCAGTAGGTGTTGATGGGAGGGGGGGGTGGCTCCCTCCCCTCTCAGCTCCATTTCCAGCTGGAATAGATGGCTGCCTATTGGAACATTGTGCACCTGCTGGCTTTGTGCTTGTCCTTCTACAATCTTTGCTGGGGCAGTGATGTCATTGTTTACATTGTCCTGTGTTTGGAGAGATGGCCTTCTGTTGTTAACAGCACTGAAGATATTGTCAGTGAAAAGTTTTTTCCCATCTTGATTTAGCCCGACCCTGCGTTGTCTGAAGAGATGATTGCGCTCCCAGAAAATCTTGTGATTGTCAATAAAGTTCATGGAGCTGGAAGAACATTCTTTCATAAGCCATTTATTAATCATAAGCAGTCTGCTGTAATTCTCATCTCCCCGTCCAGCATTCGGTATTGGTCCACTGATAAACACCTTCATTTTCAGATTTCCAGCTGTGCTTAGAAGATGACTAAAGTTCTCTTTCGGAATTTCAGATTTTTGCTTAGCCAGATCATTAGCTCCAATGTGAATGATTAGACACTCAATGCTCAGCTGATCAGTGGGTATTTTCTCTGTTACATCCGACACAGTGTCATTTGGGAAGCAGATTACCTTCGTTCTCTTTGTGCTACAAAGCCGGTCAATTCCGTTCAAGGCTGAATCCCCAACAATAAGAACTTTTGGCATTAATTTTGGTTTCTGGGTCACTTTAAGAGTTGGATGTATTGGTCTTGTCTCATACCTCTTCTTGATGTTTGGAGGAGAGGTGTCCATCACAGGCTCTTGTTGCAGAGCAGCAAACCTGTTTTTCAGTGGAATTCCAGCTGGAGACATAACGGGATGTGTTATAGCTCGAACTGGCTGATTAGTCCATGGTAATGGAGTCAAGGAAGGTGGAATCATGTCAACTTCAGCTGCTTGTTGTCTTTTCTTTGATGCCGGTGTTGATGAAGGAATGTTTCGGCTCAATGCTGACCACGCTGTATCATCCAGGTGAGGGGTCCGTCCCATTAGACATCTAGTCAGATCTAAATGATGAGATTTATTATTCAGCTTAGCTCCAAGACAGTTCCAGATGGGTGAGCTGCTTCTTGAAGTGCTTGGAGGTCATTTGTTGTTTTGAGGCATCAGTAGAGTTGTTTCATTTCCAGAGCCTGCGTTGATCTCGACGTTTACCTCCAGTCGAGATACCCTCAGTTCTATCAATTGAAGTTTTTGTATAATACTACTTATGTCCCCAGTGTCATCCAGAGGCATCTTGCTCTTGCTTATCTTGGAGGTAGAAAAAATAGGGCAAAAAGTGAAGTAAAATTAAGAATCCACAGTCCTTAAATCTGAAGTATTCCAGTTATGAGGGTAGACAGTGTAAGAGTAACTATAAAAACTGGCTATATTAAATAACTTTAATAACTTAACCGGTAAAACTATCAAATTAGGATGAGAGTAGGATAAGATGTTCCTTCTTCCAAGGCTGCAGCAGTATAAGTGAGTCAACAGAGACTGTACTTTCAAAGATAACAGAGAAATGATCCGACAGGGTGACATCAATTATAGAGACCTTGGAAATATTTACACCTTTACTGATAATCAAGTCCAGAGTGTGTCCTCAATTGTGCGTCACTTGTTTGACATGTTGAGTCAAACCAAAGTTAAGTATTTTCAACATGGATATTGAAATCTCCTACAATAATTAAAGTCATAATCAATATATATAACAAATAAAATCTCATTAAAGTCAATGAAAAAAATTTCCACATATTTTAGGGTTTTGTATAGAGCTAGTGTCAAAGTTCGTTTATGACCTTTTATCTCAATTCCCAAATGTTTAAGAGTCAAATTTGGCAAAGAAAACCTTTTTAGAGTTTAGTGAATCATGAAATGAAGGCCTGCCGTAAATTTAGCCTGGCCGACTCTCTCCAGCCTACCTGCATTATCTATCACACCTCCGCTGCTGCCATTTATCATCCAAGATTCTGGATATAATGCTCACAATCCATGGTTCCACCTGCTTGCCAACCAAGTTTCGTCCCACTGCCACCCTGTCTCCTCCCTCGCCCTCTCAGGCTCCTTTGGGCTCCCTTTCCTCCACCTCTATTCCACCACCAGGTCCGGGCCCTGGGGGGAAGACGACCCTAAATCATCATTTGCAAGCTCATGGCGATTCTCAGCATACACGTCTTCTGCTGGTGTCCGAGCGCTAAAGAACCTTAAGTCAATAAAACTCTCTAATTGTCTCTATCTCTCCATGTGAGTCTCTCCAGGTTGAAATATTGTAGCAAACCCTCCACCTCTCTTATGTATTCGATTCTCACTGAAAAAATTTGTGGTTAGGAGGTGCTGATTCAATTAGTACAGGCAATTTGTTATTTTCATCCAACCATGTTTCTGTTAGAAACCTAACATCAATATCATGCTCAGTGATGAAATCATGAACGACAAGCCCTTTGCTGATAATGACCTTATATTTAGCAGATCCAGTTTAAGTGACTTAGTGGTAGATGGTTCTTCAGTTTGAGGGTGCTTGAGGCAGGGAATTAATCTGAGATTTGAATTTAGACCATTGCATTTAATTTTTCTATTTTGTGACGTTGCTCTGATGGTGCTTGGCATTGCTGTGTATCTTTTTGAGAACCTGCTCCACTCCTCCTGTGTAAAGTAGATCCCAAAAGCCGCAGCAGCAGATGGAGTCATTTACTGCTGTACTTAGGAATAAATAAAGTGCTACTTGGTCAAAAATATGTCTTTCATACCTGCCAGCATATATGTGTGCTTTAGTAAGTGTCCAACAGTCCCTGTCTGAATCAATTTGAGTGTAAAACTAAAGACACATTTGCAAAGTGGGCCACTTCACCAGTTACTCCCTCCTATGCAGTTAAGGGTCAAGGGGAGGATTAATGACTAAAGAATTAACCTGCACCTTTGTGCATATATCTGTGTGCTTACAAAATAAGCAACCTGGGATTTTTGACCATAAAGGAGAGGTCTCTGGAGATGATGATGCTGGGATCAGTGTCTAAACTGAGTTATGTAGAAGCTGTTTGAATCACAAGGCAATGGTGGCGACAGCGGAAGGAGTTTGTCCTACAATTGGTGGGTTGCCGGTTCGTGCCCACGCTTCGTCAGTCCCTGACGATGTGTCCTTGGGTAAGACACTTCATCTTCCTTCCCTGCTGGTGGTGGTCAGAGGGTCCAGTGGTGCTGGTGCATGTCAGCCTCGCTTCTGTCAGACTGTCCCAGGGCAGCTGTGGCTACAATCCAGTAGCTTACTGGGATGGGTGTGTGAATGGGTGAATGACTGAATGACTGAATGTAGTATTAAGGACTTTGGGGTCCTCTGGACTTGATAACGTGCTATACAAGTACATGCTATTTACCATTTAATCACTGTAACACTGTTATAGATGCCAGGAATCTCCAAGCTTAATGGCATTTCCTGTTCTTGTAGGATTAAAGGGATGGGAAGTAGTTTTTGGATATTTTATATAATAGAAGAACAGCTATTTGAATAGTTGATACAATTAATTGTTTTGAAATTTTAACTGCCCTACCCCCACCCTTGGTCATTAGAACCTGGTAAAACTGCTATTGAAAGTTTCAGAAGGTAAGTAATGCATCATTTAGTTTCCCATCCACTATATTGCTTTTCAAAGGAGAGATGCCAAAACATTAGTGAACTGATCACATATACTGGAAGTATTACTTCACATGTGAAGTTCTCTAATTACAGAGTATATTTGATGGAGGATTTAAAGACAGACCACTTTCAACTTAAGTTTTCATCATGTAGGTGCCAGAATTTTTACAGGGAAACAAAAAAAGCAAAAGTCTCCGTTCATAGAGCAGCTAATTTGTGCCTATCTCAATTATGATTACCATGGTAAAGTAATAAATCCCACTGTAGAAAAAAAAAACTGATGTCTTGTTGATGGAGTGCATTTTCCTTGGAACACGACTGAGTCATGACTGCAACAGGCCTTTGTTCAGATTCAAACCTTTTTTCTCAAGTTTAAGCTGCTCCAACACTGTTTCTCAGTTTGCCATCCATTTTGGGACACCGAAGACATGACCTGTGTGGGTTTAAAAGTGAAGAGAATAAATGCAATTTGTGGAACTTAAAGTTTGCCACATCTGTAAAGTATGTGTATCAACTATGATGTCCAACCATTTGGTATAGTACTTGTGAATAGGAATGAAGGGTGTCACTGCTGGGTAGGTTACATTTTGCTTTGGAGTCACCATCTTGTTTTTTCCCCCATACTTAATGATCTAGAAATCAAAGTTCAATGGTCTACATACAGTTCATGAGCACTCTGAAATGACTATAATTGTTAACTGAATTAATAAATACGTAGGTCCGAATGCGTTACCTGGATGATAAGGTGAGTGAATTATCATCTATGCAGACAGAGTGTCTGCATTATGAAAGGCAATGATTAAGTGTTATTTACCAAAGCCAGTGCATCTTCCTATGCCACTGAAAACAAGATAGATTTGCAGTATTGCAATAGCAGTACTACTGCCTGGTCAAGTATTTTTTCAAAAGCCAAAACATTTAAGTGAAGTCTCAACAGAACCTTAAAGCATTTTTCTGAATCTTTGTGGTCACCAAGTAATAAATTTCCCCACTGTCACCAAATAGCACTAAATAGTCTTTCATCAAAACAAGCAGCCTCCCTTGTTTTCCCTGTTCGACTCATTGTGATGCTCGGCTTTGTCACTTGAATATTTGGTGACACTTTGGAACATGATTTTTATCTTTGTGCTGATGTGTTCAGTATAGACAGAGAGGCTACCCAGTCACAAATCTGCAGGCTGCACATGGTTGACTGCAAGGGACATGACACACCCACGTGGACTGGTACAGATGATGAAAACTGTGTCACACAGGCCTTGCAGTTGAGTGCTCAGATGAACAGGAATCAGCTTTTAAACCCCCAGCTGTGTCATTGGCATTTGTTTCTTTGTGTCTGTTTTTTATATCCAACATCTAAAAACAAATTTGGTTTGAAAACTTGCTGAGTCAAATAAATTACTTTTTCTCATGGTAAGCAGCTCCTTCCTGCTTGTACCTTCACTTTTTCTTTGAAAGTCTAGCAATTATTCAAGAATTTCTTAAACACGGATGAAATGCTCCGGGTATGTTTTTGATGAGGGCATAGAATTATAACATGATATAAAGCTCAAAAAAGTTGATTTTGCATAATACCCCCCCTAAACCAAAGACCTAAGATTATGAGAGAGCAAGACAACTATTTCTGTCCACACATGGGTGACTGGAACCTCACTGAGATAATGTTTCACAAGTTAAATTATCAAAAGGTCATATAAAAAAATAGGCTTCGCATGCAAATTCTGCATAAATAAAACAGGAGATTGTGGGTTATTCATCATTGATGTTGTTATCGCTATATCCAGCAATAGCATTGTAATTACATGTTTTCTTGATATTGGGCAGCCTTAATTTGTATATTACGTACTCAAGTATCAGGGCTTTAAAGGGGTTCATTAAACACGGATTCTTTTTCCTTCAGTTGCTCTCATGACTGAAATGAGCCCTGTCTTTGTTTAGTTCCACCCCAGTCTTATATTTAATATTCACAGTAAGTGGAATATTCATTCTTTATCTCAACATTCATAACTCATAAGAGCCACATTTAGTTTATTTTTGTCTCTGCTAACTATTGGCTTTTTCATGTTTTAAAATGTTGAAAGTCCTGTTTGTTTATATGGTGTGCAATAAATGCAAAATCTGGCAAGTAAAAACTAGATATACATAAAATGGTTTCAGAGGAAAATAAGTTGCTTAGATTAAGTAAAACATGTTGTTATATTCATTTAAAAACACCTAGTAGCAGCCCTAATCTTTAGAAACATGAGGATGTCCTGCAGAAACTCCCCTACATATAAAATATTTGTTGTTGTCAAGAAAATCAGATATCGAAATGTTGCCAAAGTACCCATTAAATTTAATGTGCTATTTTACGGCACCTTCAAGGAGGTATATGATGTGGTTTTTAATGACATATTGGGACTTGGACTTATCTTAAATGATTCGTATCAGTCCTGGAGGCAAAAAAGGAAAGTCGTGATCAAAGCATTCCTGCTAAATTGTCTACGTTGTAAAAGAAACTGATTGAAGTGCTTTGAGTTTCACTCATTGGCTTTTACCAGATGCCACAGTGTTTAAAATGATGCTTATTTTATGTGTGTGTTTCTTTTCAGAGTTTAAAACGTCCTTTGAACTGCAATGATTTAGATCTTGTTCAAAAAAGTTTCATCTTTTTGCTTTAAAATGACTTGATTGGCTTGAGAAATGTTTGCAGTGTGAGAAATCAACTACTGTTGAAACAAGAAGAAAGAAAAGTTGATGTTGGATTAGTGGGAAACTGACACGCCATTTAAGATTTTAAAGAAGGGAACTCAGCCAGTAAATATGAAATAAAATACTGTGTCCATCTCATAAACTTGGATTACTGAGAAAATAATGGTCTCATAAGCTGTTATAAAAAGAAATGTATCTCATATTTTCAAAGCCAACATAATGTGCAGTAAGTCATCTCAAAAAATGAGGACAGAAATTAGAGTTTTAGAAAATATTTTTATGCTGTAAAGAGTTTATGTTATGATTTTCAGGTCAATTGGGGTCAACAATACAGTAGAAATAACTGCTGCAGAAACATAATAAATATCATAAAGCTCAGTTAGTTGCTGAAACTGCACTCTGACCTCAGTTTCCCACCGGAACAGCAAAAAAACTACAACAATATACAGATGATTGTTAGGCCAAGGACAGTTACATAACTTATTAATTCCCACAGCCTAAGCTGTTTCTCTTCTTCTTGCCTTCTGAATTTTATAATCATGAGTAGCAAGATAGCAAAATCCTATCGCATCTTTATCTTGAATAAGGAAAACTGGAGCAGTGGTCATCAACCTTTTTGGAACATGTACCACCTCAGGAAATACCACAGTTTCCAAGTACCACCAAACTGACAGATAGTTTAATACAACAGGACTTGGACTCTCTCAGTTTGTGAATGTTTTTGAAACAGATGAAAAAGGAGAAAATGAGAAACGTTCTGTACAGTTGTTTGGTGGATGTGGCTATTTTTTTCCTCAAAGGTAAACATTTTGAAAAAAGCAAAAGTAGGGTTCTCTGTGTTTTGAGGGCTAATGTCATATATCAGGGCTTTAAAACCTAACATTTAATGTTAACAGTATAAAAATAATCTGAATCTGCCTTTCCATTTGTTTTTTTAAAGCATATGGAAAATTTCAAAACACTTTTTGTCTTTGCAGCCAAAGAGTATGTTACACCAATCCAAGATGACTTGGTGTTGAAAAAAAAAAGTTTAGTTATTTATCTCACAAAAGGGAAAACCTGCAGCAGTCTTCCAAGCATGGTGGTTACATACAGCGACTCTCGTTGCCTTCTCCATCTTTTCGACCTGCTCAGGTCCGCATTCTCGCACTTTTCTCTTGCTCGGCAAGAACACATCCTTGGTTGACAATTCTGTGTGGCGCAAATAGGTGGCGCTACTTATTAAATTATTTAATAACACTGGAACTTTACAATACAACTAAGCCTGTTTCAATAAGCAATTAATTAATTAATCGTATAATAATAATAATAATGTTGTTGTTGTTGTTGTTGTTCTTCTTCTTCTTCTTCTTCTTCTTCTTCTTCTTCTTATTATTATTATTATTATTATTATTATTATTATTATACATTTTAATTGAAGATGCCTTTCAAAAACCAAAGGTCACCTGACAAAAACAAACAGACAAAAACAACAAATAATAAACAGAGTCAGCAACAATTATGTAAGTCAGCAACAATTATATGATAAATTAAAATTAGCTCGATACTTTCCATTTTGATGATTAATATTAGATTATAGATGTCATAATCCATTTTATTTATGGTTTTGGTTGTGAGTGGTTTTTATTTCCTTTTTATTTATTGTTTTTGGTTGTTGTGTTTTCTTTTGGATATTTAAAATGTCTTCCAGTATGGAGTTTTCTGTACCAAATTAAAGTTTATTAATCTTTGAGAAGGCAAATTTGCATTATCCCTTATCAATATATTATTTGAAAATTGTCTCAAAACAAATATTGTTTATCACAATCATTTCTGGGACAATTTATTGTCCAGCAAAATTTGTTATCGAGACAGGCCTAAATAGACCAGTAATTATCAACCAAGTTAGGCAATGTTTTAGACAGTGTTAACAATACATTTCACAAAGTGCTATAAGTACACTATATAACTGATGACATATAATCTGGATCTGGAGTATCCGACTGTTTTACATAGAAGTAAATAGTGTTTATGAATTAAGAAAAACTTAACTGGTATATGTAGAAAGGAAAGGATGTGTGGCTGCTTTGTGGCAACACAGACAAACAAAGCAAGCACTTTGGCTACATCTATGCAGGAAACATGGGTGTTTTTAGACAAGTAGTTTAAGCAGGGAGTAAACAGCCAGACCATCGGTTTCGTTCCCACATCCACATTACAACTTCCAAGATAAATGAGTTGGCACAAGCGCTTGTTCTTCGTTCACCATTGACCACTGCACCAATTTGCTCAAATGACTTTGTTTTGTTTATTAATTACAGTCATATTCAAATAAATTAGAACATGTGTTCCGATGAGGCTCATTTGTCAGATTAAAAGTACTTTTGAAAACAATGTGTTGAAAATAGCATGCAACTTTTATAAAAACATGTTTTGAGATATGGTATGAGACTGATATTTGTGAAATAAGTTGATCTCCTCCACCTCCTTCCTAGGCTTCTATTGCTGTCTAATGAAATTCACCGCTCCCAACAATAAACAACCAATCAGAGCCAGGAGGAGTGTCTTAGCTCTGTCAGTCTACTTCATTTACTCGCTGCTAAATGTGCTGATAACTTACAGTTACAGGAAAACCGTTTATACGCCATCATCGGTGGCCATGCTAATTAGCCATAGCTTTCACTACAAGGGGACGGGTGGTGAGCAGCACCACATGCATGGTGATTGACAGTGCTAAGACCCACATCCGGGCTCTGATTTGTTGTTTCTAGATAACACTGGGAGACGGTGGAGGAGCTTGATTTTTCTTCCTCCCATATTATCTGTCTCATACCATACTGTCAGGACATAATGACAGTTTCAACAAATATATAAAAATATATTTTTTATAAAAGTTACATACTGCAGCTTTAAGGCTACATTTCTGTATTTAATGTTTTTTTTTTTTTACTTGTTTAATGTAATTTTCTAATTTTAAATGTCATAATTTAATTACCTGTAAGCAGAAACTCATCATAATTAACAAAACTAAAGACTTTCAAGCATCCATCTCTGTGTAATTAATCTAAATATTGTGTCTCACTTAGTGATAAAGTTCCTGAAATAAATGGACTTTTCAGTAATATTCTAATTTATTTATTGTAGCTGTGATTTTATCTATAAAGAGAGTGTTCTAGAATTTCTGGTTGAGTATTTGTCTTTTAGGACAACAGTTTGACAAGCTTGGAGCTAAAACATTACAACTGCAGAAAGTGGATATTTTTTCTCTAATCTCAGTGAGTCATGCCAATTACCAGTGTAAAATATAAGCTGAGGACAGGTAGTTTTTCATTATTTGTAAAGAAAAATAAATAAATAAATAAAACTAAAGTGATTTATAGATTTCCTAAAACCAAGCCACAAATGTGTCACAGGAAATGAGCTGAACACTGAAGTCATGCTGCAGCTGTATTCAAAATGTAGAGCATACTGCATGTACACACTCATGTATGCACACCTTGCATCAGCTATGAAGCATGATAAGATCAGTTCCTATGTGTATGAAATGCTCTCCACAACCGTGGCAAAGACTATTAATAATGAAAAGGAACACCTTCAACTTCAGGCATAACTTTTTACACTCTTTACCTGTTTACCCTTGCAAGCTTGCACATCTCGGCACTGTTTGCATGGATGTCTGCTGTAAAGTAAGGTATATTTTCAAACCAGTGTCCAGGAACTATAGTGATAATCCCAGAATTTGACCAATAACATGTTCAAATTTTCTACAACCTTAATGATTTTTGAAATTTTGATACTGAGTTTTTAGTTGTACTCCAACCATAATAACCTCAATAACCTTGAAGTGTGTGGAGTGTGCTCATTTCATAATGAACACCAGTAACTCCTCATTAAATACTTACTTTCAAGGGACCTAAATGGCATAAATGGGATCAATCCAATCTTCTGACAGGATCAAGCTGCTTTGTAATTGCAAATGGGAATCCAGCCACCCTGTAATTGGTTACAGTTTGCGTGTGTGTGTGTGTGTGTGTGTGTGTGTGTGTGTGTGTGTGTGTGTGTGTGTGACTGGGTGATAAATGCCTACAGGAGCACCTTTGCCAGTGTGAAGTGGGGTTATATAGGTTCTATACTCCATGGGTGATGTATCATTTTGTAATTTGGCCATTTAGTGATTTTGATTAATATTGAAAGTGATTTGATATCAGTCTGAGCTAAAATGCTAAACACTCTAGCTGGCTGGGGATAAAAAAATAAATTTAAAAAATCTAAACTTGACATGAAATTAGTGGAAAGCAGACACAGATGAGTATTTAATAACATACAAGTGAAAGAGCTTATATGTTGATGGAAGAATGACTTGATGAAGGGAAGGTGTGACATGCAGAGAGGTACTGCTGTCCAGAAACTCTACAAACCAATACCTGTACTGGTATTGGTTTGGAGAGCTGGGTTTCTCTTCTTCACATCTGGTCATGAATTTTGGTAGAGATCCATTGTGTCATGTATTGGATAAGCTAATCAACTTAACAGCAGATCAACACATTGATTCAAAACATTTTTTTTTTATTCACAAAGACCGAGCCGCTGAGACCCACGGCTGAAGACTGTTTAAATCTCCTTCCAGTTATGAGCTTTTTAAAGTTCTGCTTAAGCACATTAAGTTGAGGAGTTTCTCATTCATCAGCTCATTTCTAGGCCATTTCAAAGAAAACACATTCCAACCCACTGAACTAGAATGGTGCTGAGTTCATTTTATTTACAGGAAATAGACGATATTTGGTTGACAAAACTTACATTACACCGAAATCCCTATGTTCAGATCACATTGACTATTTATTTAGGTCCTTTAAGGAATGTTCTCACATGATAAATATGTAAAATAAAGTAAATTCTTTTTAGACAACAGATCATTGATGATCAAGGGAGACCAGTTCTTTTCAACAGCTTCTTCCTTAAACATTTTTTATTTCTGGGGCTTAACTTTGACCTAAAACTTACTAATAGACTTTTACATGAAAATACCCTACACCACTGTTTGCTCTTTTCTCTGTCCACTGTTTTGCATACATGGTTTTGTTTTTTAGATCTATATTTCTGTGTGTATGAGCCATGAAGTTTGATTATTATAGAGCACTTCTTCCTGCACTCAGGGGCATCGAGGCTAAAGTCGGTGAACGAAAGTCTTTGTATGCTGATATGTTATCTTTGCCTATTTATAAGTAAGGTTATTTTTCCTACTCTTCATTGTTTATTGTTGTTGTTGTCCTGAAGCAGCCACATTTTCAGTGATCCTGGCAGAAGATGTCATGTCCCATAAACCCAAACCCTCTGTCAGAACATCAGACTTCAGTCTATCATTTCACTTACCAAAAGGTGTCGTGTTGTTGTTTAAAGCCCTGGGGCTCCATGTTGTCGACCTCTAACCTGCTGGCAAAGAATTTAGCAAAGAATCCAGTATTCTTCATGTGACCATCAGCAGACAGTAATTATTTTGTTCTGTTCAGTAGCTCTCTGTATGCAGAGACACATCTACATACTCTTGCATAACTGACATGACTTCTGTTGTCTCATAGAGTTTCACTTTATCAAAAAATTAAGCGATAAGTCCATTTTATTTGCCCATCATTTTCATTTGTTAATTTAACTTTTGAGCCCTTCAGTAGGGAAACACGACAAGTAGACTACAAATTATCACTGCAAACAGTAAATGTTAGATATGAAGCTGTAACAGTCCCTTTTATCGTAGCAACACTTGGCCGGATCTTTTCTTGTTTCAAAAAAATTAAATGACAAATTGGATTTGGAATTTTCTAAGTCATTGAGTTTGCAATACATTTAAAGCAAATCTGGTTGTCCTTGCTGAACTTGAAGTCAGCCTCCCTCTATCTGGGTCAACCCATCATCCCCCTGCCACACACGGCCCCTTGATGCCTTTCAGAGAACGACTCAGCGAGAGTTGTATCACCTGTGGAATACATAAAGGAAAGCACGGTGGACAGAGATTTAACGTTTTCTTATGAGCGTGGTGGGGGGTACCGAACAGCTGAAAAAGTCAAATTTGTTTCTCATTGTGTTCGCCCTCCACATTTGAAAGACACTTGGACAAATGAAAGAGACAAATTGCTTGACATTATTTCAAAGATTGAGGTTTCTTTATGTAAAGGTTGTTCTGCAATCATTTCAACTGATTGCACTTTTTAAAAATCCTTGAGGTAAAAAGGGGAAAAAAAATTATATTTCTGTAAATGCACATCTCTGAATTTAAATTCAAAGTACACCAAGGTGCCAGACAGGTTGATGCCATGACGTCTTCAAACGATCACTGATCAGGGGTCAGCAACCTTTGCAACCTAGACTTTGCTCCTGCTAAATATTTGTCTGAAAGTTTAAAATCTACATAGTGTACAAAAAAGTTATTTATAGTTGCTTGCAAAAATATTCATACCCCCTGAACATTTCCATATTTTGTCACATTACAACCACAATTATAAATATATTTCATTGGAATTTTATTTGTATACCAACACAAAGTGGTATACAATTGTGAAGTAGAAAGAAAATTATACATGATTTGAAAAAATTTTTTACAAGCAAAATACGCAAAAAGTGCGATGTGCAAAAGTATTCAGCCCCCCTGAGTCAATACTTTGTGGAACCACCTTTTGCTGCGATTCCATCAGCCAGGCTTTTAGGGTCTGTCTCCTCCAGCTTTGCTCATCTTGTCACTGGGATTTTTGCCCGTTCTTCTTCGCAAAACAGCTCAAGCTCAGTCAGATTAGATGGAGAGCGTTTGTGAACAGCAGTTTTTAGATCTTGCCACAGATTCTCCATTGGATTTAGGTCCTTGCTGAAGAGAAGCAGCCCCCAGCATGATGCTGCCACCACCATATTTGACAGTGGGGATGGTGTGTTCAGAGTGATGTGCAGTGTTAGCTCTCCGCCACACATAGCGTCTTGCATTTTGGTCAAAAAGTTCAGCTTTGGTCTCGTCTGACCAAAGCAGCCTCTTCCACATGTTTGCTGCGTCCCCAACATGGCTTCTGGCAAACTGCAAACGGGACATCTGATGGTTTTCTTTTAGCAATGGCTTTCTTCTTGCCACTCTTCATTTCTGCTCGAGAAAAATCGTACCAGTGCTTTAGCCTATCTGCATTGGTTTAAAACTCCTAAAATAAATGAAGGATGAAATTAAATAAGACAGATAACTCCATCCAACCATGTCCTATGTTGTAGTCTTCACACCCACACTCTGTTATTGCCTGGTGTCTATCTATTCTCTACCCTTAAGTAAGACCTCCTCAGACATCCTTTATTCAATGAAAATGAAGAAACAAGGAAAAAACCAGCAGAGGAGCTGATTTCTACTGACAAACTGATAAACACACTTTAAAGGGTCTTTTGACAATAGCTGAGAGAAACTGCATTAGTTTGTGCATATATGTTTTCTTTATTAATATTATGTCCCGTTGCATCACCTTTTTTTTTTTTTTTGGCAATTTTTCCATAAAACTTTTTTTGGATAGCTGTCAATTGTATTCCTTTACAAGACTGCAAAGATTTTAAACCATCCTCTATGTCATTCCCTAATTTGCCTTCAGTGAACAAGTAGTCATTAAGGTTATCGTAATCAGTAGTTCAAAATATTGATCGATGTTCCACTTACTACGAATCAAAGGCAGCTCTAAACAGGTGGGTTTTCAGCCTTGATTTAAAGGAACTCAGTGTTTTGCCTGTTTTGCAGTTTTCTGGAAGTTTGTTCCAGATTTGTGGTGCATAAAAACTGAAAGCTGCTTCTCCTTGTTTGGTTCTGGTTCTGGGGATGCAGAGCAGACCAGAACCAGAAGACCTGAGTGGTCTGGAAGGTTGATACAATGACAACAGGTCTTTAGTGTATTTTGGTGCTAAGCTGTTCAGTGATTTATAAACTAACCGAAGTATTTTAAAGTCTATTCTCTGAGCTCCAGGGAGCCAGTGGAAGGACTTTAGAACTGGGGTGATGTGCTCTATCTTCCTGGTTTTAGTGAGAATACAGGCAGCAGAGTTATGATCAGCTGCAACTGTCTGATTGACTCTTTGGGCAGATCTGTGAAGACACTGTTTCAATAATCAATGCGACTAAAGATAAACGCATGGATGAGTTTCTCTAGATCTTGTTGAGACATTAGTCCTTTAATCCTGGAAGTGTTCTTCAGGTGATAGAAGGCTGAGGCTGTGGTTACCGATGTCCTGTGTCCAAATGCAGTAGAGTAGAAGTGGTCCAAAAATTGAAAGGTGGAAGCAACCCACTCCCATTCTTTCTTCACACCGATGCCTCAAACAAGGGAAATCGGAAGATGTTTCCCTTGGCTGTGCTGTTTTTCACACCAGAGAATGGAGTTGTCAGCAAGGTAATAGATTTTGTTGAAAATTCAGACTAATCTGCCCAGAGGATAGTCAAAATTATATGAAGCTCTCTTGAAAACACAGGTCTATCCCTCAATCATGTTTCTGCATTCACGGCTGACAACACAAATGTCAATTATGGCATCCAGCCCTCAGTGGATGTGGAAAACATTGACCTCAAGATAGTTTCTTTTCCATCTCTGCGAAAAGAAGAGAATCCCTGAAAGAGTTCTGTGAATTCTATGATGTTGAATTTCATGAAATCCTGCACCATGTGGTGACAAGATGGCTGTCCCTCAACCCTGCAATCACCCGCCTGCTGCAGAACTGGGTCCCACTGAAGTCAGCATTGGAGAGGAATGTCCAAGCCGCCTGAAAGCATAGCCGAGGTTGACAGAAGATGCTGATGGTGTTGAACAAGAAGCAGACATTGTCAAAGTGTACCTTCTCTTTTGTAATAATGTGATGTCTCTATTTGAAGAGGTGGTGAAAAAGCTTGAGAGGAATGTAACAACATCTGCTGACCTCTATTCCATTATGGACTCTTTTTTTGAGAAGATTAATACAGAGAAGAGACGATGGGTTCTACAGATACCTAACAAGACAAAAGCTTTAGTGTCTCTTGCCATCTGAAGCTGATGGAGCCAGGCAGGACTTTACAGCCTTCTTAAACACTGCCATCAGTTACGTCCAGAAGTGGTTTGACTTCTCAGAGGAAAACTGGCTCTTTCACCTGCAGCCCCTCTCTCTCGCATCTGGGAAAATGTCCTTTGATGGCATGTAGAAGATCACTGAAAAGCTTCACCTGGTTGGCAGGTAAAATTTAATAAATTACCAGTGGAGTGATGTACCATGTTTTATTAGTGATAGTTATATACAAATGTATACAACTGATATATACAAATAAATACATAATCATACATATGTTTGTATACATTACAGTATACAAACATATGCAAACTTATACACATATTTAAAATATTCAACAGTTTATATATAGATGCATTAAAGTAATTTCAAAAGGTAGTTAAGATATGATGCAAAATTCTTACAATAAAAATATTTTTTCCCATTTATTTACCACTGTATATGACCTATATGCCTCTAATGAATTCAGATCATAAAAGCTTTTACTCCTTTTGGTAGGCTAAGCATGTCTATGGATGAGCTTTATGAGGAATGTGTGACTATAAACAGCCTAGTAGAGCACCTCGCCACAGAACCTCAGGAGAAAGGAAATGTGGCAGTCCAAGGGAACAGCAGAGAGGTGGATGCAAGTTCTTCATGCAGCTGACCTCCCCAACATCCAGGCTGTTGTATCCTTTGTCCTCAGCATCCCATCTTCCACTGGGTTTGTGGAAAGGATTTTCTCTCTCATGAAAAATAAGTGGACAGATGTGCGAAACAAATGTTCTTCTGAACTAATTAGAAGTGAGCTCATTGTCAGTCTAAATTATGAAATGTCTTGCTCAGAGTTTTACTCTTTGGCACTGAAAAACAAACCACTCAACAGAAATACAAATGGAAGAAATAGGTTGACTCCACATGATGTACCATTGCACTTTTTCGTTTACAAGTTCTTTTTTACTACAAGTGGAAAGTCATGGTCTTTGAGGCACAATGTTTATTTACAAATTTCCTACAAACTTTGTTTGCACCAAATGCATTATTACATAAATGTTCTTATTGTTTTCTGTTATTTAATACTGTTTTAAGCTAAGCAGAACAGAAAAATGTTTAAGAAAGATATTTTTTAGAAAGATTTTACTCTGGTAATTCTATTTGCACTCAAAATAAATTGTTAAATGGTGTAATAATTAACATTCTATGCATATTTTTATCATTCAAAAACATGCATCCAATTAAATTCAGCTTCATTTCAGAGTAAGAAAAGCGGGGGGGTCGGGGGGTGAATCATCATGCTGGTAGGGGTGAAGGTAATGAGGTCGGCCAGCCCTGCTATAAGATGTCCCATATTTATTTTATAACTGTCAAATCCAGAAGATTCCTGCTGAAGCTGCCGAGGCCACACTCCAGTCGGGTAGGTGGTGGTACCTGCACCTTAAGTTGGTTTGCTAACCGCCAAAAAAATTCAAAAGAAGAAGAAAAAGAAGCTCCCGAAGGCCATCTCCTCAGATATTGCAGCGCACTTTTTCGTTCCTCGTTGTCCCATCCAGCTCCTTCTGTATGTGCTTGTCAGCGAGGAAGCTGAGGGAAAATACTTATCCTGGCTTTACCCTCTAACTAAACTGTATTATCTCTGAGCCGTGCTTGCCTTTGGTGCAGCTGAACCACCTGCAGCTTGCGGGAATTCCCAAGGAAGATGAGGAAATCCCCTCGTTCAGAGTCTTGTCGACTTCTTATCACTTCAATTGGATGAATAGCTCATAATTTAAGTGCAATCATTTATTTTCACTGTTTATATGTATTTATTTTTCACTGTGGAGCAAAAGTTAGCTGTGTTTATCTGCTTGTGCAAAAAGGAGCTCTAGACCTAGATAAAGAAGTGATGTTGAAGTAGAAATCGCAGCGTTAGTCTCCGAAGGATTCTGCCAGTCAGAAATCACAGCTAACTTCTGTGAATGGTCTTGCTGGAAATTCTTCCAGGTTGTGCAAAAAGACAAAAAGTTGCTTGAATCAGCAAAGAGTACTAAGAAATATCAGTGGGAAGTTTAGATTTTTCATGTCTCTCTTGTAAAAGGTATCTGTGATCTTTGAAATAAGAAATATTATGTGATGACGTCACATTAAACCACGCCCCGGCAGAGCTGTTCTATATTTTGGAGGTGCTGAGTTGCCAAGCCTAGTTTCGAGACAAGTCTTGAATGTGGTTAGTGAAGAAAGACTTCAAAGGTCCAGAGGGAGTGCATTCCAGAGTTGAGGGGCAATGTGGCTGAAAGATCTTAGAGCCATGGTGGAAAGCAGAGGCAGACCTTAAATATGGGAAGGTGCATAGATTTCTGTATGTTTAGTGAGCTGTTCGGGGGGCAAGATAGTCGAGGGCTTTGGATATTAAAGGTTTTTCATTTTAATATGCAGGGCAAATTTGCAGTGTATCTGAAGCACTCTAATAGAAGTAATATTAAATAATTCAGATAAAACTGGAACCTTGTGAATCAGAACAAAACAAGTCTGGGCTCATGAGCGTGTTTCTGCACAGTGCCAGAAACAGAACTTGTTTTTAGCACCTTATTTTGAGGGGAACTTAGCAAAACAGTTCCAGATGGGGTTTTCTGCTGGCCTACTTTCCGTCTTCTGTTCTGAGTCACAGATGGCAGAAAGATGGCACAATCAGCTACTTTGCATTGAAGTCCTACAAATAAAGTATGATGGTATAGCAAGAAGCTCACTGGGGAGCAGCTGGAGCGCTGTAAATCCTAGCAGCATCAGGAGCTAGGGAATAAAGTACAGTATCCAGCATGAAATGATCCTATGGTCAATAAAATTAGTGTCACAAACGTTACAGTCTGGCAAACTTAAAGCTCACAATGACATCTTGGTGTTTAACACAGAGATGACAGTTGCAGAAATAACACATTTTCACACTTACTCCGTTAAATGGGTTCATTTTCATATCAAATGCTGATACTAGTGCAAGACATATAAAGACTGTGTAATCAGATTGACAACATGACATTGGACAAGTTGTCTGGGGGGTTTTATCAGGAAGAAGTGACTGGAGCTGTCAGGCTGTGTCACGCCACCAGCTGTGAGGGCCCGGCTGACATCCAGTGTGACACCACCCGTGGTCTTTTGTCATCTCTGCTCCCCGAACACTGCAAAGTAAATGTGGCAGACAGGTATTTTCACAACACATGATCCTCAAAATTGCTGTAGCTGCTATAAAAATAAAAGGCCTGGACTTTTGGGATTGGCATGCCTCTGTGAAATATTTTAGATTTTAAGATAGTTGAGCAGTTTGGTGGTAAACATCACTGAATGTGAGATGGTGTTTATGAAGTTGCAACCCAGGGTTAAAACAGAAAAGGTGTTCAAATACAAGCAAAACAGTGGGCTTTGGAAATGCAGTTGTGGCAGCATTTTTCATTGTCAGGAATAAAAATGCCCACTGCTAAAAACTTTGCTGGACAAAGGACATTGTGTGTCTGTTCTGAGACTATCTCTAAAGAATCTCCGAGCCAGTGGGAAAACTTTCTCAGCCTGATAAGACAATTGCACAGAAGCAGAGGAGTGTGGGGAAAAACCTTAAACACAGAACACTAAAAGGAAAATTACGCTCCCTTGGCCATTTATTAATGATTATATGTATTGGAGGAACTCCATCTAGTTAATTGGAGGGTCTGTAATTAATTAATCTCATTTTAATTGAAAACCTTATATCAACAAAATAAGCAACATTTTCAATTCAAAAAGCCTTTTTGCTGCTAAATTATTGAATAAACATACATATGAGCTCAACAACCAAAATATTTCTTGTTTTTAATCTGTTATTTAGGTTATTCAACCATCAGATTGGGGCAAAGTGCTTTTCCACCCATTCAGCTTTCAAGTGTTGCAGGAAACCTGATCACTCATGGAACTTCTTTGAAAAAAACTCTTCTTTCGAAATGTGGACGCTGACATCAGCGTTGGGGACGTCTGTGCTGCTGCAGCACGTTTTGCATTGAGATGCTATTTTATTTTTCTCCAGCATCCCATCAGATCGTTTTTTTGAAGTAGAAATGAACCCCCAGTGGGCCGAGAGAAGCAGCTTTGTCGTCCATCGCTGTTGTTTGTGGATGTCGCTTGTGAGTAGGGGTGAGTAAAAATATAATTCATCAGTGCATTCCAATTAATTATTTTCCAATTCAATATCGATTCTGAAACCCAGTGAATCGATTAGATCTCCTGGCCAGTGGGTTCGCGCCATGCTGAACAACGCTTTTAAGAGCTGTGCACACTGTCCGGGGACGTACTTTCTGCCAGTGGGACGAAGAAGAGCTCCGGATATTAGCAAGTTTGATGAGCTAGTTGAGCACCTAGTGCCATTTCTTTGTCCCAGGCAGCCATCGCACACCGGCCAGTTCAGCGCTGAGTGGCCGTGGTGCTGCGCGGCGCGGCGCGGCGCGGCTCGCCTCGGCCTGGCTGCTCGGAGCAGCTCGCTGCGTCAGCTCCGTGTCACAGATGCGCTGGCTGTCTTCTTCTTCTTGAGTTTATTGGTGGTTGGCAAACAGCTATTTGATGTGCATTACCACCACCTACTGGTGAGGAGTGTGGTCAGAATAGCAATATTGTTCAAACATGCTTAAAAATTAAAAATTATGATTCAACAATGATGTGAATTATCTCAGTTTCCACAAGAAAAGGAGAATATTTACGTTTACATACACTTTCCTTTAGTTTTAATACAGTACTCCATATTCAGCACTGTTACTGTCTTACTGTTTTATTTTCAAATATTTTATTTTTATGTTAATGTATACCATTTCTGTTAATACAGGCAAAAAAATAAATATCCCAAAATTATCCACAGGGTCTTTCTTATTTGTGTACTTCTTATTATGAAATAGATATTGAAGCATTTAAAGCAACATTGAATCGGAAATCGAATCAAATTGTGGGGTTCTTGACAATACCCAGCCCTACTTGTGAGACAGTTAGCATGTCAGGGTGATGTTCAGTGTTCTGGACATCACCCCGAACACACCATCCCCACAATGAAACCAGGTGGTGGCAGCATCATGCTGTGGGGAAGTGGTCCAGCATTAATAAGAAGTTGGATAGAACAAAACACAGAGGCTGAAGATTTAAGATTGAGGTGGAGGTTCACCATCCAACAGAATGATAACACTAGACTTGCAATCAAAGGATGATGGATAGTTTTAGATCAAAGCATATTTAGGAATTAGAATGACCCATTCACGAGAGGAAGAATGAGCAAAAAAGTCATTCTCTACATGTACAAAGCTGGTAGATATACTAATAATAATCGTAAGAGTGAAACGTAGTTCTACAAAGTCAGGGAGGCTGGATACCAATTCTCGCCACACTTTTCAGATCTATATGTTTAAAAGTTTTTAAATGGATGTATCATTTTCTCTTGCTTCACTATCATGTGCTACTTTGTGTTAGTTGATCACATTTATAAAATTGCAATAAAATACATTCAACCTTGTGGTTCTAACATGACTAAATGCAAAAACGTTTAAGGGGTATGAATACTTTTGCAAACTGCTAGCTTAATTTGATAGTTGTTTAAAAACAGGCTTGATGTATGACGTAGCTTTCTGTTCTACTACTTTAGCAGCTTTAGGAGACACAAGGCACTAAGGGTCAGTTAATCAAACCTTTTCTTCCTTTTTACAAATGAGGAGTGGGAATCTGATTTTTCTATGAGTGCCTCCTCTTTTGCTCTACGGACAGGAGCTGAAAAATTCTTTTTTCGTGAAGAGGATGGATATTGACGGATTATGTGTTATGTCTGTAATGTACTGTACTCTGTGGGCTTTTGCATTCATTCCACTCTCTTGAAACAGCATCAGTACAACATGCGAGGAGATTAATTGTGCTGACCATCCATGGCTGTCAGTCTTTATTTGTAAACATACCAGCAAATCCAGAAGTGATTTGGGAATGTAATCACTGCTTCTTTAGAAAGAACAATGATTTATTGCTCTTATATCTCCTGGTTTCTCTCTCAGTATTTATATTTGCATTCTATGTAAAATTTCAGTAATCTAGCTCTGAAGCTGTTTGCATTTTTTTCCCCTGGAAGGTGCCTCTCTAGTTTTACCAGGAACCCTAAAAAATCTCCTCTAGCCCCTGCTACACTGGTAGAGCTCACAAACTCCCATAACACACACTTACACACCAACACACACCAATAATTACAAACTGCATTGCCTCCCATTCCTTGGGGACTCGTCTTTAAGACTTTCCTGTTAGCACAGCCACCGCTGCTTGACTCATTACTTCCATTAGTCCTGAGATATCACACAGTTCTGATTCTTGGGAAGTTTTAGAAAGTTATACGTTTACAAGAACATACCAGACTAACACAGACCTTCTTAGACAAAACAGGGTGTGGATTTTTTTTTTTCACTCTAATTACAGATCTATGAAAAAATAACTTTTTTCTGCTTATTTACAAGTACATCTCAAAAAATTAGAATTTTGCACAAAAGTACAGTATTTCTTGCCAGTCATCTCAGAAAGTGAAACAGTCATTTTGTAGAAACTCATCACACATAACAGTAAAATATTTCAAGCTTTTATTATTATTATTATTATTATTATTATTATTATTATTATTATTATTATTATTATTATTATTATTATTTTGCAGTTTTAATGACTTTAATGGCTTACAGGTAAAGAAAAGCCAAAATTCAGAATATCACATTAGACCAATCAAAAACAGCTGCTTTAAGCAGAAATGTCACGCTCCTGAACGGTATGGACATCTCTGTGCACTCAGTACCTGGTTGGGCTCCTCTGGCATGAATGACTGCATCAATGCACCGTAGAGGAGATCAGTCTGTGGCGCTGCGCAGGTGCCATGGAAGCCCAGGCTGCTTTCATAGCTGCCTTCAGGTCATCTGACTTCAAGAAACATGTATTCTGAGCCTCTCCACTCTTCCTCCAGACCCTGGAACCTTGATTTCCAAATGAAATCCAGAAGTTACTTTTTGTCTGAAAACAGGACTCTGGACCATTGCGCAGCAGTCCACTTCCTTTTCTCCTTAGCATCTCTAAGACGCCTCTGACATTGTCTCTGGTTCAGGAGTGGCTATGCAACCTTTGTAACCTCGGTCCACTCCTTGTGATGCTCCTCCAAATTCTGGCTCTCTCAAGGCTGCCTACCACAGTTCTTCCTTCCACTCAATTTTCTGTTAATATGCTTGAATACAGAACTCTGTGACCAACCAGCTTCTTCAGCAATGACCTTTTGTCTCTTCCCCTCCTGGTGAAGGCTGTTGATGACTGTCTTCTGGACATCTGTCCAGTCAGCAGTCGTCCCCATGATTGTGTCCTACTGACCCAGAGTGAGAGGCCGTTTAAAGGCTCCGGAAACCTGAGCAGGTGTTTCGAGTTAATTAGCTGATTAGGGCTGACAAGTTTCCATTGATGAGCTTTTTTAACAGTATTCAAATTTTTCTGAGACACGAATTTTAAATTTTTATCATCTATAAGCCATCATCATCAAAATTACAAGAAACAAAGGCTTTAGATATATATGTATGATGATTCTACATATGAGTTTCACTTTCTGAGATGATTGGAAAGTAACATTGCACTTTTAACAATATTCAAATTGTTTTAGATGTACTAGTATATAGCAGCATTTCACAGCTTTCTTTTGCACCTTTACAATTTCCCCACCATTTTCAGTGAGCATTAGCATCTAAGTCACTTCAAATCTGCATATGTGCATCAAGAGCTGTTAGAGAACAATTAACTGTATCGGCGTGATATGTGAATGCATGGCTCTTGGAATATAATATTCAGCCAAATATTGCATCTTAGCAGTCCATGATAAATGCACAATCAAATACTGGTAACGCCATGACTATTGTTATTCAATATAGTACTAATGTTGTACTTCTGTAGATGATACACCTGGCCCTGCCTTTCAGTGTTTAACCTCGTCTCTCTCCTAGACAAAGCTATTGACTGAGCTGTCGGTATATGTGCTTTCTGTCATCCTACTATCTTTAAAACTGGTTCAGAGCTGATCTGCTAAGATATGTTTACCTCTGAGATCAGAGGTGTCCAGCTCCAGTCCTCTAGGGGTAATGTCTTGCCATTTTTAGATGTCTCTTCTCTAACACTACCTCCTCAGTATGTCATAATGTTCTGCAGTGGTTTGCTAATGAACCATCGTTTGATTCAGCTGCGTTGAACCAGGGAAGTAACTAAAATATGCAGGATACCGGCCCTTGAGGACTGACTTTGGACACCACAGTCCGAGATGAAGTCACTAAAGGAGCCACTACCACCATTAATTTTGTACTTTTCTCTAATATAGAAAGTACTCCTACACCTGCTCTTCTGTTGTTGTTTTTTTTAATGTCTCTGCTCTGTCTTCTCAAACCTCCAGTTGGTCGTGCCAGATGGCCGCTTGTACTGAGCCAGGTTCTGGTTCTGCTGGAGGTTTCTTCTTGTTAAAGGGGAGTTTTTCCTCTTCACTGTCATTCCTCCTGCCAGATCAGGTGCAACCCAGTCAGGTTATAATCCTCAACTCACACAAATCATCTTGTCTACATTCTGCGACTGAGATCCTGGCTGTTTGATGGCCACTCCAAAACGTTGATTTTGTTGTCCTTAAACCACTTTGTAACTACTTTGCATGTATACTTAGGGTTGTTGTTCATTTGGAAGACAATTTGTGCATATGGAAATTTAACCCAAAGATGTACCCAACTTGTGGAGCTTCATAGTTTTCTTCCTGATATTTTTGCCTGATTTCTTTTGCTTTCCCCATAATGTCACATAGGGTAGCTGTGTGTTTGAGGCCTTGATTACATCCACAGGTGTGCCTCTAATCTACCAAGAATCAAAACCTTTACAAAGCTTTGACATCATCATCTGGACTTCACCATAATCTTTAAATGCTTTGTAATCTTTAGTGAATGTAAAGTTTGAATAAAATAAAACAAGAATTCTCATCATTCTAACATTTTTAATATACTGATATAAAATATGCTTTTATTAGAATTTGATATTTCTGCCAGGTTATTATTATTTTACTTTTTTTTGTTATTTTTTTCTGCTGGAAATTTTTTTTATCAGTTATTTTTTTAATCTAGTTCCGATAATGTAATTGTACCAAAAGAAAAATAAAACAAAAGCTAATGTACATAATGAATTGTCAGTATATAATTTGTCAATATTGAGTTGATTAAGATTTGGCAAAGGCAACTTGTAACAATGTGTTTTTATATTGAAAAAATGTTCTTTTATTTCTTGGATCTGGCCTAAATAGTTAGGTCTGCTCAAAAAGGGGAAATATAAATGTTTTTGAACTGGAAGCACAAAATTGATCTCAATAATAATGTATTTATACTATACAGTAATTGTTTTTAAGTGAGGAAAATTTTTTTTTTTTTAATTAAGATTTGATTTCAGTTTTTTGGAAATCAGGCTTTAATCAATATTAGAATTAATCCTTTAGCTTTCATAGCAAACTGAATATGTGGGTAAGAGTCAGGTAGGTGATGACGAACCTCTGAATTTGCTGAGCAAACTGAGGCAGCACATTTTGAAGGACAACAGTCAGAGTGTAGCGCACTCTGAAACTTGTCAGAGGTTTGAAAATTTCCACTGCTTGGGGAAAAAAAATCTGGACAGCTCTCAAAGTGAAACGAGAGTCTGATACTGACTCTGGCTGCAGAGGAAAGCATTTTGAAAGAAACAAAAGGATGAAGGTCTCATGCAGTGCCTGTTTTTTTGTTTTGCATTTATTACTCCAGAGGTTGAAAGGGATTATGAGGTGAGAGGTGTAAAAACAGCTTAATGTGATGCCTTTTTAAATGGCTTGACCATTAGAATATATCATTAACCAAATATGTTTATTTATTATCATTTTCACTTATCAAATATGGATTGGTGACTGACTTTATGCTTTGGGCCCAGTGACCAAACATAGCCATTGTTTTTTTTTTTATTTGTTTGTTTTTTACCAGTTGCTCTTGAGGACACCACAATGAAATGGATGCCCTGCAGGAGCTGACTGGGATAAACGCTACGAACAATAGTGAGATGATGGAGATAATGAGTTTAACGTCATGGGAAGAATAAACTGGATAATTTGAACAAAGAAGGAAGATTTGCTTTCAAATAAAAAGGGAAGTTGTGGAAAGACCAAGAGAGGCATTAACCGATGGCAGAGATGAAAGTAGCAAATGAACAAATAAGAACCAGACATGTGAGAAGAAAACAACCTTTCTGTCTGCACCTAAGCTGAACTCTGAATCTGATCGCAGCCCTTTTATAGGACTGCAACGGCTTTAAGAAGAGCAAGGTAACTGGTCTTTTATGACCTGAAAAACCAGGTCCTTTAATTCTTTCCAAAAATCTGTTAGAAGCCTTCAACACTGCAGCCTCACATTGGTTCAGCTGGAATGGGTGGAAATGTCCGATTTTGAAAAATGTAATATTACTGTCCATATAGCTGGAAAAGTTTGAAATTAGCTTTGATGTGATGCTCATATTTTATCATTCTATTTATAGTATGGTTCTGAATTGTATACATATGTCATGGGAAAATACAGTCTCAAAATTGTATTATTGTAGCTTTAATGCTTTAAAAAGGGGTGAAAATTCTAGCTGACAGTGAATGGACTGTAAATCTTTTTGACTTACTAGGCTGTGTCAAAATTCATTGTGAGCCACAGTGGCAAAATGGCTGAGATGAGCGTCACTTGTACCTAAATCCTAACAGGAATTGGTTAAAAGTGCAGGATTGCAGAAATGGAAAAGGGACACAGCACCAGGCCATATCTGTCCTCAAGTAAAATGAAAACTCAGAATGATGCATCAATCACAGAACTGACCACAGTGACAGAGAGAGACTGAGAGTGAGAGAGTCCAGCCTCCCAAAGGCGTTTCACCTTGACAAGGTCAACGCTGCGTGTAAAACCTTCTGTATCAGCGCTTCCACTGTGGCAAACAGACATGGGAAGGACGGGCTGCACCTTTAACATGGTTGTTTGCATGTCCCTTCAGTGTTCTCTGAATTTTGAAATTAGTTTTTATCTAGACAGTAAACATAGAGATTCAAAGCCTTCAACCGTTTCCAAGATCATGCTTATCTGTTCCCCAGGTGTGATGTCAAATGGTACATTTTTCCAGTTACCACACTTTATGTTTTAGTCAAGCTGCAAGCTGATGAGTGACGTTAAGGGTTCAGTTGCCAGTGAGCCACGTATTTTCTCTGCCTCGTCTGCAGAAATGGCGCTAAAGAGAGGGTGAATTTTAAACCAATGCAAATCCTGTGAACACAATATGAATGGTAACAGCTTAGCTGGATGCACTAAGAGACGATAATGATGCAATTATTAGAACTGTTCATGTTTTACTATATCACAAAAGAAGATATATTTAATGTGCCACACTTTAGCCAAATGTCTCTGACATAGTTTTGGGGTTTTGCGTATCAGGATATAATCGATATGATCAGCATTTAGAACCACCTTTGGGGAGCATTCACACCAGCCCTGTTTAGCCTGCTTTAATCGAACTCTAGTTTTTTTTTCCCTGGAAAGTGAATAATCAAACTTTGATACCAAAAAAGTGAACTCTGGTCTACCTGAAAACCAAGGTCTCGATGCGGTTGAAGTGAAATCTGGTGTAGTTTGAAAACGTGTGAATGCCAAGTGGACTGGAAACCGCTTCAAAAGCAGGAAGCTGACTTTAGCTATAGTTTACATTTCGTGAAGAAAAAGTTACACTCGTGTTGTTTCCTTCAGTGGTTCTTGGTGCAGCGCCACCACAGGCGAGGAGGGGAACAGGTTGATCAAAGGGTTTGGTTTGTTTGACACAGTGGAGTGTGAAAGTGAACCGCACCAGTTGAAAATAAAAGAAATGTTGCAGTTTTGGTCCCCAGTCTATCAGGTGTGAAGACACCCTTATAGGAGCAATCAGTGTTAGTAGTTGTTTTTTGTCTGACTGTATCAGTCTCACATTGACATTGAGGAA
Organism: Anableps anableps; assembly: GCA_014839685.1. Lineage (NCBI taxonomy): Eukaryota > Metazoa > Chordata > Actinopteri > Cyprinodontiformes > Anablepidae > Anableps > Anableps anableps. The sequence goes on from CM026065.1 coordinate 2,107,270, forward strand.
TTTTAGCCCATTGTGCTTCATAATATTGCTTTACTTCTTAGAGATTTGCATATATTCTTTTTAGTGCAGATCTCTAAAGGTGCTACCATACCATAGGTGCACAGGTAGCACAGGTCTGGACTTTGACTAAGCCATGAAGAGGAGCTTGATTCTTTTCTTTTTCAGTTGTTCCATAGGAAAACCGTGGAATTAACTCACAAAAGGTTTCTGGGAAAGGCTCTCTTTTGGAACTTGTTGCATTATGGAGCCAAAAGAACCACAGTCAACACAAGATGTGGACAATATTAAGAGGTTACTGGCTTTTCTAGCTACAGAAGTTGCAGCAATGCATCTTTTGCAGAAGGACCTCATTGACGAATTAAAAGCAAGAAAAAGATAAGAAAATCATTCATCTAGAAAAGCGAGTGAATGAGTTGGAATAAAATACCAGAATAAATGATGTGATCGTAAGTGGACTGGTGGTGAAAACGAGCTCTTATGCCTGTGCAGTGAGTCGGGACGATGGAGGAGACGCTGAAGCAATTTCAACAGAGCAACAGCTTACCGCCTTCTTGGAGTCCAAAGGCATCATACCGGAAGCTAAGCAGATTGAAGCTTGCCATCCTTTGAACAGGAGGAATCCTGGAGATAAACAATCCATCATTCTGAGGTTTGTGAACCATAAACACAAGAATGCGCTGCTGAAACAAGGATGGAAGCTGAAAGCCTGAAATGTCTTCCTGAATCTCACTAAGAATAATGCAGATATCGTCTGAAGAGCTAGACAGTTGAGGAAACAAAAGAAAATTCAGAGCAATTGGACCTCAAACTGCAAAGTATTCATAAAACTACTAGGATCACCAGAAGAATCAAAGGTTCTGATGACCAGATCCATGGAGGAACTGGATAAATACGTCTGAACTGCGTGACTCGACAAAAGAGGTAACACAATCATACAGGAACATTACAACATGGACATAGCTGATTACATACAAGAGCAGTTTAATTATCAATATTCTCAAACTATCAATAAGGATTGGCTATTTAGATCACACAAACCCATTATTTATAAATTCTACATTCTAAATTATCAAAACTTACTGACTTGGTGAATTTACAAACAGTGTGCATTTTATTCAAAGCACAAAATAAACAGTTTCCAGAAAATATTCAAAAGGTTGTTTTTTGTTTTTTGTTTTTTTTTAAAAAAGAAGGACTTTATAATCTCAGAGGAAAATGCAAATTCAAACCTTATAAGATCAAAACCACAAAAAGAAGTTTTTGCGTTACAGTCTGTGGTGTGAAATTATGGAACAGTTTGACTGCAGCCTTAAAGCAATGTCCAAACATTAAACAATTCAAAGTACTGTATAAGGAATGGTCTACACTAAATATGAGAAATTATCTTCATATATTATGTTGTTAATTTAGCATTATTAGTATCAATATTATCATTATTATTGTGGTTAATGCTAATAGAGCTTCTATTAGTGATACCCTTATCCATGGGACTGTTATATATATTATAATATAAGCACATCATTGATGTACCGCAAAGAATCTAAGAGTAAAATGAAGGTAATATTGTTATAATACTTATAAATTGTAAGAGATCATAATTGTGATGTGGCTGGAGAAGGGGTGGGTTTTAATAAGTTTATGCTTCTACCCACTCCTTTGAACGTTTCTCACTTATTGTATAACTGTCATTTTATTTGTAATTTATAACATTCAATAAATATCGAAATACTGAAAAACCGAATTCAGATGCAACTTTACAAATCGAGCTGCCATATTGGGCGTTAGAGAGAAGATTCCTTCTTCTAGTACATATCATAAACCAGTCTTTTTTGTTTTCTGTTTGTCTTTATAATTTATGGTACTCAGCCATCCAGTTTCTCTTAGATGTTCTGAGAGCCAAGCTAAGATTCAGAGGTGATTTTTGCAATTTGTGCTCCTAAATTTTGGAATGGTTTACTTTTTCATGTACGGACTGCTGAGACTGTTGAGACTTTTAAATCTTTGCTCAAGACTCATTTTTGTTCTTTGCTGTTTGGTTCTAGCAATTTGAGATTTTTTTATAATGACAGTTTATGGAGTATAATTGTGTTTTGTTTTAACCTTACTTTTAAATATCTTTTTCTTGTTCTTATTATTGTTTCATTTTATCGAATTGTACAGCACTTTAGTCAACATCTGCTGTTTTTATATCCTATATAAATAAATTGACATTGACACCCTAAGTAAGGTCTACGACAAATGAGATGGAGCTTTTTGGTTCTTTGCAATTTCCCTGATCATCAGGACTCAAAGAACCCTAAGACAAAAAGTAGCTCCTAGTGACGTCATTTCAGGAAAATTCCAAGAACTTCTGGAATTCTAAGGTTGCAGTAAGATAAAAGTTATTCTCAAGGTATCTCTGGCCTTAAGAGAGCTCCTAACATGACAAAACGTTAGGTGTAGTGAGGACTTTTAGTGAGAATTAGAGTGTCTTAAGCGGGAAAGATCTTGAAAAGATTGACAGAAAGCAGAGGTATTCTCTGCAAAATGGACAGTTGTGCCAACTGCAGGCTCTGCGCCTCAGTCTTCTTTGGTTTTCATGTCCTTTACTTCCCCATTTTATGTTGGTCGTTTCACCAGATCAAACAAGTTTATACAAGCAGCCAAACACAGCTGATAGCGAAGCGTCCACATGAATATCAAATAGATGACGTAGTAACATGACCAGCATGGCGACATTATTGTGACAGATCACAATAATGATGAGGGTGTAAATGTAAATGGTGTGATCAAACATGTTGATGCTGTGTGGCAATTGATTTAATTTTGCATAGTATCATCATCATGACCCACTTTTCTTAATCCAGACTAGATTCATTGATCGGTTTGTTTCTATCAACTGGTTGTATTTGGTTATTTTTATGTCTTATTTTGTTTTGTGTATCAACCAATTACAGTCCCTAGAAGACTGACACCTATGGGTTACACTGTCAGGTTTAACCACACCTCCTCACTAAGATAGGAATTTCTGTAAACTCCTCACTCAGAGTTGCTCTCAGCAGCTGACTGAATCACTATTGAGCTAGGACTCCTTGGCAGGAAATTTTAGGCTACGATGGGAGCTCTGTGAGAGGACTCTGAGAATCTTTGAGAATATAGGCCCTGATCTTGGGGTGAATTTCCTGTTCAAATTTGCAGCTGCCTAAAGGGTTTTCCATTTGTTACTCTGAAACATCTGTCAGATCCAAAATCTGCTCAAGCTGCAAACTGAGGAACGTTTGTTAGAATGGATTCTTTTCCAAGAGTTGTTCCCTGCACCTGTAGCAGTAGTTTCTGCAAGTAAACACAAAATATTCCACTTTATGCAAATCACAAACAGAGTTTTTGAAAAATTCTAACATTTAATTGGAATTTTCAGGGAATTTTTAAGACCCTCTACAGTTCAGAGACAAGAGGTGTATGCATCCATTCATTGTCTAAACACACTTACTGTATTTATGCAGGGCTGTTGCAACCCTCACCCTCCAATGGTCATTGGGGGAGAGGTGGCGTAGACCCTGAACAGGTTGCCAGTACATCACAGGTCAACACAGAGACACACACAGGACAAACAACCACGCACACACACACACACACACACACACACACACACACACACACACACACACACACACACACACACACACACACACACACATTCCTACTCCTACTCCTGAGGGCAATTTAGAGATTACAGTCATGTTTTCGGACTGTGAGAGGAAGCCAAAGTATGCACACAGAACCCACACATGCATGGAGAAGACAAAACCATGCAGACCCTCAGCTGCAAGACAACAGTCCTCACAGCACCACCATGCAGAACTAAGTAGTATGAGATACGTATAACTAGGCACAAAAAAGAAACGTCACCACTTTAAAAACGACAATTATTCACCATGTTGTACAGGGAAAATATTTTAAACAAGACTGCAGGTATCTTTGATAGGCTGTCCAGCAGTTGTTAGCTCACAAAAATAGATGTATGACAGCATATAAACATGTGTAGAGTATATATATTCTGTTGAGCTGCAACGTGATCTTGTGACAAGATCACGTTGCAGCTGCTCCTAATCCTCGACAGAGGTCAGCTGAATGACAGCTATGAAAAACAAAACTTTATTGTACTTTTGGGGAAAAAAAAGGCTATGCAGCTGATCTGTGGTTTGATGTTTAGGCTCAGGTGATACTGACAGATGCAGCATGCAAGGTGGCAAGTGTTTCTGCTCATAAATCAATAAATAAATGAAGTTTCTTCTCATACTGCTGGAATTGTGGTAGAAATGCTTTCTACCTGTGCATTAAGGGCATCTTATCATCTGTGACTGTGGGTTTTCAAATATGTATTATTGAATCCAGGCCTGGAATTACGCTTTCTGATGATATGCTAAATACTTTCCACTGACAAAGATGTGAAAATGCTTTTTAGTTAGATGGAAATATACTGTCAACATGTCATGGCCAAATATTAACTTTTAATTATTGTTTGTTTTTAAAAGAGGTGTGTGCTCACTGTCACCTTTGTGCTAAAGTGTCCTCAACCACAAAGTATACGCATCAGTTCCTTGTTTCAGGAAAAACAACAAAAAGCACGAAAGGAATGTCTGTGGATCACGCTTGCCTCGCATGCTGTTCTGTAGCTTTTGCTTGCAGGAAGCCCTCTTTTTCATTGCTGACCAACATCAAAAGGTGACAGCTGATGTTAACAACGCAAACAATGAAGGGAACGCTTTTGTACCTTATTCTTAGAAACAACTTGCCTATTTGTTCCCAGAAATCATAAAAAGCAATCCCTCGATATCCAGCCTTTAGGTTCTGCTCTTTCTGGCTCATGTAGCTTTTTAGAAACAAACTCAGATAAATGCCTCTTGAGAGAATAAACTGATTGTTATGCATGGACTTGAATGACCATGTTTATAACAGGATTCATCTGATATAGTATCCATATTTATTATAGCAATATTTTATTTGAGATGTCTTTTTAGAACTGAAATAAAAATAATAAAAATATTGAGTGAAGCAAAAAGCTGTTTGTGAAGCAGTTATAAAATATCAAAACCAAAGTGAAACAGACTTTTGCTATTAGCTCAATAACTGTAGTTAAAAGGAGCTGTTCTGCAGAATGTCAGGAACATTTCTAATGAATGTTGATGTCTTATAATAACCAGTTTCAAAGTTCTTGATTGATTCGTAAATAATTGTGCGAGACAGTCAGTGAATGGATCACATTTAGACTTTGTCATTTTAACTCCTGAAGTGACCCAAAATGGGATCACTTTTTAGATTTTAAAGCTGCACTATGTAACGTTTATGAAAAATGTTTTTTTCATATTTGTTGAAATTATCATTATGTCGTGACAGTATAATATCAAACAGATAATCTGTGAAAAAAATCAAGTTCCTCTGCCTTTTTCCAGTGCTCCCAGTCCTAATGCAGAACTTCACCAGTCAGTCAGAAGCAACCAATCAGAGCGAGGAGGAGGGGCTTAGCACTGTCAGTCACCCTCCGCTCACACACTCCCCCTTCCTCTCTGCTTCGCTACCACAACATAGCCTGCCACTAATGCTAAGGCTAGTTAGCATGGCCACCAGTGACGGCGGGTAAACGGTTTTCCTGGAACAGTGAGTTCTTTTTTCACCATTAGCACATTTAGCTACTGAACACAAGAGTGATTGACAGCGCTAACACCTTCCTCCTGGCTCTGATTGGTTGTTTTAGGTCGGGAGAGGTACAACGTTACATACTGGAGATTTAATATAAAGTCAATAAGTAAACTTTTATTTGTATAGCACCTTACACAGATAAAATCACAAAGTGTTTCATAAAACATGTAGGAAAAGTACATAAAACATAACATCACTGAAATTAAAAGCCTGTCTGTACAAATAGTTTTTAGCTGCTTTTTAAAATAGTCAACAGAATCGACACGATGTAAAAACAATGGGAGAGAATTTCACAATCGGGTGCAACAGCTTGAAAAGAGCGATCCCCACGGGTTTGAAACCTAGTGCATGGGGCTAACAAAAGATTCTGATCAGCAGACCTCAGAGCTCTGGCAGAAGTCTGAGGCTTGAGCACGTCAGAGACATACCAGGGCCTGACCATGCAGGGCCCTAAAACTTAAAACAAGAAGTTTAAACTGGGACCTAGAATTAACTGGTAACCAGTGAAGAGTGGCTAGAAAAGGAGTTATACGAGCTCACCTGCTTGTCCCTGTTATTAGTCCAGCCACAGCATTCTGCACAGTTTGAATGTGATGCATTGCAGATTTGTTAAAACAGGTAAAAAGACCGTTACAATTGCCCCATGAGGTGATACAAAAGCATGTAAAATAACTTCCAGGTTACATCGAGACACCATGGGTCTGAGTTTAGCAATATTTCTTAAATGATAAAAGCAATTTCGAGCTAATTGCTTGGTATGATGGTCAGGAGATTTGGAACTGTCAAAAATCACACCCAGATTTCTGACTGAACAGAGGATCCTTGGAAACTAATCTGCTTTCTGATTTCAGGAATCCTTTCATCAGGCGCAATGACCAATGTCTCCGTTTTATTGAAGTGCAGCTGTAAGCAGTTTGCATTTAACCAATTCTTAATCTCAACCAAGCAATCACTTAGACTTGACAATTTAAAAAACTCAAAGGGTTTAAAAGAACAGTATAAGTGTAAATCATCATCATAAATATGATGACACATGATTAAAACGACATATAATCTGACCTAGAGGAGTTACATACAACAGAAACAAGATTGTTCGGATAAAGCAGGTCATCCGAATACAAATTTAACTCAAACAAGCATATTTTTAACTTGAAAATATGTGTGCAAACACATTTTCCATTGAAAAAAGGGAAAATGAAATAACCTCAATAAGGCTCCAATTATCGGTCATTTTCAGCATAACAGAGGCCTGAGTTCTATAAAATTGTTTTTATAGAAGCAATTTACAGTGAAACAATGACAAAACAATAAATAAAAGACACTGAGCACAGTTTCTGTGGACTGTCCACCTTTTTGAGGAGTCAAAAAGGCCAGCAGGACAGAGACAACTGATGGGTGAAGTGAAAGAGGCTGCTTTTTGTTCGTTTATTTTTGTGTTCTCTTTTTTAGGGATTAGTGGCTCATCACTAAACACTTCGACCACAAATTCTGGCAGCTCTAGCAACCTGCACCTGACTGTCTTCAAAGCACTGGCAGCACTTCTATCACTGCCTTTAGGTTTGCTATGAAGAATTGATCCCAAGAAACTTGGCTCTGTCTGTGCTTTAGAAACATTAGGAAAAGTGCAACACCATTGTTCTCGTACAGAGGTGTCAATGACTCGATGCTCTGCTGGGTTTCCTGAGACAGAAACTTTTTCAACTACTTTGAATAATTAATTGAGCTACTGTACTGTTTGATAACCAGGATCAATTGGAATATATATATATATATATATATATATATATATATATATATATATATATATATATATATATATACACACACACACACACACACACACACACACAGAGGTTATGTTTCAATTAAACATAACCTGTAGGTGTGTATCAGGTGCATTTTTGGTTAAAACAAGCTTAGTCAGGTAAGAGTAGCAATACTTCATAATAATACTACTCTAGTAGAAGTAAAACATATGGTGTTGTAACACTACTCCGAAGGTTTATTTGTTTTCAAAAAGTTACTCACCTCTGGTCACACATCAGGTTGGGCGATGCCAAAGGTGCATGTAGGAAAACACATGGAGCTTTCTGACAAAACAAAGCCAGGTTCATGAAAAGTATGCAGCAAGAATTTGTTTTTCAAAACATTCACATTTGCAGTTAGTAGTTAGAGACAGCTACTTGTTAATCTCAAGTAAAAATGATCTCATTGTTATTTTTCAACTAATTCAGTTGATTAACATGATTTCAGAAAAGTGACTAAAATATAATTCCTGGCTAAAGTACTTTGACAGTTTTGCACATACTTTTCCCGCCATCTTAGAAAAAGCTCACACCTACATGGACTATGGGATTCCATTCAAAAATGATGCAATACCTAATCTGCACCAGCACGTTATCACGATATCTAAGTTATTTGCATCAAATGCAAAAGCGGAAGACCCTAGGCAAGGTTAAAGCAGTGCTTGATTAAAAGGTTAAGATATTCCTCCAGACCAACTGTAGCTCCTGTTGTCATTGACACTATTTGCCATTTCCTCTCAGTCATAAATAACCTGAAGCTTACATTTCAGGTTTAAAAAAAAAAGGAGTCAGGATAAAATGAGAGGGATGGGGGAAAGTATATAAAAAATGGCTCCACGATTGTCATGGTTTCTAGATTTGGAAAAAAAGTTTGTAAAAATCTTAGTTTTTCTCACAAAAATCTGCTTGTGTTTAGGAGGTGCAAGTGCAGCAGGAAATATCCCTTTTGCAAAATATCAGTGTTTTTGTGGAAAATAAGCTATGTTAGCTCCATTGTGTCACCCAAGAAGTTTGCAGTTCAGCAGCTGTAGAAAGGAAATTTACACAGCAATAAAACTGGAAGACTGGAATATCTTCACCTGAATTGATAGAATTGAAAGCTTTTTTGTGTGTGTGACTTATCTTCCTTCTCCTGTGGCTGTTTGTTTCATTTGTAGGGAACATCTTTGTGGTTAGCCTGGCTGTGGCGGACCTTGTGGTGGCCATCTACCCGTACCCTTTGGTCCTCACCTCCATTTTCCACAATGGCTGGAACCTGGGTTATGTCCACTGCCAGATCAGTGGCTTCCTCATGGGTGTCAGCGTCATCGGCTCCATCTTCAACATCACCGGCATCGCCATCAATAGATACTGCTACATCTGTCACAGCCTCAAATACGACAAACTTTACAGTGACAAAAACTCTGTGTGCTATGTGGTTTTAATATGGGCACTGACTGTGGTGGCTATAGTGCCCAACTTGTTTGTGGGTTCACTCCAATATGATCCACGAGTTTATTCCTGCACCTTCGAGCAGTCAGCCAGCTCGGCATACACAATCGCTGTGGTCTTTTTCCACTTCATTTTACCCATCATGATTGTCACCTACTGCTACCTGCGCATTTGGATATTGGTTATACAGGTACGGAGACGGGTCAAGCCAGACAACCGGCCCAAACTGACACCAAATGATGTCCGAAACTTTGTCACAATGTTTGTGGTGTTTGTGCTCTTTGCTGTTTGCTGGGCGCCACTCAACTTCATCGGCCTGGCTGTAGCAATCAAACCAGAGGTTGTTGTTCCACTCATCCCTGAGTGGTTATTTGTGGCCAGCTACTTCATGGCTTACTTCAACAGCTGCCTTAATGCCATTGTATATGGTGTGCTGAACCAGAACTTCCGGCGGGAGTACAAGCGTATTGTGGTGTCAGTTTGTACAGCTCGCATCTTCTTCCAGGACAGCTCCAATGATGCAGGGGAGAGACTCAAAAGTAAACCATCACCGCTCATGACCAACAATAACCAGGTCAAGGTGGACTCTGTCTGAACCAGAACTCAGAGACTGGATCTTTTATGCTGGATTTGAGAGTTTCAATATTTTTAAGGATGACTGACAAAAATACCAAATATAAACATAAAACAGCTTTTGTCCTCTGGGCTTTCAAGACGTTCACACTGTACGGTGCTATCTGACCTCTGAACAGTCACAGTAAAAACAGATGTTTATGTGTTCTATGTCTTTGTATCAAGCTCTTTGTTTGACTCTGCAGTACACGTAGTAAAGTAAATAAATAATGTCTGCTTTGTTTTCGTATTTGCATTGATGATATTAATGTATCATTCATTTTTTTTGTAAAGCTCAAAATTATACATACCACTGGCAGATTTAGATAAATGGTTTTTATTCAACCAAAACATACAGGCATCTCTCAAAAGATAATATAACACTAGAATAAGTATAAATAAAAAATGTTTTTATTGACTTTTTACAAAAAATGCATACATGTTCTTAATAACTGATTTGAAAAAAGTCTTTCATTGCATAACAGGAATCAAACCCTTTCCTAAGATGATTTATTTTTATTTCTTGTTGTCTGCACTGAATGTTCTCACATTCAAGATTTCCAATCTTTTAAGTCTGAGACTTAGGTGCTGAAATACTAAGGCTATTTATATCTATTTAACTGGGGTGCCAATAAGTGAGGATAAAGTCCAAAATTATTCATACCCAAGGTGGATTTAGGTGCAAAGTAACCTTTTAATTTCACTAACATGTTTCCTCAAAATGTTAGCCATATTAATTTCTGGAAGTGGCCCAGACAGAGTCCCAACTTGATTCCGATGGAGAATCTGTGGAGGGAGCTAAACATTAGGGTAATGGCAAGTTGGCCATCCAACCTCAAAACCTTGGAGCAGTGGAAGCATGCAAAAAAGCTGGTCAGCATTTAGACAGGAGTTTGATTGTTCTATTTACGACAAAAATTTGAATAAAATCTGAGTAAATGTAGGGCACGGCAGTGGCACAGGGCTCCCCGTGCTCGGAGGCTTCAGTCTTCTATGTGGCTGTCACTGGTTCCAGTCCCGGCCTGTTGACCTTTGCCGCATGCCTTTCCCCTCTTTCACAACCCACTTTCTTGTTGTTTCACTAATAATAATAAAGGCCACTAGAGCAGGCCACTAGAGACAAAAAAATCCTGTAAAACAATATGGATGAATATAATTTCATTCTTGACACCCTTTTTATTTTGTTTTATTATTTATTTTTGAGTCGCATTTTCTATCAGACACAAACGTCAGGGTTGAATGAAAATAATCTTAAATCTCTGCCAGTGGAAAAAAGGAGGTGTCTCTTAACTATATATATATATATATATATATATATATATATATATATATATATATATATATATATATATATATATATATATATATATATATATATACACTTACACATAGCAGGTAAAATATGTATGGAGCACATCACAAGTTTTCTTAGTAAACATATTTCTAAAGGTGGTATTGACATGAAATTTTCTCCAGGTGTTGGTAATAACCCAAGTAATTCATACATAGAAAGAAACCACAACAAATCAGTTCAAAAATTAAGTTATGTGTAATAATGAGAAATGACACAGGGGAAAAGTATTGAACACACACAGAAAGGGAGGTGGAAAAAAGGCATAGAAAGCCAAAACACCAGCTGAAATCTATCAGTGATCAGAAAGCCATCCTGCGCCTTGTTAGTGCAAATGAATATCAGCTGGTTCAGTCCAAACTGATGGCCTAAAAAAACGTGTGTCATTACCAAAGTGTCACACAAGGAACATATCATGATTGGTAGAAGCAAAGAACTCTCAAGACATTCTCAGCCTTATTCTTGCAGAACATTCTGATGGCTTTGGTTACAGAAGGATTTCTAAGCTTCTGAACGTTCAAGTGAGCACTGTTGGGGTCATAATCTGGAAGTGGAAAGAACCCCATTTGACCATAAAACGGCCACGACCAGGTGCTCCTCGCACAATTTCTGACACAGGAGTGAAAAGAATTATCAGAAGAGCTTTCCAAGAGCCAAGGACCACTGGTGGAGAGCTTCAGAAAGACCTGGAATTAGCAGGTTTCAAAGAAAACAATAAGCAATGCACTCAACAGGCATGGCCTGTACGCACCCTCACCATTCAAGACTCCATTTCTGGAGAAAAAGGATGTTGAAGCTCATTTAAAGCTTGCTGCACAATGTTTGGACAAGCCTGTAAAATTCTGGGAGAACATAGTTTGGTTAGATGAGAGCAAAACTGAACTCTTTGGATGCCATAACACACACCATGTTTGGAGGACAAAATGCACTGATCATCACCCCAAAAAACATCACACCGACAGTGAAGTTTGGTGGTGGGGACATCATGGTGTAGGGCTGTTTTTCTGCATAACTTCATATAATTGAAGGGAGGATGAATGGAAAAATGTACAGAGACATTCTTGAGAAAAATCTGCTGCTATCTACCAGAATGATGAGGATGAAATGAAGGTGGACATTTCAGCAAGACGATGATCCCAACCACAGAGCCAAGGAAACTCTCAACTGGCTTCAGAGAAAGAAAATAAAGCGGCTAGAATGGCCCAGCCAATCACCTGGCAGGAATATAATTGAATATCCATGGAAAGAACTAAAAATCAGAGTTCATAGAAGAGGCCCAGAGAACCTTCAAGATTTAAAGACTGTTTGTGAGGAAGAATGGACCAAAATCACAGCTGAGCAACGCTTCCGACTCGTTTCTCCATACAGGAGGGGTCTTGAAGCAGTCATTACTAACAAAGGTTTTTGTACAAAATAATAAATAAATGTCTGCAAGCATGTTCAAGACTTTTCCCCTGTGTCATTTCTCATTATTACACATAACTTAATTTCTGAACTTATTTGTTTTGGTTTCTTTCTACGCAAGGTTTACTTGGGTTGTTACCAACACGTGTTGAAAATGTCACGGCAACATTTAAAAATATGTTTACTATGAAAAACTGTGATGTGTTCAGGACTTGTTTTACCCGCTGTATGTAGTCAAGAGCCAGGATTAAAAAAGTAAGACCAACAACTTTTTATGACATTTTGTTGAAAATATAACAATGAACTTAGCAAATTTTAATAACTATATTTGTGACACTGTAACACTACTTGAGTACAAGCAGTATGAGTTGCTGCGATCTTATTATACCTTACAATAGTGTCCTTATACTTTAGGTGGAATATTACAATTAGTAGGAGGGATCTTTCTCTCCACTCTGTGAAGTCATTATACTGTATGCATGGATATAAAAAAATGTTCATATGCAAAATAAAATTTAACAGTGATCTTTGATTGATTGATTTGCTTTACCCTGTTCTCACTGTACTTTTCCAAGAAGGCATTCTGTTTTGTTTTTACTTGTTCAAGTTTTTGTGATCAACCTCAGACCTTTTAAATTGTCACAAAGTTTCAGAAAAGATCTCACAAGAAGAGTTTTACCTAACTTTAGGGAAGAGTTATTAACTTAAAGCATTTTATGTAATTTCACCACGATCTACTGGTGACTTAACATGTTCACTTCAGCTGATTTACTCTTGTTGCCACTTGTCTGGCAGGAGCAATCATAAAACAGTGGACACATCCCTTCAAGTTACACTTTCTCTTCCAGTTGATGTTTTTTTAGAGCCTAACAAAGTAACTTAATATTTGATGATTAATCCCACTTTTGATTTATTATCAATTAGTTTGGTGAACTGGTTTGTGCTGGTTTTTACAGGACAGTCATTTGGTTGCAGAGTAAAGAGAAACTGACTGAGCACACATCCGAGATAGCCTGTGTATGTCTTACACAGGTTATCATGGGACTTAATAATCTGTTGACCTTTCTCTTGCCACATGCACTTGATGTCAGTCAAATTTTTCAAAATGTGTCTTTTATTTTGTTTTTTGAGTATACTATGAACAATTAATACTTGTCGTCAACTTATTTTTTTTTAAGTAAAACTATTTGACAAACCTATCCAAACAAATGTGGTTTAATCTAAAATAGACAGTGAGGTGGTACATACCATCATATCATTTGCTTTAGTTGTATTTCTGGGAAAAGACTGTTATTTTATGCACTGCCATATAAGCTATAAAGTTCTCTCTGCAGAAATACAGAACTGTCCAGGGTCAGTTTATGTAAAGAGTTGGTGGGCACAAGTATCCTTCAAAATGTGAAGGACTCTCCAGTGTATGGGAGGCACGAACTCTATAGGCTTACTGTACATCGGGCCTTTGATGTGTGTCACATTTTTCGCGTAGGCAACGTTGGTTATTGCAACATGCAGAAAGGCATCAGGCAGCACAGTGGAGAACAGCTCAACAATGCATCTGAAATCCACTCAGTTTACGTAATGCCTCTGACCATCATCATCCTCTAAGCAAGAGCTGAAAGAGCTCCCAGTGCCCCCCCCCCCATCCATTTAATCCCAAGAGCTGTGTTTGATAGGAAAACAGAGGAGGTTGGTGATGAGCAAATGTAAAAATCCCTGGGATTTAATCTGCCCCCAAACATTGTCATACAGTAATCTGGGCCCAAAGACTTTTTATAGCTCAGGAAGAACAACAAATGAAAAAGAAAAGACAGATGTTTTATGTCCACTGATTTAGAGTTCATTCATATTCATTTAATACTTTTAAGAAAAACATTTTAAAAAATGATGAATCCATGGCCAAACATGAACCACCAAAAATACAGTTCTGAAGCTCATAGAATAATCCCTTCTTCAGATAAAATTTTCTATCTGCAAAACATTCACAGAAAATATGAATCCGCTGAGCCCTCACAATGTGTTCCCTCTTACACAGAATTTACCTCGACCAAAAGGAAACATGTTTTTACTTGGAAATACAATCAGCTGTTTCTAAACATTTGTCTCAAACCCACAAGTTTGGGTTGGGTTGGTTTCATCCATCAGCATGGCCTTCTGGATCCACAATAGACAATATTTCAACAAGATCATTGGGTGGTGAAAGGTCTTGCTTAAAAACTATTTAAACCAAAGTATGTATGAAATCAAATTTTCACAGTGTAAAAGTGTTCAGTTGTTTTCAGATGAACCAAGATTACACTAATCAGAAGGAGTGAGTGTAAATGAAAAACTCTTGTGGGAATATTTGGTTTGAAATTTAGGAACGTGTTGGAGAAGAAATGGTCTGTGGGAGCAGTGATTGTTATCACTTACTCCCAAGAAGGAAAAGCTCCTTACACAACAGCATCAAGGCCTCTTTCACATCAGGTTTTAGTACTGGTGTTTGACCAGCACATGTCATTTAAATCCCATATTAAACAAGTTTCTAGAATTTCCTTCTTTCATCTCTGCAATATTGCCAAAATTAGAAATACCCTGTATAGAAGAGATGTTGAAAAACTAGTCCAGGCATTTGTTCCTTCAAGACTGGACTATTGTAATCCTTTACTATCAGGAAGTCCACAGAATGTCGTTAAAAGCCTTCAGCTGATCCAAAATGCTGCAGCAAGAGTTCGGATGAAAATTAAAAAGAGAGATCATATTTCTCCTCTTTTAGCTTCCCTTCATTGGGTCCCTGTTAAATCCTGAATAGAATCTAAAATTCTCCTTCTCACTTTAAAAAGTATTCATCACCTTGAATCTTTTACCCTTTTTATTGATTTGAAAAATCAATCATAATCAACTAACAACAATTAGAAATTTTTGACCACAGATAAATAAATAATAAAAAAAACTTTAATGTTAAAGTGAAAACTGATGTTTACAAAATAATGACAATTATATAAAAATATTTAACATAAAATAAGTGATTGCATAAATATTAATCCCTTTTAAGCCAGTATGTAGTTGATGCACCTACGGTTGCAATCACAGCACAGAGTCTGTGTGGACATGTCTCAGTCAAGCTGCACATCTGGATGCTGCGGTTTCCCTCCATTCCTCCTTCCAACACTTTTCCAGCTCTGTCAGGCTGCATGGGGATTGGCCTTTTCAAGTTCAGCCACAAATTCTCTATGGTACTAAGGTCTGGTCTTTGACTGGGGGTTGGGGGGGCACTCCAGAACATTCTCCTTGTTGTCTTCAAACCATTTCTGCTTCGGGTTGTTGTCTTACTGGAAAATAATGTTCTCTGAAGCCGTAGTTCTCTGGTGGTGGGTTTGTGGTGATGTGCAGCATTTGGTGTCCCCTAAACGTAGGGACTTGTCTGATGGCCATACAGATCCAGTTTGGTCTCACCAGTCAAAAGAACTTTCTACCACTTGACCAGTCAATCTTGATCTGAGTTTTCTTCAACAGTGGCTTTCTCATTGCCTCTCTCCCATAAAGCTCTGACTGGTGAAGAACCCATGCAACAGTTGTCTGCAGAGTCTCTCCATCTCAGCTGCTAAAGTTTGTAGCTCCTTCAGCGTAGTCAGAGGTGTCCCGGTGTCCTCTCCCCCTAGTCTCCTTCTTGCTCGGTCACTCAGTGTGGGAGGACAGCCTGATCTTGGCAGTTTTACACATGGTCCATATTCCTTCCATGTCCTGGAAATCCTGGAAATGTTTTTCAGGTAATAGAAGACTGACTTTGTAACTATCTTTATGTGTTTCTGAAGGTTCAGGTCTGAGTCCATCACTGCACCCAGATTTCGGGCCTGATCACTAGTTTCTCATTGTAATAACTGAAGCTGCGTGCTGACTCAAGATCGTTCCTCTTTGGGTCCAAAGATAACTTCAGTTTTGTTTCTGTTCAGCTGGAGAAGGTTTTGGCACATCCACACATTGATTTGTTCTAAGCATCTGTTCAGTGATTGGATGGGTTCGGAGTCACCTGGTGAGATGGTAATTTAGAGCTGTGTATCATCTGCGTAGTTATGGGTAACTAATCTTGTTACTTGTTATAATCTGAGCTAGTGGGGGCATGTGGATATCAAATAGAAGTAATCCCAGGATTGAACCTTGGTGTACTCCACATGTGACTTTTGTCTGCTTCGATGAAAAGTTGCCTATTGACACAAAGAAATCCCTGTTCTTTAGACAGGATTCAAACCAATTGAGTACTGTACCAGAGAGTCCAACCCAGCTCTTCAGTTACTTTAAAAATATATCATGGTCAACAGTGTCAAATGCTGCACTGAGGTCCAACAGAATCAACACTGTGGTTCTTCCACAGTCTGTATTTGTGTGGCTGTCATTGAACACTTTGACAAGGGCAGTCTTAGTGCTGTGGTTAGCACGGATACTGGACTGAAAGATGTCAAAGCAGTTTGTCATCGTGAAGAAGCTGTTTAACTGTTCAAACACAGCTTTTTTTTCAATAATTTTACTGATGAATGAAAGGTTAGAGACTGGCCAGTAATTCTGAAATAGTGATTTGTCCAGATTGTTCTTTTGTAACAGTGGTTTGATAACTGCTGTTTATAAAGCCTGGGGGAAAACACTGAATGAGAGGGATGAGTTTACTATTTGAATCAGATAAGATGCAATAACAGGCAGAACTTTCTTAAAGAAGGTTGTAGGTAGCATATCAAGACAGCAGGAGGAGGAGTTTAATTGTTTTAAAGTTTCCTCTAAGTTGTCATGGTTGAGTTGGTGAAATTCAGCCATTTTCTCTGCAATTGTTATGTTTGGGCATAGCAGTGGTACTAGATTATGTGTGGATGTGCAGATTAATCCTCTAATTTTTTAAATTTTGTCTGTAAAAAAGTTGGCAAATTCATTACAGGCCCTGTTGGAGTGGTGTTCAGGTGTTACAGTCACAGGTGAGTTTGTCAACCTGTCAACTGTGGAAAACAAGGCACAAGCATTGTTGATGTTTTTGTTCATGATTTCCGCAAAGAATGTTTCCCTTGCATGTTATAGTGATGAGTGATAGCATCGCAGCCTTTCTTTGTAGATTTCATAGTAAACGTGATATCGAGTTTTAAGCCATTTACGTTCAGCCCTTCGGCAAAGGCTTCTTTCATTTCTTATATCGATTGAGATTTCTTCCAGACATGACCTTCACTTTAACAGAAGCAATTAAATCAATGATATCTGAAATCTTAGAATGGAAACGATCCACTAACTCATATACTGGGTTACACAATAGAATTGGGGACGAGGAGTAGATTTGATTAAAAGTTTCAGAAGTGTTGTCTGTAAAAGAACGTTTTGTAATAATATCTGTTTTAATAAACGAGTCAACAGAGATTGCACTTTCAAAAACAACAGCAAAGTGATTAGACAGAACGACATCAGTTACCAAGAGATATTTACACCTTTACTGATGATCAAATCCAGAGTGTGTCCTCGATTATGTGTTGGCTGTTTAACATGTTGAGTCAAACCAAAGTTTTGAAATAGTTAGTATCAGAGTTCATTTGTGGCCTTTTACCTCAGTTCCCAAATATTCAAGAGTCAAAATTGCCCAGGGAAAGCTTTTTACAGTTTAGTGAATCATGAAATATTGCAGCAACTCCTCTCCCCTTATTCTTTCGATTCTCACTTTAAAAATTGTAATTAGGGGGTGCTGATTCAATGAGTACAGGTGTTTCATTGTTGTCATCCAACCATGTTTCTGTAAGAAACATAACATCAATATTATGCTCAGTAATGAACCCATTAACTAAAAGTCCTTTTGCTGATAGTGATCTTATATTTAGCAGAGTCAGTTTAAGTGTCTTGGGGATGGATAATTCTACAGCTTGATGTTGATTAAGACAAGGGATGAATCTAAGATTTGATTTTAGACCACTGCATTTCCGTGCTTTTTCTCTATTAGTAATTCTGACAGGGATGCTCCTGTATCTTACCGCCAGGGGGCCAGACACTTTCTGGAGGAGGACAGGTTTACTAATGTCTGGCTTGTCTCAGACTTCAGAAATGCAGAGTTGATGTTGTTTGAAATCTTTTGATGAGCCAGAACCTGGCAATTCGGAACTCAAAAAGCATAATTTTTGGGAACTTAAGAGGGAAGTTCCTGTGGTCCATTTTCTCACTGAAGTTGAGAAACATCAGTCCTGGTGACGAATTTTCTGAACAATTCTGTGTTCCAGTACTGTCTTGGCTCTGAGAAAGCGGGTCCTCTGATAATCAGTCTTGGCTCCCAGTAGGTGTTGATGGGAGGGGGGGTGGCTCCCTTCCCTCTCAGCTCCATTTCCAGCTGGAGTAGATGGCTACCTATTGGAACATTGTGCACCTGCTGGCTTTGTGCTTGTCCTTCTACAATCTTTGCTGGGGCAGTGATGTCATTGTTTACATTGTCCTGTGTTTGGAGAGATGGCCTTCTGTTGTTAACAGCACTGAAGATATTGTCAGTGAACAGTTTTTTCCCATCTTGATTTAGCCCGACCCTGCGTTGTCTGAAGAGATGATTGCGCTCCCAGAAAATCTTGTGATTGTCAATAAAGTTCATGGAGCTGGAAGAACATTCTTTCATAAGCCATTTATTAATCATAAGCAGTCTGCTGTAATTCTCATCTCCCCGTCCAGCATTCGGTATTGGTCCACTGATAAACACCTTCATTTTCAGATTTCCAGCTGTGCTTAGAACATGACTAAAGTTCTTTTTCGGAATTTCAGATTTTTGCTTAGCCAGATCATTAGCTCCAATGTGAATGATTAGACACTCAATGCTCAGCTGATCAGTGGGTATTTTCTCTGTTACATCCGACACAGTGTCATTTGGGAAGCAGATTACCTTCGTTCTCTTTGTGCTACAAAGCCGGTCAATTCCGTTCAAGGCTGAATCCCCAACAATAAGAACTTTTGGCATTAATTTTGGTTTCTGGGTCACTTTAAGAGTTGGATGTATTGGTCTTGTCTCCTACCTCTTCTTGATGTTTGGAGGAGAGGTGTCCATCACAGGCTCTTGCTGCAGAGCAGCAAACCTGTTTTTCAGTAGAATTCCAGCGGAGTTTAGTGGGTTTCCAGCTGGAGACATGACAGAATGTTTTATGGCTTGAGGTGGCTGATTAGTCCTTGGTCCCAGAGTCAAAGAAGGTGGAATCGTGTCAGCTTCAGCTGCTTGTTGTTTTTTCTTTGGTGCTGGTGTTGATGAGGCGATGTTTCAGCTCAATGTTGGCCACGCTGCATCCTCTAGGTGAGGGGTCTGTCCTGTTAGACATCTAGTCAGATCCAGAGATTTATTTTTCAGCTTAGCTCCAAGACAGTTCCAGGTGGGTGAGCTGCTTGCTGAAGTCCTCCGAGGCTGTTTGTTGTTTTGAGGCATCAGTACAGTTGTTTCATTTCCAGAACCTGCGTTGATCTCGACATTTTCCTCCAGTTGAGAAATTCTCAGTTCTATCGATTGAAGTCTTTGTATAATACTACTTATGTCCCCGGTGTCAACCAGAGGCATCTTGCTCTTGCTTATCTTGGAGGTAGAAAAATAGGGCATAAAGTAAAGTAAAATTAAAAATTCACAGTCCTCAAATCTGAAGTAATCCAGTTATGAGACAATGTAAGAGTAACTATAAAAACTGGGTATATTAAATAACTTAACTGGTTAAACTATCAAATTGGGATGAGAGAGAGCAGGATAAGATGTTCCTCCTTCGAAGGCTGAAGACAAGAATTTACACCTTCTTTTTTCAGTCAAGTACTTATTGTTTCATGTACACTGTATTTTTGTCTGTTCTAGTTTGGTTTGAGTCTCACTGAAAAATGACAAAAATTGACAAAGATAGACATTGTTGCTCTATGCCTCCATATTTCTCTCCCAGAGAATTAATCTGCAGGTGAATCACCCAGGCCTTTGAATGCTCCCTAGAGCTGCACAACACTGCACTCGGCTGTTTGGGAACTGCATGGCACAGAGGAGATTATAATGATCTCACCAGCAGTCGAGTTACATAAACTGACATGGTAATGGTATGTCCTGAAAGAGACAGAGACCATTAGCAGCCTTGGGGTTCTCCTGTTATAATGACAGAACAGACAAGTGTGACATATTTGCAAAATGACAGCTATCTTTTCATATTTTACTCCACAAATTCCAGCTCTTTTTCCATTTCAAGCATTTTCTTAAAGCTGCATGGCAATGAACCACATCAGAAGAGTTTCTTACCTTGAATTATTAAAAGGAACAAATTCCTCTACTCTTTTTTTCCTGCCTCTTATGCTCATTTTCTGACACTGTTTTTTTCACATCTTTCACGTACCTTTTATCACATTTCCCAGAAGGGCATGTCAGCTCTGGTTTCTGCCTGACTACTCAAATGATATGGAGCTCTTCAAAGCACTGAGAAGTGGATAAAAGTCTAAGTCTAGTCTAAGGTAAAGTGTGAGAGAGCACTTAGAAGCTAAAAATCCAGATCTGTACGATAAGGTTAAAATAATATCAAATAAACCAATGCAAAGATCAGTTTTCCAAACCTTTTTTTCATCCCACAGAATTTCTTGGTATAAAGCTAAATAGTTTAATCCATGCAAGATCTACTGGGGAAGAAGAACTGACAACAAAGCTTTCCAGGATTTTGTTGAAAGTTTCTGAAGAGGCATACACAATATGACCTACTAAACCTGTTTAATGTAAAATGGATGTAAAAATGTAAACTTTCTCAAAATTACAGCAAAAATATCTTTAAAATTTATGTCGGCAACAGCATTTCAAATAGAAGTCCAAATATTGTAAATCCTTTTGCTTATTTGTCAGAGAGCCAGCTTCTGCAGCCAAGGATCAGACCGCCAAGGTCACTGCCTTCAGCTGCCACCCATACCACATTGCACCCTCCCACTGGTGGTAAGCCCATCGGAAGGGGTACCCATGTTTCCTCTTCGGGCTGTGCCTGGCCAGGCTCCATGGATGAAAGCCCGGCCACCAAGCGCTCGCCAGTGTGTCCCACCTCCTGGCCTTGCCCCAGAATGGACCAAAGTTTGCACTCAAAAGGGTCTTTGGCCTGTGCTTTGTCTGATCCCTCACTTTGGACTTGTTTGCCTTGGGTGACCCTAACAGGGGCATAGAGTCCCTGACAACATAGCTCCTGGGGTCACTGGGTTACTCAAACCCCTCCACCACGGTAAGGTGGCAGCCCAAGGAGGGTTGTTTTTTCTTTTCTTTTCCCTCCTCTAAGAGCCAGTCATCCGGGAGCAACTCAGAGCAGAGCCGCTGCTTCTCCATGTCAAGAGGAGCCAGTTAAGGTGGCTCGGGCATCTGATTGGGATGCCTCCTGGACGCCTCCCTGGAGAGGTGTTCTGGGTACGTTCCACCAGCAGGAGACCCAGAGGAAGAACCAGGACATGCTAGAGGAACTATGTTTCTCGGCTGACCTGGCAACACCTTGGGATAACTGAAGCACAGGAACAGAAGAAGATAAGCCAACAGCTACACTATTTCTTTCACAAAATAAGGATTGTTTTTAATTTCACCATCTCTTCCAGTTTTAATAATAAATCGTATTTTTAGTGTTTCATAATGAAAATTCAAAACTCTGTTATGTATTAGTTTGAGAAAGCATACTGTTGTACAGCAGGGATTGGCAACAATGTTTGGCTTATGTGACCTAATTGATGATAATTGTTAACAAAATTATTAATGAGGTTAGAATTTCCTTAGTCAGCTAACAAATACACTCAGTTTCTGTCAGGCACTGTTCTGTAAATGCCAGCCTACAGCGGTTGTATTACAAAACAACAGGTGGAAAGCAAACACTACACACATACTCAGCATAAGTATGCTGAGTATGTGTGTAAGCACAAACAGCTTCTCTTCAAAGTATGAGAATTTATTAACAAAATAGATTAACCTGACAATCAACATTTTTTTTTAATTTAAAAAAAAAAAAGTATGTGATTTAAAATATTTTTAGTTGGGCTTTCAAAATCACAAGTGTATCTTGTAAATTAAATGTGGTAATATTTTACATGTGGTTGTTGTTATGTTTTCGCCTTTATGGTGACCACAATGTGTTTTCATTATGTTTTCTATTTTTTTCAACAGCTGATTTCTGACTGTTTTAATTTCACAGTGCCATTTTTTTTGCCCTTTTTTGCTTCTGCACCAGCTTTCAGAGACAAGCAGTAGTAAAATTACCATCTGCTTACCTCGGTGTAAATGAACAATATTTAGTGAACAAAAGAGAGAGAGCAGATTTTTTGTTCTTGGTATTCCTTTCATCAGTTTTATTCCCAGGTCAAAGCAGTAATTAAAATCAAAGGAAACAAGTGTTATGGAGCCAGCTCTGATCCTACTCTGTATATGGTAAGGATAACATGTTGAAAAGTAATTCAAACTGTAAACCAGGTGAAAATACATCGTTTCCTAAAGCTGGAAGCATCAGAACATGTTTTTAATCACTCACTGCATTATTTACATTAAAGTGCACTTATGTTCTATGTAAGTTGCCAGCTATTTTTACATATCTAAGAGAAGTGTAAGCACATTAGGTTATTTGGGTCACCCATAAGTCTGTAGGTGTATGTGTGTAGGACAAGGCTGTGGACAGCTGTTATGTATGTTTAAAACTGGCAGTTCAGAAAACACGCTGTTGAAATGAAAAAGTTCTTTTGACAGAATTGTTACAAATATCTTCTGGATAACCATCTTGGTTACTCAGTACTTAATCATGATAGACACAGTGCGGTTCTTTTGTATCATAGTTTTTTAACCTCATTTGTAGTCCAATTATATCATTCAGAGTTAACAGACACTGTCCTATTTCGAAGGCTCTTTGGATGTCAGAAATTGTATATTCAGCAGAAGCAGCATATCTTATGTAGACCTCAGTGTTACATAATCTACATAACACATGCTCCTTGCACAGCTACTTGGAAAATGCAGGGTGTTACACTGTAACATCATTAGCATAAAATGTACATGCCAGGAGACTAAAGACGTTCAGCATTGTTAACTGCATGATTTTTTTTGTCAGTTCTTCATTATTCTCATAAGTAAAAGCACCACTCTTTTACGTTCTCCCAGGAGATTATTCAGATGATTTCAAACAGGCCTTGCTGCCTGGGTGGGTTTTGTTGGTCGGGTGCATCCAGGACTAGGTTTCTGTTCTGGGTATTTGGAGCTAACACTGTCTTACCACTGTGGAAATCAGTGAATGAGATAGCACAGTTGTGCTGATTAATTAGGTCAGGGATCATCAACTGTTATATCTGCAGATGCAAATACAAGCTAAAAAGATATACACAGAGCAGCTGGATGAGTGACATAAGGGGCTAACAAATTCAAGAGTTTCTAACAGTTTTAGGTAAAGACCCATGGTAAAACTGTGCTTTGAGTATTTTTAGCTTTCTCATCCAAAAGTGAAACTTTACAGCGATGATGATGAGAATTTTGATTTAAGTTTTGATTTTTATTTTTTTTTTTTTTTTGTTTCTATGTTTGGCTCTACCAAAGCAGTTCCAGTACAAGATAAAGCTTTGTGTGAAATCCTGTATCTGACTGGTTCTATGTAAACAAATGTTTTAATATCTATAGTCAATTTTTTTAAGTTCTGTTTGACTCTACAGTCTGAGTTAGGAAATACTCTTAAAGGGGTCATGACAACAATTGTCCAATTAGAGCACACCATCAAGCAAACAGCCCTCCACTTCCCTCTTCCCTCCAGCTGGTACACCAGCTAATTTAAGGGCTAAGTTGCGCTAGTATGTCTCGCTGCTCCACTTGAGAAGAGGATGGCTACTGAAAAGTGGAGCTGTTCTGTCCGAGGGTCAAAAAACGGCTGGAAGTTTCCAATTTACTCCTGAAGGATGAGAGAACCAGAGAAGAGTGGCTGAAGTTCATTTCTGGGGAAGTACCACGCAATTATAACCTCAATTTGAGACGATGTTCAGCGCATTTTACTGAAGAGTTTCCCAAACATGGTTTTGTTGCCAGTCAGAGTGAAGTCAGCTAGATAGAGCCACATGTCATTACCGAACCCAGCCCTTTAACCGAGGAGGGAAATCTGGCCTGCCAAAACAACCCCCTACAAAAAGGTCACATTATTTTTTTAAATTAAATTCTTTGGAGAATTGACATATGCAGCATTATCAACTACATGAAATAGTTTGACTATAGCCGTTTTTTGACCCTCGGACAGAACAGCTCCACTTTTCAGTAGCCATCCTCTTCTCAAGTGGAGCAGCGAGACATGCTAGCGCAACTTAGCCCTTAAATTAGCTGGTGTACCAGCTGGAGGGAAGAGGGAAGTGGAGGGCTGTTTGCTTGATGGTGTGCTCTAATTGGACAATTGTTGTCATGACCCCTTTAAGAGTATTTCCTAACTCAGACTGTAGAGTCAAACAGAACTTAAAAAAATTGACTATAGATATTAAAACATTTGTTTACATAGAACCAGTCAGATACAGGATTTCACACAAAGCTTTATCTTGTACTGGAACTGCTTTGGTAGAGCCAAACATAGAAACAAAAAAAAAAAAATAAATAAATAAATAAATAACAATCAAAATTTAAATCAAAATTCTCATCATCATCACTGTAAAGTTTCACTTTTTGATGAGAAAGCTAAAAATACTCAAAGCACAGTTTTACCATGGGTCTTTACCTAAAACTGTTAGAAACTCCTTTTAACAATACCCCCCATCATTTCTGATCTCTGATCAGTCGGCTATGTCCAAATAGTGTTACAAACGTGGTTGAGAGTTGTTTCAAGCACTATTAACAAGAAAGCAGTCAAATCAGTTATGTTTTATGAGTTGCAAATTTAGCTGAATTTATTGATTGTAAATGCACAGCAGCTCTGTATAATGTTTCTAAAGTTTTTCAAGTATTAATGGATTTCTTTATAATGTTTTTTGATAATCAAACAGAGAGTAGTACATAAATGAAGTTGAGGGCAAATGTTGACAAAGTTTTTAAATATTTTTATGAATGAAAATGTTAAAAATAAAAAAAGTTGGTCAGCCAGTGCTGTTTGTCACTGTTGAGTGCCATTCATGACTGAGCTGTTGAGAATGTTGATAGCTGACTGATAAAGCAGCACCACTGGTGTCTGTGCAGGTGGGAACTGATAATCCCAGAAAAAACCTCTATCACGTAGCTGTACCCAACCTTTCTTTCCCCAGTTTTTCACCAAAAGTAATCTGATTCCTCTATGCAGTCGAACCAATGTATAGTTATTATTTCTCTTTTTAACTACAAAGAAAAACATATTATTAGAAATAATTGCAAAATCTTATTCTCACCCTCCTTCACCTCAGGTCCAGTTCACTTAATAAAAGTTGCTTAATTCACCTTAATCACTTCACTCAGACAGTTTACAGCAATGGACTTGTTATAAAACTTTGCATCTTGCTCATGCACCAAAAGTCAGATAAAATGCAGTAGAAAACTTTTCACAGAAATCAAATAAAGTACAGTGGAAACGTTTCACAGAAATCAAATAAGTCAGTAGAAAACCTTTCAAGGTTTTGCAGGTGGTGGCTGCCGGTGGCTGAAATCTGTGACCCATACACATTGTTCTGTCTTTCAGGGACTTTGTTGGTGCTCCATGAGTTTTTCCAGTTTGTCACTTCAGTTTGTGGATCAATTTAAAAGCTATACAGTCTTTATCCCAACCAGATGCAATATTGTTAAGATATAACTCAGAGACTGATGCGTTTGTTTATTTTTACCAGGTCCATTGTGACATCACTAAACCCAGCAAGATTTAACTAATAACAGTTAATATCCTTCCCTCTAGATGGCAGATTGTCTGATAGACTGACATTGTTGACCTAAGAGTTACTCAGATTAGAACAAGGCCTCTTCCTCCTTGGCTGTTAAGGGATGTGACAGGTGCAGCTCCTCTCCCAAGTGCTGTTTCTTCTTTAAATCTTTAAAGTTTCTATTTCAATTATGTTATCCAGACAAGAAAAACACAATTTTGTCTCATTATATATGTTTTTCTTGTTGTATAATAACTGAAATACTGACTGTGTTTCCCTTTAGCTGTTGACGACAGAGAACAGGACCGTCCATTCACTCTTTTAGATTTCTATTTACCAAAAACACAAAGCTGGTGAGCTACCAGCCAAAGAAAGGACACTGTTATCCTCATGAGTACATTACAAAACCTGAGCCCCAAAACAGAAATCAGGAAATGTATCAGTACAACAGAGATGGATAAGCAGGAGATTAATTTATAAATGGCTAAAAATAATGATAATATATAATGACAATATTTCATTTTTTAAGTCAAACCTTAAAGTAAGCTGACTTGTTAAGACAACTAGTTGCACTAGATTTTATTTGGTGGCATCACAAAGAAAGATGTCTGAAAACTAATGGGTTCACTTTCTATATTTTGATTTTTTAAAAATTGCCATTTAATTTTTATTCTCACAGTTATGCATCACTTTGTGTTGGTCTAGCAACATTTAGATGTGTCCCTGGTCCAACACACCTGAATCAAACGGCTGAATGACCTCCTCAGGTTCTCCAGAGTCCTGCTAATGACCTGACTATTTCCCTCAGGTGTGCTGAAGCAGAGACACTTCTAAAAGTTGCAGAACCCCAGCACTCGACGCCTGAAGTTGAAGACCCCTGGCCTATTACATACAACCCCCAAGAAAATATATCAAAGTTTGTTGTTGTATCTTTACAAAATATTTAAAAAAAAAAATATTCAGCAGGTGTGATGGCAATGTATATTAAATACTATATGGAAATTGCTATCACCTTTGTAAACAGAAAGATGCTTGGCTTCTGTATTGACACATCCAAGAAAATTAAGAAAGAGGACAAGGGATCCATGTAATGAAAATAAGCGGATTGTTATTTTGAGCCCTTCAGTGACATATTGAGACCATCTAATCCATCCCTTCGACAGACTATGATGGTGTCTGAATGTGAAATTAGTCTGTGCCTCAGCTGTGCCTTTTTGAGGTTTTATACTTTTAATGACTGTGCTAATTAACAGCTCTTCCTCAGCTCCGGGATGAAAAGGGGAAAGAGATGATGGATAGGTTTTGAGACAAAGAAAGAGAGGGAATCCAGAAAGACAGACACACACACAGGAAGCCCCGGCTAAAGGATGTGGTCAGCTCTGTGTTTCAGTGGGGGGCCCTCTCAGCACTGGTCCACGCAGATAAACTTCCTCCTAATGAAGGAGCAAGACGGCTGTCGGACATGCTGGGAAGCTATTATTAGTTTTTCCTTGGCTTGCTGGAGGAAAATGGGTTCACTATGACCAAGCATGTCTCTTCTTCAAACACATACAGACATTCACATATTAATACGTAATACTTATTTTTCTCTCTTTGAATACCTTTATCTAAAAACTATAAAATAGAATTTTTAGGTCTTATATTTGACACTGTGCCATCTATCAGTGAGCCTTTCATTCCGATTTTTTTGTCTTTCTTCACAATAACACATTTCACCTCCCAGGATTGAAAACGTTAGAATATAAACCCAGCAATAGGATGCATCATAGCATTGGTAGTTTAAAATGATCTTGTAATACATGCAAAAATATATGTTTGCATCAATACGTGAATACATTCTAAGGGCCAATCAGTGTGTCGTTTGAAAGGATACATCAGGATATTGATTCTGTTTTATTTAACAAAGCTTTATAGTGAAAGAAGTGATTTATTGGACTTATTTGCAGTTACAGTACATGCTATAGTACACCGTAAAACATTTGAGCCGCATTTAGTTGTCTACTAACGTCCACTCTTTAAGTCAAAGAAATCTTGCATGTTTTAGACTTTAAACTTAAATGTGTTAGTTTCTGAAAGATAAACTTACAGTAGTAAGTTGTGTTAACTATTTGATAGTTTTGTCATATCTCCATGAGTTGAATAAACTAGGGTTTTTAAGTTAGCACTTAAAAAAACCTACAAAAGATGGGAGTGGGAATTTGTAAACAAAGTCAGTCAGCTTGATTGCCAATACTACTTTATGTAGAGAACATTCGAGTGTATAGATATTCTGTTACTTTCTTTGACAATATCTTTACACATCTGTTCAAAATAAATGTTCTTGAGCAGAATTCACTGTTAAGTTTAATAAAATGTATTATCAGATCAGGTATTTTGTTTCAAATATGTGCTTGTTCAACAAGGTGAGGACAATGTTCTTACATTTATAATGTGAAATAAATTGGTTTAATGACAGTATTAAATCACAATTCAAGATTAATGAACTCTCACAACCTAAAAAAACAATGTTTAAACAACTTGTTTCTTGTTAAATCAACTTGAACTTTAATTTATGAGTGAAAACAAAAACTATTTTCTAGCTGACCTTACCTGCATTTTCAACAAAGCAGGTGAAATTTCATTTTCAAGTTAAACCACCTTCAAATGTTTTACAGTGTATTTGCTTCATACTGAGTGGGCTTGATTTGGCACCGGTTCTGCGTTATTTATCTTGGAGTAACAAGATGTTTTACTGCTAAATATGGCTCCAACAAGAGGACAGTCCCACACATCTGATAGGTAATGTATTTGACTTCTTGTGGGCACCCATAGACTGGGTAAAAAAAATGAGCTTGTGAAATCACAGCAAAAGCAACTTACTCTGTTTTACACAGTAGTAGTAGTATTTTGCATTATTCATCCCAATGCACACTCAACATACAAAATAAGGGGGACATCATAAGTGACACACATCCTTGACATGACAGAACTTGATGTTTCACAAAATGCTCATTTTATTTCACCTTTAAACCCACGGAAAATGTGTTACATTCACCAGCAACAACTGAACTGTCTTGTGAGGTTGGTTTGTGTCCATGTGACTTTTGGGGTTTTTTCCCCCTCTGGTCAGGAAACACAATCAGTTTAAAACTATAGCCCATTTATTTGGCACATGGCTGGGAAATGTGGGGTAAACCCAGGAAAAGTTATTGGTCTAAAATTGAATATTTTTATGCCATTCTGTGTATATGCTGCACATTTTCATCAGTAGCAATATATGTGGATGAGTTCAAATATCTCATGGTCTTGTTCACGAATGAGGAAAACATGAAGCTGGAGATCGATTGGCTGGGGAGAGAGAAGTCTGGGTCTCTGGATAATAACAATAATAAAATACCAGGTTTGTGATCTAAAAAATAAGACTTTAAATAATCATGTCAAAACCTCTGCCATATTTATTGCAGCATTTATTGTGCATGATTCAACTAAAAAACCAACAACTTTATTAGGGGAAAAATGTAAAAATTAAGAAATAAAGAGGCGCTTAAGTTGCCCATGTATGTACACCTTTAAACTGTGTTAAAACACTGTCTGATGCATCAGTTACATTAAACCCCATTATCCTAAAACAGAGTTTACCTGTCCTAATTTTTCCAGACTCTTACATTTGCACCTTTCAGCTAAAGCGACGGTTTCCAGAGACATACAGAAGGATCAATGATTGTTTCAAAAAGGCATCAGTCAGGACTCCCACAATATAGATATCCAATGGTGCAATGAAGACTGCCATCAAGGACTGCAGAAAAGGTGAGACAACAGTGACATTACAAAATATGGACTTTTCTCCAAGAGGCTGACATGACTCCTGCCCTCTTGTTGGCAATTAAGATGCACTGATCTTACCTGTTTTTGTGTGTTCCAGTTATGGTTTTTGTCTGTATTTGGGAATTATTCTTATTGTTAAGGCTGCAAGGCATTAGAAAATCTTATGCTTTAGGACGCGATATTTACCAGTAGTAAATATTATGATGACAATATTAGTTATGTCTATTTTTTTTCTTTCCTCTTTTCATCTGTGCCTCTGTGACCTTTAGCGTTTTGTACTAAGTCATTAGTTTCTGGTCTGAGCATCAGCTCCTCTAAGACTCTGTCTGACTGGCTTATTATTACATTAGTGAGAAAAATGCAAGTTCATAACACTTAGAAAATATTAGCCAACAATTATTGTGCTCCAAACAGTCCTTTGCGATGTGAATTTTGCACACATTGATATTGCAATGACAATATATTTGCGATAAAATTTACAGCTTTACTTGTGAGAGAATGTGTTAAGTCTGAAAAATAAGAAGTCCTGGACAAAAATTCCAAAAGTCATATTTGGCACAAAAACAGCATGAAACATTACTCAAAAAATACCATGCCTTCAGTGAAACATGGTGGTGGCAACGTCAGGCTCTGGGGTCTTCTTCAGATGAAACTGGGCTTTTCATCAAGGTGAATTAAATTATGAATTGTTTTAAATATTGTATTTGATCCAAAACCTTCACGTGTCCGGTAGAAAGCTAAAGATGGTGTGTTACTGAAAAATCTAACCTGAGTTAAAGCATGCAGCCAGATCCACAATGGAAGGAGCAAATGGGAGGGGAAGTTAAGGTTTAGGAATGGCCTAGCCACAGCCCAGAACTAAATCTTTGGACTCACCTGAACAGGGGTGTGGACAAGAGACGTCCTCACAGTTTAATAGATTTAGGGAACTTTTACACATCGAGTAAACAAATAATGTCAACTGTAGGGGTGAGAAGCTGACAGACTCATAATCATAAGAAGACTCTGTGCTGTAATTGTATCAAATGGTGCTTCAATGCTCTTATGCAACTGGGACAGATTTGTTAGTTTTTGTACAGGGGAAATCTCATAAATGTGGAACATTTTTTGAAATGTTTTATATTAATGTGTCTTTTTTATAAGCCAAAAACCTGGCATTTTAACAGCGGTGTGTAGACTTTTCAGATCCATGAAAGTATGGCCTACAACTTGTGGAGCATAGAGTAATGCAGCATTACCCTCCCCCACGTTTTTCTGTGCACTGCCAATCAGCCAGCTGAAAGACAGCTAGTACATGTTTTTCATACATACAGAGACAGATTTAGCAAATATTTCCAGCAATGAAAAACAGAAAAGGAGCACCAAGCATCACTCTTAAGGTACCGTGTTAATTATCACCATTTGTATCATATTTACTACATAAGTTTTTGTGGCCTCTTTTTTCAACATGATCAGTATTTACCCTTAATCCAGTAAAGGGTAGAATACATGTCTCAAATTATACACAACAGGTTGTTATCCTTACACTGCAGGTCGTGAAACAGCTTTTTTTCCCCTTTTCAAAATGTCTGCTCCCATGAGACTGGTCACACAGTTTTTGCAGGAAAGTCTATTTTAGAGAAGTTACGGTTAGAATAACACACAATGTTTTTCACGTTTTTAAATCAATGCTTTATGTTTTGATACAATGCACAATTACCTAAAAATGTATTCTTTACAATAGAGTTAAGTCAAGTTAAAATGTGTGTATCATATTTGGTACTGCAGGTATATAAGGTGCTTCATCACCGAACAGTCATGTAACATTTTTGTATATCATGCCTGCCACAATTCAGCCACACACTATTTTGTTTAAATAATAATTATCATGAAATGTCATTTGATAATAAATTTTAGGTTCTTTTACAATAACAATCATTGTAAAACCATAATTGTTATGGTGTATTGACCATTTATTTATGTGTAATTTTAGATGAATTAGACTGGAGGAAAAGAGAGAACAAGAAAGTACTTTGAAAATGTCATCAACATGACAATGGATGGCAATTTGAAGGACATTGAGCATTTAGGAGAAGATGATGATGATGATGATGATGACGATGATGATGATGAGGACTGGACTCCCCAGGCCCTGCATGTTGAGGGAAATTCAGATAGCAGTGATGAGGAAGACTATCAGGATCAAAGTGTATCCCAGACAAGCATGGAAGTTGAGGGCCCAACAACAACTCTGGACACACTCAGAAATGAATCAGTGAAGGCCAATGTGAAAAAAAAAAAAGAATTCAAATGGAGAAAAATACATTATGAAGCCCCATCTGTTGATTTTATTGTCAGTGTTGAGAAAGGCACAAAGAAAAGGTGTGACATGACACCATACATGTACCTCAAACAGCTAGTCACTGCTGAAATGCTCCAGGGGATTGCAGAACAAACAAACATGTATAGTGTTCAAAAGGAGGGCAAGTCTATAAAAAAACAACTACAAAGATGATAGATCAGGTTCCAGACATGTACATGCATATGGGGCTCATACAGATGCCCTGTGTGAGAGCCTATTGGGAGATGGAAACAAAACTTCCTGCAGTTTGTGATGTCTTGAGATCGGTTTCTGAAATTTCCAGCCAGCCATTGTTGAAAAATATTACAAGTTCATGGGAGGTGTTGATCTCCTTGATATGCTATTCACACTTTACAAGCTCAGCTTCAGATCCCAGAGATGGTACATGTACATCTGGTGGCACACTGTTACAGTAGTAGTCATCAATGCTTGGAACCTCTACAGAAGAGATCAGCTGAAGCTACAACCCAAAACAAAAGCCATGGCTCTGTGAAGATTTCAGGCTTTGGTTGGCACTTCTCTCACAAACTGAGGAAAGGTCAAAATCCAATGTGTTTGACCACTACCCTCTCCAGAAACGACTCCAACACCACCCCATAAAAGACGAAGCTGCAGTGTGCTTCTTGATGTGAGAAAGGATGGCATTGATCATTTTCCAACATGGGAAAGCACACAGAGATACAAGCACTGCACTGGCAATCCCTATCCACATGTCTACTGTAAAAAGTATAAGGTACATCTTTGCCTGAGCAAAGACAGAAACACTTTGGTGCCAACCACAATCTATATTAAATAGCTGTAAAAAGTTGTATGTGGAAAAAAAAAAAAAAAAATGCGTAAACTGCCTATATGTCCTAAATGCTATAGAGAAGATTTTTTTGTGTTTAAAACTCACATTGTTGTGAATCAAAAGTTCTTTAAAAAGCCTGCAGTATCAAATGTGAAACAAAAATATCAAAAACTAAATGATACAGTAAAAGAAAAAATGGATTTTGTTTTAAGGCTTCATAAACATCAACGTTCTAAAAAATTAGAATTTTCTGACTATTTTGATGGGTCAGGCTTTAAAAGGGTTAAAACTACAAGCTATGAGTTGGGTGTTGAATTACATAGAAGAGATAGACCTATATATGTTGTTTACATTTGCTTGTGTTAATACTTTTTTACACAACATGCAGTTACTAGTCCGATAGACAGACCTCTCCAAAAACATCTGGCTAAATGTTAACTGACTTAGCATTAGCACTCTTTTATTCTGGATGTTGTGTGGAAAGCAAAAAAAACTTTTTCACAAACCTCATTTCTCGTGACGCATCCAACCAAACATGTTGGCATTCAGGAAGTCTTATGTCTATCCTTTGTAACAGTCTTTGTAATAGTTTATATTTATCAAAATGTGCATACATTTGCTTTTAAAAGCCTTTAATGTTTACATTTTTGTGAAAAACCTTTTAAACTTTTAAACTGGTTTAATCCGCCATAATGAGTAGCTGCGAGCCTCAAAATCTGAAGTAGATTTCTGGTAACTTAGCCTGACCATTGCCTTCCTACGAACTTCCATTCGATTCTATCCTCCCTTCACTGCTCCATCTGGGCTTTCTCCCTTTGAAGTGGATTTTTTCGGTAGAATTTCCACCAGGCCAATCAGCGAACAGAAAGAGCAGTTGTGAAAGATGTCATCGATTTTCTGTGCTGATTTAAAATTGTAGTTTGGCTGTAGTTTTAACAACAGCAGCGGAAGAAGTGAACGAAGCCATTCAGTCCGTGTTGGCCACGTTTCCAAATATTGAATTAACAGCCATCTCATTCAGCTCGGCATTTCTCTGTTTGTAGTGCGGGATGGTTGTTTACAGCGCAGGCACATTTGCAATTGGGTAAAATTTAAAACTTCAGTAGAGTCCACACCTCCAGCAAGCAATCATTCCTCAATAGACGAGGGTTCAGACCCTCTGTACGAAGTGAAGTGTAGAACAAGAGGCTGGTTTTTACCAGGCTACTGGAAACCTTTATTCTGCGTTTTGTTTTACTGCATTATCAAGCTTATTTAAAAATGCAATAATCTCTACCAACAATGACCCCCCAAAATTTGAATAAACGGTGCTTCATGCATGACCTTTCAGCAACCTCATACGCTAACTTCTTTCTAACTCAACATCTTTCTTTCTTTCCTTCTTTCTTTCTACAAGCCTGTGCCACATAATCTTATCAGAATTCACACAGAAATTCTCTAGAGCTATAAACAGCTTTAAACCATTAATTGTTTGACAAATCTGGAACTCTTAAAGCACCACATAAGATTGGCATGTGTACAAATGTCTGAGTTTTCTTTTAAAGTTCTACTTAAACATTTAATTTTCTTTGAGCCTCAAGAAATTAGTACCTTGAAAATGTTCCTGTCAGCACAGGGATATAGTAAGCATGCCTTTTTAAGTCAACAAGCAAGTAAAACTAGTTATTTCCTAATCAGCATCAACTGACATAAGATTAAAGTGCAGCAA
Organism: Anableps anableps; assembly: GCA_014839685.1. Classification (NCBI taxonomy): domain Eukaryota; kingdom Metazoa; phylum Chordata; class Actinopteri; order Cyprinodontiformes; family Anablepidae; genus Anableps; species Anableps anableps. Next base: position 2,141,953 of record CM026065.1, read on the forward strand.
AAGGAAACAGACTAACACAGATGTTAAGTCAGGACAGAGTGGTGTGTGCCTGTGTGTGCTCAGTTGGCTTGCTTGCTGCATGGTTGGCATATTCTCAGTTGGATGAGCGGACATTTATGTGATGTCAGCACACATTAACCCATCTGAAAATACATCGGAAACAAACAGAGACACATGTGCCCAGTTCCCACCAGCTCAATGTAACAAGCTTCTGAATGGAAATGCTAGCTGAACAACACAGAATGGATCCAAAAATAGAAATGGGTGGATGAAAGACGGGGGCTTCTTGGGTGTCGAGACACTGTGGGTTTAAAGAAAAGAAAAAAAAAACATGAAAAAATTATGGTTGCACACTTAATGTTAATGGATCTCCAATATAATTTGTGTACAAGTGCAAAAACTGTTTAAGAATTAAACATAATTCTACAGACTAAAGATCAAACACCATGCTGCTTGGCCATTTGCTAATTGGTGTAATTATGGATATATAATATTTTCAACAAATGGTAAGAAGTAAAAACACCAGGAGTCTGGAGCTACATCCTTTTTAGAATCCAGTGTTTTCAAATCTTGCCAAAGATTCTTCTTATTATATTATATTTATATAATTACATATCTTGACTTTGATCAGGCCATTGTAACACAAAAATATAACTTGCTCTACACCAGGGATTTTAAACTCCAGTTCTTGAGTGCTGGTTTCCTGCAACACTTAGATACATCTCTGGTCTTATACACTTGGCTCAAATAGCTAACGGACTTCCTAAACATGCTATTAAGTTCTACAGACACCTATTAATAACCTAATTATTTGATTGATGTATGTTTAAGCAGAGACATACTGTTTCTACAAGCTAAGTAACATTGGCACTTATTAGCTGGAGTTTATAACTCTGGCTGTGTATATATGGGATCTTGTTAATCCTGGAAAATGAACCTTTGCCCAACTCTAAAATTGTTTGCAGCCTCTAAAAGGTTTTCTTCCAGGACTGTTTAATATTTAGATCCATCCGTCTTCCCATCAACTCTGACCTGTTTCACTCAGACAATGGGCAGGTGTTGTTTGGTAGTTTTTTTTTGTTTTTTTGTTTGCTTTTTTGACTTTAAGTGCCTTGAGAAGACATGTGTTGACCAGTAAAGTACCAAGCATCTTCAATGTGATGGTAACTAAGGCAGCAGTTTGCTGTTGTGCCTCATTCATAGAGGTGGCTGTCGGTTATTTAGAGGCTCTGTTGAGTGGTCAAAACTAGAGTTACTATAAAATATTTGAAATTCAGTAGGTAAAACTGGAAGAAATTATATATGTTCTTAACTAGTGATTGATAGTGATATTGCGTACAAAAATCATCATCGTTATGCAAACCTATTTTCACATTCTTGACTATTTGACTAAATTTAAAAAACTCTTGTGTATAACTTGTGATGCATTGGTTGCGTGAATGTATTTCATAAGAAGATTGAGCTTGTAGACTTAATAAAGCTCCTTTGCAGTCACTGGATGTGATTAATGTTTTTAATTGACTTCTTTGTCTTTATGCAGAATTAACCCTCTCTCAAATGACCGGGAGTGAATATGTGGGTCTGAATCCCTAATGGGCAGTTTAGGTGAGCTTTTTCTCACATTAAGTAATTGACTCAGCTGGCTCTGTTTTTTTAATTACCACTGCAACACTGCAGAACTGTTTAGGAGACCATCCTGCTTGCATTCTTTATTCAGTGCAATGAAACTGGCAGCCCACTCTGTCTCTCTTTCTCGTTCTCTAAAATCTCTCACCAAAGGCAGCAAAGGCTGCTAAGGCCCTCTGGGGTTTGTCAGCTAGCTACTGGCTCCCACGTTATACACAGTCCAGTGTTTTCCTGCTAAACCCCTGTAGGCAGAGATGCTAATTTGAACAGTTTCTGGATGAGACAGCTCTGTAAGAATTTAAACTCCATCCACGGGGAAACACTTGCCTCCATGCTGTAAAGCTCCAGCATCGTAAGCATGTGTGAGAGCTTGTTTTAGACACTTAAATTAGCCTGGCATCCTGTGTTACCCAGGGAGTAGAAGCTTTTTATAGGCTTTGGTCTCCCAAAAATAGCTTTACAACGGATTTAACACTGTAAATTTTTCATGACTATTCAGGCTGCAGCAGGAAGTGAAATAAACAATATCTATGATGGGCAAACTTGGAGGGCCTTTGTTTGTTAACTTGTTGATTAACTGTGGGTAAAGAGTTTAAAGAATACCTAATCAGTTTACATGAAAGGATACTGCAGTCTCAACTAAGGCAAGAAGATACTTGAATTTTGCATGTTAATATAAGCATTTATGCTTTTATTTTTCTTGTGTTCACCGGTTTCCTTCAGTAAAAATATGTTGGTTAGATAAGATGGAAACCCCAAATTCTCTTTAGATACTTGATACAAGTATCAATAATGCAGCAACATTATTTGAAGACACATAGTTCTTTCTAGTCAAGAGAAAATAAATATGATTACAATCTGACAAAGTTTTCACTTTCTTAATTTGGGGTAAATTCATTTCAAAAATACTTTATTTATCCCAAAGGGAAACTCTGTCCCATCTTGTAGACACTTCACTGTCGAGTCTCCAGTCCAGTCTGTTGTCTAGATGAACACCGAGTTATTTATATTCCTCAACCACCTCCACTTCTTCTCCCATGATGGAAATGGGGTTTGATCTGACCCTGTTTCTCCTGAAATCTACAATCATCTCCTTTGTTTTGTTCACATTCAAGATGAAATGATTGTCTCCACACCATGACACAAAGTGGTCACCAGTCTCTGTACTCAGCTTCTTGTCCATCTCTGATCCACCCGACAACTGCAGAGCCATCTGAGTATTTCTGGAGATGACAGGAGTCTGACTTGTACTGGAAGTCTGAAGTGTACAGAGTGAAAAGGAATGGTGAGAGTACAGTCCCCTGTGGTGCTCCTGTGCTGCTGACCACCTGGTTAGACACACAGTCCTTCAGTCTCACAAACTGTGTTCTGTTTGTCAGGTAGTCATGGATCCAGGCGATTGTTGAGGTCTCCACCTGAGTCTTCTGGAGTTTCGGACGAAGCAGATCAGGCTGAATTGTGTTAAATGCACAGGAGAAATCAAAGAACATGATCCTCACAGTGCTGCCTGCTTTGTCCAGGTGACAGTGGGTTTGTTGAAGCAGGCGTATAATGGCGTCTTCAACTCCAACTTCACAGTGATAAGCAAACTGCAGGGAGTCCTGATATGTGCTTGTTTGCTTACTCAGGTGGGCCAACAGGAGTCTCTCCAGGACCTTTGTGATGTGGGTTGTCAGGGCAACAGGTTTATAGTCATTAATGACTGATGGGTGAGTTTTCTTTGGTACCGGAACCAGACAGGATGTCTTCCACAACAGTGGTACCTTCTCTTGGGTCAAGCTAAGGTTGAAGAGGTGTTGTAGAATCCCACAGAGCTGCTCTGCACAGGCCTTCAGGACTCTGGGGCTGACACCATCTGGACCTGCAGCCTGGTTCCGGTTCAGTCTCTCCAGCTGCCTCTTCACCTGACTTCTAGAAACAGAAATGTGGGAGGGGGAAGGAGCAGCAGCATCTTCTAATCTGGCTGAAGACAAACCAGTGGAAGCAGAAGAGTCCATGACTGAGGTAGAGGATAAAACATCTGAGGTGTGACAGGAAAGCTGTTGGTCAGAGGAGGAGGGTGGGATGTCTGTTTGGCTGGGGGCAGGAGGGAAGGATGGTGAGGTTGTTCCTGAACTGAACCTGTTGAACAAAGTGTTCAGCTCATTTGCTCTGTCCAGTCTTCCATCTATCTGATCCTCCTTCTGCTTGAAGCCTGTGATCTTCTGCATCCCAGACCACACATCTGATATTGTTCCTCTGCAGTTTACTCTCCAGCTTCTTCCTGTACACCTCTTTGCTGTCTCTAATTTTGACTTTGTGGTGCTTTTGTAAACAATAATAGGGAAGAATTCAGCCCCATTTATAAAATATATATCATTTAAAAGTGTCACTTCCCTGTTTGGCAAAACTGAAGACAAGATCACACTTTGCGTAAAATTTAACATCCATTATGAAAGTATGAACCTTTGATTTAGTTGTGCAAATATGCAATTTTATTTTAACTGCTTATTTTTAGTGTGTCACTGTGTGATTCCATTTGTCTGTCAGTTTGCTGTTCATACAAATCAGTCTTATCACTGAGGGACAAATGAAGGTTCATTCTAGACCAGTGGTGTCCAAACTTTTTGCCCTGAGGGCTAAAACTGGCCATAAAATTCAATAAAATGGGGTGATAGTGGTTGCTAGTTTGAGCCCCACTCTGTCCATCTCCATCATTGTGTCCTTGGGCAAGACACTTTCCCCAACTTGCCTTCTGGTGGCGCCGGTGCATGTCAGCCTCACTTCTGTCAGACTGGCAGCTGTGGCTACAATCCAGTAGCTTGCCACCATCAGCATGTGAGCGTGAATGGGTGAATGACTGAATGACTGAATGTAGAGTGAAGCGCTTTGGGGTCCTTTGGACTTGATAAAGTGCTATTTAAGTACAGGCCATTTACAATAAATTTCAAAATTAATTTATTGTGATTGTTTTTTTAGTTTTACCTGCTCAACAATAAACAAAATTTCTACAAAATCTGTACATCATTAAAGATCTAAAACATAAAATGCAAACAGACAATTTCCCAATTTTGGCGGTCATCAATTGTTTTCTATTTTGTTGGCCAAATTTTCACCATTCTTAACTTGTGGTCAGGGGCTGAACATAATCATTTCAAGGGCCACAAATGCCCCCCAGGCAACACTTTGGACACCCCTGTTCTAGATTAAAATAAATTGTGTTTCACAACAAGCATGGATCTGGCACATAGTAAACATATTTTTACGATCTAAGCAAGTATCTTTGGAAAAAAAAAAATTCCCAGTAGCCTATTGATTATATCGAGATATTGATTATTGTGGGCACATATACAGTTAGTTTCTCTGGTCTGTCTCTCTGTCACTATAACAGACTTGTACATGCTGGCGTACTCGTCCCCCTCCCTACTGAGCATTGGAGTTAGGTACTAGGCCCCTCTGACCCTGCAACCCTGAGTAGATATAATTAGCTATAGACAATAGATAGATAGATGTTTGATGTAGAGTCATAGCAACCCCCCTAAAAAGCTTAAATGGTACTTCCATATCTTACCATTTGTGCCCTGCAGGCTTCTAAGGACACCAGCAGTGCTTTTGTCAGGCTGAGTCAACTGAAACTCAGCACAGAATATGGCATTGGTTTCATAGTCAATCTATGTCACAGTCATGCTGAGCGCTGTTTTCAAAACAATCTGTATGGACCAAGATACTTTTAATGTCCTATCCAAAGCCAGACTCTAGGAATCCTACCTTGCTATCATTTATTGCTCCTGTGAAAGAGAACCAAGCTATCTTAAAGCTGCTGTATGTAACTTTTATAAAAAAAAAAAAATATTGCTCTACATATTTGTTGAAACTGTCACTATGTCATGACAGAATGGTAGGAGACAGATAATCTGTGGGAAAAAAAATAAAATAAAACCGAGCTCCTCTGCCTTCTCTCAGTTTTCCCAGTGCTATCCAGAAGCAATTAATCAGAGCCAGGAGGCAGGTTTTAGCACTGTCAACCATTGTCTGAGTGGTACTGCTCACCCCCCCTCCTAGAGGCTAGGCTAGGTAGCATGGCCACTGATGACAACAGAAATGGTTTTCCTGTAACAGTAAGTTGTTTCTCTGCCATTAGCTCAGTTAGCCGCGAGTAAATGAGGTTGACTGACAGCTAAGACACTCCTCCTGGCTCTGATTGGTTGGTTTTGATCAAAACGATTTGTGATCAGTGCATTTCTTTTGATGGCAAAAGTAGCTCAGGGAGGAGATTGATCTTTTCACAGATTATCTGTCTCATAAAATACTGTCATGACATGGTGGCAGTTTTAACAAATATGTGAAAAATATTTTTTATAAAAGTTACATACTGCAGCTTTAACTCACCCAATAAAGGAAAACCTTAATTTTTTCAAAACCTGAATGCATCTAAAGCATCAAGTCATCATGGAGTGTGTCTAGTACTGTTTTCTCTAAACATCAGCGTATTCTGGAGTAAAATGTGAAGCAGTATGTTTAACTGTAGACCAAACTGAGTCCCCATTCAGAACAATGATTATCTTACAAAAATGTGTCTAAAATAGAAAAGAACCTGGTTCTTTGCCTTAGTGTTTTGTTATTTTTTTAATTGTTGTTTTAGAGATATAACTCAAGGTCTGATTTTGCAAGTCAGTGAAAAATTCTCTCTGTAATGTTTACATGTTGCTCTCACTCTTGTGTAAAATGGGCCATAAATTCTGAGATGCCTTGATGCACACTCAACAAAACTGCTGGTTTTCTTATTTCTCTTTATCTTCTTGTTTTTTTTTTTTTGTTTGTTTGTTTTTTTTTATAACTCAAATATTTTATCAGGGGCAACCAGAATGCTCAACATGCAACTGTTTTGTAAACACAATGCTTTTAGAAGCACTGCACACTGCAGGAAACAGCGTTTTCATTTTCTTTTATCTTCTGTACCACATACACAGCAAATGGAAACTAGAAATTGCAATGACATGTTTGTTCTTTGACGATACAGTCTTAATCTCCATTTGTGAATGCAGTATCAGACTGTATTTACTGACATTGGTTTTCAGAGCATTCCTGAACCCACGCAAGGATTTCTACCTTATAATTAGATCTGCTTTTAAACACAGTGCTGCCTGAGGGCGTGATAAGACCATTCAGTCTGGGGTTTTTCTGCCTTGTCTTTGGTACACCAAGATGTATCTGGGCTTTTTGAACCTCATCTACAGTACACAGTGAAATCTTTAAATTCTGTCCACATTTGTAAATATTTTTAAGGTCCTGACTGTGTCTGGAAATAGATGCCAACACAGCCTTCCACAGATGTGAGTTCTCCCTAATTTTAACTGTGATATTTCTCAGTATCATGCCTACAGCTTTTTGGTCATTTGGCTAATGCAGCAACTTGCACTGGCAGTCTGCTGTGCCTTAACCAAGTCATCTTCTGCTCGCCCCAGTCTGAAGTCAAGATGCTCTGGAGAAAGTCTTCATCCAGGATGCCTCTGGAGGTTGCTGTATTCATCTTTCCCTCTATCCTGACTAGTCTTCCAGTTCCTGTTGTTGCAAAATATCCCCAGAATATGATGCACAATGCTTCACTGTAGGGATGGTGGAGTCTCCTCCAAACATAATGCCTGGCATTCCCACCAAAGAGTTTCATCTTTGTCTTATCACACCAGAGAATTTTGTTACTCATTGTCTGAGAGTCCTTCAGGTGCCTTTTGACAAACTCCAGACAGGCTGCCTTGTGCTTTGTGATAGTTCTGCAAGAATTTAAACTCCATCTACAGAGAAAGACTTGCCTCTGGAGCTCTGGAGAACAGAATGACCATTGGGTTCTTGGTCTTCTCCCCAGATTGCTCAGTTTGTCCCTGCCTCAGTTGTCATATCTATAATATAGTTTGTAATTTCTAGTGTCATTAAACATTTTCCCAGTTCAGATAGGACACACCAAACATTCAAATCGAACATAAGTAGTTTTCAGATTAAAGTGAGGGAGTCATGTGAAGACGTAGTAGTGATGTCATCAGGATGTTTGAGTGTTTTCTGTTAAATTGACTTATATTCTTTTTTTCATTGTTATGATTGTCTATTTATTTTTTGCATATTTACTTTGATAAGAGCTTACTTGAGTTAATGACTAATTGTTTAGAGATTGCTTTGTTTTTGTTTGTTTTTTTGAGTTTTCCTCTTGTGAGCGGAGCCTGTGGCTTTAAAAAAGGACTTTGGGCTGCAAGGAGACAGAGGTTAGACTCCCAACAAGTCACAGTGAAGGAAGGTATTGGACATTTGAGCTACACATTGCAAAGCTTCACCACTTTTTTTTCAACTGAGGGTTTTCACAAAAGTAGGATTCCAAAATCCAGGATAAGAGATAAATAGGCTTGACATAGATCATCTTGGCTTTATCTGTTTCACAAAGACCAAACCAGGCTCAGGGGGTGCGGCTTTTTCAAGCCAGATGAATGTGCAGCCACAGATTTCTTCAAAAGACCATGAGTCTGACCACAGATTCACTGATGCTACAATGGATAAATTGGGCATGCCATTGTAAAGGATGACACGTGTTTGGAGATACTGAAGTAAATAATCCTAAATACATTTCTTTATTTGCTTGTTCTCTTTTTGGTGCTTATCGCCTTTATTTGGTTTTAAATATGATTAACTTCCTTTTTGAGCTTTGATGCTTTTAATTTGAAGGGACTTCCTGTTTAACTGTTAGTCCAAAGGCAGCTTAACAACAATCAAAACACAAACGCTGTAATGGAGCTTATAAAATGTTTTTTGTTAGCAGCCCCCTTGATAGAGGCACAAGATATGTTTATGATGTAAAAAGGTACTTGTTTTAAATATTGTGTGGCTTAAACTATGCATTTGTTTAAATTATTTGCCAAAAATAAAATTATTTTAAGTTGTAAACGTTATTTTAAGTTAGGACGGTTTATTGCCATAAAACCTAAAAATTTATCAGTAAAGTATCATCTTCATTTGGGGAGGGGTGGGGGGAGCTATGCGACAGCTTCTATGGTCTGACTCTTGATTCCAACACCTTTGCTTCTTTATCAGTGATTTCTTTAATCCCCTCAACACTGCAATAGTCTATTAAAGGCCTTTCTGTCAAACTTGGACCAACATCGGTTTTCAGAAACATATTTGAACAGTAACAATGCCCACATGGATAATTATAAAATTGATCATAACCATCATACTGTTAAAATAATAATTGTACTTGACTGAATGTCAAAATGAATCAATGGTATTTGATTGCAGGCTGATTTAAAAAAAAAAAAAAAAAAAAAAAAAAAAAAAAAAAAAAAAAAAAAAAAAAAAAATCCAAAAAGGAACGGACAGATAAGAAAACAAAATAACAGACAAAACACATTGGTTTCTGATCAGCGTGACCACTGACTGAACAGATAAAATTTAACTAACTCTGGCTGTTAGACTTGTCTGGAGCAGGCTAGCTGCACAGAATAAATCGCTATGGCAACTAATGCATTTCTGCTTTTGTAAAACCGAGTATAGGCTTACCTGATATCTGCAAAATCCAGGCTTAATCTGCTCTCCTGGTTTAGTGAAACGGCCCTCTGAAGATGAGCACGGTAAACACCATCTAATTTGTGTGTAGAATATTGAGAAGATAGATAAATTTAATACAGTCTGGAATAAGGTTGTAACATAACAAAATGTGGAAAAAAAAAAGAACTTTTCAGATAAACTATATATATATATATATATATATATATATATATATATATATATATATAGAGAGAGAGAGAGAGAGAGAGAGAGAGAGAGATAGAGATATTAGCGGCTGGGTAGCTCAATGGGTAAGTCACCCGACCTTCACCCGGGAGACCGGGGTTCGAATCCAGGCCGGGTCGCTTTGTTCAGATATCCAGTATGAGTCCTTAGGCAAGATCCTTCGCGCTACTGCCTACCTCATGATGAGTGACAAACGAATACACGCCATGCCGGCTCAGACGTCGCCCGGCCAAACAAGGTCTGCGTCAGGTGCTGGGGAACCAGGGCACCTTCACGAAAAATGGGTTACTGGAACAAGACGGAATTGGGCGAGAGGTGAAAACTTGGATCTGTTGGAATGCTACTACTCAAGTAACCCTAGTCAGAGGGGTTACATGCAAAGAATGTGGGAGGAATGGTTACGTCGACATCCCCATTCAACGCTAACTGCCAAACAACTAGTAGCTCAATGTTCCAACATCCGCAAACGGCAAATGCTGTCACAACTTGAGATAGACGAGGTACAACACAAATGCTACGGCAAGGGGGAGCCAGGACGCCAGGTCAGAGGGGAGTTAGCTTCAACTCCCCACCCGGAGATTGGGTTAGCAGCCCCAATAATGAACGAACCATCACAGCTGAACGAGGCAGCAACTGACCTGAGAGGTAGGATCGTGGCCCGAATGAACACCAGGCAATCCCGATGCCAATTACAACGGCTGAGTGAAGTACCATCAGAAAGTCTCATTGAAGATGTGAATGCAGCATTGAGAACGATCCCTACCAACACCATAACGGAAACCAATGAGCTGGTGTACAATTCAGCATCAGTGATCCTTGAGATGCTCGGCTATAGGAGCAACCATGAGATTCAATACCCACCATGGAAAAGACAGTTAGAGGAGGGAAGGAGGGAAGTGAGCCAATTGTCAGAGCTCCAAAGAGGTGCAATCAAAAGACCAGTACCCAAGCGGTACAGCCAGATGCCCATACCTGAGCACTCGAAACTGCCAAACAAAGGCTCCAAGCCTTGGCCAGTCGCCTAAAGAGGTACACGAGAGAAAATGAAGCCAGGAGGATTAACCGGCTCTTCTCCACCCAACCAGCTAAAGTGTACTCTCAATGGCAGGGTAATAACAACAGAGCAGACCCACCAAGGCTGGAGACCCAACAGTACTGGAAAGGCATATGGGAAAGGGAGGCAATCCACAACAGCAATGCACAGTGGCTAATCTCTCTACGAGATGACCACCTGAGCAAGCCCCAGTAACTATCACAGTGGCAGATGTCCAAGAAAGAGTCTCAGGTATGAAAAACTGGACAGCACCAGGTCCTGACATGATCCATGCCTACTGGCTAAAGAAACTCACTGCCCTCCATGAGCGACTGGCAGCTCAAATGAACCAGCTGCTACAAAGTGGGACTCACCCTGAATGGTTAACTGAAGGGCACACAATCCTGATCCAGAAGGATCCCTCAAAGGGTTCGGTCCCATCCAACTATCGGCCAATAACCTGTCTCTCTACAACATGGAAGCTCATGTCAGGCATCATAGCAGCTAAGATAAGTGGGCACATGGATAAATACATGAGTACAGCACAGAAGGGCATCGGCATAAATACAGAGGAGCCAAACACCAACTCCTGGTAGACCAAACAGTCGCCCGAGACTGCAAAACCCGACACACCAACCTGTGCGCGGCTTGGATTGATTACAAGAAAGCCTATGACTCAATGCCACACACTTGGATCATTGAATGCTTAGAGATGTACAACATCAACAGGACTCTAAGAGCCTTCATTGCAGCCTCGATGGGGATGTGGAAAACCACCCTTGAAGCCAACTACAAGCCAATTGCACAAGTGTCCATCAAATGTGGCATATACCAAGGAGACGCTCTGTCCCCACTGCTGTTCTGCATAGGTCTGAACTGGCTACGGATACCGACTCAAGAACAGAGCCACCATCAGTCACCTCCTCTACATGGATGACATCAAGCTGTACGCTAAGAGCAAACGAGACATCGACTCACTGATCCACACCACCAGGATCTACAGCACTGACATTGGGATGTCATTCGGACTAGAGAAGTGTGGTCGGATGGTTACACAGAGAGGGAAGGTCATCCACACAGAAGGGGTCTCACTCCCAGAGGGAACAATAGCAGACATTGAGGACAGTTACAAGTACCTGGGAATACCACAAGCAAATGGCAGCCTCGATGAGGTCACAAGGAAAGGAGCCACAGCCAAATACCTCCAACGAGTAAGGCAAGTCCTGAGAAGCCAGCTCAATGGCAAGAACAAGATCCGTGCGATAAACAGCTATGCCTTGCCAGTAATCAGATACCCCGCAGGAATAATAAGCTGGCCAAAGGAAGAGATAAAGACCATGGATGTTAAAACTCGGAAACTACTAACCATGCATGGAGGGTTCCACCCTAAATCCAGCATCCTGAGACTATACGCGAGCCGTAAGGACGGAGGCAGAGGACTAGCGAGTGTGAGAGCCACTGTCCAGGATGAAACATCCAAGATCCATAAATACATCAAGGTCAAAGCCTCAACCGACGATGTGCTCAGCGAATGTCTCAAACAATGGGGACCAGAGGATGAGGTGCTGGAGGAACCATCATGGGAGGATAAGCCCCTACATGGGATGTACCACCGACAAATAACTGAAGTGGCTGATATCAGGAAATCCTACCAATGGCTGGAAAAAGCTGGACTCAAGGACAGCACAGAGGCACTCATCCTGGCTGCACAGGAACAGGCCCTAAACACCAGAGCGATAGAGGCTCAGATCTACTACACCAGACAAGATCCAAGGTGTAGATTGTGCAAGGAGGCCCCTGAGACAGTCCAACACATAACAGCAGGGTGCAAGATGCTGGCAGGGAAAGCGTACATGGAACGTCATAACCAAGTGGCGGGCATAGTGTACAGAAAGATCTGTGCAGGATATGGACTGGAAGCCCCGTGATCAAAGTGGGGCACACCCCCAAAGGTGGTGGAGAATGACCGAGCTAAGATCCTGTGGGACTTCCAGATCCAGACAGACAAAATGGTAATGGCGAACCAACCGGACATCGTGGTGGTGGATAAACAACAGAGGAAAGCCGTTGTGGTGGATGTAGCAATACCAAGCGATTGCAACATCAGGAAAAAGGAACACGAGAAACTGGAGAAATACCAGGGCCTCAGAGAGGCCATTGCAGCCTCGATGGGGATGTGGAAAACCACCCTTGAAGCCAACTACAAGCCAATTGCACAAGTGTCCATCAAATGTGGCATATACCAAGGAGACGCTCTGTCCCCACTGCTGTTCTGCATAGGTCTGAACTGGCTACGGATACCGACTCAAGAACAGAGCCACCATCAGTCACCTCCTCTACATGGATGACATCAAGCTGTACGCTAAGAGCAAACGAGACATCGACTCACTGATCCACACCACCAGGATCTACAGCACTGACATTGGGATGTCATTCGGACTAGAGAAGTGTGGTCGGATGGTTACACAGAGAGGGAAGGTCATCCACACAGAAGGGGTCTCACTCCCAGAGGGAACAATAGCAGACATTGAGGACAGTTACAAGTACCTGGGAATACCACAAGCAAATGGCAGCCTCGATGAGGTCACAAGGAAAGGAGCCACAGCCAAATACCTCCAACGAGTAAGGCAAGTCCTGAGAAGCCAGCTCAATGGCAAGAACAAGATCCGTGCGATAAACAGCTATGCCTTGCCAGTAATCAGATACCCCGCAGGAATAATAAGCTGGCCAAAGGAAGAGATAAAGACCATGGATGTTAAAACTTGGAAACTACTAACCATGCATGGAGGGTTCCACCCTAAATCCAGCATCCTGAGACTATACGCGAGCCGTAAGGACGGAGGCAGAGGACTAGCGAGTGTGAGAGCCACTGTCCAGGATGAAACATCCAAGATCCATAAATACATCAAGGTCAAAGCCTCAACCGACGATGTGCTCAGCGAATGTCTCAAACAATGGGGACCAGAGGATGAGGTGCTGGAGGAACCATCATGGGAGGATAAGCCCCTACATGGGATGTACCACCGACAAATAACTGAAGTGGCTGATATCAGGAAATCCTACCAATGGCTGGAAAAAGCTGGACTCAAGGACAGCACAGAGGCACTCATCCTGGCTGCACAGGAACAGGCCCTAAACACCAGAGCGATAGAGGCTCAGATCTACTACACCAGACAAGATCCAAGGTGTAGATTGTGCAAGGAGGCCCCTGAGACAGTCCAACACATAACAGCAGGGTGCAAGATGCTGGCAGGGAAAGCGTACATGGAACGTCATAACCAAGTGGCGGGCATAGTGTACAGAAAGATCTGTGCAGGATATGGACTGGAAGCCCCGTGATCAAAGTGGGGCACACCCCCAAAGGTGGTGGAGAATGACCGAGCTAAGATCCTGTGGGACTTCCAGATCCAGACAGACAAAATGGTAATGGCGAACCAACCGGACATCGTGGTGGTGGATAAACAACAGAGGAAAGCCGTTGTGGTGGATGTAGCAATACCAAGCGATTGCAACATCAGGAAAAAGGAACACGAGAAACTGGAGAAATACCAGGGCCTCAGAGAGGCCATTGCAGCCTCGATGGGGATGTGGAAAACCACCCTTGAAGCCAACTACAAGCCAATTGCACAAGTGTCCATCAAATGTGGCATATACCAAGGAGACGCTCTGTCCCCACTGCTGTTCTGCATAGGTCTGAACTGGCTACGGATACCGACTCAAGAACAGAGCCACCATCAGTCACCTCCTCTACATGGATGACATCAAGCTGTACGCTAAGAGCAAACGAGACATCGACTCACTGATCCACACCACCAGGATCTACAGCACTGACATTGGGATGTCATTCGGACTAGAGAAGTGTGGTCGGATGGTTACACAGAGAGGGAAGGTCATCCACACAGAAGGGGTCTCACTCCCAGAGGGAACAATAGCAGACATTGAGGACAGTTACAAGTACCTGGGAATACCACAAGCAAATGGCAGCCTCGATGAGGTCACAAGGAAAGGAGCCACAGCCAAATACCTCCAACGAGTAAGGCAAGTCCTGAGAAGCCAGCTCAATGGCAAGAACAAGATCCGTGCGATAAACAGCTATGCCTTGCCAGTAATCAGATACCCCGCAGGAATAATAAGCTGGCCAAAGGAAGAGATAAAGACCATGGATGTTAAAACTCGGAAACTACTAACCATGCATGGAGGGTTCCACCCTAAATCCAGCATCCTGAGACTATACGCGAGCCGTAAGGACGGAGGCAGAGGACTAGCGAGTGTGAGAGCCACTGTCCAGGATGAAACATCCAAGATCCATAAATACATCAAGGTCAAAGCCTCAACCGACGATGTGCTCAGCGAATGTCTCAAACAATGGGGACCAGAGGATGAGGTGCTGGAGGAACCATCATGGGAGGATAAGCCCCTACATGGGATGTACCACCGACAAATAACTGAAGTGGCTGATATCAGGAAATCCTACCAATGGCTGGAAAAAGCTGGACTCAAGGACAGCACAGAGGCACTCATCCTGGCTGCACAGGAACAGGCCCTAAACACCAGAGCGATAGAGGCTCAGATCTACTACACCAGACAAGATCCAAGGTGTAGATTGTGCAAGGAGGCCCCTGAGACAGTCCAACACATAACAGCAGGGTGCAAGATGCTGGCAGGGAAAGCGTACATGGAACGTCATAACCAAGTGGCGGGCATAGTGTACAGAAAGATCTGTGCAGGATATGGACTGGAAGCCCCGTGATCAAAGTGGGGCACACCCCCAAAGGTGGTGGAGAATGACCGAGCTAAGATCCTGTGGGACTTCCAGATCCAGACAGACAAAATGGTAATGGCGAACCAACCGGACATCGTGGTGGTGGATAAACAACAGAGGAAAGCCGTTGTGGTGGATGTAGCAATACCAAGCGATTGCAACATCAGGAAAAAGGAACACGAGAAACTGGAGAAATACCAGGGCCTCAGAGAGGAACTGGAGAAGGCCTGGAAGGTGAAGACCACAGTGGTGCCTGTGGTCATCGGGGCCCTCGGGGCAGTCACCCCCAAACTGGAGCAGTGGCTAAAACAGATCCCAGGAACAACGTCAGACATCTCAGTCCAGAAATGCACAGTTCTCGGCACAGCCAAGATACTACGCAGAACCCTCAAGCTCCCAGGCCTCTGGTAGAGGACCCGAGCTCAGAGGTTGAGAAAGACCACCCGTGGAGGGTGAGACGGGAATTTTTTATATATATATATATATATATATATATATATATATATATATATATATATATATATTGCATATATATATTGCTTTCAGTCATTTGTTTGGAAACCCCTGCACATCTCAGAGCAAGCTGTTGACATGGTAACACCTGTCCCCTCAGATTATAGAGGCTGTCACAGGAATTAATTCAGAAAGAGAGGTTTTAGCTGACTAGTGGCAGTTGTGACTATTTTATCACAGATTAGGCCTTTTCCTGAAGCATCATTGTGGAAGAAATTATGAACTGATGCACCACCAATAGACACTCTTCATGTATGATGTTTGGTCAGAACCAGGAGCATGAAACTGCAGCATATGGTGGCCAGTTTGTGCAGTCAGAACTGTTGACCCATATTTGAATTCATGGCACCTGCACGGATCATTAGAGGATAGGAGCTTAAATGAGGAGGAAAAACAGCTCAGCATCCCATTCACCCAAGATCATTTACTAAGCTTTGCAACAAACAAGTTGCACAGAGAAATTATGCATGGGTGACTATGCATCTAAGAACAATCCAAATTACTTGAATTAAAATGAGAGAATGTGATGTTAAATGTCAGACAGCTGCAAAGATGGAAGGTTTAGTTCGTTTTCTAAATTTAGGACATCAAGCTTATTTACCCAATGCATTTGATTTTCAGATGACTTAAATAGAGTACTATTGGTTTCAACAAATTCAAGAAAAAGATCTAAGACAAGGATGCAGACTGGTATTTATAAAGGAATAGAAAATAACACACTTTATTTAAACAAATTGCTGCAGCTCCATTATATTGTGTTATATCTGAATTAATATAGCTCATGTGTCGTTCAGCAAATTGCTATTGTCTGGGATACACAATACATTTAGGATATGGGTGCATAGAAAGGATAAGTTTCAAAACAATCCCTGTCATTCAATAAATCAGCAGAGTCTGGAGCACTTAATCTCATGCATATTTAATGAGGATATATTAAAAACGTGCTCACTCATATTGGGCACGCTCAGCTGTGTGCTGAAGCTATATTTAGATCCTCCCAGCACTGTTTCTGGCTCTGCACGTGAGGTTTTGAGAATGTCAACAAAAGACAGCAGATAACGAAATGGAAAATGGGAAATGTCAGCGATGACAGAGCTGCTGTAAGTATCTGCGTGGATTTTTAGTAAATATTGTCACCTTGATTAGCATCAGACTTAGAGGTGAAATACTGGCCTTTTGCCTGTCAGGCACAGGCATGGTTATTTAGGTTTAACACTCCTTATCCCCCCTATGAGATGATTTGGAGGAATGCTATTTTTAGGGCAGAATTGTCATGTGTGAAGCCACTGAGATAAAAGAGAGATGGAAAGCAAGACTGCCAAGAAACTGAAGCTAATGATCAGATATCTGAAGATGGGAATGTTATTTGGTTTCCGACAGTATCTTTATCAGAAGAAGTCAAAAATTGTCTTGTGGAAGGTGGTTAGTATTCATCCTTACCATCTGTCTTTGATGTTCAGTAATTCATCTCATACTGAAAGAGAGAATCAGTTGCCCTCTGCCCACATTGTTATTTTTTCTAATTCTTTTTAAGCATGCGATATCTGAAAAGTCTACTACTCAGAACCACATGACTGATTAATTTCACAGCTAACTTGTTTTCACACAGGTATACACATTCTGTCCATACTCTAACCTGGATTTTGCAGTTTCAGTGCCAGCTTCTCCTGCCTGTCCAGCTCCCCAGCCAATATGATCATCTGATCTTCCTGACCCTTCCCACTCCTGGCTTCCTTCTCATCCATCTCATTAGCTCCCCCAGTCCTTGCCAGATTGCCCGGTTGTCTTGGCCATCCATTTTCAGCTTTTGTTGTGCCAGCCTGCTTGTTTCCTGCTTTTGACCTTTTACTCTGTTTTTGGCTTCTGATCTCTGCCAATGTTATATTGATTCCTTGCCCTGCTGGTTTGTTCCTCAAAGAGTTTTTTTCAGCAAGTAAAGGATCAAACTGCATTTTATCTCTGCATCTATCTATCTAGGTCAGCACTTCCTGAGCTTTTGTTTCTGGAAACACAATTTCTGTTTTCTTTGATTTTCCACTGCAATTGACAAAGGAAGTACTTTTAAGGTTCGCTTAACCCAACTGGTGCTGCTTCTGTAGCAAAAATAGATGTTCTGGTTCAAAAGGAATTGGCCTATCACTGGCCTTAGGTTTTTATAATACTTCAACATTAGCAGAGATTCATGCTAACTTTCTCAGGTACCTCAATGCAGCCTTGCATCATATCCCTGTAGTGCAAATTTTGCATGGAGGACTAGGACATAGCGTTTGGATTTGTAATCAGTTGGTTGTACGTATTTTAAATAAACGACAAGGTTTTCTACCTACATGAATCTCTCAGGCAAACTTTATTCTATAAAGGTGTTGGAAAAGAGTATCTAACTGATTGTCAACCCATGCATTTAGAAGTAACCATATGGCTTTCATCCTGGCAGTGAAAAACTGAATGTATCAGTAATAAGGTAAGAAGTCCCATCAAACTAGAGCCCCTCCACATCACAAGGAATCAGTTGAGGTGGTCCTCATTATCTCCCTTTTCCAGTGATGCTCCTCTGGGAGGAGACCCAGAACAAGCTGATGATCACTTCTTGGCCAGAGAGTAATACTTGGGAGAGGAAAATCTGGAAAAGATGTTTATGGTCATGAGGACACTCAACAATTTGAGAAAGTTCCAGTCTTAATGTTTCAGAGAGTAGAAGGCTGCCATTATGTTCGTTTGAAATGTCAATATTTTAGCTCCTCCGGTGACATTTACTGAGTGGAGAACTCAGAGCTACCTCTCTGCATCAGCTGAAGCCACTGAGGCCTATGATCAGGATGCTTTGTAAGCAGAACCAAAACTCACTGAATAGACTATATATGCCTTCTGGCCCAGAAACGCATTGGGATTCCCCAAAATGTGCTGGTTTGTGT
This sequence comes from Anableps anableps, assembly GCA_014839685.1. Classification (NCBI taxonomy): domain Eukaryota; kingdom Metazoa; phylum Chordata; class Actinopteri; order Cyprinodontiformes; family Anablepidae; genus Anableps; species Anableps anableps. The sequence continues at coordinate 2,160,551 of CM026065.1, forward strand.
TAGTGGAGGTTGGGGTATCTGGGTTTTCCTATTCAACTTGTTATTCCACTTAATGGAACTTGAAAAAGTGGAAGGGAATGAATGGATTACTCAGAGGACAAGACCAGGTTCACCACGAGGTCTGTCATTCAGCATGCTGAGCTGAATGAAGACTCATCTGTACAGACTGAATATCTGCCTAGGAGAGTATGATGGCATCATTTCTAAAATGTATACATACAGTGTGGTGCGGTGATGCCTACGAGCAATGTATATAATGTTCCACTAAGTTGCGAGAATCATGTGTTTTATCCAACATGAGATTTCTAAAGTCTTGCTCACAACAACACCATTTGAACTTTTCCTACAGTAAAACAAGCAGGACTATGAGACTTTGGGGTTGGGGTGGGTGTCACTGTCTAACATCAGGGCTGCCAATGGAAGTCAGACCAGAGTCTGTATTAAATAAATCAAAAGAGGGAACATGATGTTCAGGGAAACCAGCAGAGAAACAACTGAAAAACATGGTGCAAAACCAACAAGGAGGAAAAACAGAAATAAACGGAGACCAACAGAGAGCCATGGAAGATAGATGGAGGAAACAGTGTTATAGCTATAACACTATACTAAATATAAAATAAATCAGAATAATTCTAACAGAAACATAGCTAAAATACACTATAGCTAAAATAGTCACAACATTGTAGTAAAAATAATAAGGATTATTGAATAAAGGCAGTAATAAGAGTAACAGAATTGCAGTAAATATATCTGATATATCTGATTATTCTATTTATGAACCAGCCATTGAATGACTTTTAAAATATGCAGTGAAAATTTATTGCTGTACATTACAGAAACTAAAAGGTCCCTTTGTACCAGTATTTATTTATTTATTTATTTATTTATTTATTTATTTATTTAATGGTATAAATGTTATCAAGAAAATGAATAACAAAACTAGAAAGAATTAAAAATTAACTTCTGCACAATCCAACTTGTACATCTTTGGAGCTATACATTTTTCTTAACACCATGTAGTGCCTAATATAATTTTTATTCAGACTTCTTCGATATGATATGATGTGATATGATATGAAATTAATCAACTGAGCAGTGATGTCATGATTGGTGCGGGGAAATCAGCTTAGTCTGTCAGTCGTTGAGCCATCACAGCAACCATCAAAGCCCTGAAGAAATGAAAGCCAAGAGCACAGTGATAAGACTGACAGAGGAGGGATGGACTTGTTTACGGGGGTTGGAGGGCTGTGTTTGACAGGGAGGGAGGGCCTAATAAAATGGGGAGATTGTAAGAAAAAATTTTTAACAACTATATTAACATATGTACTAAACATAAATTAGGATGTAAAATAACAGCTTGTTAAACAATATCCTGAAAACAGATGTAGACGCTGATGGCAGTGACTTACTGATAGTTAATAGAGTATTGAAAATCTTTGGATCTTATTATGCTGTCAGTCACTGCGGTTTAGCTTCTAATTCGATCCCAAACAGAACCCTAAATCCAGTCATCTTTATTCCTCTGCTCACTCACTAATGTATTCCAATAAGGAATGGTGTACATAATTCTGGCATAAATCTTTTGCGCTGATCACAGACGTCTGCTTAAGCTCATTCCTCAGCTGGAGACACATTGTGCCCGTCAGTGAGTAATCTGATGGATGTACGATGGCGGGAAGGGGGAAATTAACTTTTTCCTCCATATTCCATTTGTTGAGTGTATGCAGCCCTGGTGTTAGACAAACGCCTGACTCAGCACTGCACTCTCTGAACAGTGACAGTTATCTGCAGGGATGACACAACGCAACACTGCCCTCCAAAATGCAATAAGAACAAGGCTGGACAAAAGAAAAGGAATGTCATGGTATTAATGTGTTACTTATGGCTTACCAAATGTCACCTTCATGTTCTTTTTACTAGTTTTCAAGACAACTTCAGATAGTTCAATCAATCTATAAATCATCTGTAAAAGTCCTGAGCAGAGAAACACACTATCATAACTGTAATCGCCAACATACTGGCCAGCTTTATTGGCACCATATGTAAGGATGTGTACAAAAGCTTGAAAAGAAAAAAAAATCTGTTTAACTGTAGGTGAATAATTTCACATGTAAAGGTTTAGAAAAATCATAACCTTAAGTTTTGGTTTTAGCCAGTGGAGAAAAGGTATATGCTATTGAAGACTTTTTTAAAATATACATTTTATTGTATTTATTAATTTATTTTTTAAATGTCCAAATGGCTCAACTGCACCCTCTTAGCTCAGTCAGGCTAAGCTATTTAACATAGAGATTTGTAATTTGATAATCAGATAGATCCCTTCAAGACAAGAAAAAAAGTCTCTTGGAGCTATGTTCTGAAACGAACAGGAAGTTGGCCAATTTGGGTCAAAGTACAGTGTTTAAAGGTTTTGGCAGTTTTACATGTCAAACTTTGATGAACTCTTCCTTGAGATTTTGAGATATTGGCTTCAGATTTGGTCAGTATTCTCTTGAAGTATGGGGAATTAAGAGATATCAAAACTGTAAGTTTTTCTGCATGCCTAGGGGGCATAACCAGACCTCAGACTTTGTGTTCTAGCCATCATAAACTTATCAACTTTCTGATAATTACTTACTCTGAGATGTTGATTGTTCTGGGGGCTTCCTGGCTGAAGAGGCACAATCCACATATTGAGTGGAGTAATGGTGAAATTCTCAGCCGGTCCTCCTACTGTTATTCTTCATGTCTTCTCTCTATTAACCTTCCATGTCATGATTCAGCTGAAGTCCAGGAGGCTAGTTGCAAAAAAAAAAAAAAAAAAAAAAAAAAAAAAAAAAAAAATCATTTAAGCTTGGCACTATGGGGGTTAATGCCATAGAGATCCATATGCAGAGTGGGAAGCATAAAACCAGGTTCACAGTTTTTGCTATGCTTGATCCATCCCTTTATATGCATAGTTTTTCGGTCGTAAATTTCATTCAAGGTGGCATTGAAAAGGTCTTTAAAAGACTTGTTTGACTTGCTGAAACCTGCAGATACCCTGCCCTAATACCATGACCTCAAGGAGGTGTTTAATAGGCACCGTCCTACCTCTCCAACCTCACACCGACCCTACAACTGCTCAGTTGATCTTCTGCCAGGCACCTTTCCCCCTAGGGGAGAAAGGTGACTCACTCAAGGCAGGAATTATACGTCCCTCTTCTTCACCCGCTGGAGCAAGGGTTTTTCTTTTTTGGGAAAAAGGATGGATCCCTCATATCCTGCACTGATTGATCAGGTCTCTATGGATCCCCTCAAAGAGTCTGCATGGCAGACCAGCCAGTTCCCCAAAACTGAAGGCGGTTCAGAGATTCCTTGGGTTTACTCATTTTCATCAGAGGTTTGTTAAGGACTACAGCATGGTAGCCTCACCCTTATATGGCCTTACTTCCTCCAAGATTAGATTGTCCTGGAATGAACCAGCAGGTAAAGCTTTCTCGAAGCTTAAGGAATCATTCACCTAGATGGATGTATTGGAGCCTCTGCAGGCTCTTGTTAAGGATCCTGATGAGAAGTGTGTTATAGTAGGCTGTTAAGAATTGTTAACTTTAACAATTGTGTTCAAGGTGAAAGAGGGACTATTGACTATGTTAGCTTCCTGTCTATCTGTCAATGTGATCTGCTCTCCCCACTGTGATCCCCGAATGGATGTCTGTCTAGGGGAGAAATGCACAGGCCACAGCTAAAACACAACTCATTAAATCTAGAAAACACATTCTTCCGTTCGCTCTGTCTGCATACAATTAATTGGAACAGGACTGAAATGTATTTTTGAGCCCAGCTGTGTATGAGTCATATCAAAACAGAAAGAAAACATTAGCCAGCGTAAGCCTAACCATTCAACAAATTGTGTGACATTAACTCATTGTCAACAGAAGTGCTTAATTCATTTGCTGCTCTAAGACAAGGTTATCACAGAGATTTAATTCAATTTCTCCTGCACTGCCTGCAAACAAAATGTTTAACCATGAGATATTAGTGTTGGAACTTTAACAAATGGGTTTTGAGATCTTTAATACCTTTTTATAGATTAGGTGAATCTAACCCAACATATACTGACAATATCATTCTCTCTTTTCTGAATCCCAGCTGAACTGAATTAAATATTTGGCAGTACTGCCAACATCTACTGTCTGGCCAGCAGAAGTGCTTTATCCTTCAAACTGTTGCACTGGTTCGTGCCACGAGTTTGTGTTTTTCTGTCAAGGTCTTGAAGCACAGGCTGTCAGCATGTTTCTATTGTTGTAATGAAATAGTTTTGCAAAGGGAGCTGAGTCTTAAGTGTCGGCACATTGTAGTGTTGCACTTGGACAGTTTGGCAGGAGTGAAGGTGCTGAGGTATTATGTCTTCTGTTGTCTTATTATTTGATTCAAAGCACATTCAGTTTATTTAACTGGTTTGTGTGTTAGTGTGTCTTGGAGAAGGCTGAATTTGCAATCAGCAGTAAACATCTAAAGGGCTGAAAAATGGGATGTGGGAGTCTCACACTTGGGTTTCTTTAGTAAAATAAAGGACAAAGGTGTCCCTTCTGGAGTTCATTTATAATTTGAAAAACCATAATGGATCATCACACACCATCAAGATGGGACATATATAAATGAGGGAAAGTGGTGTTTGGGATGAATGACCTGTCTGACTAGACCATATGTGTGACAGCAGAAAAGACTTTCTATCAAGTTAAAATAACTGATGAAAGCAAGAAGCTTGCTGAACTTGACTGACGCTATCAACTCTAAAAATATATTGTATCCTCTTTAAAATATCAAAATATTAACATTGTGAGCAATGTTAATATTTCTGAAGCCAATCTTCTTTCAAACATGATCGATCCCATCACTATACCATCATTACCAGCATATTTCAGAGGTGATGTTGTTAGAGAAAATAAGATCATTAAGATCATGATATTTGTAAAAAAAAAACCAAAAAAAAAAACAAAACAGAACTAAATATAAAAAGAAGTGTAATAATGATACAGGTAAAGTGACAACCTTTTAAACTCTTGTATTCAGTACTAAGCTAATATTGAGACGTTCAGGAATCTAGTTACTTTTTTGGTTCTCTGAAAAACAATGTTCTGACTTTGCAGGTTAGAAATGTAACGTATTTGAACGTATTTTCTCTGTGGCATGGTGTGGAAACAATCATCTCATCTTGAATGTGAACAAAACAAAGGAGATGATTGTAGATTTCAGGAGAAACAGGATCAGATCAAACCCTATTTCCATCCTGGGAGAATAAGTGGAGGTGGTTGAGGAATATAAATACCTCGGTGTTCATCTGGACAACAGACTGGACTGGAGACTCAACAGTGAAGCGCCTACAAGAAAAGACAGATCAGACTGGACTTCTGGAGGAAGCTACAATGCAACATCTTGCTTCAAGGTTTGCAGCAAGATGTTGCAGATCTTCTATAAGTCTGTTGTTGAGAGCGCCATCTCCTCTGCCGTCACCTGTTGGGGCAGCAGCATCAGAGCCAGGGACCTAAAAAGCCTCAACAACCTGATAAAGAAGGCTGGTTCTATTCTGTGGACGACTGTGGAACCTCTGGAGTTGATGATGCACAGAAGGATTTTGCATAAAATCAAGAGAAGCATGGACAACCCTGGACATCCTCTTCATGAGACTGTCATTGGAAAACAGAGTCTCTTCAGTCAGAGGCTTCCTCAGACTGGTTGTAAACGGACTGCTACAGGAGCTCTTTCATGCCCACAGCCATCACCATCTATAACTCCTTAATTAAATGAGTTACATCAACATTTAATTTTCCTTGGGATTAATAAAGTATTTTTGAATTTTGAATTAAAAATAAAACAAAATTCATACCATCACTGCAGGGCTTTAACCATTTAGCTGGGAAAACAAATATAAATGTTCAAACATTTTACTGCAGTTCAGCAGTTTTCTAGAAGTTTGTCCTATATTAGAGGAGTATAAAAACCAAATTCTGCTTCTCCATGTTTGGTTCTGATTCTGAGAATGCAGAGTAGACTTGAACCAGAAGACCTGAGTGGTCTGGAAGGTCGATACAATGACAACAGATAATGTATTTTGGTGCTAAGCCATTCAATGATTTATAAACTAACAAAGGTATTTTAAAGTCTATTCTCTGAGCTACAGGAAGCCAGTGGAAGGACTTTAGAACTGGGGTGATGTGCTCTATCTTCCTGGTCTTAGTGAGAATGCGAGCAACAGTGTTCTGGATCAGCTGCAACTGTCTGATTGATTTTTTTAGGCAGACCTGTGAAGACACTGTTGTAGTAATCAATCCGACTAAAGATGAATGGATAGATGGCATGGATGAGTTTCTCTAGATTTTGCTGGGAAATTAGTCCTTTAATCCTGGAAATGTTTTTCAGATGGCATGGCCTCCTGTCTTCAGAGACACAAAACAATGTGTCTCTGAAGGTTCAGGTCTTAGTCCATCACTAAATCCACACATTGATTTGTTCTGTGCAACTGCTCAGCACTTGAATAGATTCATAGTCACCTGTTGACATTGTAATGTAGAGCTGTGAATTATCTGCATAGTAGTCAGGGCTGGAGTGGGACTCATTTTCAGCCCTGGAGTTTCATGTCTCAGACCGTCCCGCTTTAAATGACGACGTAATATTATTGAAATCATGTGATTATAATCTTAAATGTGAAGTCGACAATAATGCGTTGTTTTGTAAAGCCTTGCAATTTAGTGTATTTAATATTTCCATTTCAGTGCCAGTAAGAGTTGCTTCACAATGTAGATTTATTTCAACATGAGAGCACATCTCAAACAATATTCTTTACAGCAACATCAGAATCTATATTTTGTTCAAATGAGCTTTCAGAACCTTGAAAATGAAATAAGCGTAAATAAAAATATTAAGTTTTTAAAAATTGTAAAAAGTGTTGCACTCTCTTGTAATACTATCATCTCTTTTTCGAAGAAACATTTCCATTACAACTTAGATTTTACAAATATGAGAAAATGATTTAAAGGGCAAATCCTCAACACTATTCTGTACAACATCAGAATTTCCTTTTCTGCAATATCCAATATCAAGCAAACAAGAGTTCACAGATATCTGATCCTAATGATAGAAATGTAACAAATAAAATATTGCCATGTTCTCTGGAAGTTTGTTATTCACAGTATGTCACACCTTTCTATTGACCCTATTATCTGTTTTTCCTCTTCATAAGAGTAGTTTAAAAGAAACAATCCTAAAACGTTAATATATGCCTGAGCAGTGGACTGGTCTCTGCAACTTTATTTATTACAGGATCATTGTCTAAAGACATGAGAATTTCTTTCTCAGCTCCTGGTTCTGCTTCTGACACTAAATCACATTTTAAAAATTGTCATAATTATCAGCAGAAATCAGCAGTTTTTACAGTGAAAGAGTAATCTTACTTATCCACTCTGGACTTGAGGGCTCATGGCTGCTTGGTGCTGCATCTTTCTTCTGACAAAAGGACAGTTATGGGGCGTTGCATCATAAGATAAAACCGGTCCTTGTGACCCAAATGTCAGACAGGTCCTTCTGGACATGTGCAGAATCTCCAGATTCGCCAATCCGGGCCCCATAGTTATAGTAACTAATATTATCTGTTGTAATCTGAGCTAGCGGGAGCATGTAGATATTAAATAAGAGGGGCCCCAGGATGGAACCGTGGGGTACCCCACATGTTACTTCTATCTGCTCTGATGAACACTTACCTGTTGACACAAAAAAGTCCCTTTTGTTCAAGTAAGACTCAAGCCAGTCGAGTACTGTACTAGAGAGTCTGACCCAGTTCTCCAGTCAACAATACATCATGGTCAATAGTGATGAATGCTGCACTGAGGTCCAACAGTATCAGCACTGTGGTTCTGCCTTCAAAGGGCTGTAGATGGTGATTGTTGTGGGTAGGAAGGATCTATGGTAGCAGTCAGTCTTACAACAAATCTGTAGAGGCTCTGATTGGAGACTGTTGCTGTATGACAGTCTCATGACTGGCAAGACATGCTCACAGCTCAATGCCTGGGCAGCAGAGACATTATTCCACAGTAATATGTCCTGGATGACACTATCAATTGTTGGAAAGCACTGCTGATGGACCTCATATGCTTTTTCTGCTTCTCTTTAAATCTCTATCTGGCCATGTGGTAAGAAGGCCAGGCACAGATACGTTGGAGTCAGAGATATGATCCTTTCCCATTATGATTGATGAAAGAGATGATTTAAACTTTCTCCTTCTCTCTCCTTTGAATAAAGGTATTGCAATGGTCTAGTCAAACTCCAGACCTTAACTTGATTCAAGTTAAGGTTGATGTTACTCTGATAGAGTTTTATACAAATAAATGCTCAAAAACCTCAATGAACTGAAGGAGTGGTTTAAAGAAAAGTGGGCAGCAATTGTTCCATTGATTTGAGACACTGTTGTCCTGCACAAATCATTTCCTTGAAGTTATTGCAAAAGTTGGTTCTCCATGCTCTTGAATCACAGGGTCTATTTAACTTTTTTAAGACTGTATTGACAGTCATGTAAACTTTGTTTTCCCATAACTCTAGGATTTCCAATTTCCTATTCCTTCTTACATTTGACAGAACAAAGTCTGAGTCAGTCCTAGCCACTCTGGGTTCTCCAAAACCACTCCACTACATTATGAAAGTCTTACAAAAGCTTTTCCCTGGACCAACTTCTACAAAGGCAATATCTGGTAGTATATGTATGTGTTTAGTGTTTAGTCGACATATGATTATGTCTTGGTTAACATGACCATTAGGATACTGTTTAGACGGGATTAACATCCACTATAAAGTTTTAAACACATCACTATTGAAGTCTGTTTTTGTAAATGAAGACATTTTGTTGCTTTTCTTTATCTGACATACTGGTGTGGTCTGTCAGAGAATCCCATCTGTTGGGTAGCAGCACCACAGTAAGTGACTCGAAGAAACTGAACAAACTCATAAAATCTACTGGCTTTGTTTTCATGACTTTCACTAAACCCCCTGAAGAGACTGTGGAAAGAATTTTGCACAAGCTGCTAAACAAAGTAAACACTGCCCTCCTCATAACAGCCAAATAAAATAACTGAGTGCCTATTTAGAGGTTATTTCAGCGCAGCTGTATTAAAGACTGTCTAAAAAGGTCATTTCTGTTCACGTCAGTGATCTTTGACAATGATTCTTTATGCTAGGAATGAGACAACTCTTGAGATAAAATGCTTTTTTTTTTTCTTTGAATTAAATCTTGTACTTATTCTATGACTATTGCAGTAGTAAATAGTAGTAAACCTTTCTGTAACTTGCTCACATCAGGTACATTGTACATCCATCAGTTGTCTTCCGTTGATCCAAGATTGGGTCGCGGGGGTAACAAGTCAAGGAGCCTGACACCCTTTTGTGATCATTCATTCTGGGGGATTTCAAGGCGTTTCCAGCCCAGACAGTTCTTCTAATAAGCTCTGTGTCTACCCTGGGTTTGCTTTCCAGTGTGCCATACCTGGAAAACCTCCAAAGGGAGGCGCACATTAGCACAACGACCTCTGTCCATACATATAGTTTCTAAACAAACAAGACTATCAACCGTATTTCTACAAATTGAGGGTTCGTTCCTTTGGAGCCTCTGATTAACCCAACCTGTGGACTGTGAAAGAAGGTCAGACAAGCTGGAGATGAGGAACGGCTCAAGTTCATGGAGTGTTTATCTGAAGCAGGCCAACAACAAAGACAAAACCAAAAAGGCCTACATATATTTTCCAACTTCTGAAATATTTAGAATAGGACACTGAGCAACACCGCTTAACCTTTTAATGTTAATGGCTATTTAAAATGGTCCAAGCTACATTACAATATTACTGCTGTTAGCAATCATAGTATTACTTTCCCGTGCTGTTGTTTAGTTTTAGAAGAATTTAAATCTTCAAAACTCTAATATTTCTCTCTATTCAGTTACTCTTAAGAAATATTTTTGGGTTTATTCATGTATTCTTAATTTAATACATTGATTGAGTGACTAAAAAATTATACAAATTGGTTCTAAAGTTACAGATATTATCAGCCACTATCTTGTCTGAAGTAGACAGGTCAGAGCAATGTCATTAAGACATTGTTAAAAGATTTAGTAATATCTATTGTGAGCATGAACCATTAAACAGCAAGTTTTGAAAGGATACTTGATTAACTATTTTAACACTACGTACTTTGCATTAGGCAGCTGTTTGCTTTGTCACTGTGCGTTTCATTGATGAGCACAGGCTGAGGGACATGGGGGGCATAAAGTCAATGGCATAAAATCTCAGCAATTTGAAAGTCCTATCTCAGTGTTATACAGAAAATGTTAAATGTATAAAAAACAAAGCATAAAGGAAAACAATGTGTTTTAACTATGAAGCAGAGGAGCATCAACATAGCTGGTGCAATATTCAAAGGCATAGATCTAATAATTTATCAGTTTTAGATCAATTTAAAATAAGCTCCAATTAGAAACAAGTAGAGAAACAACTACATAAAGTTTTGCTCCAACTGTGTTGATTTTTAGCACATTTGAAATGCATTAAGAAATTATTAATTCTTTGACAATTTCATGAGAAAACTGTACTGCTTGACACTGAGAAGGCCAATGGACCAGAAAAAATGCACGCAAACAATTCTTAGAAGCATATGAATTTGTTTTCCAGAAGAGTCATTTTCATATGACTAAAGATTTTTAGTTTTGGAAACCAGTGATGCAAAAGGTTTGCTACTTTTGGGATACGAGGGGCCTTAATTTGCCCTTTTTCTGGTTTGCATTCACAGTCGTCTTTTGCTCTGCAAACACCTGAGATCCACTACAAATACTGAACAGTGTCCTTCAATCTTTTTGGCAGTATGCGTCTCATCTTTTCTGCTTCAGGGATTGTCTTCGACAATAATGCTTCATTTTGTCCCTTTGTTACACCTACAGCTCTGTGAAGATGCTTCACTGAAAACTAGTCAGCTGTAATTCAAAAATCCCCTGTGTCTCATTAAAATTAAAAAAAAAAACTATTGTTAAAATATCATCAGAACATTTCCATCAGATGTCCGACAGGGAGAAAGTTTTGAAGGATTCTTCTGTTTTCCAAATGGTTATATATATATATATATATATATATATATATATATATATATATATATATATATATATATATATATATATATAAATCATAGAATCCACCATAAACTCTACTACCCTGTATCAGAAGGTGCTTGAGGAAAATCTGAGATCATCTGTAAAAAAGTAAATCTAAAACATGTCCATGATCAAACACATGCCAATAAATCCCCCAAGGCCTGGCTGAGAATTAAGAAATATAAATGTTCTGTTAAAGTGAAAAGAAACTGAGGTTCCTCTCACAGCCCAGAGTCACCAAGCTTCTCCAAGCGCCTTCGCTAAACACGCAGCAACATTATCTTACATGTTACTATTGCATGTTAATACTGCATTTTGTTTTCAGTTATTTGGTCTTTAATCTTTTAGTAAAGTGTTAAAGTTTTGTAAATTGTTTACTGATTGTTATTTATTTTTTTATTTTGGGAAAGAAGGGTGTAAACAATTGCACTGTATTAGAACCTTTTAGAAATAAAAAAGAAATGTCAGGAATCCTTAGTGTTTGTGTGTGTGTGTGGTTGGTTTTCTCCGTTTCTGGATCCTTAGGTGTCCACTGGAGGGCGCAGTGGGACCGGAGCTGCTGGTTCCTGGAGGGTGGAGTTCAGCAGATGTGCTTCCATGCACCTGGAGTACATGAGGAGGTGTCTGCATCGCCAGTCATTCGATGCTTGAGTGTGAACCTAAGTGGTGACCTAAGCCCTGAGTTTCCTTGTGATTTTTCTCTGTATTTTTTCCACTATGCTCAAGATCTTCTTGTGTTTCTCCTCATTCAAGGCAACCCTCAAGCTGAGGCTTAAACCATTCCTCAGTGTGCCTCTGGATCCTTTGTCACCAACCTCCTTCCAAGACAATAACCTTCGGTTCACCTTTCCACGGCTGGCAACCTCAAGGCTCCTCATCTTCCTCATCCTCCATGCAACCTGTCCGTCCTCCAACGCTTCCATCTCCGCCTTTGCTCTAAGCTCCACCATCACTCTCCATCTTGCCACCTTCCACTTCCACACGGACCTCTCTGCCTGGATTCCACTCATCTCCCCTAGCGTTTATCCTCTGCATCTGCCTGTAAACTCACTCCAAACTTCCTCATTATTTCTCTACAATATTATCATCTCTCATATCTTCTTCACCCAGAAAACATCTTCACCACACTCATCATCACAACATTTAAATAAACCTTTTAAACTTTCTTCAGGTCTCTGATGTTTTCTGTGCCGAAGGGGTAAGACTGGTTATTTGGGAAGAAGGATGTCCTACTTTTTAGGAGTGTTTGCATGTAATCACTTTCTTTTCAGATATATATAAAAACACTAGAGATGGATATGTGAACATTTCTTTAGAAAGGTCTGATTAATTTTTCACAACTTTTGATTTTGTTTAAGAAATTTCTTATGGGAGCCCTGAAAACAAACCAGATCTATAATTTCTAACCATTTTTTCCACAAGTTGTGTTCCATATTTGACTGTCTGTACCAAATGGAGGCGCTATCTGCCATACACTCTTCATCACAATCCCAAAATGACAGGGAGCTTGTATCATACTAGCAGCCAGGTTCTAAATTATTACCATCAATAAACCATAGAATCAAGGCAGAAATACCTCACTGCGCCCTATCAGACAGTGAAAATTTCATGTCTATGTCTGACACGGTAAACTGATAAAAAAAACATACACATATACAGTACAGTCCACCTAAACCATTTTAAACGAAACCGGCTTGAGGCAAGCCCAGGGAGGGATGACAGGCCAGCACTGAACAACAGATCCATCCTTTTAGGGTTGCAGAAAGGTAGTGGCTGCAGTGACAGTGAAAGATGGTGAGGCTGTGACATTGCATAACCCAGTTTACAGCATCAAATACCCCTGAGATAAAACCACATGAAAGGGCAGGTCATAGACCAGGACACACTGACAGCCCTGCTCATTGCTCAAAAAAGGAACTGCATTGCAACAGGTAACATTTATTCCGACCTCTTCTTCAGATGCAGATGCAGTAAAAGCTTTACTTTTTGCTCTAGTATAGTGCTCTTGAGGTCATATGCACTCAGATTCCAGGAAGATTGCAATGGATTCCTAAAATGGATAAAATATTCAAACACAATCATGCATGGCTTTTACAAAGCCCTTAAAACTAAATTCATTGAGGTTCTTGTCCCTATGATGCCCAAGCTGCCAAATTCATATGTCCATACCAGTGCTCATATCCACAGGCATGCTGTCATCAGGGAAATGATTGCTTCTGTTCTGCAGCAGGCAGCACAAGGAAGGAGCTTTGTGACTGATTTTCACTCTGCCCAAGACATTCAGCAGCATAGATTATTTTTTCACTAGAAATTTATTCATACACACTGAGATTGGAAGCCATTCATTTAGATGAAAATGAAAAATGAGGAGACATTAACTACAATTTTGAAGTTTTCACACTGAAGTAAAAACAAGAACCTACTCAGGACATGTCATTGATAAATTCTTCTCTGCTGCTTTCTCTGGTGTTTTTACCAACAACGGCGTCAAATGGCGTTACTAATGGAGATACTTTTTTCAGTCACAAGTAATCAAATAAATTCCTTTTTCCATCATTACAACACATTAGTTATTATTACTAACAATAACATGCTGTACATTACTTTAATTCAGCACACAGAAGGCTGAAGCAGTCTTCCTCTGATGAGGAGCTAAGGGGGCGAAAAGAATCGCATGTGTGCTGCTGATTGGCTGAGGAAGACAAAAGTAGTCATTGTAAACCAATCAGAGGCAGACTTGGGCAGGCGTTCACACACAAGCAGGAAAGCACAGTGAACTCACGCAAACAAGGCAGACACACAGGGACAAGTAACTGAGTTGTGGACCGCGGAATGGGTCAGAGAGAGCCTAGATGATCAAAGGTAGCGTTTTTAACTGAAAGTCCAGATGTCGTTTTGATCTGATAGAGAAAAAGAGCTAAAAGACATGAGCTTATGTGAAAAGTAATTTACGTTCTTTATATCAGTTATAAGCAACTTGAATCTCTAGAAGCACGTCTCAGCATCACATGCTTCAACAAAACTAGTAACGAGGAGTGACAGTGTTGATGCCAGCAGGCGCAGCCTAAGCCCAGGTGAGGCTAACACAAGCTTGGTGAACCAGATGGGCAACACCGTCCCAGCAGTCCAAGCCTGATTTCACACGGTGCAGCCACAGCATTAGTGTACAGAATTTCATGTTTGCAATTCCTTCTGTTCACTGTCCATTTATTGATTCACTTTTATGATAAACATTTGAACATATATTTTAAATTTCCATTATGAGGGCATCTAAAATGGTTTTACATATTTAAAAACGTTTTTTGTTTTGTTTTGTTTTGGGTTTTTTTGTTTTGTTTTATTTTTTTTTGGTAATGCAATAGTTACTTTCCCTGGTAATTAGTTACTTTTACTATATAGTAACTCGGTTATAACTGTAACTTTTTTGAAATAGTAACTAGTAGCTATAATTAATTACTTTTTAAAAGTAACTTGCCCAACACTGCTAGCAAGCATGCATAAATTTGCTGACTAAATCTACTGAAATGAGCTCGATAATTTCCATTCTGATGATTACAATGTTTTTGAAGGACTATTTTGTTTACAGATACATAATAATACATTTTATTTATGATTTTGGTTGTGTGTGATTTTTATTTTTATTTATTGTTTTTGGTTGTGTTTTATTTTGTATATTTAAAATATATTTAGAAATTGCTAAATAAATACCGAATATGGAAAAAAATTGAAAAATAAAAAACAATTACTAAAAAAACACCAAAAAACATATTTTTAAAAATTCATGAAATAATGGCAACTAATAAAACAATGAGGTTGGAAATACAATGTAAAATTAAATAATAGTGATAATGGTAAGTGTTTACAAAATTAAAGTTTATTGGTCTTTGAGAGGTTGCGATGGACAGGCGACCTGTCCAGGGTGTACCCCACCTCTCAGCCGATGACCGCTGGAGATAGGCACTGGCCCCCCTCGTGACCCTGCAAGCATAAGCATGATGGATAATGGATGGATGGATGGATGGGTCTTTGAGAGGGGTAACTGGCATTATTATGCCATTATCAATATATTACTTGAAAATGGTCTCAAAACAACAATATTATCATTTATTGCAATAATTTCTGGGACAATTTATTGTCCAACAAAAATTGTTATCGTGACAAGCCTACCTCCACAGAATATTTCTGTTTTGGATCCTTGTGGTTTATAGTTTGCAGTGATGTTCACAAGTGCCAAGTCCCAAGTCCAAGTCAAGTCTCCAAAGACAGAAATGAACACCGTTTTATCACATGCATATCATCCAATCCGCCTATAACACTAAATAGCTGTAGGTGAGGAATTTAACACATGGACATTTACTGTTTGCTCCTGTCTGGTACAGTATTTTTTTCTTATGTTATAAATTTTCTTTTACTTTACAGTCTCACATTTGTTATTTTTTGTTGTTATATTTTTAAATTGCAAGTTTTCTTTTGCCTGTCATTTTGCTGCTGGTACAATTGAATTTCTCCACTGAGTGTCATGATACGATGAGAGGTAGGACCCAAATGCACACAGGACATCCCCAGGTAGGACAAAAACGGTGATCTTTAATCACAAAGTCCAAACTTAGGGAACCGGGAGAACCAGACAGGTCCTGGACCCCACGGAACTACACACCAGACTTAAACAGACGAGACTCCACTGCCCAACTGAGACACAGGTAGAAACTTAAATACACACAGGGGTAATCAAGGAAATAACAGACAGAAGGAGCAATTAACTAAAGAGAGCAAAGCACAGGGGAAGACAAGGAAAACAATGAGCACAAACTAGGGATCCTGACACTGAGAGACAAAAAAGGATGTTTCTTTTTCTCACTGAATGATTGTGATGCAGCATTATGTAATAACACCACAACACATAATAATGTCATAAAATCTGGCTTCAAAATGTAATAAAACACATTAAAACCACATTATGTAATAATTGACGTTCGTAACAACATTATGACATTTGCATGGTTCTGTTGTACTGTAATATCTGTTAGCACAAGTTTAGGCAAGGTGAAGAGCGTGAGAACTGATTGATGACTGAGATGGTTGGTGAAGTTAAGTCCAGGTAAGGCCTGCCACCTGTCATCTCAAATAATTTGCCTAAAGGTTTGATTAAAGGGACGTGTACATACAGTTAGCTGCAAACTTAGTCAAAGTTTGCACCTAACAAGAACAAGATCCAAAATACGTTCACACGGATAAAAACTAAATTAATATTCATTGTCAAGATTCAAAGAATATGTAATAACTACTACTGAACACATTCATTTAAATATGGTGATGAAGAGTAGCTTCCAGGACTTTACTCAATTTTAATTACTATGTTTCCAGCACAAGAGAAAGGTCAGCTTTTAGTTTATTAAATTCATAAAGTCTGTGATGAGTACAAGCATTGTTTCCTATGTGTGAGATTATAACTAACTTCATGTGTGCCATAGCAGCATGCATGGCTAGACCCGAGCATGGCATATTAAAAATATTTTTTGGTTCCTTTTATTATCATTTAATTTTATTATCAATAACAAAGTCTTCAGTAAAGGTTTACAGTACTCTCTATACCAATTATCATAATTCTGATGCATAATCAGGACTCCAATAATCTGCATGAGTTTGAATGATTTGTGAGGTATCTTCGGCCTTATGAGCTCAACCTATTTAGCACTGGCCAGTGGCTAGTCTGCCAAGATCCTTAAGTGTTTGGATTTTGGTTTTCATTTGTGTTTGCATTTCAATAATTTCTGAGTTCTTTATTATTGTTAAAGGTATTGTCATATTCAGTTGTTTAATATTATCATTAGTGTTCTGCCTTATCAGTTCTTTCTTTGGGGTCATTTTCTTAGTTATTTCTTGTGTTAGGTTTTCTGTACATTTTGGTGTATTCACCTGGATCAGTGTTAGTCATTTTCCCCTTGGTTTGTAGTTTTTGTGTGTGTGTGTGTGTGTGTGTGTGTGTGTGTGTGTGTGTGTGTGTGTGTGTGTGTGTGTTTAGTTTAGCTTCCTCTGTGTTAATTATACACATTCCCTCAGTCTCCCTGTTTTGCTCTCCTCCACAAGGGTTCCAGATCCCCCTGATTAGGCTCGCCTGGTTCAAATGTCATTTTCCACCCTTACCTCAGTATATAAGATCCCTGGTTTTTGTTGTTCTTTGTTGGTGTCTTGCATTGCGCTGCCCATGCTCCATGTCCTCTTCTACTTGTGCACGATCTGCAAATTTTCTGTGATCTTTATCATTGAACCTTCTACCATGCTTATCCCTGGCTCTTGTTTGTATGGTATGGTTACTGAGCCTTAATTTCAGTACATGACATGAATCTGAAAATGACAAAGAATTACATTCAATATTCACACACATAAAATGTTTAACTGTCAGTTTGTATTCTTATTTTTCTTTTTGAAAAACTTACTTTTTCTTCTCACTCTTTTATCAATCATCATGTTCTTTACTCTTTCCAATGAATAAAAATCGAAGGTTGTTGTCACTAAATTTATGCCCTGATATTAGTTTTAACATTAACTTAGTTATATATTTAATACTTATAATATTAACTTTGCCCCAGATTAAACCTCTTTACAGCTTAATTCTTTGAGTGTCTCTAAGTAACTTGTTACTTACATTTCATCCTCCTGATCCAGTCAGTTCCACTCAAAGCACATCTTATTATCATTAATATTGAGTATTTGCTGATTTGCACAATTTTGTATCAACCACAATCCCAGAAACAGAAAAAGGCATCTGGGATCTGTTTTGAGATCAAACTTGTAGAAACTCTTTTGAGGATCTTGACCCTACCCTTATCCTCTAGGCAGCTGCATATTTCAGACTCCGAGTCAATTTAAAATGATATACAAAATAAAAAGTCAAAGTAAAGACTCCTTTTATCTAACTGATTGTAATCCATTTTGAAATGCCTGTTTTTTTCTCAAGGCTGTCTCTTTAAGGATTGTTTATATGACACTCTTCAAGGTCAAGAATCTCTGAAGCCTTTAGCTCCACAGGTTTTTTTAAATAATATATATCCTTACAAAGAAAACACTAAAAAGATTGTGTTAATGGCTTTTGACCTTTGAACCAAATAAATGCCTCAATGAAATATTGAAATATTTATCCTTATTTATGATGGAAAGCCTTGTTTTGCTAGATTGGTGTATAACCTTTAGGCAAGCAGGAAGGGGCTTAAGTTTGCATTATTCATAGAATTACTTTTTAATACTGTATGATAATAGGAAACATCTTTAAACTAGGATAATGCAGTTTGAGATAGTAATAAAAAAGAATGGCATTTTTACCAAAAGGGAAAGTCCCTTAATATCTAATCTTTGATTTTAAACAAAGCCAATATTTATGATGTTTCAGGAACCAAGCACAAGCAGAAGGCAGGTAGGATCATTTTAAAGATCGATGTGAGTAAGACAATCTTATAAGGTGGAAATCAACACAGAAAGAAGCACAACTGGGAAACATACCAGCCAGACACATGGAGAGCAACAGGGGAAATAAGCAATGAGTGAGCAAACTGAGAGGTAAAAAATATTGAGCAGGGTGATTAGTGGAGTAAAACAGGTCAGTGATTATACTGAAGCATAACAGCTGGGAGGTGACAAAAACCGAAGGACAACTGAAGGACCCTGATGAGAGAAGCAAGAAAAATCTGAATTAAACATATTACAAGCAAGCACTAGGGTTGAGTGTGGCTAACAAGGCAGAGTAGTCAAATTTCCACTGGAGCTTCCTCCCTGCCACCTGTCGATGTTGCCCTGGGCAGTTCACTTACCCCAATGTTTCCTCTTAATCTCCGTACCGGTGTATGAATGCATGCACTTTATCGAGTGTGACTGGGTAAAAGTGGCTCTAGTGCAAAGTGTTTTGAATATTCAGGAGGACATGAAAAGTGCTATACATGTTCAATCAGTGGAAACAGGGTGCAGCTGTGAGAGAAGGCAAAAAAGCATAGAGGGAAAATGAACATATTGCGGGACAATAAAGTACTGAACTGAAATGAATATGACGGAAGCTGAAGAGGACAGAAATAAACTAAGGAAAGAAGGCTAACACTAATCTAAGGAGACTAAATTCAAATACACAACAAACAGACCTCAAGAATATATAAAGAAATTAAATACAAAGAAGAGAACCTGTAAAGCAAGACCTTTACAGCAATACTAATAAACTTAATTTGGCAAGACCGGTTGAGAAATAATGAATACATGAACTAAGTGGAAAATTGCAAGACTAAAGATAGTAAATACACAAGGAAATGATCAAAATACAAACAGAAGAAAACCAAAACCCAAACACCCAGATACATGACCATTTCAGTTTATTTCAGTCCAGTTTAATTCAAAAATATGGTATTAATCCTGGAGGGAAATGAAATGCTGTTGTAACTCATATTACATCATTTTCTTTAAATAGTTCTTGTGGATGCTGATGGCTGTGGGCAGGAAGGATCTCCTGTAGTGGTCTGTAGTCCAGTGGTTCTGAAAAAGCCTCTGGCTGAAGACATTCTGTTTTTGCATAGCAGTGTCATGGAGAGGATGCTCAGGGTTGATCATAATTTTCTTGATCTCATGGCGAAAGCTTCTTTGCACCATCATCTTCAGTGGTTCCACAGTAGACCCCAGAACAGAACCAGCCTTCTTTATCAGGTTGTTGAGCCTTGTTACATCTCTGGCTCTGATGCTGCTGCCCCAACATATGATGGTAGAAGACATTATACTCTCAACAATGGATTTATAAAAGATATACAGCATCTTGCTGCAGACACTGAAGGACCCAAGCTTCTTTATGAAATGAAATATGGGGGCGCTACATGGCTCAGTAGTAGAGCAGGTGCACCATATCCAGGAAGCTACAATCCTCAACACAGTTGTCCACAGTTTGACTCCTAACCCAGGGCCATTTGCCGTACATTTTCCCCGTCTGTCTCTGCCCTTCCTCTTGTCCAGCTACTGTTAAATAAAGGCCACGAGGAGGACTAGGCCACTGTTAAATAAAGGCTCATCGTGGGGCAATAAAGGATATTTCTATTTCTAGTGCCACAAAAACTTTGTAAAAAAAAGAGGAACAGTCTGCTCTTTCCCTTCTTGTACACAGCTTCCCTGTTGCAACTCCAATCCAGTCTGTTGTCCACTGCCTCCACATTTTCTCCCATGATGGTAATAGAGTTTGACCTAACTCTGTTTCTCTTGAAATCTACAATAATCTTCTCTGTTTTGTTCCCATTCAAGAGAAAATTATTGTTTTCACACCATGCCACAAACTGACGATTGAAGAGCCATCTGAGTATGTCTGTAGATGACTGGAGTCTGACTTGTGCTGGAAGTCTGAAGTGTACAGAGTGAAAAGGAATGGTGAAAGTACAGTCCCCTGCGGTGCTCCTGTGCTACTGACCACCTGGTGAGACACACAGTCCTTCAGTCCTACAAACTGTGGTCTGTTTGTCAGGCAGTCATGGATCCAGGTGATTGTTGAGGCCTCCACCTGAGTCTTCTGGAGTTTCGGACGAAGCAGATCAGGCTGAATTGTGTTAAATGCACAGGAGAAATCAAAGAACATGATCCTCACAGTGCTGCCTGCTTTGTCCAGGTGACAGTGGGTTTGTTGAAGCAGGTGTAAAATGGCGTCTTCAAATCCAACTCCACGGCGATAAGCAAACTGCAGGGGGTCCTGATATGTGCTGGTTTGCTTACTCAGGTGGGCCAACAGGAGTATCTCCAGGACCTTCATGTTGTGGGATGTAAGGGCAACGGGTCTGTAGTCGTTGATGACTGATGGGTGAGTTTTCTTTGGTACCGGAACCAGACAGGATGTCTTCCACAACAATGGAACCTTCTCTTGGGTCAAGTTAAGGTTGAAGAGGTGTTGCAGAATCCCACAGAGCTGCTCTGCACAGGCCTTCAGGACTCTGGGGCTGACACCATCTGGACCTGCAGCCTTGTTCTGGTTCAGTTCTGATCAGAACTGCCTCTTCACCTGACTTACTCTCCATATAGCGTGACTGAAAAGAAGACGTTGACCCTATCATTCACACTTCATGTTTTAGAACCTACAAGTTCAAGCATAATTGCATTAATGTATTAATTTATAGTTAGTTGTTGTAGTTATACAACTTCTACAACACCTATGATTTTTTTTTATTTAATCTTTTTTCTTGACTTTGTTTTGAATTTCAGGGATTTGCAGTTGGAATGTTGACTGATTAACAGCTCTTATGCGTGTGTCTGAGTGTTGTAGATCGAATAAACTAAACTTAATGAAACTAGTTATTGTAGATATTTTGTCTTTGTCTTTTTGCCCAGTCTTTGTGAGCTCCTATAAGTGAGCTGTAATGTCAGATGATGTTAATTCTGCATGCATTTTTTAAAAGTTAATTCTAAAAGTTTTGCCATTTTATCGCTAAACACCATACAATAATTGCATTTAATCATATTTTTAAATATTGTGTTGTTCACTGATGCTTATAGCTAGCATGGAGAAGTAGTAAGCGTATCAATGCCAATAATACTGATATTTCAGGTTCTCAAACATCACCACATACAATTTATTGTTGTCATGAATAAATCACCGTTGTTATTCTGAATGAAAAATATATGACAGGGCAGTTGCTAAGGCTGCTCAGTTGTAGAATCTAATCACAATTATTTTTGGGTCAATTTTGAAATTCGGGTCAATTTTGATTATTTAAACTATTTTTTCATTACGTTTGGGCAAAAACCAATGTATCTATGGACATTAAAATATAGCATTGCTTTGAAAGAATTTTCCCTGATATCTTCTTGGTTCCATTTTTAACCCTATGGTCCACTTAATAACTTTGAAGAATTTATTGTAAAATAGTTGTTTTAAATATTTTGTATACAGTCCATCCATCTATGTTTTCCATGCCTTTAGAAACTTTCAGGTACAGCACTGGCTAAAAAAGTGGTCATATTTTTGGTACACAATGATAAACAAGTCACTTGGAACTCAGGAAAGAAAACTTAACTTGATGGGCCAGATGGTTTGCTTCTCAGAAACATCTGGTAAATTGTCCCCAAAAAGTACATAGAAGGACAACTATATAAGCAACATCAACACCAACATCTTCAGGAAGCTCACACTGATAAATATCATTACACATAAAACTAGCCTGTTGCTCAAGGATGGAATGCAGATTAATGATGGTGCTACTTTAAAATCATCAAGTGCTAGCTGCCTTTTTGATTTCTTCTAGCAGCCAATCCAATCAACTGCAATTAAGTCCTGCCCACACCAGAACAGGCAATTCATCAAATTTTTTTCATGACTTCCTTCACAGTTTTTCATTACGTTTTTTTTTAACTTTCCATTTATTCACCATTTATTGAAAGAACAGGTGGGGTTTTGTCAACTGTGCGAGTCCAATTGATGGCTCTCACATACCAGTCATTGCACCTCAAGCAAACGACGCAGACTACTACAACTGTAAGTGCTGGCACTCAGTAATCCCTCACAGTGCTGTGGATGGTAAGGGGCTCTCTTTTTTGATGTCTTTGCAGGTCTACCAGGGAGATTGCATGATGACTCCTGAGTCCTGTGGTTGTCTACTCTTTGGAAGTTGGTTAGCAAGGCGTGCCTTCTTACTGCAGAAAAACAGAGAACTGGTGTGGCTCACATTAGGTTCTACATCCTTGGGGACACTGCTTATCCTATTACGGTCTGGTTTATAAAGCCATTCAGTGATATGGGACGGCTTAGAGCAGAAACAACAACAAGCTGAGTCATGCTTGGGTGGTGGGGGAGAATGCCTTTGGGAGGCTGAAGGGAAGGTGGCGTTGCTTTCTAAAAAAGAATGACTCTGACATCAACATGGTGAAATCCATGGTACTCACCTGCTGTGCTCTTCACGACCTGTGTGAATGGCCATACTTAGACGTACGAGACAACATGGAACAAAGACAAAGTGGCTGTAGCAGCCTAAGTTGGTGCCACATACTAAAGAGGAGCAGGGAACACATGTCACAGTCAGAACCATGTCCCCGAGCAGTCCAAGACAGGCTGTGTAGAACTGAGAGGTTTGCCTCAACTCCTCTCTCTACTAGTGGCTGCTTCCTCCTGAAGGAGTTCCATCCAAGAGTGGTGATGGTTCCCCTCCTCCTTGTTCACCATGTCAGCCATGTCCCCGCTTCTTCTTTTCCCTGGGAAAAATAATCAAATAAATATTATAGCACAATATAGATTTAAAAAAACAGACATATTACTTTACATGCAGACAAACACGTTATTAATTTTTATCATTGCCAGACATAAACCATTATAAATAATTGCTAATAATGACTGATACAATAACAGTTTAATTAAACAGCTGATATCTAACCATTCTCCATGTTTTCTGTGTTTTTTATTCACATGATACACAATGGTTATGCATTCCAGTATTACCTTCTGTTTCCAGTGACAAAGATGGTTAACAATTTCTTCCATCACTGTATGTAGGCAACCATAGCATATAGTATGAATCAGACATTGCTCACAGTCTTTTTTGTTGTGTTACACTTTCTAGTAGCTTTGAAGGACTCATTGCTTCTCTCTTCTACATTGCAATGAGTTTGGAAAATGTTGGTGTTGTTTTTCCTCTCTCTTTACTCTTACATCTGACCAGGCCCATGGCCAGTCAGTGAACAGCAGTATGTTCATGTCACATGGAGTACCTACACAGCTCTAAGCCCCCTTATTCATGAGCAGGGACCTTAAAAGCAAGTACCAAGCTGGAAAAACTAGTAGTGAAAACACTAACAAAGTGGGCTGGGTAGAGTGGAACAGGTCAAAGTAGAGCTAGTGGAAAAAGGGCAAATGATGATATCAGTAGAAGGATGCTGAGGTTGGAGCTACCAGGAAGGAGGCCGAGAAGAAGACCAAAAAGGGGATTTATGGATGTGGTGAAAGAGGACATGAAGCTAGAGGATGCAGAAGATAGGACTAATGGAGGTAGATGATCCACTGTGGCGACCCCTGAAGGGAAAAGAGAAGAAGAGGAAAAAGTAGAGCAATGCTGCACAAAGGTGGAAAAACTCCTCCAACAATATCTAAAAACATGTGACATGCTTAGATGAAGTAGCAGCTCAGGAGACGAAAAGCACAAGTTTCCTTGGTATGAAAAACTATTCTTGGACTCTCTGCAGCACCTTAGCAGAGGAAGGGAACGAATGTTTCAAAAAGCTGTTTTTGTTTAACAAACTGAATGTGGTAACTGGACTATTAGGTCTAATAGGAGACTGTATGTACATTACATTTTGACACTAAGTTTTAGAGAAAAATCCACAATAAATTCAAACTTATGCACTGAACTTTTTAAATCAGGAAAGCTGTAGTTTGTTTAATCATTCTTCACTGACGAGTAATTGCTCGTTAAAAGCCCAAAATAAACACGACATTCATGCCAATGATGTGTATTTAAACTTCTCACTGGAATGTATGTTTAAAATACATTAAGTGGCATTACCCTGACAGTTTATTATGGAAAAGTCCCTGATGAATACCACATATGCGTCAGAAATAATTTTATTTATCCTTAATTTACAGTGAATACCTACAATATGCAGAATTTATGAAGTTAGGAATTTGAAGAAATCAAGCGTTTTAATCATCTTTATTGATATAAATATATATGATTCTGGATACTGGGATCATTTTGTCTTGGACAGAAAAAAGGAAAATAAGAGCAGTTTCTATTTATATTCACTCTATTTTTAGCTACAGTGGTGCCACAGAAACAGACAAATCGAAAAGCTCTGCACGTGACAGACTTCGCCTCCACAGTTCAGTGCTTCCACCTACTCTCGTGCAACCTCTGTCTTCCCTAGACTAACCTCTAATTGAGGATTTTCTTCCTCTCTTTTTCTTCGTTCACATCACAAATCATTCATTTTAGACCCTCATTCTTCTTTCACCTGTACTTTCATTCAGTCTGTTGCTTTCTGGCTCTTTGTCTCTCTCCCGTGCTTCCTTCCATTCATTTGTGAAACACTGACGACACAGTCACGTTTTGCTTCATACTTTGACAAACCCCTCAAGGCAAGCCATTTCAGGATGTTTCACCACGAAGCAGCACACTAACTCTATCACTCTCATAGATGTGTGCAGCTCTTTCATACTCACTCACACACACACACACACACACACACACACACACACACACACACACACACACACACACACATTGCCTAAACCCAAACACACTTTCTTCCTCTGTTTTTTTTGCTCCAACACGTGAATCCTTAACCTGCCACAACTGATAGAGGTCTCCCACACCACAATGTTTTCTGTGACATACGCAATTATGACAAGCAGCTACAAAAGCCAGGATGGGATTTGCTGAAGGCAAGAAACAACATCATTTAAATAGATTTATGAATGTATGAATGCAGAAAAGCTAAAAATAATGCAAGGTTTTATTTATTTATTTACTCCCCCAACCCTCCGCCCACTCTCCTCACCCAGAATCATTCAGCTTCTGCCGTTGCTTCACTCTCTGAGGACATGTGCTAAAAATAGAGGTGTTTCCCGTGCACGTTTCAGAATTATTTTCCTCAGCCTCTAATCCTATCTCCCCCTCCTTCCCCTCTCTACTTTGCGTGCACTCTATCCGCGCTGTTGCAGTCATGTGTCACATAAATACAAACGCAGCAATACACAGTTGGCTTCTAAATTTATTCTGCCACATGGACAGAAAGTAATCTTCTAACTTGAACTCAAATGGCACCATTCCTATTTGCCCTTTGTTAAGAATTTTTTAAGAGTGTTTCAAACCCTGTGTCACAGAAAGTCCTTTTGGAGGGTAATAGAAGCTGTACGATCAGCTTAGTTGTAAAATAGATGAAACACTGAAAACAACGTTCTCTAAACTATAAACTCTGTGTCCTTAAAATTTGTTTGGAATGAAACAATACTGCTGCTTGTTTTTATTTTTTTAATTTCTTGGCACACTTGGTTTTATTTCTGTTAGGGTTGATGTGCTGATCTGCGTGGTCAGTAATTTTTGTTCAACAAAAGGTAAAAGCTGAGTTTAAAAAGATGACTGTTGTCCTATTGATTGCCTTTTACACATTGGAATAAGAGCTTGGGAAGGGGTAGCTCTATGAGGGAGCATTTTTCCACCAGTCAAAGATTATGTTAAGAACCTTTACTTTTATGTACAATTGATCATAGCCATATTTCAAGGGGGAAAATTTATTTAATTCACTGGTTGTGTAAATATGTGGATGTCCATGTGGTGTTAAACTGGTAAGCAATCTTGCCCCTAAACAACAAACCATTTGTTCAAATCTTAGCTTATCGTTGCATGAAAGCTGGTTCAGGCTAAGTTACAAAGAATGCATGGCTAAGGAAAATAAATAGTGAACTTTCAGAGATGAGAAGCTCTGCTTTTTCACAACAGTTAAGGTGTCAAATGGCTACAGGAAGCTTGTTAGTGATAGCCAAAAAAATGGAACTCTTCAAAGGCCAGAGTTTATTTGCTTCAATTGAAAATGTTATACTTGGATTTCAGCTCATCATGTTTGTTTGTTGCATCATGTTTTCATCATGTAAAGCACTTCGAATTGCCTTGTTGCTGAAATGTGCTATACAAATAAACTTACCCTACCTTACCTCACAAAAAAACTTTATGAACAATATGCTTTCAGCTAATTAGCAAAATGTGAAAAGCTAACACATGGAATAGGTTTTAGTTGTTGGATTTTAACCTATGGTTAAACTCCTGAAGGAACTGGTGTAATTGGACTCAGGTTTGTAAGCTACCCTGCTTACACGAACCTTATCATCTCTGTCCATCAATGTTGTATGGGACGATGATCAGGTTCTTGTGATTACCACTTCCTTGTTGTTATTAGATCACTTTTCTAAACCTTTTTTTCAGTATGGGTCAGTTAGGGTCATTATCTATCTGGAAAACCAATATGTGCCTAAGCTGAAACTTCCAGGCCAGTGTCTGGAGTTGTTGCTTCAGTCTTTCCACAAAATGTTATTTCCTTACAAAGTAAATTATTTAGTGAAGTGTACCATTCCTTCCTGAAGAAAAACACTGCAACAACAGGATGCTGCAACCCCCTGACAAGGCCTGTCATGGCGACTCAGGGGACACACATTTTGTTAGGGATAACTACCTTGACACGACACTGGTATATCAGTTCAACCCTTATAGCTCACATGCTCCTCCCTCATTCAGATGCACTGAAGTTCGCTTGTTAGTGATTCTTGTGATAAATGCATTTGAGATGATCTCTTGGGCTGCCATTGGTGACGTGCAGGCCAGAGGTGTACTTTGTGTACTTTGGCCACCCCAACACCAGGCATGGCTGAGAACAAAATGACACAATCTCCGTCACTCAACTGTGACAATGAGAACTGATGTCGGCCCAAACATGCAGAGCACTTAATGCGCATGTGGTCCTGCCCTGCTCCTCTCCTATCAATCACACATCCCAGAAGATTTGCTGTTTACTTCCCCCACGGTTACAACAAGCAACAACACAGAGCTGGAAAATGTAAAAAAAAAAAAAAGAAAAAAAAAAAAAAAAGCTAAAAACAGGAGAGGATACACTACTGACCTAGGAAAGTGCAAAATCAGAGGCCTGAACGTGGTAGCAGTTTAGAATAATAGGCTTACTTCAGGCTCAGGCCAGAGTCTACTTAGAGTTAATTAGTCAGAACAGGTTAAGACACAATGTCTATGGCCTCTGGTTGGGTTGGATTTTTTAGGCCTGATCTGAACTCTAAAACCAGTTGCTGTCACTGGCTGATGTACAGCAACTCCAGCCCCATTTAACCAGCTGTGTTGTGACTCACAAAAACACACAAAAAAGCAACACCTTGATAAATCTCAGGCACCTTAACAGGATTCCTTCTTCCATGTGTGTCCTCTGGTTCACTGGGAAAATTGATTTACATTACAAAGCAGCACTCCCTTATACTCTATGTTTTAGAGTATAAGGGAGCAGTGCTCTATGTTTTATTTATGAATTCTAAATTTGTACAAACCAACTGACATAAATTTTAGAGAATAAAAATATCTCTGACTCATTTAACCTTGTTGGAAAAATTGGCATGCATGGCTGCCTGTAATCAAATAATTAAGAATGATGTGTACATCATAAATCATAACACACTGAAGTAGAGGTCAGATAAAGCCTGAAATTTTGCTCCATTTTGCTCCATTTGTCCTGCATGTTGGTGCTTGAATCTTTAGCTGACTGAATAATGACAGTGTAGAAGATGACCAGCAGCTCCTGTGGCAGGTTGTAGTTCTTGTGTTGCCCTCTGAAACCAGCTTGCAAAGTTGAATGAAGTACCTCCAGAGGGTCTCCAAGATTTTGTGAGTGCAGCACTAAGTAAAATCCCTAATATAATATAACCAAAATCCAAGCACTGATACACAGTACAAGAATTGTAATCTTTGGGATGTTTGGCAAAGGTAACATTAAAAGTAGCTACAATGGACAATGTCCACCATGGAGGAGAAGGCTGGAAGCCAAAATCAAAGCAACACAGAAGGACCTAAGTCAATTGTTAGAACTTCAGAAGTACAAACAGATGCCCCTACCTGAGGCCATGAAAACTGCTAAACAAAGACTCCAACCCTTGGCTGCCCAACTGAAGAGCTACACAAAGGAGATAGAAGCCAGACAAATAAACAGATTGTTCTCCACCAAATCAGCTAAAGTTTACTCCCAGTGGCAGGGTTATAACAGATGAGCCAATACAACTTGGCTGGAGACTGAACAATAGTGGAAAGGTATTTCAGAGAAAGAAGCATCACATAATGACGCACAATGAGCAACAGACCTATGAGCAGAGCACACTACTCTCTGAACAAAGTCTGAACAAAGTGAACATCACAATGGCCAACAAAAACTCTCAAGTATGAAGAACTGGAAAGCAACAGGCACAGACATGATCCATGCCTACTGGCCCAAGACATCTTTCCATGATCGCCTAGCGGCACAAATGAACCAACAGCTGAAGAATGGGACCTACCCTGAATGGCAAATCTAGAGCTGAACAGTCCTGATAATGATCTCCAGAAGGGAACAATCCTTCTGGGGGTCTTTCATGAAGAAACTATCAGGCAGTAACCTGTATCTCCACAACATGGAAGCTGCTATCAGGCATCAAACTGGCTAAGATAAGCAGACACATGGATTAATACATGACAGCGGCACAGAAAGGCATTGATAAAAATACCAGGAGCCAAACACCAGCTGCTGGTTGATAGAACAGACTGGAAAGTCAGACAAACAAACCTGTGCACTGCCTCGATTGAGTACAGGAAAGCCTATCCCTCAATGCCACACATGCGGATCCTGGAATGCCTGAAGCTTTTACAAGATCAACAACACTCTGAGAGCCTTCATTGGAAACTCCATTATGGCTGTGGAAAACCACCCCTGAGGCCAATTTCAAGCCAATTGTGAAAATCTCAATCAAATGTGGAATATACCAAGGAGATGCTCAGTCCCCACTGCTGTTCTGCATAGGCCTGAATAGAAAGAGCTGAAGAAATCAACATGGGAGGAAAAACCCCTACATAGAATGTACCACCGACAGATAGCTGGATTGCCCAGACCAAAAGACAGCACAGAAGCACCGATCATGGCAGCACAGGAACAGACCTTGAGCACCAGAGTATTAGAAGCCCAGATCTACAATATCAGGTAAGAACCCAGGTGTAGGCTGTGCAAAGAGGTCCCAGAAAACAATCCAGCATCTCACAGCAGGGTGTAAGATACTAGCAGGAAGGAATACAATAAACACCATAACCAAGTGGCTGGTATAGTGTACAGAAACATATGTATGAAATACGAACTAGAGACCTCTAGATCAAAGTGGAAATTACCTCCCAAGGTGGTGGAGAATGACTGAGCTAAAACCCTGTGGGACTTCCAGATTTAAACAGAAAAATGGTAATGGCCAACCAACCAGATATGATGATCATTGATAAGCAGCAGAAGACAGCCGTTGTGATCAATGTGGCCACCCCAAATGATGAAAACATCAGGAAAAAAGAACACGAGAAACTGGAGAAATAACAAGAACTCAGGTAAAGGCTAGAAAGATCCTGGCAGGTGAAGGCAACTGTCATGCCAGTCATCATCAGAGCACTCAGGGCAAATACCTGAAAAAAAATCTGACTTTTTAGTCCAGAAAAGCACAGTCCTAGGAACAGCTGAGATACTGCAAAGAACCTCCAAGCTCCCAACTAAACTTAACTTAACAAAACAGACATTTCAGCAAGATAAATCTTTTCCACATTGAATGGGTAATGTGAAAGGGCTACTGTTGTGTATTTTGTGCTCTTTCATGAGCACAAAATGTTCATGAAAGGCTCAAGAAAAACATATCAATGATAGAATCCCCTGCACAGATGACTGAAAAGGTATGTGGGAAAAATGTTGTAAAAAGATGCATGTAGCAAACATTACTTATTTTGGCAAACAGCGTTCCAGAGAGAAAGTGCTCTGTAGGAGCTGGCTAGATCTTAAGTGATCTAACTCAGGACTGAAGGAAAGGTAAAACCAAAAGTGCCAAAAACAGTACTACCAGGACTTCACACCAGCAATTTGCAAAAACATCTCATTTTGAGCAGGAATCCTAAGTGACCATCTCATGGTTGAGTAAACTGAGTGGCTCCTTCGGATCCAGCCTTTAAGATCATTCGAAACCCAGCTACCCAAGTTATCATGTTTGAATCGTAGTTGGGTGTAATTTCTGATTGCAGATCATCATCATCAAGTTTATTTGTATCGCACATTTAAGTGACAAGGCAATTCAAAGTGTTTCACATCATAAAAACATACTCCTTACAAAAATCCTATGAATTTTATATGTATTCACTTATGATTCCCACCTTCCACATGTGGTTCCCATTTCCCACATGAAAATCCCATGAATTTCATATGTGATTCCCATCTTTGACACGTGGGTCACATTTTCCACATATGATCAAGCATTTTGTTCATGTATTCCATGTTCCATTCAGCTTTTGATAACATCTGGAACTTGTGATCACATATTGCTCACATGTGCACCACATTAGATTTTTTTTTCATGTGAATATAATTAGATTGTGCTCTGTGTAACACCGTTTTTATATTTGTCAAAATGTCAAAGTATTTTATGTATGGTTTATTGTGTATTGTTATACAACTGAATGTTTTTTATGCAAACATCTTATGATCTACTTTGAGTATACATTATTAAAAATTTCAAAAATGTAAAAAGAAGTTTGAAAAGTAAACACAAACACCAATCTGTAATGTCAACCAGTATTTCAGTTCTATTTATTTATTCATCATTTTATCAAAAATGGTACACAAACAAAACGACTGGCATTTCCATTGACATCAATCATGCTCCGAGTTGTTAGGCAGTAGTAAGTTGATCTACTTGTCAAATATATTTATTTTGTATGTCTTTATTCATAGCTGAAAGTTTAATTCATTGTAGAATCATGTCCTACAAAATGAAATGAAATTACGTTAACATGTTAACATTTTCATCCTATGACTTTGAATAGCACATGAAACACAGGACCTGAAGTTTAACATTGAAATTATGACTCACATGTAAAAGCCCATGTATATGTGTAGATTTGGAACGTTTCTTGTAAAAACCCATGTGTTTCACATTTGATTCCCAGTTGAAGCACATTTGTATCACATGTGAAAAACATGTGCTTTTAACATGAAACGTTCCAAATCCATAAGTATACATGTGCTTTTACATGGAATTCATATGTGATACACATATGAATTACATGTGTACCACATGTAATTTTCACATGTGAAATTCATGGGAGTTTTCTGTAAGGGGCAATAAACAAACCACAAAACATTACACTGAGGTGGCAAAATAAAGAAAAGTTATGAAAAATTGCAATCCAGACTAAAACTAATGATGTTTCAGGTATAATGGATCAAAGGCAGCTCTAAACAAATGGGTTTTCAGTCTCAATTTGAAGGAACTCAGTGTTTCAGCAGTTTTGCAGTTTTCTAGAAGTTTGTTTCAGATTAGAGAAGCAGAGAGACTGAAAGCTGCTTCTTTCTGGGGATGCAGAGTAGAATTAAACCAGAAGACCTGAGTGGTCTGGAAGGTTGATACAATGACAACAGGTCTTTAATGTATTTTGGTGCTAAGCCGTTCAGTGGATTATAAACTAAAAAAAAAAGTATTCTAAAGTCTATTCTCTGAGCTACAGGGAGCCAGTGTAGCCAGTAGTGTAGCCATTCACTTTAGAACTGGGGTGATGTGCTCTACTTTCCTGATTTTAACGAGAATGCGAGCAGCGTTCTGGATCAGCTGCAGCTGTTTGATTGCATTTTTTAGACAGACCTGTGAAGACACTGTTCCAGTAATCAATTTGACAAAAGATAAATGCATGGATAAGTTTCTCAAGATCTTGGTGGGACATTTGTCCTGAATAGTGGGTAAATGTAATTTTGAAGTGTTATTTTGTATTTGCATTTTTAAGTTGTGCTGCCAAGTGGAATGTTTACAATAAAGACAACATAGACTGGTTGAACCTGAATGTGAATGAAATTTTTGATAATTATGATAAGCCGTATTTGCAGTTCAATATATAAAAAAAAATTACATCAAGAAATTCTCAGTGGGCTTTTTTTCAAAAAATGTTCTTGGATAGCCTCCATGTGCTGCTCCTGTGGGCTGACATTAAGTGTGAAAGTACAGAGCTGATGTGCTTCTGAGATGACAGCTGAAATTTTCTGAACTGTACTGACTTGTATTTGTGAAAGAGGAAAAGTGCTCCGGTGTAGCACACCACTTAGCTCTCCACAAGTCCACTTGCTATTGGTAAGCACACTGTGAAAGGAGAAAAGGAGAAAAGCAAGTCCCTTATCAAGGATGTGATTTTTCTAGCAATAAAGTATGGCCATCGTGTAAAAAATGGCTTTAAAGATACATATGTGTTTGATTCAAGCTGTTTTAAATTTTGATTATATTATTATTGAGATTATATTATTATTGAGTTCTAAAGCCAAAATCTTGTTTCAGCAAAACCAACCATTTCTCTTGTTTGCAATAGAGGAAACTGTAGAACTGAAGATAAAATGTGTGGTCTGTCCAGTACATTTTAGCAGCTCGATCATTGTCAATGATTATAGTCAATCACTGTGTGAAGTGAGATGTAACAAAAAATATTGAACATTGTTTCATAATGCTAGGTTGTATGAATGTGTAACAAGAAATTGATATTATTCTTTTAATTCAGTCCATACCAAAGAACCCATATAAACTAGTCCTTACCATCACATTTGTCAGTTCTGTGATGGTGTCAAAGTTCTTGGTTCCTTGGTTGCCCCAATCTTTACTGTAGCTTTCAAATCTATGCAAGGTTAAGAGCTTATCTTCCTCTGAAAGAGGTCAAACTGATAGAACTCATTCATCACAATATACTGGGGGAAAAAAGGAAAAAGAAAAAGAAATTGCAGTCTTAAACTGCTGAAGGGGGTGATGGGGACAGTTATAACGGAGTTGATCAAATTAAATTTAAAAAAATTACAGTATACTTACAGTATACTTCAGACTATGTCGCTTCGGTATATAGGTCACATAGGTGAAAATATGTGTTATGAAGAGGAAAAAGGGAGGGAGACCTCGTCCATGTTGAAGAAAGGTTTCAGTGACATGTTGTGGTCCGTTACCTGCCTTTTAACAAACTCATAGAAACTGTCGGCTTTGGCTTGGAAGTTTGCTGGCAGTTTCTAATGCACCAATGTACATGTTCTAAATCAGGGTGGTCAAGAATGGCTGAGCGGAGACGCCTGCAGTAAACCCAGGGTGATAGAGGGGCGGTTGCGTTCATTGAAGGAGCTGCACTAAGAAGGCCCACCTGCAAAGTCGTATATTTACCCTCCTTGGCAATTACCAGGACGTGGAGACGTAACTGCACCGTTCACAAGCCTCACTGCATGTTATCTAAGGACCCAGCTGTGGATTCATTCCTCCAGCTCTGACCATCTTTAACTTTCCTCGCAAACAGTAATGTTTAATCCTTGGTTCATGTCCATCAGTATGAATCAACATTTAATGCATCTATCAAAAATGTGTCATGAAAAGGTAAAAAACATATATAAGTTGCACTGGACTGTAAGTCGCAGGACCAGCCAAACTGAAAAAAAAAAGTGACTTATAGTGTGGACAACACAGTAATTGCAATTATTAATCAAGTCAGATAAGAGTTCTGTGTAGAAATAAGTGAAAAGTGTGTTTCAGTTACAGAAGAAGGTACTGTAAGATACTGCAACAATTGGTACTATGTAAAGAAAGTTTAACAAAACTACAAACCTTGCTTTAGCAGTCCAAACACAATTATCAGTCTTTTAAATGAATACTGATTTGCTCAATAAAATATCTCACTGTCAAATGACAAGGCTTTGCAGGATCCCTAAAATACCCAAGCTGATAAAGACCAATCAAGAGACAACATGTTTTTGCCTTGCTGACTCAAAAGACAAACTGGGGTGAAAGTGAGTCAAGCTGTTTAGCACATAGGAGCAGTTAAGAGGTGGCTTGTGACAGCATTATATTTCGGACAAAGTATTTGTACATATACATTTTCCATTCAGCGATCATTTTTAATTTGTTTGTGTCACATTATGGACCTGATTTCATATAGAAGACTGCTTCTATACACCAGGGAGGGTCTTGGTGAAGGATGAGATTTAGCAAACTGATAATTGGTGAATCATAAAAGTTCAGCCAAATAAAGTAAAAGTGGGTCAACGACACAAATGAGAAAATCGATCCTTTCTTGTTATCTTAGCAAAATGGGAAAGAAACTGAAAACTGATAATTCCTCATTTAAGTCTGGGATTGTAATAGATGTAGTCACCAAATGAGGGGATTTGTAGAATGGAAATTAGACTCGGTTGCAGGCAGTGATACAAATGGATATAGAAATGGAGGTCATATCTATACTACCCCTACACTTTACACACATATACTATCCAACCCAGGACTCCACCAGCCAGCCTCAACTATTAAACAGTGTTTCTCAAGTCCTCCAGGAGGTCAGGGACACCATGCACATAATCTCCCAGAACCGGAATGATAAGAACCTGGTTAATCATCTTTGAACAGTAATGGCACCACAGTGAACGGTGGTTGGATCTACTTGAGTTGGAGATCACTGAGTTGGATCTACTTGTAAATAATTTATTTAGCTTGTGTAAACCCAAATTCGTGCTGGAGTTGTATGTATATGTTGATGTTAAGTCATACTTCATTTCTCCAATGTAAGTCAACCATTTGTAGAGATCTGCAGAAACCCCATTAAAAACAATGCTTGTCTGTCTAAGTAATTGTCCAATACAATATCTGAAAATACGATTTAATAAATGATACCCTCCTTACCTGTTAGAAAGTGGTCTCTGCAAACTCTTACATTGTCTCTTTCCGCACCACCTGTTTTTAGCCATAGATTGTTGATCCACTTTTCTCATTTTTTTCTGTACATTTTTTAAAATTAACTCTCTTGTGACACACTACTTTCGGAACACGAAAAAACACATTTATCTTTCTCCAGATTAGAGCGGTTGCAACAACCGTACACGGCACAGAAATTAGGCATTTTGATGCTGAATCAACAGAATGAAACATGGTTGTATTCAACTGCATTTACTTGGTGGAGATTGGCTGAAATATGTGGGATTTAGAGACAAACGTATGGCAATGGTGGACCTTCACAGCCTTATTGTTGCAAAACATTCTGATGGCATTGGTTACAGAACGATTTCTAACCTTCTGAACATTCCAGTGAGTGCTGTTGGGGTCATAATTTGGGAGTGGAAAGAACATCATTAGACCATAAACCGGTCACAACCAGGTGCTCCCCACAAGACTTCTGACAGAGGAGTGAAAAGAATTATCAGAAGAGTTGTCCAAGAGCCAAGAACCACTTGTGGAGGGCTTCAGAAAGACCTTGATTTAGCAGGTCCAATTGTTTCAAAGAGAACAATAAGCAATGCACTCAATGGCTATGGCATGCATGCTCACCACGCAAGACTCCATTTCTGAAGAAAAAGAATATTGAAAGTCATTTAAAGTTTGCTGCACAACATTTGGACAAGCCTATAAAAAACTGGGAGAACATGCAATACATTCAACTGGTTTCTCCATACAGGAGGCACCTTGAAGCTGTCATTACCACCAAAGGCTATTGTACAAAGTATTAAATAAATATCAGTAACTGTGTTCAATACTTTTTCCCCTCTCTTATTTTAGATGATTACACATAACTAGAAAATATAGTAAAAACCCCTTAAATTCATATTTTATTGCAGGAGAAAATCTCACGATGATTTTTTAATTTTATTTAGAAACATCCAACCTTTAATCTGAGTACATTTTAGTACATAAGCTAATGTTAAATAATTATTGGCACCCCATTCTGTTAATATTCTACAAGCTCCATTTTTGCCAATAGCACACCAATTACTCTTCCACCTATAATGTTTCACAAGGTTGGAACACACAGAGAGAGGTGTTGTGAAACAATAGGTTTAGTTTGGCAATTAATTGTTATTAATAACT
Organism: Anableps anableps; assembly: GCA_014839685.1. Taxonomy (NCBI): domain Eukaryota; kingdom Metazoa; phylum Chordata; class Actinopteri; order Cyprinodontiformes; family Anablepidae; genus Anableps; species Anableps anableps. The sequence goes on from CM026065.1 coordinate 2,197,291, forward strand.
GCCAAAGTCAATTTGAACAAAATTGGTAACTTAGGTCAAAATCTCCAAGTCTGGCCACTACCTTATTATCAGGAAATGATAGCCAAAAGCTTTCAGTCTCTGTCAATTATTGTTTTTTGAATACCTGGCCAGTGAGGCAGAACAACAGATGGAGTGAATTTGCGCACCAGTTTTATTAAGCAGCAAGCCACTAGTGATGAAACTTATTGCTCTTTGAAGCAATCTTTAGGACCTGTTCACTTCAAAGAGCCATTCAAATAATTTGTTTTTGAAAATTGACATATTTTGAAGCTACATATCAAGCAACAGATTCTTCTGCAGCACTGCCTGCTCCATCCTCTTGGACCTCTTCTTGAGTGGGGTCATTGCTGCTGTGAGTGGGTCTTGCTGCTGCAGTTGATCCTCTTTGATAAGTCCCATCTGCAGCTTTGGCATCTGTGAATGCCATTCTTTTAAATCTAGGGTCAAATGCCACTGCATCAGCAAGCATTTTGTGGATTCCCCTTTGTGGAATCTGGTTGCCATGCTGCCAGCCGTCCACCCACTGTTCCCCACAACCACAAGCTCCTCTCGACAAAATTGTTCACAGTAGGTGTGGTACTTGGGCAGCAATAATAGTTTAGGATGTTAATTTGAAGTGTTTTTATTGTTTCTTATGGTGCCGACCAATAAAGGGTCATTTTCAGTCATAATGTATGTTAACCAGTTTTTTCGTTCAAGCTATGATATGTAGTGCTAGATGCTAAGACATTTCAGGGCATCTCATTCAAAAAAACATAGCTTTTCTTTGGGCATAGTCAGGTTTTAACATTACTTCCTTGAAATAATGTTTTATTATTGCCCATTTTCTGGTCTTGCTGCATGAAGAATAAACATAATTTTGGTGTCAACAAACTTTAATCAGTTGAAACCAATTAGCACATTCTTGCATCATTTTTTTTGTTCTATTTTTATCTATTTTTAATGTTTTTATTTCTTGTAGTTTAGTTTTATCCTTTTTATCTTTCTCTTGGTAGCTTTAGTCGTGTATGTTACTAGCATTTATTAAAAAAAATGTCTTGACTGTGAAGTTGAATTCATTTTGTTATTAATAAGCTCATGTATATTTTTGAGAAGGTGTTTGTGTTTGTTTCACATATATGCGTAGCATATTGCTGTTCAGATAATGATAAACGTTCGGGTTGCTGGTTCGAGCCCTGCTCCGTCCATCTCCATCATTGTATTCTTGGGCAAGACATTTCACCCACCTTGCCTAAAAAAGGGCAGCGCCTCCCAAGATGGCTGCGGCCTCAGACACCTGTCTACCTTGGATGGGCTGTTCTGAAAATGTCATTTACCACCTGCGGGACTAATAAAGGTATTAAAAATATATTTTTCTTCTCTTTGTTGAGAAGGATGGTGCCCCGACTTGGTAATTTTTGATCTAAATTGCTAATTTATTAATAATTGCTATAAGCAATTAAAATAATCATTCATAGCCAAAGTTAAACCTTCCGAAGTACAACGCACTCTTCCTGTCTAACTTATCAAATGTTTTCTGCTGTGTTGGTTAATGAGCAGATTTCAGAAATATGATCTTTGAGGGTCATTTTCATTATTCACTCCTGAGTGCAAAGCAAAAACTGGAAATTGCTACTTCCTCCATAAAACTTCAAAGATGCTTTTGCTTATTAAAAATTCACCTTCTTGAAAAGAAAGATAAAAGAATTAGATGATCATTACCAAGTAATTTAACAACACTAAGCATGAGAAAATGGTCAAATCTTTTCATCAAGGTTATGGTTCTCTGTTATAAGTCTCCTGCACATCCTACCCCACACATCCATATCTTATCCCTTCTTCAGAGAGAGACCTCCAATCTGTTTAGCTGATGGCTCAATGTTCAGAAAAGTAGGGCACATAGCTGATTATAATTTTTAAAATGTATCTAGTTTCAGTTTTACAGACACACCTTACAAATTCTGTCAAAACAGAACAGAACTGTATTATTTTCTCACATACAATGCTTGTTTAGTTCTGGCTGTAAAAATGTGCTTTTGATGGAAAAGAAAAAAAAATGATCAAAATTTTAAGTCAGAATTGCCAGTTACTGACATGTTTTGACACTGTGACCAAAAATGTTTTTGCCCAGAACTAAATTTCCCAGAACTTTTTATTTGACCCAGGCCGCTTTTTGTTTGGATCAAGAATCATGCTGTTTATGTAAGCAAATGTTGGGAGGCTCAGTCATACTGCAGGGGTTTAGCTGGTTTTGAAAACTAGTTATCTTGAAAAATAATCCTGTCACAGTGATCACAATTTATAATTCACGTAGAGGCACCCCAAACGTAATGGAAAATTGTTGTTGTAGTAAACTCCAGATAAATTTCATAAATAGAGAGTTTGTTTCTTAGCATTTGGACCAGAAAGAAAGCAAAGTAGATGACTGGAGCATCATAACTTATTGACAGCAGTTATATTCTGAAACTAAATATAAATAATTTCTAGAGTATGTCAGATGAAGCTGTAAAAATGTACGAGTGATTTTCTGCTGTCACTGCGTGCTCATCCAGGAGGAGTGAATGCTGCTCGTCAGCGACTCGATGCTCTGCTGGGTTTCCTTTGATAAAAATCTGTTTCAACTACTTTGAATAATTAATTGATCTAACTGTACTGTTTCATAACTTGGATCAATTGGAATGTATGTATGATTGAACTGAAATGATATTTTTGGTAAAGTGCCTCAAGACAACATTTGTTGTGAATTGGCGCTATATAAATAAACTGAATTAAATTGAATTAAGTCCACACTTTGTTTCATTAATTTGATATTTTTACTAAGTTTAGCTGATTTTAATAATTATTTAAATGTAGGCACTCTTAAGGATCTATATTTGACATAGGTGACTGGATTTCAATGTTGTTTGCAATAATAATACCAATAATTCCTATTGAATAATTCAAAGTTAAATAATATAGGATGCCAAGGAATTTAAACTGGTAATTAAGTGAAACTAAATCCTAGGAACATTCAACTAGTCAGAAATGTTTTTGGCACTTCATTCAGAATGCTAGCTCCCCACCCGAGTTGCCCTCTGGGTTACATTTCTAACTTGGAAATATAATCCGATCCTGGTCCCTGTGGTGGAAACGATGGGGGTAAAAAAGTACCTGAGAAAACTAACCTGGTTCCTGGAAAAGGTGTCAGCTGTGGAAACACATCAAAGTGTATTTCAAATATCAAAAATGGCACAAAAAAGTCAAATAAGTAAAGTCAATTCTGTCATGATTCATGTTCGGTCCTGTCCATGCTGTATTTAGCATTCATTCTACTCACCTGCTATGCCTGATTGCTTACCTGTTCCACCTGGGCCTCGTCTTACTTAAACACCTCTCAGTCTCCGCCTCCCTGCCAGATTGTCGACAGCTATCAGCCAGTAGAGATCCAGCGTTTCATGCCTTGCCTCCTAGTGTTTCTTCGACCCCTTTCTGTCCACGGATCTTCCCCTCCTGCCAAGCCCGCTACGGGTTCCGTTGTTTCTGGATTTCTGGACCCTGACTCAAGCTCTGCCTCACGACCACCGAGTATTGCCTGTCCCTCAAGCCAAGTCTGCTCTCTCTGCCTTCCCGTGTATAACCTCTACCTGATTATCGTCTGGCCCCTGGTGCCGCGTTTGGATTCCCTTGTGGAGACCTTCTTTGTTTCCTCCGGAGCAGCTACCAGGTTCTGAAAAACAAATAAACTTGTTTTTTCCTTGACTTACTTCTGTGTGGTTGAATTTCCGGGTCTTCCCTGAGTGCCATTACACAATTCTAAAAATAACAGAATAGGTGGAGTTTTTTTGTTATAAAACATAATACACAAACATGAGCCAGATAGTTTCATTCTAACACCAATCACCTCGCACAAATTTTAGTGGGTTACTTTATATGATTTTTACTATCACTGTCAGACAAAAGCAGATGAAACCTTACCAAGTCAGTTAAATAACTCTGATATTTTTCTTTTTCACCCTTACCTGAGGCATAGAGCTGTTGTGTATTTTACTGTAAACCCCAAGTATGGAAAGGTGACTGTAGAAATAGACACAAAGAAAATATCATTTGAATACAGTGGTCATTTGGGCTTCTTTCTGGTGTATAGATGGCCTTGTAAACATACTTGAATACACATAAGACATAAACACAGCAGGTCAGTCAGCTTCTGCTTGATCCACTCTAAACATCCTGATTCTTTGAAGCTGTGTCTGTCTCTGATCAGAACACAAGAATCATCGAAAACAAGAATCCATTTGTCACATCACCTCTCAAGCTGGGGCTGCTACAGCTTTGTTACACGTGAAAACACAGAATGGGGAATAGAAGTTGATCCGCTGTTAATGCATCTTAGAGGAAGTTGCAGCAAAGCACAGACTGGAATGTAGGCGTTAAAGGTGGGAGAGTGGAGAATCTAGCAAAGAGTTCAGGCAGCTTATGTTGCTTGGTTTAAGCAGAAAAGATGCACAATACTAACATTCATTAAGTGATAAGCAATTCAGCACCTATTAACGGTTTCCTGTATAATAAAACTGCAGACAATATAACCCTTAATAGATGTGTTAATATCCTTTATGGAAATATGCACAGTGTTTTAGATGTGCCAACAATTAGAAAATTGATTTTTTTTTAAAAGTGCAAACAAGGATATAATCCATACATCTTTTTTTTCTCTTTTTTTACAGTGTAAACATAAAGCTGGTATCTGGTATTGCATAGCACCCCTGATGAGTCTCAGTGTTTAAAGTAATTTTGTACCTTTTTTTTTTTTTTTTTTTCAAATTCAGTAAGTTGGACAGGTGTTGGACATGAACGTGTCCATGAGTGGCATTAATTAATAGCAAAACAGTAGAGATGAGAATAATAATAATAATAATAATAATAATAATAATAATAATAATACCTTTAGTAGTCCCCCAGGGGGGAAATTACATATAACACTTAGTTGATGTGGAGGTAATAAGAACTGAAAATGTGTAAATTAGAGCTTTAGAGCCAAAGAGTTGAAAGGTCAAATTAAAGCAACAAGAACAGGAGAAAACTGAATAGATGTAGATAAACTGGTAAAAGCTGGTTCCAAAAGCTGATATGCTAATCGATATGTATTATCTAAATAATTATATAATAGATCATAAAACTTGTTTCATAAAATTATTGATAGATAAATGAGGATTCAATGATATTAGGATCTGAACATAGTTCTCAATGTTTAGGTGCTGAACTATGGACATGTGCTAATTTAATTTAATAGTGTGAACTGAACTTCATAAGTGTAAATTACCAAAACAGTGAACATGATAGTGGCAGTATCATGCTGTGGGGATGCATGTCTTCAGCATTGGCAAGCTGGTCAAAGATATACGGAGTCTGTTAGTAGGGCTGCTACGAACAGTTATTTTAGTAATAGATTATTCTATTGATTATTCTGACAATTTATCAATTAATCGGATAAAAAATTTGGAACATTCTTGTCAGGTTCTGTACCTTTTGGACTTTTGTTTCTGTCTGATCTCTTATTGTCATTATTTTCCCTTATCTTAGTGTTTTCCCTGTTTATCCAGTTCTTAGTCTGAGTATTTCAGTTATTTTTAGATTTTGTTTATTATCCTGTGTTCTGATTAGCTCAGTCTTGTTTTTTCCTTTAGCTCAGTCTTCTCTTAGCTATTCTAGTTTATTTCCTTGTGTCTAGTTATCCTCAGTTTCTGTTAGATTCTCTTCCTTGCTCCCCTGTTACTCTCCCTCACCCCCTGTTGCCATTCTCTCTTCCTCTCCTCACTCTCCCTCTCGCTCCTTCTCCACACCTGCAAACATTTAGCCAATCAGCCCCAGTCGTTGTTCCAGCATTCACTCCCCTCGTATTTAAGCTCCTCTCTTTCTTCCGCTCTTTGCTGGTTCCTCCTGTTTGCTACCTGTCATGTCACCTGTTAAGCTACATGTTATTCTGCCAGTTATCTCCCTGTTGTTTACCAGTTTCCTGGTCTGAGTTTTTCCCTGTTGTGCTCACTGTTTTGCTCCATTGACTCATGTTTTGGTTTTTGCTCTCCAGTGTTTTTGTAAGTTTTTGTCAGTTATTATTAAATCATCAGTAACAACTTGCTGCCTCTGCTTCGCTGCATTTGGATCCTCAACAATCTTCCACCAACAATCATGACAATTCTGCAGATTTTTAATTGAACCTTTTAGGCTTTTTTATACAATATTAGAAATATATTAAAAGAGGCACATGAACAAATAATTACATTCATTTTTTTAAAATAGAAAAATAAACATTTCATTGCCTAAAATGCAATAATATAGCTTTCCTTTATTGAATTTGAACCAGGTGAAGCTAAAACTGCCACTAGACAAGTTTTGGGTACAACACATTTACAGACAAAGGTATTTTTTTTATCTTAAATGCAAAGTGTGTGTATATTATACAGTTTTGGCTTATTTACTGCTCTGGGTGTGTTTGTTTCAACAAATGGGCTTTTTTAGAGTCTGTACTCTCCAGTTAATGATTAATCAATTACTAAATTAGTTGACGATTATTTCAATAACTGATTCATCATGATTTGTTTGATGAACTGGTGCAGCTCTATGTGTTAGAGGCCGATAAAGACTTGAGACTGGGGTGGAGGTTCACTTTCCAGCAGGACATTCACCTCTTGAAAAAGATATTTACATACGCTTCCCATCCAAGCTGGCTGAGCTTGAACTATTTGTTTTAAGAAAATGAGCAAACAAAGCTGGCAAAGGCGTGCCCCAAAAAACCGTGATTCCACCAAAAGGTAGTTTTACGAGGTATTGACTCAAAGAGGCTGAATACAAAAAAATGGCAGTTTTCTGATTTTATTTTATTAGCATAGTAAAAATGTTGGAAACCATACAGTATTTCCTTTTCTTTCCACTTCAGAAGCGCACACTACTTTGTGATGGTTTATTACATAAAATGTCAATAAAATAAACAGAAGTTTGTGGTTGTACTGTGACCACAAATCGTGTGAATACCTGAAGGATTCAATAAAAATGGCTAATGATAAAGGTAAGTTTAAAAAGGCTTCAACAATACCCACAGTTGTCATTCGTTTAATTTATATACTTGAATTGTTTTAGATAGCTGTGCAAATGTTTATGTCTATACTTGTGCTAGCTCAGAAAATCAGGCTGTATGTTGGGTTAGTGGAGCACTTTTCCTTTCATCTGTCAGTATGCATTAAAACAGCACCAGAACTCTGGCTAGCTAAACAAGTTTGGCTCTCAGTACGCCCCTCTATCAATATGCAAATTGATCCCTTTGATGTTGAACCGGCAGCACGGGGAAAGACAGACCGAGAAAAGAAAAACACAGGAGGAGGTGGAATAAGGAAGACGACAAGATGGGTTTGTTTTTAACCAGCAACGTGTTCTAATGAGGACCCGTGTCAGCAAAACAACACAACTGTGCTCCTAACTGACCCAGTAGACGCTCAGTTACTTTCCATAAGCTGTACTTTCCTCACCTTCTTTTTCAGGAGGGGCTGCCACACTTTGTTGTTGTTGTTATCCACAGTGACTGTAGAGGGAGAACTAGATTTTTTTTTTTTTTTTTTTTTTTTTTTTTTTTTTCCCCAGTAAACTGTAGAATATGCGCACACTTTAAAACATTTTACAAGCTTACTTTATAATTTAATTGAAAAAATAACTAATCGGTTCAAAGTCATGAATCAGAAACAGGAAAATGTAACACATCTTCACACTTAGGGTTTTTTTTTTTTTTAGTTGACTGACTTTTTAGAATATCCCTTCTATTTTCTTTATGACGAAATGTGTTATATTAAAAAAAACAAAACAAACAAACATCTAATGCAACCCAAAGGGTTAACTATGTATGACATTAAACTGCATTCCCATTTTGCAGAGGTAGCTATAATAAGAAGCAACAGACACAAACCAGACATCCACACAGTCTGGTTTGCTATACACACACTATCATATTATCATCTCTCATAGTACATACTTGCAGTTTTATTTTAATTGAAATCTAGGCTGGCTAGATTGAAAGCTGTTACTATGGAGACAACTGATATAATGTAAATAATTACATTTTACTGAAGGAATTAATAAAAGACAGACCCCATTTTCCAAGTTAGGATATTGCATGATCCAGTGGAATATTTATTTCAAACAACTGTCGCCAACTAAAGTAATATGGTATTATTTAAAAAGACAAGATGAGCTGTGGAGATATCTACAGGCATTTCACATGACAGGTCCAGCCAGTTAGACTAAACTAAATGTCTGTGTGTCGAAGTCTTATTTAGATCAGCGTCCAAGTCCAATTACCTTAAAGGAACCAGACAGTCGGATTGCTCCGTTTCAAGAAATTGAGTTGTCTGCTCATCGGCTTTTAGGGAGATGGCCAGTTCGTGAAATGATTCAAAGAATCTAGGAATAAATAAGAAAACAACAAGTTTGAATATTGTCCATTTCCGTTCTCATGACAATCAGCTTGTTCATTATGTACACATACACAGCAAAGATATTAGATAGCATTAGATATTACATTAGATATTAGAGCTGTAGAGCACAGGTCCCTTAAAAGAAAACTGGTTAAAGTGCCAGATTAATAATAATAAAAATATGCAGATAAGATGCTAATTACCAAATTGCAGCATTATTTTTGAAATCTAATTAATAATAATGCAGAGTGATCATTAAACACTATGGGAAACATCATTGTCTATACTTTCAGTTTTAAATAAAACTGATAAATCTGAAATTTGCTGGTACCAAAGTAATTTTAAAAGTTTAGTTTCATAATTTTTATATCCACCCATTTTAAAATATGAATTTTAATGAACTCTTCAACTTCAAAATTTCTACTTATTTTACATCCATAACATCTTTTCAAGTTGGCAGCAGTGCCATTAAGGTGAACGTTTGTGCATTTACCACTGAACTTTTTTAAAAAAAATTATTTATATCATTTGATCAACTGCTAATTAAAATAAATTATTTAGAGCCCTTCTAATGAAACGTGTAGCTATTTTCATACAAAGTAAGTCATTGTTTTATGGTGATGTATGTTAGATAGGAGTAGGGATTTTATACTGATCCGAGTCACTAAAGATTTATCGATGCCATGTCTTAAGGTAGTGTGTTCTCTTTGTAATTGTAAGTCAGAATTTCTGAGTTCACAGTTAGACAGTTAGATAGTAAGGATTTAGACTGGCAAAGTCTAAATCCCTAGAGGTCAAAATGACTGCTGTGCAAATAAAACATGGTTAAATCTGCAGGTAAGCTGCACATAAAATAGAGAGAAACAGATATTTAGAAGCTATTATTGTGTTGGTTGTTGAATTAGATTATGAATGTTGTGTCTCCTTTAAAAATCCCTTAACTGTGATGTGGACGTGGGTGTCCTGATGTACCCATTGGATAACATGTAAGCATTTTGGAGGTAACAGTTAAGGGGTTAAAACAAATTCTCTTTATAGTTTTGAATATAGTTTTAAACATAAGTTTCAGAAAGAATCTGTCATTTAAAGACTTTAAGCTAATTGTCTTTGAGTCATTCAAATGATAAGAATTAGTCTTTAATTTGGCATCCATTTAATGTATTAATTTAGTTCCATTAAATGTATGGCCATGTTCGGGAAAAACATTGAGTAGAAAAGTGACAATGGTTGAGCAAAAATCAAACAAAAAAATATGTCACCATGGAATAAGTCTGAAGAGACAGTGCTTTAAATAAGTTAAAAATTACACTGAAAGTGTCAATAGTAATTTGTGACACTGATTTGTGTCAACAGAATCCCAGTGTGTAATGCTTCCAGAGAAAGAAAGAGTCAGTCCTCGCACCCCGCAAAAAGATTTAGTGTTGAAGCCTCAGAATTATTCTGCAGGACATAGTGAGCATAAAAAAGCTTCTCCTTAAAAATGCTGATTTACCTAAAAAGTGATCTATCTAAACTATAACCTCAGGGATCCCAAACACACCTAAGCAAAAACTGAGGCAAAATTCAAGACATCGTTCCTGCCAGGTTTTAGCTCCTGTGCCATTTCTGAAACATAGCAATACAGCCTGCCAAAACTGCTCTATTTCAAAGAAACCAGTCATATTCGCCTGGTGATTTAGTATTTTCCTTGTTTTGTACTTTCCCATTTCATACTGACCATACTTCAGTTGGTACCCATCTCCGAGATGTTTTAGACCGACTTTGACAACCAGTGATTTGAAGTAATTTAATAATTTATTTGCAATCTACTCCATTGAAATATTATTATATAACTACAGTAAATAATATTTAAAAGTAGGAAGTTGCTCAGAGTTATAATGGTTTGATCAGGGATCATATTCGGTAAACCTGTCCAAAAAGAAAAAACAGAATTATTAATACACTTTGGATGTCATGTCAATTTTTTTTTACAAAATGAAGAATTACTGTAAATTATGAAAGGGTTTAAGCATTTTCATGAATATTTATTTTCAATTTTCATCAAAACACTTGACTACAATGGAAACAATGTAATCAAGTATTTTGTTTTTATGGCAATATTATTAGTAGAAAGGTAAAAATTGGTCGAAATGTCGGTATGGAAATTGATGCTGACTCTGCAAAGGGCTAAATGACAATGAAAACAGCTCCATTCTCTTTTTCTGGCTAAAACCTTTTTCCAAGTGACATGGTTTTCTACTTGATTTCAGCAGAAGTGCATTGAGAGTCAATATTTTCTGGAACAACTTTTATTGCAGTTACAGCTGGTTGCCTTTTCAGGCATGTCTCTACCTACTTTGCACATTCTCTGCCCTTTGATCTTTACAAAATATACCAAGCTTATTCTAAATGTATAGATACACCTACATTTTAAGTCTTGCAACAGCTTTTTCCTTTTGATTTAGCTTGGGACTTGAGGACATTCTAGTACATACATATGCCTTGATTCAAAACCATTCTATTATAGCTCTGGTGGTATTTTTAGGTCTCCTGTCTTACTGGAAGGCAGCACCAGTTTTTAAGCCTCTAACAGGTTTTCCTCCACAAATACCTTTTATGTAGTTCCATCCATCCTCCCATCAGCTCTGACTGGCTTTCATGTGGTGCTCAAGAATAGTATCCTTACAGCACAATGCCGCAGTCATCATGTTTCATCATGTGGTGGTGTGTTCAGGGTGTTGTGAAGGGTTATTTTTTCAGTGCCCAGTAAATTTTGGTTATAGCCTACAAAGTTAAACTTCAGCCTCATATGATCAGATCTCCTTGTTACCCACATTTGCTGTTTCCACTAGATTAGACTACACACAGATTCTATTTACTACTTAGGTGAATTCTGAATGCAACTGATTGTTCTTGATTTTATTTAGGGATGTTAGTGTAACTGTAAGGGGTTGATACTGATAATACACCTTTTCCAAAGTTTCTTTGGTTGAATAAACTTTAAAACCAATGTATGCTTCTCCTTTCCATGCATAAGTATTCTCTACGTTTTATTGGTCTATCACATAAAAAGCTCAATATAATACTTTTTTGTTGTTGTGAATGCGAAAAAATGTGGAAATGTTTAAGGGGTAGGGATACTTTTGCAAAGCACATAAATGTAATTCTTACAGTACAAATCAGACTGAAAACCCAGACCACAACCCAGGAACAGTAAAGAGTTTTATTGACAACTATGAAAATGTGCAAGGTGATTGGCAGCTTCACCTCAGGATCTGTTTTTAGTCAAACTCTGCAGAACAGACAGGTAGGTGATGACAAACAGAGAATTTTGCTGTAACAGGAAGTAGTGGGTTGCCCGGTGGTTTCCAGGGACAACTTCTTGAAGAATCAGACTGCAGCAAACTTGTATCCTAGAAGATGCAACTGCAGAAGATAAAAGGGTTGTCCGATTGTTTCACCTGCAAGACCATATAAAGGGGATGACTCTATATGCCGGAAATCAGAAACAATGATGTCATGGAGTAAGGAGATTCCAGTAGGGGGGTAAGTCGATGTACACACTCCAGTCCTCTTCACTGGGCACACCAGAGGTTACAGCATCCACAATTCAATACTCAAAAGCCTTCCTAGTAAACAGAGGATGATGGAAATATTTCAGGACTGGGCCAGATGTCCTCTTTTTTGGAAATCAAAAAATAGTCACCCTACTACCCATCATAACAAGGGTTTGAAACTCAGACAGTCATATTAAGTAGAGTTGGACCAAAGTGCATGCAAGACCAAAGTCCATAAATAGGTTCATGCTGGTAATCATTATTTATTTGAAAAAAAAAAGCACAAAAAAATCAAGAAACAATTTCAGGAAGAGCAAGCAATTGGAATGCAGTGTCCACAGCATGGAGGAAAACAGCCGAGAGACAAGCATACCAGAAGTTGTGCGCGCTGTGAAGAACTACCTGGGATGTAGGGCCACGACATTTTTGTCAGCAATAAAAGGTCTTATACATTCCTCTTACTATAAAATCTACATAGAGGAAGTGAAGCTATCGCTCAACACTAAAACATCCAAGGGCAACATTTTTTGTGGAAATCATAAACAAACACGTCAACAATGCTCGTGCCTTTTTTGCCACAGTTGACAGATTAACAAACTCACCTGTGACTGTAACTCCTGAACTCCAATTTACCAGAGCCTGCAATAAATTTGCCAACTTTTTTACGGAGAAAATTTTAAAAATTAGAGTGTTAATCTGCACATTAACACCAAATCTAATAACAATGCTATGCCCAAACATAACAAATGCAGACAAAACGGCTGAATTTCAATAACTCAACCATGAAAACTTAGAAGAAATTATAAAACATTGAAGCTTATCCTCCTGCTGTCTTAATATCCTACCTACAACCTTCCTTAAGAAAGTTCTGCCTGTCATTGCATCTGATCTGATTCAAATACTAAACTCATCCCTCTCATTCAGTGTTTTCCCCCAGGCAAAAAAACCCCCCAGCAATTATCAAACCAGTTAAAAAAGAACAATCTGGACAAATCACTATTGCAGAATTACAGGGCAATCACTAACCTTTCATTCATCAGCAAAATTATTGAAAAAGCTGTGTTTCAACAGTTAAACAGCTTCTTAACAATGACAAACTGCTTTGAGGTCTTTCAGTCCAGTTTCCGTGCTCACCATAGCATTTGACACAGTTGACCATGATATATTACTGAAGCGACTGGAGAGCTGGGTCAGACTCTCTGGTACAGTACTCAATTGGTTCGAATCTTACCTAAAGAACAGGGATTTCTTTGTGTCAATAGGCAACTTCTCATCAGAGCAGACAAAAGTCACATGTGGAGTACCCCAAGGTTCAATCCTGGGACCCCTCCTATTTAATATCTACATGCTCCCACTACCTCAGATAATAACAAGTAATAAGATTAGTTACCATAACTATGCAAATGATACACAGCACTATACCATGATGTCACCAAGTGACTCTGAACCCATCCAAGCACTGAACAGATGCTTAGAACAAATCAATGCATGGATGTGCCAAAACTTTCTCCAGCTGAACAGAAACAAAACTGAAGTTATTATCTTTGGACCTAAAGAGGAATGATCGAGAGTCAGCGCGCAGCTTCAGTTATCATAGCTGGAAGCTAGTGGTCAGGCCCAAAATCTGAGTGTAGTGATAGACTTGGACCTGAGACTTCAAAGACACATAAAAACAGTTCCAAAATCTTACAAAGCCTTCTATCACCTGAAGAACATTTCCAGGATTAAAGGACTAATCTCCCAACAAGATCTAGAGAAACTCATCCATGCGTTTATCTTTACTGCAACAGTGTCTTCACAGATCTGCCCAAAAAGTCAATCAGACAGCTGCAGCTGATCCAGAACCCTGCTGCTCGTGTTCTCACTAAAACCAGGAAGATAGAGCACATCACCCCAGTTCTAAAGACCTTCCACTGGCTCCTTGGAGCTCAGAGAATAGACTTTAAAATACTTCTGTTAGTTTATAAATCACTGAACGGCTTAGCACCAAAATCCATTAAATACCTGTTGAAAATCCATTAAATACCTGTTGTCATTGTATCAACCTTCCAGAACACTCAGGTCTTCTGGTTCTAGTCTGCTCTGCATCCCCAGAACCAAACATGTAGAAGCAGCATTCAGCTTCTATGCTTGACAAATCTGGAACCAACTCCCAGAAAACAGCCAAAGTACTGAGTTCCTTTAAATAAAGGCTAAAAACCCACCTGTTTAGAGCTGCCTTTGATGAGAAGTAAGTGGAACATTGATTAATATTTTTGGATTGTATTTGCTCGATGATTTTTATGATTTTGATGTATACTTGCTTGGTGTTTTTACAATGTAAAGCACTTTGAACTGCCTTGCTGCTGAAATGTGCTATACAAATAAACTTGACTTGACTTGCTTCGACTTTATTTCTCAATGTCTGAGAGCATGGCCAACACAGACTGAATGGCTTTGTTACTTTCTCCGCTGCCATTGCCAAACTACAACCCTATATAGACGGACAACAATTCTAAAACAGCGCAGAAAATCATCGCTATCGTTCACAACCTTTCCTTCTGTTCATTGATTGGCCCCGTTGAAATTCTACTGGAGAAATCAAGCTCAATGGGAGAAACCCTGGATGAAGCAGTGATGGGAGATGAGAACTGAGTGGAATTACATAGGAAGGTAATGGGCAGCCTATAAATATTCATGTTAACAGCTTTTTTTTTTTTTTTTTTTTTTGCCAAAATGAGAAGTAACAGAGATTCATTAACCAATGTATTTTTAAAAACCTGCTACTGTGGCGGTACTTGAATTGAAGAAACAAAGCTGACTTTAATAAATGTGGTACCTACCATATCTTTAAAACTGAATCTTCTCACAAATGCCTTTCTGTACTTTTAGAAAACCTTTTCTAGTTTCTTTCATGTTTCATCACATCATCCATGTTGCTTCCCTGGTCTGAAAGCAAGACATGTGACATAAAAAAAATGCAGAAACAAAACCACAGAGCTCAAAATACACACTGTGGTATGCTGTTTAACCTAGGTGGGATGGATGTTTACACTGACAGCTGCCAATTATTGCAATGTGTTGACAGTGCCAGGCTGTCACCTTCACAACACAGTTCACTGGTCATGACATTATCAGTTAGACACATCCTGAACAGAGATGGAAAATAACACACGGACGCTAATGCGAGCTGTTGGGGGAGAATGCAGAAAATAGGAGATAAGAAACAGAAAAAGGGCAAGAAAAGACATTTCAGCTTGTGCTGGGATCAGAAGATCTAACAAGACATTTATCGTGACATATGAAATCACAATCTGTCTCTCAAAAGCAGCTTTAGTTGTCCCTGTTTTTATTGAAGGATGCCAATCACAATTAAGGTGCTCTGCTTTCAAAACAAAATATCTTTTCATATAATTTCCGTTCTGCTCACATCAACCGATAAATCTCCAAAATATCCAAAAGCAGCAGAAAACGTTTTAATAAAGTCCCCTTTGAGTGGACTGCATTGTGTTGTATGGCCTTCTTTTGAGGTATTTTAGTATTGCAAATATTTGATGGGAGGGGTTGGCACAGGACAAAAAACCTCTTTCCTAACCTGTTCAGTATATATCCCGCCTCTTGTCCAATGACTACTGGAGCTAGGCACCAGCACCCACCATAAGGACAAGCGGATATAGCCAGTGGAAAATCTTTCCTATTATTTTTCTTTCAAATTGTTCTTGCAGTAGTGGCTAATAACCCCCACACCCATCCCAAACACAAACTGCTTGGCCACCAACACAACTTCTGACCAGCACAACTTCGTCTCTGGATCAGGCAGCTTCCACCACTTGGATACAAAGAAACCGTACTGTGACTTTCACCTGAGAAACACCTAGCCGTAGCGTACTTATATTAAGATTTTTCTTTTCTTAAACTTTAATTTCTCTTTTTCTGGCAGAAAAATTGACATTTTGGACAATTATTCTCCCTAGTTGTAGATGCTCTGCAGATGGAAGGATTTTTTTTTTCTGACCAACATTCTAAACAATAGTTCTAAACCAAGCAATGTATGGAAAAAGTCACTAATTGGAATTGTTTGGGCCACACCCTGCTAAGCAATTAGCTCTGTAACTGCATCAGTTGTAGCACCATCTCAGAGGCAACACTATCCAATAAAGTATTTATATTTTGAAAGCTTGCTTCCTTACTGGCTACCTGTCTGGTAGTTGTAA
The DNA here is from genome assembly GCA_014839685.1 of Anableps anableps. Classification (NCBI taxonomy): domain Eukaryota; kingdom Metazoa; phylum Chordata; class Actinopteri; order Cyprinodontiformes; family Anablepidae; genus Anableps; species Anableps anableps. The sequence goes on from CM026065.1 coordinate 2,213,455, forward strand.
AAGTCTTCGTTTTGCACAGATCCACACTGACTTAGTTGGCACATGTGGGATTTCTTCCATTCTTTTCCCTCATCCCCATTTACACAGTAGTTTATCACAGAACGGTTCCTACCTTCCTACTTCCAAGCTTGACTTAACAGTAATACAGACTGCTACAAGAGACCCTTCTTGCCCACAGCTATCAGCATCTACAACAACTCTTTGAAGAACCTTGGATAATATGAACTACAACAGCATTTAATTTTCCTTTAGGACTAATACAGTATTTTTTAACTGAATTTGAATTGAATACCTACAGACTATAGCTGGACCTCTCATCTCTGTGTCCTATGGTGCAAACAAACTCACCAGTTTCTGTCAGAGATGGTGAACGATGGAGGTGAGGTGAAATGTGCTATACAAATAAATCTGACTTGACTTGAAGTCTGTGGGTGGAGGGGCCCATCTAAGATTATCCTTTCCCGGGCCATGAGAAACCATGAAAAGCTGAATTTTTTTTTAGAAATGTTTTTAAACTTTTTTCCTATTTAGAAATTTTCACGTTTCCTTAATATTTTGTAGAACTGCCTTGGAGCTGTATGACTTGGGTCAAATGTGTTGGGTATCCTTCCATAAGCTTCTCACTATAGTTTGCTGGAAGTTTGGCCCATTCTTTCAGACAAGACTGGTGTAACTGAGTCAGGTTTGTAGGCTACCTTGCTCACATACCTTTTCAACTTGAGTAAGATTAGGGGCATTGTCTAAGCTTTAACTTCCTGGATGATGTCTTGAGATATTGCTTCAGTATTTACACATAATATTCTTTCCTCATGATACCATCTATTTTGTGAAGTTCATGAGGCACTTCACATATGGGACAATGTCCCCCCCCCACTCCCTAAATGGAGCAATGATCATTATAACCAAACACTTCAATTTTTGTTTTATTAAAACACAGGATATGTCTAAAAAAAATTAAATCTTTGTCCCTGAGTACATTCATAAACTGTAATCTGACTTTTCGTGCTGCCTTTGGAGTAATTGCATTTTCCTCTCTTAGTTTCTTTTCTCCCCATGTCAATACAGGACACTTCACTGCGGATGCTTTTCTGGGAAAATGTTAGCAGCTTTGCTGGAAAACTCTGACACAAGGTGAGGATAATTATAATCTAGAAAATGCACAGAGAGACTGCTATACAGTCAGGAATACAAGCTGTGCCAACGGCTAATACCATTTCTAAAAACAAATTTTCCCCCTTTAAGTTCTTTAGTTTGTTTACTTGAACAGCAAACATCTATTTCAACAAAGTATCTGAGGATGGTTCCTTCAACCTGTCACCTCTGCTGATGAAGAATTAATGAAATGTCAGGGAAAAAATGCTTTTTAAATTTCACAAAATAATTTTTGTTATAGAGACTTTTCACTAAAGTATACAAATTTTTCCATCCCAAAAATTGCAGTGGTAACAGTCAGCGGTCATTTTAATAGCATTACGTTCTAAAGTCCATTGTGCCTCTCCACACCTCTGACAATAGATTTGACAGGATCTCTCAAATGTATTTATTGAAGTTTTATACATAAACATGGTTGAAAATATGTTCAGAAGGAAGGCAGGCAGGCAGATAGATATAATCAGCGCCTTTGTGGTTTGTAAAGTAGAGGCATCAGAAACTATTACTAACAGATATCTCAGATATTTAAATTCAGAAACTGGGGTCTGATTGAAACCTAAAAAACCTGGATTGTCCTATCAGTAGTTTTAACTGAACAAGGGTGGCATGCGATCATAGATCTTTTCACTGTCACTGCATTATATTTAGAGATTGACCAATTTGTGTGTGGTTTTTTAATTACATAATTATGATATGACATAATTTTTGCCCTAACATCTCAGATGCCTTCAGAAAATCTTCAGTGTCCTTAGCCCAGGTACTGAGCCATGCTTTACTTGCGCAGGGTTTTATGTGCCACTTTTAAGCCACAGTGGATAAAATTACTAAGTTATTAAAATATAAACATGTGGTAGAATTAATGTCACAGCTTAAGTCTCAGCCTGTAAGGTATAGTATTATGTCAGCTTGACTCAGAGGTGTCATACTTGACGGCAGCTCACCCTTTCCATCCGACCTAGTGGTGTGTGAGATACATATTTATTATTGCCCCTGAATCCTCACCTCAATCCATTGGTTCATGATGCACTTCATGTGATGACAGTTGTAATGACCACTTATCCATCCCAAAGTCGTAGATGTTATGAGTCAGCAAACCACTGAGAATCAAGGTGACACAGACTGCAACAAGATCATCCTAGCTGGTTTCAAAAGCAGGAGAGATCTACACAAGGTGATAAACCTGGGGCAGTAAACTCGAACTCGAAGTGTGTCAACAATAGTCCTGTGTCACCCTCTAGCTTCATGAAGAAAAGGGTCTGCATCCATTACCTTTGTGATTACATATTATCAATAAAATATTAAAGTTTCACAATGTTCACCAGTTATAAAAAATGACATATAGGAAACATATACCGCAAACTCCAATTCAAGGGACCATTAGTACAGATGTACATGAAAATGATTGTACTCTTTGCTTCAGCTCTCTAACAGTGAGCTGTAGAGATGATTTTCTCTGACTTGCTATCCTCCGCATGGCTCTTGGTGGCTAAAATAAAGTTGTGTCCTCATCCAGCCTTGTTTGTCACAATTCCAACTATTTCAAGCTTTTTTTATTATAGATCTGACTGTACATATGGGCAAGTCTGGGCAATCAAGAATTTTCTTGTATCATTTTCTTGACTAATGGAGATCAACACATATCTGCCTTACTTAATTTTTTCTTTAGTTTTTTTTCCATTTTAAGGAGCAATTTAGATAAATATGTAACTATGTTTTGTCATATTTTTACCCCAGGGAAATTGGACATCATGTGTGATAAACTAAAAAATCCTAGTAACTCTGATCACCCTAAAAACATAAAGTGTGAGTTGAAAAAATAGTTACATTTATTTTATAAGAATTGTAAAATGCCTGATGGTCAACCATAGCGGCAGACTCAAGTCAATTGTGAAATAAGCTGCTTGCCTGTTTTTGCCTGGTTTCTACATGTATGTTCAAAAACTATAGTCCACTGCAACATAATAATAATAATAATAATAATAATAATAATAATTTTTTTTTTATAAGTGACCCTCAAGGTCACTTTACATCAACAATATTATAAAAAGAACGCAACATGAATAGAGGTTTATAAATGCTACAAGCAGAACAAGGTAAAATACAAATGAGTGTCTGTGGCGTGACCTGTGGGAAGGTCACGGAACTGTGTTTCAGCTGTTTTGCAGTATGCTGGAACTTTGTTCCAGATTTGTAGAGCATAGAAGTGAGCGAGTCTGAACAGGTGAATTTTGAGGAGAGATTTGTCCAGGGATGACGTGGTTCAGAGATCCAGTGGCAGTGTATTCCAGAGCCGGGGAGCAGAGCAGCTGAGAAACCTGAGACACGTGGTGGATAGATGGAGTGTGTCATAGAGAAGAGTAAGTCAGAAGAGGAGGAAAGGATACGAGATGATACATGAACATGAAAGAAATGAGTAAGATAAGGAAATGTTACGCTATGGATAACTTTAAATGCTTGCAGAGGAATTTTAAATATACTAATACATTTATTTCTACAGCCCTTTACAATAACCACTCTGTTAACCAAAGTACTTTACAGTGGGTAGTGGGTAAAATCAAATAAAATATAAAACACAAGGAATAAAAAAGAATAAAACAGAAATAGAATAAAGTAAAAAGAAAATAAAAATGTCACATGATTGAGTATTAAAAGCCATGTTGAACATAGCTTTTATTATGTTAAATATGTTTTGAGTCTTGATTTGAAGAGGCCCTGGTCAGAGGTCTTTTTTAATTCAGCTGGGAGTTTATTCCAAAGTCAAGGAGCTGCTACAGAAAAGGCTCGACCTCCCTAGTGCTTATATTTAGACCTGGGCTCTTCCAACAGGCACCTATTTGAGGTCCTTAATGCTCAGCCATGCACTCAAACAGTTAAAAGATCACATAAATACAATGGCCAGACCATTAAGAGCTTTAAAAATTGCGGAAATGGATAGGGAGCAAATTGAGTTGCTTTAGCACTGTGTGAAATGCTGCACAGATGGGGTTCTGGAGATGAAATGGGTTCTAAAGTAATTGAAGTTTATGGGGGGATTTATTTGTTTATTTATTTATTTGTATAGCAAATTTCAGCAGCAAGCCAGTTCAGTGTGGTAAACTAAAGAACAGCACAGTAATGTGCAGTAATCAAAGCGGGGTGTGACCCGGACATTGACTAATATGTCAGTTGTGGTGGGGGTCAAGTCAAGTTTATTTGCTTAGCACATTTTAGAAACAAGGCAGTTCAAAGTGCTTTCCATCATGAAAACATAAAAACATCATTTAAAAACATCATAAACACGTCATACGGTCACTGGTTGTGAAACCAGTAACAAACATTACATTTTGTCAAGTACCATCATTAAAAAACATCAATACACATCAAATCTGTTGGTCAATGTTCCTGTTATTATGGATCAAAAGCAACTCGACACAGGTGGGTTTTTAGCCTTAACTTAACGGAACTCAGTGTTTCAGCTGTTTTGCAGTATGCTGGAACTTTGTTCCAGATTTGTAGAGCATAGAAGCTGAATGCTGCTTCTCCATGTTTGGTTCTGGGGATGCAGAGTAGACCAGAACCAGAAGACCTGAGTGGTCTGGAAGGTTGTTTCCATTCAGCTGGAGAAAGTTTTGGCACATCCATGCATTGATTTGTTCTAAGCATCAGTTCAGTGATTGGATGGGTTCGGTGTCACCTGGTAACATCGTAATGTAAAGCTGTGTGGTTATGGTAACTAATCTTATTTATTCTTATAATCTGAGGCAGTGGGAGCATGTAGATATTGGATAGACGGGGTCCCAGGATTGAACCTTGGGGTACACCACATGTGACTTCTGTTCTGATGAGAAGTTACCTATTGATAAAAAGAAGTCCCTGTTCTTTAGGTAAGATTCGAACCAATTGAGTACTGTACCAGAGAGTCTGACCCAGCTCTCCAGTCACTTTAATAATATCTCATAGTCAAAAGCGTCAAATGCTGCACTAAGGTCAAACAGAATCAACACTGTGGTGGGGGGTAAATGAGTGACGGAGACGGTTGATGTTATGGAGGTGGAAGTAGGCAGACTAGGTGATGCTGTTAATGTAAGATGTGAAAGAGAAGTCATTATTTATGCTTCTATCTTTATGTTTCTGTGCGAATTTTGACATTTTTGTGTAAATTTGTTTAGTTCCATGTTATTTTGCCTAAAACTGTCTCAGTGCTAGCCTCCTTAGGTCAAATGGTGTTTAAGCAGTTGAATTCTCCTATTTGTTTAAAACAGTACGGCTTTATGTCACACGGTCAGCTTTTTGTCACTCAGCCCTGTGTGCATCCCACTTAGACTCACCCCTCTGGTGGCGATTCAGGAGCTGGAATAACGAGCATGGCTGCATGCAGCGAACATTGATCAGTAGCGTTACTCAGTGTTACAAATGTGTGATTTATGTTCAATGTGAATACAGAGTGCAATGGGTTGAATGCAGAATGGATGACTGTGTCAGACTGACTGCAGTGCTTGGGAAGCGGGAAGTGCTCACGGCAGCTCTCGCTGCTTACTCAGGACACAGCAGAACTGTAGCTGAGCTATAGAGTGTTGTCGCCATTGAAGTATCCAGCAACACAGAAAACGGTCACTCTATTTGTCACTTGTTGGTTTTTTGATAAAAAGTCGCTAGAGGTGTCTGGAAAGTCACTAAATATAGCAACAAAGTTTATAAGTAAGCAGCAGTGCTTATTTCTTCTTTACCACAGCCCTGCTTACCCCCTCCACTCATCCACACACTCGGCTGTGACCCTAAGTGTCTCCTAGCTCTGCCCACTTTGCTAGAATTTTTCAGAAATTGTCTGGGGTGTGGTTTTGCGCACACAGGGGGTTAGTTACACTTTAAGCCCTCAAGAGCTATTTTTTTTTTTTTTTTTTTTTTTTTTTTTTGCTAAGTATGTATTTTTGTAATACCTTTTCTGTCCACAAAAGGCGTGGCGCCATCAGCTATGGTAAAGATGAGTGCTAAAAATGTTTATATCACTATAAGTCTGGCTCTAAAAGAAGTTTTGAGATGTTTTATGAAAGGACAGAATGTTTTTTTCTTTTACCCTTAATGTCTTAAGTATAAACATGACTTAGAAAAAACATAAAATAAGTAAGCAAAAAAAAAAAAAGCAAGACTTAAACCTTTTTCTTTTACACTCTGTTGGTTGTTTGCTTACCATCAGCAGAATGTGAATGACTGAATGCAGTGTAAAGAGCTTTGGAGTACTCAGGACTAGATAAAATGCAAATATAGGCCATTTACCATTTACTCTTTTTTATAGGAATTTTCGAGAAATCTATGCTCTAATTAGTGGGGCAACTAATTCTGTTAAAAACAATTTCTTAATGTGGGTGTTTTTCCTCTCTGAACAAGTGTCTTCAAATTAAAGTTTTGATTTTTCTGAAATTTTCAGTGACAATATGCAACTGCTCCACATGTGCCAAAGTGTGTGGGTGTTGTATGTCAGACTTTTCCAAGTAACTGACCTAAAGTATTCAGGTCTCTATTTTCTCAAAACAGTCTTTTTCTTAGTATTCGAAATAACACTCATAATAGTCACACAAATGAGTAATTTTCTCTCCTTTCAGATTTTTGCCTCAGATTTAGTTCAACCACTGAAATTGCTAATGTAGTCAAATAAAAACAAGACATATCTCATGGTTCCAGGGCTCTGGCAGAGGACTTGGTATGGATCTACTTCTGACTGGATGCCCTGTTTAATGGCTGTGTGTGTGTGTGTGTGTGTGTGTGTGTGTGTGTGTGTGTGTGTGTGTGTGTGTGTGTGTGTGTGTGTGTGTGTGTAGAATGAGGGGCCAATGCAAAACCCACAACAGATTGAAACTTGGCATCGGTTTTCTGCTTTTCTGTGCTGGACTCAGGAGTCTTTCAAGTCAATTCCATGGTTTTCTATTCTGTCAGGGACATTTGTTCATGCAATACCATCTTGCTCTTTGATATTTACCTACCATTTGACAAATCCCACATATGCCTTTTTGCATAGAAAGGAACATGGGAAATATCATTCTTTTTTGACATATAAGAAGCTTCTTTGATGTACTCTTTAGGTAGGTGACTCTGAAGAGTTTGTAAAAATAAGGAACCTTTTTTTTCTTTTAAAAATTAAGACAGTGTTTTAAGTTTGAAAGAAGCACTTGCACCCTTGTCTTATGGTTTTCTTATATTTTTTTTTTCTGTTTTTGTCACACTTAAATGTTTGAGATCATCAAACAAATTTAATGCCAGATGAAAATAACCAGAGTAAATATAAAATGAAGGTAGCAAGTGAGGATTTTATTTAGGGAAAAAGTTATCCAAACCAACTTTGCCTAATGTGAAAAAGTTGCTGTACACTAAAGATAACTAATCTTAAGTGATATCAGTGAAATTTTGGTCTGGACTTTGACTTGGCCATCCCAAAATCTTTATTTAGTTGTTTTTTAACCAGTCAGAGGTGGATATGCTGCTGTACTTGGGTTATTTGTTCTGCTGTATAACCCAAGCATGGTTGGTCTTAAGGTTACAAACTGATTATAATTCTGGTTAACCAACTCAATTCCACATTCCTCTGGACTGGAGAATGTTTCACAACTACACAGTATTCATGTTGAAATATTCATGTTGAATATTTTTTTTCTATTCTTTATTCTGTTTTTATAAATATTTTATATTTGTGTGCATCTGTTTTTCTGTTATTGCCTGTCACTGCCACTTTGCTGCTGTTGCACAGAAATTTCCCCATCGTGGGACAATAAAGGATATTTCTATTCTATTCTATTCTCTGTGCTTCAGCGCACAGACCAATGCACATTTACATCTACATGTGACAATAACTAAGGAAATTTACTGTTTACAATCAATGGGCTGTATCCCATTTTTTAATTTTTATTTTATTTTTCTCTCTGTGTGCAGGGCCAGCCCTAGCCACCTTGGCGCTCTGGGTGAGATTTTATGTGCCGCCGCCCTTCCATCATTCCACTGATTTACATTCACATACACTCAACACTTTTATTTTTTTTATTGAGAAAAAAAAGTTCACCAAAACGCAAAATATTTGTAAACCGAAAACATTCTAAATATTCTGACCTGATCAAGTAGAGGATATGGCCAGTTAGCAGGATTTACTCCTGCACTCCTTATTTCTGGTGCATGGATGAGCTCCTGTGAGGTGGAGAGGCAACAGGCGGAGCGCTTAGTGGGTTTGCAGAAGGCCCTGGGGAGGGATTTAAATATCGCAATAATGCATCTGAAAATAAAAAGAGAAGTATGATTCCAGAAACAAAAGTAAAAACATAAGAAATGTGTCAAGCAATACACTTCAATAATATATGGGAATGCGAAGTTGACAATAATGTGTACTGTTTTGTTGTGAGCTAGCACAGTTGACTTCTTTTTGCTGGTCTACAGTTTTTCTTGATTGCTTTCACCTGCTTAAACTGGGATCCACTCAGCTTCATCATCACTATCTCAGCAGTGCAGAAGACACATTTTACGAACGTGTTAACCATTTCTCATTGGTTTGACACACCTTCCTCACCCTTTTGCAATACAGTTAAAGCAAATGTCATTCAAGCAGTCCATACTGCATTGTTTTAACCGTGGTAACCAAACAGAAATTATTTAATCTTTATTTTCTTTACTTCTTATTCTCTGATAGATTTTTTTGTTTACATTTACAGTATTTTCTGTAATATTTACAGTATTTCAATTTTCATCTACAGTTTTAAAAAATGTCATGGAATCAATAAAAAATGGCATCAAAGCATTTTTGATTCCATATCCAATTTTTTGGAAGAAGGAAAATCTGACACAGCCTAGAAAGATAACAACAGCGACAAGCAAGGGTTCACTGAGTGCTGTATTTTGTTCTCCATTATTTGCAAGTTGTGTTGTATCAATGCAACATTTGTTTTTGTTTGATATTTTAAATATTTTTGCCACAGTTACAGCCTAATGCAAACAAAATGTGTCACTTTGACCATGAGTGCTGTTGTTTAGGCCTGTTTGTCATGAACATATGGAGTTTGAGTTGACTGAATGAAAGCAATTAAGAAAAACTGGCTAGGCTACATGTTTGGCTAGCCAGCCTAGCTGCTACACTACACTGCTAAATAACTAAGGCAACAGGTACATTCTGTGTATACACACAGAATGTTTGAGCTTTCATCAGCTGATCTGATGACAGAACACTACCTCCTGTTCTCCAAAACAGGATCTTTGAGACTTCATGGTTGTGTCAAAATTCTTGGGTGTTTGGGGTTTGGCTTTGATTGTTTTTTTTGTGGGCAATTTCTGCTGCATACTTTCTGCCATATTAGTTCTTTCCTTGAGGTCTATTTTCATAGTTTATTGTTGTATTTCCCTTCCTGAATATTTATTTCATTTAGATTTTTTTTCTATCATCGTCTATTGTGTTTTTATTTGAGTTATCATCTTGCCATATTCTGTCCAGGTCTCTGTATTAATACTCAAATGATCTTCCCATATAGGTTCATTCCTTTGTATTTAGTTTCTTAGTTTATTCTGGCATTTTGTTCTTTTTGCATTTCGATTTAGTTTCCTTCGATTATTGTCTGCCTTTCTTTTATTTAGTATGTCCTCTTTAGCTTCGCTCATGTTATTGGTCTGCCTCCTGTTTCTATAGTATTCTTGCTCACCAGTAATCTTAACTCATATCATTCACGTGCTGCCTCATCATCCCCATGTGTTTCCCCTAATCTGCCACTTATATAAGCTCTTGAGTTTCATTGTTCAGCATGCCCTGATTGACATAGTTCTTTGTTCAGTTTGATGGCCCATGTTTCCTGTTCCTGAGTCTTGTTAAATAAATTTCTCAATAATACCTCTTGTCAATGACTGTCTGCACACTGACTCTGTCACTTCACGAAACTTGACAAACTGTCCACCTGTGTGCGAGCAGAGCATGCTGGTTATGGGCCGTGAGCAACCATGAGCATTTTTTGCCACCTGTACAATGTGGGTCTGTAGGGGGAGAATATCACTAGGGAAACACAGAGTGACGTAAAACCTGTTACAAAATCTGAAAAAGTCCAGTATGCACTGTACACTTGCAAAAAGTCTTGATGCGCTGAGGGGTAAAATTTAAAAGTGCTGGTACTACATACTGGTGTATACTGGCCCATGTAAAGCGCTGATGACAAGCAGCTCTGAACGAAACTCTGAACAAGCCCCACGCTGTGATTAGCTGCAAAGAGGTCGCAAAAGACCTTTTGGCACTGCAGTACCCGGCCTGGGCCAGCTTGTCCCGTTCTGATTTCACCCAGTCCCAGCACATTCTCTGAAGCCCTGAAAGCTGTGGTTCCATTCGGGGTGGTCAGATGGGACTGGTTTGAAGTCAGCTGTTGACTGGTTTAGTGGCTGCGGGCGGGTACAGAGATGAGTAGTCTTCCAGATCTCTCAGTCAGAGGTTGCGTTAGACTTTCTTGATGTCCGTTATTTTGACTGTAAAAAAAAAAAAAAAAAAAAATCCCCTCATAATCTATTTTTACCAATTTTTAAAATGATAATGATGACATATTCAGCTGCATTTAATTTTCATTTGGTTTACTTAATATTTAACAAGTTGAATGGAGAATCCACATCGTGGCATCATACATCAAGCAGATGAATAAGTAACTTTTTCTGCAAACTGACAAAAACCACTGGCTGTGGCCCCAGAAACTACATATAAACAATGTAATTAAATGATTTAACTGAAATAATGCTCATCTGCTTGTACTTAATCAAATGTCTCAGTGTTTTGAAACTGACCCAAACTGGGCCTGTTCTTGCCTGCAGTTATCACAGACTTTGCAGTTTCCACCACATACCAACAGCAGTAGCGCACCTTGCCCCTCAGGAAGACAGACAGCATTACCTTCTGATTATGTCATTTTACTCTGTTTATGCAGCCAACGCTTCTTGCAAATGATCGAGAGTAAAAAATTTAAAACTTTACTTAAATAAATGTAAGACCTCGGATAAAAATCTGGGTGTTTTTCACTGTTTAAATTTTTATTTTCAAATTTTAGACTTTTTTTTAGACTTTTTAAGACCCCGTGGAAACGCTGTATATGACACAGCACCAGAGTACAACGCATGCTTAGTTCCATGCAGAAAATTTCTGTTTCATATTTTTGTCTCCACTGTTCCGTTCTGTAAACGTCCACTGATGTGCTACCTGCTTGTAAAAAAAGGAGAATACACATTCAGTTTCCTGCTCTGCAGCCATCAGAGCTTCAGACTCTACTGTCTTGTTACCACCTAAATGCAAGTCATAGCTGTTGTCATGCTCTCCCAAGTGACTCACACCCTGTCACTGGCAGAGCTCTCTCTCCCTCATCCGGTTCTTGTGATCTGTCCAAACTGGCCAGGGACATTCCATAAGGCTCGATCAATAGGTGACATTTGGAAGAGGCGTTCCCTGTTTACCTGCTGTCGTCTCGATACTGGCAGATTGACTCAAAACAGACAAATAGCCTGGTTCTGGCAACATTTTTTTCTTTATAGTGGCATATCTGTCTCTCCTGCCCTTGTCCCAGTTTCTGCTTTCTTCCCTTTCCCTTTCCTCACTCTTCCTTTCTTGGCTTGTTTCTAAGTGATAGAGCAGAATGAGGAGCTTAGGAGCATTATCCTAAAGCTGTTCTTTGTTTCAGCTTTTGCTCTTTGTTGAAATAAGTTTTTAAAGGTAAACAAGAGGCAGTAATTGAATGACAGCACAGAGGAAAAAAATCAATGTTAAGCCAAAGAAAATTGAGAGTTAAACCAGTCAACTGCCTTGGCAGACATTGATAGAAAGCATTACTTTGATGCAGAAGTTTTGCTGTACTTTACCTCATTTTACCTTATATTTATATTTTATGAACCTTTTTTAGGGTTACATCTGATGGAGTTAGCATCTAATTTCATAAGATTCATATTGAAGGACAGCAAAGAGGAAAAAACATCAATCAACTACAGTTATTAAAATTGGTTGAAAAGAATAAAAAAGGGAAATTTGAGGATTATGAAAGTTGTGATATTTTCGGAAAGCTTTGTGAAGAAATTTGTTTAAAATTCACCTTAGTAGGTCTGAGTAGGAAGGTTTTTGACTGACTATTCTTCACCAAATTGGGCTGGTGATTTTGGCAGCAAGCAGAGGACAGAGAGAACCACAAGTTTTTTTTCACACAGTATTTGTGTCTAACTTGTGCAAAGAAAAGGTTGTCCTCATTAAACCACAGCTGTTCATATTTGGTCATTCAAACAGAGGCAGCTCAGCTGTGCTTGCAAACAGCAGAGCAGTGTTGTGGAAGAAACTGAGTAACAGTCATTAGTTAGAGCAGCATGTTCTGTGATGCCAGACCTTCCTTACACACAGACTATTTTGGCACAATGGCCTCTCGTGGCTTTAAGTTATTAGAATCAGAATGTTTTATTGTGAGGGAAATTATTTTGATACAGTGGTGCCATTTAATTGTAAAAATGAAAAAAAAAAATAAAATAAAATAAAAATATAAAATGGAGCCTTGGTGTAAATTCAATCTAGAAGACTCTTCAGCCTCACCTGCATCATCCATCCTTCTCGTCATGCACCTCAGCTGCAGCACATCAGTCCACGCCTCGTTGTAGCCAATAAGCGTGCAAGTCCCCTTTTATAAGGCCTTCCATCCATGGCCTCTTCAGCCAAGCAACAAGCAAGCAGGTGTGCAACCCTGTCATATCAGACTTTCAGTCAGATAATCAGCAGGCTCCCTGCTCCTTATCCTGCTTGCAGAAGCGCCCGCCCAGCCGTGCGTTCGGATCCCCCCCCTCCTCCTTCTATCGCAGCTCAGATCCAGGGGAATCTCTCCCAGCTCCAGCCTTGGCTCGTTCGAGGTGTCTTCCTTCCTCCACTACCATTTCTGTCTCACCTGGCCTGGGTATTCCTCCGCCCTGGCTCCAAACCGTTCAGCTGCTGCGGCTTTCCTACGCTGATCTCCGCTTCCGGGGCGGCAGTCCTCTTCATCTTCTCATCCTTACCACCGATGCTCCGCTCATCTCCTTCATGGTCCATCGCTCCAGATCATCTTGCAACACACCTTCAAGAGTATATCCCCACCGGCCGCCACGTCTTCACCTCCACTCTCTTCCGCATGGTCCAGCTCACAGCTCGCTCCATAGCCCCCCTAGGAGTCAACCTCTCCAACACCCACCCAGCTGTATTTGTATAAGATGTACTCACTCAAGGCTCATTCATATGTCGGAATATGACAAGAACACGAGCTTTTTCGCTATGCATTTATCCTGCCCTCCTCTCCCTTCCCTGTTGGTCAGTTTTTCACTGAAATCAGTCTTCAGGAACGGGATTTGCTCTGTTTATCCAGAGACTAACTCGACGCATGTCTAGATCATTGGCGGCCTCCGTCTCGCATTTGGCAGATCCCCTTTTTTATCAGCATCATTATGTTTTCGCCCATAAGCTGCTGCAGTGCTCTTTTAATTGGGCATTGGTTTAGATTAGTCTGCTTTTAACACTGAAATCCTTATCAAGCTCATTCAAGCAGTTTCTCGCTCTCTTTGTGGTGCGTTGTCGTCAGAGTGCCATTAAAACATAGCGCAGTGACCAATTACGGAACAGGCCATAGCCATTGCTTTTCTGTCCAAAGGCATCATCAAAATCAAGCATATACATATATATATATATATATATATATATATATATATATATATATATATAAATAAATTTCCCTTCTCACCCTCCACGGGTGGTCTATTCTCAACCTCGGAGCTCGGGTCCTCTACCAGAGGCCTGGGAGCTTGAGGGTTCTGCGTAGTATCTTGGCTGTGCCAAGAACTGCGCATTTCTGGGCTGAGATGTCTGATGTTGTTCCTGGGATCTGTTTTAGCCACTGCTCCAGTTTGGGGGTGATTGCCCCGAGGGCCCCGATGACCACAGGCACCACTGTGGTCTTCACCTTCCAGGCCTTCTCCAGTTCCTCTCTGAGGCCCTGGTATTTCTCCAGTTTCTCGTGTTCCTTTTTCCTGATGTTGCAATCGCTTGGTATTGCTACATCCACCACAACGGCTTTCTTCTGTTGTTTATCCACCACCACGATGTCCGGTTGGTTCGTCATTACCATTTTGTCTGTCTGGATCTGGAAGTCCCACAGGATCTTAGCTCGGTCATTCTCCACCACCTTTGGGGGTGTGCCCCACTTTGATCTCGGGGCTTCCAGTCCATATCCTGCACAGATGTTTCTGTACACTATGCCCGCCACTTGGTTATGACGTTCCATGTACGCTTTCCCTGCCAGCATCTTGCACCCTGCTGTTATGTGTTGGACTGTCTCAGGGGCCTCCTTGCACAATCTACACCTTGGATCTTGTCTGGTGTGGTAGATCTGAGCCTCTATTGCTCTGGTGTTTAGGGCCTGTTCCTGTGCAGCCAGGATGAGTGCCTCTGTGCTGTCCTTGAGTCCAGCTTTTTCCAGCCATTGGTAGGATTTCCTGATATCAGCCACTTCAGTTATTTGTCGGTGGTACATCCCATGTAGGGGCTTATCCTCCCATGATGGTTCCTCCAGCACCTCATCCTCTGGTCCCCATTGTTTGAGACATTCGCTGAGCACATCGTCGGTTGAGGCTTTGACCTTGATGTATTTATGGATCTTGGATGTTTCATCCTGGACAGTGGCTCTCACACTCGCTAGTCCTCTGCCTCCGTCCTTACGGCTAGCGTATAGTCTCAGGATGCTGGATTTAGGGTGGAACCCTCCATGCATGGTTAGTAGTTTCCGAGTTTTAACATCCATGGTCTTTATCTCTTCCTTTGGCCAGCTTATTATTCCTGCAGGGTATCTGATTACTGGCAAGGCATAGCTGTTTATCGCATGGATCTTGTTCTTGCCATTGAGCTGGCTTCTCAGGACTTGCCTTACTCGTTGGAGGTATTTGGCTGTGGCTCCTTTCCTTGTGACCTCATCGAGGCTGCCATTTGCTTGTGGTATTCCCAAGTACTTGTAACTGTCCTCAATGTCTGCTATTGTTCCCTCTGGGAGTGAGACCCCTTCTGTGTGGATGACCTTCCCTCTCTGTGTAACCATCCGACCACACTTCTCTAGTCCGAATGACATCCCAATGTCAGTGCTGTAGATCCTGGTGGTGTGGATCAGTGAGTCGATGTCTCGTTTGCTCTTAGCGTACAGCTTGATGTCATCCATGTAGAGGAGGTGACTGATGGTGGCTCCGTTCTTGAGTCAGTATCCGTAGCCAGTCTTGTTGATGACTTGGCTGAGGGGGTTCAGACCTATGCAGAACAGCAGTGGGGACAGAGCGTCTCCTTGGTATATGCCACATTTGATGGACACTTGTGCAATTGGCTTGTAGTTGGCTTCAAGGGTGGTTTTCCACATCCCCATCGAGGCTGCAATGAAGGCTCTTAGAGTCCTGTTGATGTTGTACATCTCTAAGCATTCAATGATCCAAGTGTGTGGCATTGAGTCATAGGCTTTCTTGTAATCAATCCAAGCCGCGCACAGGTTGGTGTGTCGGGTTTTGCAGTCTCGGGCGACTGTTTGGTCTACCAGGAGTTGGTGTTTGGCTCCTCTGGTATTTATGCCGATGCCCTTCTGTGCTGTACTCATGTATTTATCCATGTGCCCACCTATCTTAGCTGCTATGATGCCTGACATGAGCTTCCATGTTGTAGAGAGACAGGTTATTGGCCGATAGTTGGATGGGACCGAACCCTTTGAGGGATCCTTCTGGATCAGGATTGTGCGCCCTTCAGTTAACCATTCAGGGTGAGTCCCACTTTGTAGCAGCTGGTTCATTTGAGCTGCCAGTCGCTCATGGAGGGCAGTGAGTTTCTTTAGCCAGTAGGCATGGATCATGTCAGGACCTGGTGCTGTCCAGTTTTTCATACCTGAGACTCTTTCTTGGACATCTGCCACTGTGATAGTTACTGGGGCTTGCTCAGGGAGGTTGCTGTGGTCATCTCGTAGAGAGATTAGCCACTGTGCATTGCTGTTGTGGGTCGCCTCCCTTTCCCATATGCCTTTCCAGTACTGTTGGGTCTCCAGCCTTGGTGGGTCTGCTCTGTTGTTATTACCCTGCCATTGAGAGTACACTTTAGCTGGTTGGGTGGAGAAGAGCCGGCTTCATTAAAAAAAAAAAAAAAAAAAAATATATATATATATATATATATATATATATATATATATATATATATATATATATATATATATATATATATATGCTGCTTCTCCATGTGTGGTTCCGGGGTTGCAGAGTAGACTTGAACCAGAAGACCTAGTGAAGGTTGATTTGACATCAGGACTTTAACGTATTGCTGGTAAGCCGTTCAGGATTTATAAACTAATAATATTTTGATATTAAGTTCAGATCTTGTTTGATCCCACACAGTCATGTGGTTCCAAGATAGTTGTCTGACTATTAAAAAAAAAAAAAAAACAAAAAAAAAAAAAACCCTTTGTAGTCTTTTTGGACTAACAGAATCTTCATGGCATGTGTAGATGCACTCAAATTTATATTGTTTCAAGAGTCCTCCTACTCTAAATGGCATCTCATAAGTGAGGCAGCTGCATTAACTGTCAGATGCTCGGGCAACTTGCCTTTTTGTCATTCTGTATTGTTTGGACTCTTTGCTTATGTCCTTTCTCTGTACTGATTTCTTAATCTTCCCTCACTTTAGTTGATTTCCAGTTGAGTTCTTTACATTTAGCATTTATTTGCCCTCATCCCAGTTTATTTCCTGGGTTGGTTCAGGTTTTTTGTGACTTGGATTTATTCTTCGCCCTTGGTATAGTCTTCTTTTTTCAAGTGTATTCCTTCTGTTTAGATTCTTTTAGGTCCTGGGTTTATTTATTTAGAGTCAGTATTTCTGTTTAGGTCTCCCTTGTCATCTTTGTTTAGTTCAGTCAGCCTGCCATTCACGTCACGTCCCCAGCTGCTAGTCATTTAACTCATCAAGCCTCACTGGCTCTCTTCCCAGGTGCAGTCAGCTCCCTAATTCCTCTGTTTTCTCCACTCCCTCCTCTGTATAAATACCTGCTCAGACTCTCACTCCTGGCTGGTTCCTACTGTTTTCTTCGCTGCTGCACGCTGCTGTTTTGTTCCTGGATTCCTACATTTTGTTCTGCGCTGACACCTTGCATTCTCTGTGGTTTTTGTAAGTTGTTTAATAATAATAATAATAATAATCTACTCACTGCCTCTGCTGTCTCTGGATTTGGATCCTATAACCAACCACTGCACTATGACACTTTCACTATTGCTTGACTCATGATGCCACTGCTTTACCCCTCTGGTAGCTGTTCCCGCAGTGCAAGCTCCTTGCAAATGAAATATTTTTGCTTTAAATATCTCAAACATGCTCTCGGGTCACTCTTTATGGATCTGATGAAGGCTTAGTTCTAAATGCTGTTAGAAAGTTCTCCATCATGGTGAACGCAAATATACATTTAAATCTATTAAACTGGGTTTCATAGGGCCTTACTCAGTCTGTGATGCAGTCAATTGTAAATTGTTTTAAAGCTCATTCTTTGAGCTGGTGTAGGGACTTAAGAGCTAGGGTGTTGTGCTCCCTTTTTCCTGTTTTAGGGAGCTCATTGAACAGCATCGATCTGGGTCAGGTGCAGCTGTCTGACTAAGGCAGACCTGTGAAGACACTTTGTAGTAATCAATGTGACTCAAGATAAATGCTTGAATGAGTTTAAGATCTTCAGAACTCTAAAAGACTGTGGAAACCCATTGTGACTTATATTAATTAAGGTACATCCTTTTTCTGATTATTTCTCCATCTCTGTTTGGGTTACCTGTCTTACCCTACCCTGCATAATGGCAAATAGAAAATTTGGGATTCTCTATGAATAATGATGTGAAACCCCAGTTTCAGTCTCAGGTTTAAAACATTTGTGTGTAAATTGCTTGTTTTTTGGATGGCAAAGTTAAAAAAAAACAAAAAAAACCAAAACCCTTTTGCCTCTGAGCCTGGGTCCAACTTGAAAATAGTTATGACAGTTTTATTAAGTTTTCAAACTGTTATAGAACATGCAGCATTTGAGAATGTTGACAGCCTTTTGGAAATCTTAAAGCTAAAGTAATGATCTACACCATGTGTCAAACTCAAGGACTGGGGGCCAAATCCAGCACATCATTGCTTTTTATAAATAGAACTTTCAAGATAAGTTGTGTTTTTTAAATGTTTGAGCAATCAAATTAAAGCAGTTTTTATCTGTATAATGCCAAATTATATTAATATGAAAAGATGTTCAATATTTAATTTTTAAGTACTTATTGAATACAGAGACAGCTGTTTACTAATTCATCAGTTTATGGGTAGTTTTATCAATACATACTGGCACAACCAGCCCTCTGAGAATATTCATGAACTTGATATGGCCCAAAATGTAAATGAGTTTGATACCCTTGATCTACATTCTTCAGGAAACAGACCCCAGTTATATTAAATAGAATTACTAATATAAGATTAAGCTCCTCCTCCTAGTGTCACAATACCTTCCCCACAGCTTTATTTAGGAAAAGTTTGCATGCCATTGCGTCTGCTCTGATTCAAATGGTGAATTTATATCAGGTATTTTTCCACAGGTGTTAAAAAGAGCAGTTATCAAACCACTGATAAAGAGCAATCTGGACAAGATAAAATTGCAGAATTACAGGCTTATTTCCAACCTTCCATTCATCAACAAGATTATTGAAAAAGCTGTATTTCAGCAGTTAAACAGCTTCTAAACGATGATCAACCACTTTGCTTTTCTTCAGTCTGGTTTCCGTGCTCACCAAAGTACTGAGACGGACCTTCTCAATGTGTACAATACCAGCTGCATAAATGCAGACTGGAAGAACCACAGTGCTGGAACTGTTGGCCCTCCATGCAGGATGCAACACTTTTGACCATGATATGTTATTGGAGCAACTGGTTAGCTGTGTTCGACTTTCTGGGACAGTACTTGACTGGTTTGAGTCATACTTAAATTGACACGAAGAAGTCCCTGTTCTTTAACTTTTCACCAGGGCTTAGATAAATCAAATGCAGGGTACCTCAAAGTTCCATCTTCTTTTAATATCTATGTGCTCCCGCTAGTTCAGATTATAACAAGTAACAGAAGTTACCATAACTACAAAGATGGTACACAGCTCTACATTACAATGTCACCAGGTAACTTTGATTTATTCTTTGCATCTACTCAATTATTAAATTGGTTCAAAGTGTAAATATGACATAACTTTCTCCAGCTGAATATAAACAAAACTGAAGTAATTATTTTTGTACCAAAATGGGAACAATCAAAAGTCAGCACACAGCTACTGTTATTACTGCTAGACATGGGTGATCAGGCCTGAAATCTTGGTATAGTGATGGACTCAGACCTAAACTCTCAGAAACACAGTTAGAAAGTTGGCCTATCACTAGAAGAACACTTTTGGATTAAAGGACTAATGTCCCAGCAAATCTATCGAAACTCATCCATATGTTTATCTTTAGTCAAATTGGTTACTGCAACAGTGTTTTTACAGGTTTGCCTAAAAAGTCAGACAGCTGCAGCTGATCCAGACCGTCATTGCTCACTTTCTCACCAAAATCAGGCAAATGGAGCGCATCACCCCAGTTC
The DNA here is from genome assembly GCA_014839685.1 of Anableps anableps. Taxonomy (NCBI): domain Eukaryota; kingdom Metazoa; phylum Chordata; class Actinopteri; order Cyprinodontiformes; family Anablepidae; genus Anableps; species Anableps anableps. The sequence continues at coordinate 2,233,209 of CM026065.1, forward strand.
TAAAGTCCTTCCACTAGCTCCCTGTAGCTCAGAGAATAGACTTGTTAGTTTATAAATCACTGAATGGCTTTGCATCAAAACATGGAGAAGCAACTTTCAGTTTTTATGCTCCTGGAACAAACTTCTAGAAAACTGCAAATATGCTGAAACACTGGGTTCCTTTTTTAAATCAAGGTGTAAACCCCATTTCTTTAGAGTTGCTTTTGTTTAATAACAAATATCATCAATTGTAGTCTGTTTTCAATTTTTTTTCCTCTCCCCCTCCCCCCAATCATGTAAAGCACCTTCAATTCCCCTGTTGCTGCAGTGTGCTATAGAAATAAACTTTCCTTGCCTTGAAGACAGTCTAAAATCCATCCATTCACTTTCTATAAACAGGTCCCAATTTGAATAATAGTCTTGCGTCTTCCAATATTATGATTCTGTAAGAAATTAAAATCTACTGAAACTGACATCAGTAGTTCAAAACCTTACAAAAACCAGAGCTCTGTGAATAGTAAATCTCTAGCATAAACATTAAAGTCAAGGTTATTTCAGCAATGAATTCTGAAAACCAAAGAACATCAATAGACATGTTTCCACTTCGGGAATCATTTTTAAGAAATCAAGACCCAAAATGTTTTCAGGCGTTATTTGTCCCCTCAATGGCCATAGCAGCTGCCAGGGTAAAAAAAGATGTATTGACATGTTAGAAGTGATGGAAGCATTTCTGAGGATAGATGTGCAGTAGTGGGATCAAGAGGTTTAACATATTTACTGTAACAGTCACATACATTCAAAGTTTAAGAAGGTTTTTAATTTAATTTAGTTTCAGAGTGTTACCACCTGAAAAGAATCAGAACATAGTGGGTGTTGCTTTAGAACCCATTAGGAGTTGTAATCCTGACCACAGAGCTCTCCACTTTACCACACATGCACTAAAGGTGGAACTCTGGGATTGCAACATTAATTCCAATCATACATAAATATAGAATGAAAATGCTGCAAAAATAACTATAGTTCATTCACTTAAAATTCACAGCATTTTACTTTTGCCTCAAACCCCCCCTCTCCCCGCCCCCACTCCCAGTTACTTGGGGGATGTCAAGTTCTGCACAATTCATTTTGCAATCTAACAAGTAAGCTATTGCTGCTGTACAAATGGAAGTTACTTCCAGGTTACAGAGAAATGAGGAACAACAGTACATGTCCAGCAGGAGTGGAAATCTTTTACCATCTCACAATTTGATTCCAATTTTTTTTTTTCCCTTTTCGATTCAAAAGGCTTTCTGCTTTAATCTACAGGTGGGCAAGGGATCCTCATGATCTACTCCAGTCTGTTTTGCATGGCAGAATGACAAATGGAGACAAGTGTCTCTATTCCATTTAATAAGTTTTAAATATTAATCCATGGTTTGTTGGAATTACTCCCTCCCTCCATCCTCTTTTGCTTTAATGAAACATTCACAGAGAGTGCCACACCTTTCTGACAGGAGACAGCCTCCTCCGTGGACAATGGCGTCGCAATTTCCATCCAGACATTTTTAGCCATTTGACAATCTGTGTTCTTTAGAAGAATGACAAAAATGTACATAATTCCTCACCTCGTCAGATAATCGTTCCATATTCATGTCACCTGTTGATATAAAAAACTGATAATGGAAGTGGACTAGTTAAAGTGAAATATCAACATTGTTGTCAAAGTGCATTTCTGCATGAAATACGGTAACAAACTTCTGACCAATCATTGTGTACAGTATGGCGTACCTTGGCTTAACTGTAGCTTGGCTCCATTAATTTGTGGTGGCCCTGAAGTGCTTAATCTTCATTTTGCAAATCTTGCACACGGTGAAGCTCACGTCAAGCTCAGTTGCCTGGGAATTAAGTGGGGAAAAAGAGTCCAAATCTTTGCCTTCAACGATGACGGGGCTGGTTAAATGTTACTTTTTCATTTTTTTTGTTGTTTCCTCTTTGATTTGGTGCTTTCCATGCATGTGAACGTTCCAGTACTGAATTTTCTTTTTTGAAATGCATTTCAGGACATTTTAAATTGATTCTGCATTGAAGTAAATGAGAATCCTGATTCTTATATGAATTTTGTTTTTACCTCACCCCTAATGTCCTGGCTATAGTATTTTCTCCAAAGCAGCATCATTTCTACAGGCAGTGAGAGGAGGGATCTTTTTGCTGTGACTTGACTAATTTACATAAACACCATGTACCTCTAGCCCACAGTGGAAACGGACACAGTAAACATCCTAGGAAAACTTAAGGGTTGAGAGTAATTAAGTACAGTGGGGTAAAGGTTCAGCGTTGCAGAGTGGAAGTGCACCAGAAGAAGATATGTCCTACTATTTTAATAGGGACTATGTGAAAATGAGAATTTTATCTGAAGAACTGAGTTTACAGCAGGAAGATGCAGAAGTCAAAGGTGAGAAATTATTGTAAAGCTTTTCACTATTGCTAAGCTGAACTAGCAATCAATAGTTTCAGTTTCGATGAGGTGGCTGTAGATATGTTTTGAGGAAAACAGAATGCTCAAAAGTCTAAAATTCTCCAGAGGAAGAAGGAATCAAGCATGAAAGGAAAGGAATTTTCCTCACTGGATTGCAATATTTCAGCTGTTTTGTTTTTTTTTTTTTTTTTTTTTTTTTTTTTTTTTTTTTCAAAAAACACCCCATGAGAGGACTAGACATGTTTCCTAACAGACTTTAAAAAGATCAATAACAGTTTGATCTATGTTCACCCAATTAACAGGTCCTGGCTGTGGTGTGCTGGATTTGTAACAAATCCCTATGGCCCAGCACATTATTGGACTGTTCCACACTTTAAAAAATCCATACCAATATTCCCAGGTCTGTCTCTTTACTAACCCCTTCTGTATGCTTGGATTTCAAGGTTCACATGGGAAAATGGTGCACGCATGTTTAGGGACAGGGCTCAGTGCCCTAATCATTCTGTCAGCCAGGCTGAAATACAGCGACGACTTTATTTCTCTCAACCACTGAGGCCTGGACCTTACACAGCAAGTCCTGAATGTCCTGTACTGCTCATAACAAACTAACCAGTTTTCTTCTCAATATAATCATACTTGTAGTGCTATGGTCTTTCAGGTGTGGCGGCTGTAAAACTCTGTTTACACATTACTTCAGTGAAGGTTGACCAGTGGTGGAAAATGTATTCCTTGAGGTACTGTGGAATTCTGTTGAGGAGGCATAAGCATTATCCTTTTACTTGTATTTGTTTGAAAGGGGAAACTCCGTATTCTTCAACATAGGTACTTCACTCAGCTGTCACAGTAAGCCAAATGGGCTGTAGTTCCTGGCAGGTTTACACCCATAGTATATTGAATCTCTGTTTTTAAAAAAAAAAAAGTTCATCCAACTCCAATGTTAAATCTTTATAGTAGTCAATCTGTAAAAAAATCTTTACACCACTGGTTCCTACAGGTTTATGAAACCAGATCCTTTCAACTTTTTGAGCTGCAGATGACCAAGGTTGGGAACATTGACTTGTTTTGTGTTGTAATATACCAACCACCTGGTCCTGCCTTTTTTTTTCTTGCAATTTGTCTGAGTTTTTATCTTCTGTTAATAAGCTTGAGAAAGTTAAAAGGATTTTTGTGGCTCTGGTGGCCTTTATTTGACAGTAGATTGACAGGAAAATAAGTTATGAGAGGGAAGACATTCAGCAAAGGTCAACGGGCCAGGACTCGAACCTGTGACAGTCACATGGAAGACTTTGTGCAAAGGTCACGCACTCTACCCCTGCGCCAGTCTTAGAGATTTTAACATTTACAGAGATGACCTGTCTTACAATGTAGCATCAGTCATTGTCACTCACAGAGGAGTTTCTTTTTAAACAGCATGTTTACTATGAAATCTACAAAAAGAGGCTGCGAAGCTATCACTCATCACTAAAACATGCAAGGGAAACGTTCTTTGCGGAAATCATACACAAAAACATCAACAATGCTTGTGCCCTGTTTGCCACAGTTGACAAGCTGACAAACACTCCTGTGATTTTACCACCTGAACTCCTCGACCAGGGCCTGCAATGAATTTGCCAACTTTTTTACAGAGAAAATTAAAAAAATTAGAGGGTTAATCTGCACATCCACACATAATCTAGTACCACTGCTATGCCCAAACATAACAAATGCTGAGAAAATGGCTGAATTTCACCAACTCAACCATGACAACTTAGAAGAAATTATAAAACAATGAAGCTCATCCTCCTGCAGTCTTGACATCCTACCTACAACTTTCCTTAAAGTTTTGCCTGTTATTGCCTCTGATCTGATTCAAATAGTAAACTTATCCCTCTCATCTGGTGTTTTCCCCTGGGCTTTAAAAAAAAGCAGTTATCAAACCACTGGTGAAGAAGAATAATCTGGACAAATCACTATTGCAGAATTACTGGCCAATCTCTAACCTTCTGTTCATCAGCAAAATTATTGAAAAAACCGTTTCAACAGTTAAATAGCTTCTTAACAATGATGAACCATTTTGATGTCTTTTAGTCTGGTTTCCATGCTCACCACAGCACTGAGACTGCCTCTGTCAAAGTGTTTAATGATATCCACGCTAATACAGACTGTAGAAGAACCTCAGTGTTTGTTCTGTTGGACCTCAGTGCAGCATTTGACCATGATATATTACTGAAGCGACTGGAGAGCTGGGTTGGACTCTCTGGTACAGTACTCAGTTGGTTTGAATCCTGTCTAAAGAACAGGGATTTCTTTGTGTCAATAGGCAACTTCTCATCGGTGCGGACAAAAGTCACATGTGGAATACCCCAAGATTCAATCCTAGGACCCCTCCTATTTAATATCTAGATGCTCCCATTAGCTAAGATCAGTTACCATAACTATGCAGATGATACACAGCTCCACATTACCATATCACCAGGTGACTTTGAACCCATCTAAGCACTGAACTGATGCTTAGAACAAATCAATGCATGGAGGTGCCAAAACTTTCTCCAGCTGAACAGAAACAAAACTGAAGTTATCATCTTTGGACCCAAAGAGGAATGTTCTAGAGTCAGCACACAGCTTCAGTTATTACTACTAGAAACTAGTGATCGGGCCCAAAATCTGGGTGTAGTGATGGACTCAGACCTGAACCTTCAGAGACACATAAAGACAGTTACAAAGTCAGCCTTCTATCACCTGAAGAACATTTCCAGGATCAAAGGACTAATGTCTCAACAAGATCTGGAGAAACTCATCCATGCATCTTTAGTCGCCTTGATTATTGCAACGGTGTCTTCACAGGTCTGCCTAAAAAGTCAATCAGACAGTTGCAGCTGATCCAGAACAATGCTGCTTGTGTTCTCACTAAGACCAGGAAGATGGAGCACATCACCCCTGTTCTTAAGTTCTTACACTGGCTCCCTGGAGCTCAGAGAATGGACTTCAATATACTTCAGTTTGTTTATCACTGAACGGCCTAGCACCATAATACATTAAAGACCTATTGTCATTGTATCAACCTTCCAGACCACTCAGGTCTTCTGGTTCTGGTCTACTCTGCATTCCCAGAACCAAACATGGAGAAGTAGCATTCAGCTTATATGCTCCAAAAATCTGGAACAATATCCCAAAACAGCCAACACACTGAGTTCCTTTAAATCAAGGCTAAAAACCAACCCGTTTAGAAATGCCTTTGATTTGTAGTAAGTGGAACCTTGAGCAGTATTTTTGAATTATATTTGCTTGATGCTCTTTGCTTTTGATGTATACCTGCTCACTGTTTTTATGATGTAAAGCACTTTGAACTGCCTTGCTGCTGAAATGTGCTATACAAATAAACTTGACTTGACTGGACTTTCTGGTCCTCCACATAAGAAAGGCCATACTTTAGACCAGTGGTCCTGAAAATCCAGGCCTCAAGGGCCAGTGTCCTGCAACTTTTAGATGAGTCTCTGCTTCAACACACTTCAGTCAAATAACAATGTCATCAGCAGGACTCTGGAGAACTTGTCCACACACTAAGGAAATAATTAAACCATTTCAATCAGGTGTGTTATACCAAGGACACATCTAAAAGTTGCAGGACCTCATGGCCTGGGTTTTAGGACCTCGGCTTTAGACCTTTTCTCCTTTGCACATACACACTCACATCTAAGGAGAATTTAGAGAGACCTTCATGCTGCAAGGCAACAGTACTAGCCAAGCAGCAATATTATCAGTGCATCCCTAATTTATTCTATGAAAGGTGCCATACAAATGATTTCTAATTTACTGTCTCTTTTACACTGGATGGTTATCTGGTGTGTGGTTTATTACTAGTTAGGTTTGATGCAAACTTGTGTTGCAAAAGGAATAAAGCATGCCTTGCCTGGGTAGCTATTAAAAGCAAAATCGATAACATGATCAAAGATTTTTATAGTGATTAAAACAAAGGATACTTTTTTTTTTTTTTTTTTTTTTTTTTTTTTTTTTTTTTTTTTTTTTTTTTTTGTTAAACAGACTAAGTTTGCCTTTGACAGGTTCTCTGTCCAGTTAAGCTCAGCACACTTTGTTTTTAAAATGTGTTTTTGGTATCTATTTATTACAGGTGGAGTAATTCAGAGGGTCTTGTATGCATAAGCTGCTGTTTCTTCTTAACTTGGCTTTAAATTTAAGCTATTTTATTAAATATTTTTATTTTCTGTTGACAAATCTTCTGTAGCTCTGTGGGATATCCTGGTTGTTAGTTTCTTTCAGCATTGCCTTGGACATTGCTCTGTCAACTAGCATCTATAGTGATTAACTCCTTAATTGGAACCTTTAATATTAACTTTAAAGTGTGCATATGTGTTTGAGGCTGGATTAAGTTTCTATTTTTATTTGATAAAGCATTGTTCTAATTTTCTTCAGTAAATTGGGTTTAACAATTGTTTTTGTTTTCCTGATAAATTTAATATAGGTTACTTTACTTGCATTAAAACTGCAGTGTGGGACTCTTATAAAAAATGTTATTCCACATATTTGTTGAAACTGTCACTATGTCGTGACAGAATGGTATGAGACATAATCTGTGGGGGGGGGAAATCAGCTCCTTTGCCTTCTCCCAGTGCTATCTAGAAACATCCAATCAGAGCCAGGAGGTGGGTGCTAGCACCGTCAGTTTGCTAACCCCCCACTCGCTGTCTGCTGCACTGCAGCTCGCAGAGACTGTAGTGAATGCTCAGGCTAGTTAGCATGGCCATCGATGACGGCAGATAAATGGTTTTCCTGTAATGGTAAGCAGTTTCTCTGTCAGCAGCGCATTGAGCAGCGAGTAAATGAGGTTGACAGCTAAGACCTTCCTCCTGGCTCTGATTGGTTGGTTTGGGTCAGGAGCGGTGCATTTCTTCAGACGACAATAATGGCTCAGGGACAAGATGGAGGAGAGTGATCTTTTCACAGATTATCTGTCTCACAACAAACTGTCACGACTGTCAGTTTTAACAAATATGTAAAAAAAAAAAAAAAACATTTTTCTATAAACATACAGCTACATACTGCAGCTTTAAATGAATTAATAAATTGATGCCAGGTTCCCTTCATGATTGAGTGCATGTTCACAAGTGATCCATTGACTGGGATGAGCCACTGACTTTCTTTTCTTTATTTGTTGAATCTGTCTTCTCTATTTGGACTACTTTCCCCAGCTGATAAGCCTCAGTCCTCCAGACTTTTAATCCCCTTCCTTGTATGGTTGAGTTTGCTCATTTTAAAATGTCTTTTTAAAAACTAGAAATAATAAATGTAACTTTTGAATTGTGGAACCATGTCTCCTGCCTCATTAATAGTGCAATGAACTTTGCTGGTGCTGTTACTTATTTCCTTGGGTGAAATACCCAAGGTGGCATTGTTGACAACTTTTGACTTCCCTAATTACAGTGAGTTTAAGGGGCAGACCACCAAATAAACAATTTCATACTCTCATGCTGCAACAAAGACAGTGTTTTTGTTTGTTTGTTTGTTTTTGTTTTTTTAAACAGAATAAACGACCCATATAATCATGACAAGTTTTATTTTCCTGAGGAAGATTCATTATGAAGAGCTTATTTAAAACCAGAACTTCCCCAAATCTGCAGAACTTTGTCTCATTAAGTTACCTATTTTAGATTTATAGACTTGAATGCTGCTGTTCCACATAAATAATTTTCGAAGCAGGACAGATGCACCAGGCTGAACTTGAGATAATTTCTCACCTCTTTTGCTTTTGTTTTATCATTTTTCATGATTTGCAATTGTTCAAAGAAGTTCAGTCTTTTTTCAGTAACTACATGTAAAATGATGCTTTTTGTCTACAACATAAAATAACTCTGCAGCTTTATTCTTTTTCTCTCCCTCTCAGCTGCTCTGAGCGCAGCGCTCAAACAGTAGGAGGACAAGTGGACAGGAGGGGGAATGCAAGCGACACGTGAACATCATCCCGCTGTCTCTTTTCTTCCCTTCATCCCCAACTCTCAATGCCATTTCAAGGTCATGTCTAAACACAGGTGTCTGCTAAACATGAGATTGAACCATAATCAGACCTCTGGGAGGTGGGGGACGAGGGAACTATGCAGGAGACTGGAGAGAGGACGGTACAGAAGATTCTTTTTTCCTGGTGCCCTAGCTGTGGTGATTCCTGTGGGTAGAGCATCAGCACCGATTAAGAGCTGACATAAATGCATAAAATGTATAACTATGTGTAGTAAATATATGAATTTCTCTTTTTTTAATTTTTTTTTTTTTTTTTCCAATATTTCAATGTAATAAGATGCACCAGCAGACACATAATGAACTAATGAAATGCAACGTTACTCATTCCATCATACTTCTGGATGATGGCAGGTGTAAAACAGTGTTTGCTATATATTTTGAAAATGTACTAGAACTCACACTGGAAGATTTTATGTTAAAGTTATGGACAAGAAATGTTTTACTCATTGCAAAGTAAATTAATAGTTGGTTAAATTCACATGTTTTGCAGTCTGTTAAATTTAGATGAGCAGTACAAAAAATAAAAGCATAATTCTTGACATAGTTTACTCAAATAATTCAACTCTGTCATTGCTTTGGACACCCACATGTTATGAAATATACACCTCAAGTCTGAAGGGGCTTATAGGGAAAACCCTGTTGTAAATCCTTAAGATAATTTAAATGCAGTTGTTCTTTGAAGTAGAACAATGCCACTTCCCTCAGGAGACCTAATTTTAGCATGAAAACACGGGAAGAGGAAAGGGTTCCCACGCCTCAGCCTTTCAGTCGCTAATCGTCATCCGATGGCTTGAGGTAGAAGGAGTGTATGATTTAGCGAGCATAGGTAAGGATGGATGAACAGAGGAATATGATCCTCAGGAACTTAACCTAGATTCTTATTACTCAACTGAGTGAGGAGGAGAGTTTAACTATTGATGTCTCCAATAAATTTAGTTTAATCTCAAGCTTTCACTGAATTTATGTGAAAAATAAATGTTCATTCTTCAAAGGTGCACTGAAAAGTAAAATTTCTTTATACAGTTGTTGGCCCTCCATTTCTGCTAAAGCGGCCTGATCAAACTGCTTCTCCCAGTATTCGTTGTATTGGACACCACTTTGCTGACATCAGAGGTGAAAAAGGTATCTGGCTTCAGACATTCTTGGCCTTTCTTCAGGGGACACTGACCTGGTTTATTTTTCTTCTAACCTGCTGGGCAGGAAGGAAGACTTAAAACCTTCGAACTAAAAGCTGAAGAGCTTTAAGATCAGTTGTTTGTGAAGCCAGCGATCTAGCTTTAATTACAGCCTAAACTGAGATGTTCATAACCTTTTTTACAGTTCAGTCATACCAGAAGTCTGTGTTCGCCTCATTTGAAATCCAGCAAACAGAACCGTCGGCTTCAACCAAAGCCAAAATGGCTGAATGCACAGCTTGACCTGTTTGGACGTTTTTATGTTCTTCCTTTTTCCCTTTTGGGCCCAGTTTCCCCGGGTCATAGCTTGGACGGACTAAGTTTATTAGTAAGACAGAGCTTTCTTTGTGTCTAGACGGAGAGATAAATGTTATAAATACAATGTTTTAGATATTGTTTCATAAACTTAGTTTAAAAAAAAAAACACACACACATTAAACCAATTTTCCCCTTTTTGGCTTAGTAGTTTAGTTGCATGTGGTAGTGTAGGTGTAGGGTTTACTGGCTGAATATTTAGACTGTAAGGTTGAACTGTTTAGTAAATGCATTTCTTGGGAAAGAAGTTGTTTGTTCTGTTTGCTGTCCAACAGCGTTGCATTCATTCCTTCTTGAGATGACAGACAGTGAATGTTGGCTAATGAATCCTGTTAATCAGGTGGTGCCCTGGCTTGTTTCACTAAAAGAAACTCTAAGTCTATTAATAATTTTAATAACAACTATGAATAGTTACAAAAGCCAAACATTGTTGCACAACATAGTCAGGCAGTAAGACACACTCATTCCCTACTTTTGAACTCATAAATATCAGGTCACACTATTAAATTGCTGTAGACTAATATTCAAAATGAGGTTGATAAAACAATGTGGCAAATTTAAAGAGTGCAAATGTTTTAGAAAGTGACATCTGCTTTATCTTAAGACAAAGGGATCTTTACCCCAAGGTATTTTGCTTTATCAGCTAAAATGTGGACAAAGAGTTGGCACCCAATGTAAGGATGTTAGTCATGTCGTCCTGACACATCTCTTTATGGTTTATATTTCTGTGTGCCTCCTGAAGTGGAGGGCTGTTACAGTAAGTGGTGACATACAAGCTTGCTTTGTCTGCTGTTGAGGAACAGACATGCAGTGACATGAAGTTCTTCATGAAAAATCTTAGCTTCTGTTGTGTCTTACATATTTTATCATCTCGTTCCTATAAGATATGAATTATTAAAGAAGCAGTCAGAATGTTTCACAATATAAAATGAAAAATGTTTGTTTACTCTTTAAATGGGCACCCAGTGTAACCTTGATTGCTAGATCTGATTAGATAAAACAGCAAATGTGATTAATATACAAAAAGAGTTAAAATGCAACATGTGCCAATAAACCATCTGGCAATTGGAACTGGATCATTACTGGTTTGACTTTAGTCAAAAATCTGATCACTTGACAGACAGCAAATGCACCATAATAACAACCAAAGGCAGGAAGCCACTAGACTGGCCAGATTGCACATTAATGCAGCCTCCATGCTGTGAGTGGCATTTTTTTGGTTTAAAAAAAAAAAAAAAAAAAAAAGTCTAAAACAGTTCCGCTCTAAGGGTTTTATGGCAATCTGTGGGGCTGTATGGTCCATTGTGATACTTTGAGGCATTACCCTGAGCTGTCCCTGTGATGTTGACACGCCTCACTGACAGTGCACTCTCTAAAAGCGTGTTTTTTTTTGTTGTTTTTTTTAGTATGCTTGGGTTAATAACACAAAGGAAAGCTGTGAACGCACCATCGATGTTGCTCTTTGCATCAGGGAGGATATTTTGACTCTGCCATCTCTCTGGATGTTCAGCAGGCTCAACAACTGCCAACACAGTTCCATTCTTCATTTTCCACCACCACTGTAGGAAAGGACACCAGTAGACTGAGCGTCATTCATTTGTCCTTAGCACACTAAATATGAATTCCTTTTTTTTTTTTTTTTTTTTTTTTTTTTTTTAATGAAAATTTAGTTTTAGGAAAAGCATGAAAGAAACAGGGCTTTGTTTTTATTTGATAAAATAATTAAAAATGCAAATTGCAAAACCATCCAACCTCCAATCAGAGGGTGGAAAACTTCTGATGTCATTATGGGCCTCCTAATGGTGTGAATTTGCTGATTGGTTTACAAATCAGTTCTGTTGCTATGTAGTATTTTTGCTGTAGGCCTGCTCTACCAATTCTGAAGGCCCTGGGCAGATTAGATTGCTCCTGGCACCGCATAGAGACTGAAATCTGATTGGATGAAACATCGATAATCCACACAGACATGTACGAGAAGTGCCACAGCCAAAAGAGAGACAGTTGGAAGTACATTGATATGATTTAATTAAACATCATAATTTAGGTCGTAGATATGTTAGGTTGGGGTTAGGGATTCTGGTTTTGGCCAGCAGGGAAGGTCTTGCAGGTCCTTGTTGGCCCAGCACTGCAAGATAGATAGCAGAACTCCTGTTCAACTCAAGATTAGCTGTTGTTGGTATAAACATTGCAACAGTTGAGTTGATTCATGTTTGCACTGACCTAAATGAATGCTCCTGATAGAGAGCCTATAAACAAGAAAGATGAACAAAGAATTTTTTTTTTTTTTTTTTTTTTTTTTTTTTTTTTTTTTTGTTATGAGGAAAAAGCCATGCAGCACATGAGTGGACATGCCAATGCAACTAGACTGAAAATGTTGGCTCATTTGGCTGACATATATTTAAAAAAAGATTCCCAGTTTCTTCAGCCATGAAAAGTCCATATGGGCTAAAATGGCCACTCGTAAAAAGAAAAATGACAGCAGTCAAAAATGAGTGTGCATACTGACACAGCTTGAAGAAAATTGTGGGTCAGACAGTTGAGGATTAATTTATAATGCAATGTGACAGAATAAAAGAGCTGCCTCCTGGGTAAAGACTTGAAACAGTTCAGGAGTTGCAAAGCTGCTGGCTCACAAGTACATGGATGGGTGTTAAAATTATGGTGACAAGTGACTTTGATGACATAGGTCTGGCTTTGTGAGCTATTTGAAGCCAGTACTTTAACTATATTTGCCAGAGCAATCCCAGTTTTGGAAATCAGGGAAAAATATTTGTAATGTTAAGATTAGACCTTCTTTCAATATTTCACAATCTAAAACTAATTGATTCCAGTGTGCCTGTACATTTTTACTTTACATAAAGTTTGACATTATTTTCCCTAAAGGTTGTCAGTGCTAAAACGGTTCACAGTTTGTATATTTTTTTATGTGTAGCATTGTCTTACAGAATAAACTGATGAAAAAGATCTGATAAAGGTGATAAGATATATATATATATATATATATATATATATATATATATATATATATATATATATATATATATATAGAGAGAGAGAGAGAGAGAGAGAGAGAGAGAGAGAGAGAAAAAAAATTTTGTTTGATTTAATGCTTTGAAGATTTTAAGTTTGATTTGAAGAGAGAGTATAAAGAAAAATAGAATTCCTGCTTGAAAAAAAAAAAAAGCTCCATTGCAATTGTAAAAAGTTATCAATGATCTAACTTGCACTTAATTAATTATTATTTAATGGAGCAGAAGAGGATTTTGGTTTCTGCCAAAGCAACTCAAGACCACTTTTTTTCTTCTACTGTTTGCTATACTTTCCTTGTATTTTGTTTTTATATTGATACAAATAACACTAAAAAGTTATTAATGCACACAACCCTTGTAGTAATGAACTGAATGGGTATTTGACATTCATATTTTGAAATTTTATATTTTGTGAAAATATATGCATATCTTTTTCTGCAAGAACATGCTGCTTTTTTTTGGCTTCTTACAAGATGATTCAATTTATGTGAACTTCACTCACAAAAACAATCAATGTAGAACTATTTTAGTGACAAAAAGACTTGTTCTTAGATTTGGTTCCTTTCAAAGAGCCATAAGTTATATCACTAGTCACATACGATTTACTTATTTGACAGGATGGAAACGCATTCACAAAATGCTCCATCTTTTGTCAAAATAAGCCTATTGTGGGGCTCTGGGTGACTTAGTTGGTAGAGCACGTGCACCATGTGCTGAGGCTATGGTCCTCAACATGGTTGTCCTGGATTCAATGAACGAATCCGGTAAGGAAGTGATTTTACTTCAGTTCGTTTTCTCAAATGATTTGTTCATTTGAACAGGTTGTTGATGAACATCACAACACTAGTAGGGGAGTCAGACCATTTCTGCATTTCTGGGAAAAGACAGGAGTAGAACTAAAATCTGCTTTATCTCCATATCAGACATTCAGATAGGAGGTGGTGAGGAGGCTTGACAGCTTTTAGTGGAATTTATTGTTTTAGTCCCAGAGGCATGATGTGTGGTCTAGTCATGGTGTGATTTGTGTACCTATCACTTATTGATTTTATTAGTAAAATTCCGGAAAGGTGAGTTGAGAGATGGGTGAGATGTGAGAGGCCTGCTGACATGGTGGTGTCTTATGAGGTTGGGTGCAGGGCAGGGGACAGAGGACATGAAGTTAGTAGGTGTGAGGATAGGATTAAATGGAGGCAGATGATTTGTTGTTGCGAGCCCTGACGGCAAAAGCCAAAACGGAAGAAAAAATAACTTTAATAAGTTGTAACACACATGCTTTAGTCCACAGCTTACTCTCTGTACTGTCAAAATCAGATGTGATGCAGACCAAACCAGAATGTAGGGCCCAATGATTCCTGAGATACAGAAATTATGGAGTTTAACTACCAAAATGGAACCAGTATCAAATGTGGAATCTCAGAATTCGCTCATATCTGAGTTCGGACGGACGGACGGACGGACGGACGGTAGGTAGGTAGGTAGGTAGGTAGGTAGGTAGCTTCATGAGTATTTCTGGTGCTGCAGCATCCTGTACCTGTTTCGTACCTAGTACCTCCTAAATTTAACTAGGTACTTCAAAGAGGTTCTGATTCTGGGGGACACTGTAATGAATTGGGTGGGTTAATACACCCAACCACTGAACATTTTGACTTATCCACTAGTAGTTTCGGCATCCTTGAACTTGGACTACAAAATCACTGTGAGAAATTAAAATGGAAGAGTTGTGAAATTGGTTAGCCAGAAGTCCATGATGTTGTTTAGCAGTTCCACAACAAATACTGTGACATTATTGTTCAAAAAACATAATGGTGTATGGAGAAAACAGAACAGATTGAAAAATATGACCCAAACAGAATATAAAGATAACTATGCAGGAGAGACTACAACTTTTCTGCACTTCTAGCAACTACAAGTACACAACAAGATGTATTTATAAGCTAAAAAAGTGGATTTTACATGACATCTCTTCTTTAAGGCAGTGTTTTTCATTTCTGGTCCTCAGGGACCACTGTCCTGCATGTTTTAGGTATTTCCCTTCTGCCACACACCTAACTTGAATAAGTGGGTAATTAACAGGCTTCTGCAGCACTTGATGACATGCAGAGGAGGTCAGGCAATCATTTGAATCAGGTGTTCTGGAACAGAGACACATCTAAAACGTGCAGGGCAGTGGTCCCTGAAGACTGGAGCTGAGAAACACTGCTTTAAGGTAAGACTGTTTTAAAACCCTAGTTGTCAAGCTGTGACCTGAGTGCCAAGGTATTTCAAATAAAAGCAATTTCATCATGATATACAATTTGTGTTAAATCTGTGTGTAAATACAGGAAAACTGGGTTGATTTTTTTAATTCTATTTCATCATACCATGATGGCCAAAGCCTACTTGGCATCAGTTTCTGTCATCACTGTGGTGCTTTTTGTAACCTTGTCTACAGTTTTTCAGGTTTGACTACAATTTTTCTTTGAACCTTAATGTTATGGTTCTGAAGCCTATATAAAGCCATCTCCTTCTTCCCTCCCAAGGCCCACTATGAAACTTCGCTTAATCTACCCTCTTCCTCCTCAGGGCTTTTCTTTCCAAACAGTTTGAGCTCCTGGATAGATTCAGTCGGTAAGATCTTCAACCCAAATCCAAAGAGTATGTGAGAATAAAACTGAATGAAGAGAAAATGAAAATTAAAGTAGAATGCAACTAAGAACTAACATTCTGGTGTCCACTGCAAAGGCTGTTACATCAGCAGTATTGCTCCTACCTAAAGAAGAAAACTAGTGTTTTGACCTTACATTTGTACTCTACATCATTTTTTTTTCTATGACCAATCCATCACATCTTTATTCAACATGACATGGCTTTCACATTAGATGCACATGGAATACCAGCAGCTGAATTCGACCATATCCATTCATATATTTTAGACTGCTAAGATCTTGATTTTATTTTCTAGATTCTAACCCTAATCTTTAAAAATATGTCTCTCATATCCATCTTCTGAGAAATCTTGTTAGGTTACCACCTCAGTCTTTTTCAGCTTGTACCTAATGCTGAATTTGCTGTGACGTGAGCTCCCTGCTGAGCTATATTGTGTTGGGTGTCAACTCATTGGGTACATATATCAGGTGTGAATAAATCCCAGGCTTTTTATGTCTATGCAACAACTATTTCATTGTCTTTCATGTTAAGAGTGAAAATGATGTAATTGTTATGGATGTATGATTTTTGTGGCCTGTTCCAATCATCTCTTTGCTGCCCTAATTAAACATATCTGCCCTACTTAATTGCTTATCTGCCACATGCTCACTGCTGCAGTTTACATAACCATAACCACTGATATCACATAAAACACACACAGTCAAGGATAAACTGATACAAGAGGATGACACCCCTTAGCGAGAGTTAAGAGTGAGGCATAGATGAAAGCAGGGCTCACACTCCATTCTTTGCTCCACTCGGTTCATCCTGAAGATGGGCTGGGGGGCTGGTACCGAAGGTGAATGTCACTCTGATCATTTGTATACTGTCTACACTGATCATTTTTGGCATTAAATCTTAATTTTATACTTTACCATTTCTCATGATTTCACAAGATAAATACTTTGCTGGTTTTATTAGTTGGATCTCAGAACTGGAGAGGAACGAACACGGTGGTGCACGGAGGGGGAAAGAGGGTGAAACCCCATCAAACATAGTTGAACACCATAAGCATCAACTGATTGTGTGATATGCAAGTGCAGCTTCAAGTGGATGTTTCAGCACTTTGTGAAATAGTAGTGGGAGTCATCGGCGGGTGACTAAAAGTATGAGAGGATTTGATATAATACCAGGATGACACTTCATCATTCTGATGGCTGTTTTTCACAGGGCTCAACTCAGTCCAAATAACTTGTGCAGCTTCACAGAAATGCCTTCATTTCTGCATAACCCGATAAAGGTCGTGTTGGTATACTGCTCTCTCACTTCCAAGTAAAAGTCTGTAAAACATCTATAATTTTAGCACTAGTGTCAAAGAGATGCTTACTCAGTCACATTATCAAACAAAAGTGTCTTTATAATCTTTGTAAAAGATATATCAAAATTTCTTTCGAAGCAATCTATTGAGGAAAAGAGATTATTTTTCCCATTTCTCCTTATCAAATGCTCAGTGTATTTATAAGGGCTGCATTTTTAAGATACCTCATCAGTGCCATAAAGCCATGTGATAGGACAAACCAATAAAATGCCTTTGCAGAAAAGGTGGCAGAGAGATTAAGGACCCTTAAACACAATAAAATTTGGAAGTCATGGTGATCATATTATGCGTCCAGAAGGATAATATAGCATACAGATGTGCCATGATAAGGGAACAAATAAACACCACTTTTGAAAAAATTCAGATATTAGTGAAACTCATACAGAACTGTTGCTTTGAGGATACCAAATATTTGTTAGGGATTCTTTCATCAAAATTGTGATCTCATTCATTTGCAGACCAAATAAGACATTTACAGATTGTCATGGAAAAAATCACTTTAACAAGAGTCTGGATGAGAAGAAGTAAGACATTTATTAAAACCTTGCAAGGTAAGAACAAAAAGGAGTCAAAGGAGTCTGTCAAGTCTGCCCTAGCTAACAGTTAATTCTGGCTATCTTTTATAGGTTCTGGTCGGCAGATCTTGTGACAGCAGGTTGTCACTGTTTGTGGGTGTTTCCCAACAACGAGAAGAGATGCTTGATTGAACTATAGGTGTGAAGATTTGATTGTTATGCACCAAGGATTCTGTGGATCTCAACACAGATGGTCAAGCCATTTGCCTTTTGTTATGAAATGGGGATTGTCTTTGATGTTAAAGAGGACATCTTGGATCCTGATAAGTTCTGTGTTGGGAAAGTAACACTTAGATAGTCTCGAGCATCAAGGACCTGTCCCCTGCTGTTATGACACTGTAGAGGTCTATGTGAGAGCAGCTGACTTATCTTATAAGACTATTCAGATAATCTAAAGGAAAAGAAGGGTGAGGAGCACTTTATAAAATTTTCCATTACATGCTTGAACACATTTGAATACACTTGCACTGTTCAAAATAATAAATCCCCAAATTTTTAAGTAATGATTCAGGATTGCCAACATCAACTTTATTTACAGAGTGCTTTAAGACTAGCCACTGTTGAAACAAAGTGCTGAACATCAGTAATAAATAAGATAAAAGAAAGCATAAAAATAAAGTGATAAAACTAAGCACACCATAATGAATTAATAATCTATTTTAAACACCGTAAAATGACAGTTAAACGGATAACATCAATAACAATAAAAATGAAGTCAAATCAACTCTCAGTTGGGTTGAAGGCCAGTGAATAAAAATAAGTTTTCAGACGGGTTTTAAAAATGGACAGTGAAGGGACCTGTAAAATGTACAAAGGCAGCGTGTTCCATAGCTTAAGGGGACAAACAGAGAAGGCCCTGTCTCCTCTAAGCTTCCGCTTACAACTGGGAATGACCAGGAGCAGCTGGTCAGCAGACCTGAGAGACCGAGAGGGAGTGTAGCGGTAGAGAAGCTCTGTTAATTAAGGCGGGGCAAGACTGTTTACAAGCTTAAAAACAAACAAAAGAATTTTAAAATAAGCTCTAAAATACACAGGCAGCCAGTGGAGAGAAGCCAGGACATATGCTCTCTCTTACGTGTTCGTGTTAAAAGACATGCAGCAGCATTTTGCACCAGCTGCAGATGAGTGAGTGAGTGAGTACTGGCTGACTCTGAGATAGAGGGAATTACAGTAATCCAGACGTGATGAAATGAAGGCATGAATTACTGTTCCCTTGAAAGAATAGATTTTATCTTTGCTAATTTTCATAAATGATAAAAACTAGACTTGACTGTAGCCCCTATTTTACTGTCGAGTTTAAAATCACTGTCCATCTTAAAACCAAGGTTTGAAGCTGTGGACTTAGTGTACGTTGCCACGGGGTCTAAGTCAACTGGAGGGCTCTGATATGCTCCACTAGGTCCAAAAACAAATACCTTTTGTCTTTTTTCATTAAAATGCAGGAAGTTTAGGGCCATCCAAGCTTTAAGATCCTCAAGACATGATAAAAGATGTTTAATGGACCCGGCATCATCAGCATAGCAGTGACAGGAGATGCCGTGTTTTCTAAAAATCGATCCTAGAGGAAGGAGATACAAAGAAGAAGAAGAGCAAAGTCCCCTAAGATTGAGCCCTGGGGAACCCCACATGACAGAGGGGCAGAAGAGGATTCAGATCCAGCAATTTTTACAGAAAATGTTCTGTCTTCCAGATAGGACCTTAACCACTCCAGAGCAGTGCCACCTACTTGGTACTGTAGGCATGACAATAAAATGCTGTGGTCCACTGTGTCAAAAGCAGTGGTTAAGTCAAGTAGAGCAAGGATCACGTGATCACCAGAGTCACATGTTAGGCGAATGTTATTAAAAACTCAAAGCTGACTCTGTTATGAAGAGCTTTAAAACCAGACTGGAACACATCCAACACATCCATGACGTTATTATTCATCAAGAAAGGTTTTTAACTGTGAATAAACAATTTTCTCCAAGATTTTTCACAATAGGGGAAACTTGGAGATGGGCTTAAATTCCCCAACACAGCGGGATCTAGACCAGGTTTCTTTATCAGGGGCTGCACCACAGCATGTTTAAAATTAACAGAAACTACTCCAGTTAACAGAGTGCTGTTAAAAAGGGCAAGAACTAAACACCTAAAACAAGGGAAAACCTCTTTAAGAAAACGTGGTGGCAGAGCATCACATGGAGAACCAGAGGACTTAATCTGGGCAACCATGTGCTCTAAAAATAATATAGTCACTGACTCAAACTGATTGAAAGCAGGAGAGCAAGGGACACACACAGAGGGGTTAGAGTCTGGGCATAAGATGGAAGCCCTTGTGGAGGTAACCTTATCAATAAAAAAAACTGCATAAAATTAGTACACATTTGTGCAGATGCTTCAAAACCAGCAGTCTGTGGACAGTTAAGAAAAGAATCAATTGTACTAAAAATAATGAGAGAAAATGGAAGACATACAAGACCACTGATCTCCCTCAATCTAGGGCCCCACGCAAGATCTCATCCCGTGGGGTCAAAATGATCATGAGAAAGGTGAGCAAAAATCCCAGAACTCCACAGAGGGACCTGATGAATGACCCGCAGAGAGCTGGGACCAAAGTAACAAAGGCTACCATCAGTAACACACTATGCTGAGAGGGACTCAAATCCCCCTGCTTAAGCCAGTACATGTCCAGGCCCATCTGAAGTTTGCCAGAGAGCAGATGAATGATCCAGAAGATGATTGAGAGGATATCATGTGGTCAGATGAAACCAAAATAGAAGTTTTTGGTAAAAAGTCAACTCATGGTGTTTGGAGGAAGAAGAATACTGAGTTGTATTCCAAGAACACCATACCTACTGTGAAGCATGGGGGTGAAAACATCATGCTTTGGGGCTCTTTTTCTGCAAAGGGGACAGAATGACTGAGCTGTGTTAAGGGAAGAATAAATGGGGCCATGTATCGTGAGATTTTAAGCCACGATAATGTAATTACTCCATCAGTGAGAGCATTGAAGATGGAACGTGGCTGGGTCTTCCAGCATGACAATGATCCCAAACACACCACTCGGGCAATGGAGTGGCTCCGTTAAAAAGCATTTCAAGGTCCTGGAGTGGCCTAGCCAGTCTACAGACCTCAGCCCCAAAACATCACTGCTCTGGAGGAGATCTGCATGGAGGAATGGGCCAAAATCCCTCCAACAATGTGTGCAAACCTGGTGAAGACTTGCAGGAAACGTTTTACCTTTGTCATTGCCAACGAAGGTTATGTTACAAGGTATTGAGTTGAACTTTTGTTATTGACCAGATACTTATTTTCCACCATAACTTACAAAAAAAATTGTTAAAAGTCTTACAATGTGATTTCCTGGATTTTATTTTTTCATCTTTCCTCTCATATTTGAAGTGTACCTATGATGAGAATTACAGATCTCTGTCATCTAAATAGGAGAACTTGCGCAAACAGTGGATGACTAAATATTTTTTTGCCCCACTGTAACTAACTCTATGATGCATTTATGTAAACTTCAGGATCTATAACTAGAATTTTTTACATTTTAAACATTTTTTTTATCCACGGTTTCCACGTCAGTTCAGCTCTTTCACAATTTCAAAATTTACTAATATATTTGTTTTATCTGAATATCTTGAAGGTTAATTCAGAATGTCTGATTTTAACCTTTAATTTCGTCATTAGACCCGAAATTAAACATTTTCAGCTCTGTGTTTTTACATGGAAGTGCCATGCCCTTTATGAGAAATATCAGCAATTATACCTACATAGATGGATCTCAAAAAGATCGAGTTATTTTTTTTTTTTTTTTTTTTTTTTTAACAGACCTAAAAATATTTATGAATAAAAAACTATTTTTACTCATCGCATTTTAATTCTCATGCGGAGGAAGAGAGCTAAATTAATCTGCAAATTAACATGGAATTATCGCACATATTCTGACTGCAAAAGGAGAGATGAATTCACAACAGCTGAGCGTGAGGGTAAGGGTACTCCCCTCTCCATCACTAAAAGCCCATCAGACACAATGTCATGCACTAATCCTCTCTCGTTATAACTCGTTATAACTTATGAAAGAAATCAGTGCTCTCACCAGCTCCTCTCAGCTCCTCAGTTTCTCTCTGCTGCGTATATTATAAATCTCAGTGGCATGTGTGACATAAGATGATTGCGTTTACCAACTCTTTTAACCTACTGGGAAAACTGGTGGAAGAAACAACAATACAACCTGACCTCTGTTTCCCAAAGCATATCAGACTTAACCTCAGATTACCTTTGCTCTGAAAAAGATTTGTGAAATCCTTTCCAACCAGCATAGACAAGGTGAACATGAGGTCGTTTAAAAAGGTCCTTTCGTTGCTTTGTATTTTGTGTCTATTGGTTTACTGTAAAGGTAGAACAACACATGGAAGAGTGAGAAGGAAAAAAATTAAACACTTGTAATTTAGCCATGACTTATAACACAATTGATTGGGAACAATTGCTATGGAAATGAGATCATTTGAAAGCAGCTTTTTGTAATTACTCTGAAATGAACATTTCTTTGATGATCTGTTTCTTAGCTTTCAAAGGACAAAATAAGTTCATTATACAATATATACATTTTCTTCAAATCCCCCTTCCTAAATGCTTCATGTTGATGTGCTTGAGAACAGAAAATTATCTCACAGGCTACCTGTGTCACAGGCAGAGTAAGAAGGAACTTGTATCCTGAGCAAATATGACAGGCAACTATGAAGAGGTTGTAGCGTTTCAGAGTTTGATAAACACAGGACATTCCTTAGTAGATTTACACTTTGTTTAGTACTTCTGTGTCATCACAGCCATCCCTTACCATCCTGACTTTGTACTCCTCAGTGCAGACATTCTAAGCCGTGGCCATGGAGCTGCCAGTCACTTTAACTCAGACTACAGGTGGATAGCAAATGCTTGCTCAGGTCTGACGGCAGAGCAACAGCTAAGTTCTTAAAAAGCAGAATCAGGCAGAGCATCTGATAACACTTCATCAAAGTTTCTGAGAATAAGAAGAGTCACCGTAACTTTTTGCTTTTCTCTGTGCACTCAGTGAGCTCTTCCTTCAGACATCTGTCATATCTCTCAAAAAGAATGAGTTCTGTGGAAGCAAATGTGTCTCAGTTTAATTTTTACATTAAAATAGATTAATTGAAATGCTTTTCAGTTTCAAAATAAAGCATTTTTTGACTCATAAATAAAATTAAAAATAAATCATCCAAACTGCATTTTCATTTTCTTCTCCAAAACTGCTCAATTTGTAAATTAAAATGACAAATAAAATGTTTAACATTTAATTTTCAAAAGATATCCCTGTAAAAAGTGACCAAAATTCATTTCGAAATGTCAAATCTGAAAATTAAAATGTTTCAGCAGAAATGCTTTTTCATTGCAGTCATAGCTGCATTTTTTGACTCATGAATAAAATTACTAATAGATCATCCAAACTGCGTTTTCATTTTCGTCTTCAAGACTGCTTATTCTGTTACTTAATTAAAATGATTAAGAAAGGGATGTTTAACATTTAATTTTTAAAAGATATTTGAGCAAAAAGTGACCAAAACATGTTTTAAATGTCCAATTTGAAAATTAAAATGTAGTAGCAGAAATGCTTTTTCATTTCAAAGTCAAAGCTGCACCTTTTGACTCGACTCATGAATGAAATTGCTAATAGATCGTTTTCATTTTCGTCTTCAAGACTGCTCATTGTGTGACACAACTAAGAAGGAAACTGCTTTTTCGTTTTCATGCCCGCCCCCACAAAAAGTGTTCCATAAATCAATTCAAATTTGCAATTCCAAGCAGCGCAGGAGAGTGACATCAGTGGCAACTCTTCCTCTGCTGTGCAAGAGCGCATTTCACGTCGCCGCCATATTGGATGGATCTCTCCTCAACTATCCTATCCCCGTATTGTGTGGAGCCTACGGTTGCAATAACCGGCACGATATTGAATATATATATTCTGAAGACACATTTTGAATGTGTTTTATATTTTAACCTTTAGCACAAAGGAACACAAAAACTTCAATGAAAGCTGAAGACCAGTGGTCCTTTCTAAGCATTTCTCTGAAAGTAAACCTTCACCCAATCATGTGAGTATTTGATACGTCCCAAACAGCTGTGAGCATCATGGCTCTGGTCATAATACAATCACTTCCTTGCTTTCTGCAACTATTTTTAGAAATACACACATTTTAAATGTAAAAAATTAATAAGTGAACACATACGCACCCCTAACACTGACACACACATACACACACACACAGCCGTTCTCTCGTTCTCTTACTCAGAACTTGCAGTGATGTTACAGGTATGACATTGCACATATGCAGTGCTATGCATCAAACAACTGAGAATGGTATGATATAAACGTCACTGAAAACATTTCTTTCCCCTAGGACCACTCCTATGCATTGCCCCGTTCACATGAGGCCAGACTCAGTGAAGCTTTGGGTGGAGTGGAGAGTCTGGGGCGGGAGAAGCTGAATGAAAAGCCCCGAGAACGGAGAGCAACGAGAAGCGTAAAGATTCTTTGGGAGGATTTGAAGAGAAAGAACCTTCCAAATGAGGAGCTGAAAGAAAGGCTGGACTTCCACTCAGGTAAAATAAATTGATCACACAACTTTGAATATATTGTTGTGGGGAAAAAAATGATTTGCCAAGCACTGTTAGGTGAAAATCACTCAGTCATGATATGAGAGCCACAAGATCAAAAACTCATGAACAGGTCAGATTAATCTGCCCACAGGCAGACAACATAACAGCTTTTATCAGGGATAACAGATCCAAAACAAGGGAGAGGCAGTCTGGTTCCCACGCAGCAAAATGGAAGCAACATCCAACCTTGTGTGTGTGGAACCCAATCAGGTTAATTTGGTGAGAATTCATCAGCACTTAGAATAAAGACATAACATCACATAACCAGCAGATTAATATAGTCATACTGTGTTACTTTATAATAACATTTTCCATCACAATATATTATGTTTAAACTCTTTGTAAGACTTTATAAAGATATTGTTTATAGGAAACTAACTAGTTTTATATTATCTGAATTTCAGATCTTCAGATAGCCCTCTTTTCAAAGCGGGACCATGAATAAACGGAGGACCAGAGAGAGCTGACCCTCACACTGCACCTCCATGGTCCCAAAGCCTACAGATACCTGAGGGATTCTCTGCATCTTCCCCTCCCACTTCCACATACATTGGGAAAGTGTGCTACATGTTTTTGGTTAAAATATTTCAAATAATTCAGCTTACATACTATGTTGTGCAACAAACAGAACTTACATGCAAGTTTTGAGCTTCTATGTGCTATTTTCACTAGTTTTGAAAGCCTTTGAAAAAGAATAATCTTAGAAAAAATAAATAAAGAAAAAGTTCCCAAAATTGGAATCCAAGGGTAATCACCAGACTGGATATCAGTCCCACAGACCGATATCTGTTTGACAAACTATTAAGAGATTATTGTATCTAACAAAGAAAGTATGAGATTAGCTGTTTCTACAACCTTTGTTGAAAAAAGTGAAAAAGAGAAGGAATTTAATTTCACCTAAATCGACTTTGTCAGTAAAGTAACATCAACTTAAAAAAAATTCAAATGGAAATTTAATTTATCCAAAAGATAGTCGACGCTTTGACCCCTGCTTCTCCATCGTGCATCGTTCACTAGAGGGCGCAAAAGGCGCGTGGATCCCTGTAGCACTTGAGCGAGTGCAGCACGAGCTCGAATGCTACTAATGGAACCACGTTAACGAAAGGGACATATGTGAGTATTTATACTGGCCGTATAAAAGATGCATTTTTGCATCTTTGTTAAACACAATATACGAGCTAAATGAATAAGATGTTGCCTATAGCCAATAATGTCTCATTTCAGATCAAAATCAACCTATAACATTATTAAGTTCAAATGAAAAAAATTGTCAGGCAACACATTACAAAATGATTTTAGCTTTAATCTACCGAAATCATCATCTCTAAACAAGGAGCTTTGTGTGTGATTAAAAAACTATTATTTGATTAAATTACTCTGAAACGGGTTCTGAAAATAAAGCATGCATCTTTTGTTATGTCTTTGGTAACCAAGCAGTTTCTTGTTATTACCTTTGCATGTGTCATAAAGTTCATGTACAAATAGTTCAGTGTTTATTCATATAGTTTGTTGCTGAGCATCTGTACCTTTGTTGAAAATCTTCCAGCTTCCAGTTGGAGGAAGATCTTCTGAAGCACTTCAGCGAAGGCTTTCAGTCATTTAGAGAAGCACAGATTCATTGAATATATCACACCCATAAAGGCTGCACGTGTAGACACAACATCACCCAAGTCCTGGAGAAGTTCAACTCATTCAACCACAAGCCCAACATCTACTGGAGGGATAGTGGCTTCACCCCCTCCACCTCCCTGCTGCAGATGCCAAGGTTTAGCAGTTCAGTATCCCTCTAGACAGCCGGAACATCGGAATCCTTTACAAAAGGAAAAACAAGACAAAACCAATGAACTGCTAAAATGCCAACCAGATGACAAAATTGTTTTAAATGATTTTGTATAAAAGTGATATAGCCCAAAAAAATTGGAAAAATTCCAGACTTGACAAGATGGAAGGTTTGGATTTAATTAAATGTATCCTGGTATATGGAAAAATTCATTGTCTTTCCTATCATATTACAGCTTATTTAAAGAGTCTCTACCAAGTATTCTTTGAAGAGGATGGTTGCGTCTTCATTAAGGTAGATACAAAATGCTTTGAGGATGCACTGCTTTTGAACCGTCTCATTCTAAGGAGGGAAACATGAAAACAGACAAACCTAGTTCAGTCCTTTACACACATTTAACTGAATCTGATTTTACATTAATCAGGGGACTTAACAGGAGTATATAATTTATTTTGGAATTGTCAGTCTACAATCATCTTAACCATAAATACAGATTTGTTTGACACCTACATCTACAACATAACTTACCTGTGTGACTTGAGACAACAAGATGCTAATTTTCCTTCCTGCAGATCCTATTTTTTCTTAAACATTTTGATGAGCTGGGCAGTGTGATGGTCAAGTTGTGAAAGAAACTTGAAGATGGAGAGAGTAGTGATTCTCACAAATTCTGCTTCCACCTGAAAAAAGTGCACACACAAACATTTAAAAATTTTAAGTGAACAATCAATCTCATGGTGTGAATATGGTCAGAATTTTTTCTACTCATCACCAGATTCTCATTCTAGGATTACAGAAACAATGTGTAAAAACTTTACCATTTCTAAAATATATAATAACAAGATAACAAATAACAGTGAGATAAGATACAACATACTAAATTGATACCTACCAAACATAAATGCTGGTTCACATCTGCAGCTTACTCTTCAAAAATAGGGATCAGCAAAATGTGCCACAACTTCAGGCTAAAACTGAACATACAACATTCAGACTGGATTCATTTGTGGTAAATGAGTCAAAACATGTCAGTAAACTACAGAACTCTATGATCATAACTACAAAGCAGTTAGCAATGAGACTAAGCATAAAAAGAATTATCAGTCAGAACGTGAAAAATCACAATGGTAATTTTATAGCTAGTTAGTACTGCATTGGTCTAAAAGATTATGTAGATTTCAGGTATCAGTTTTTCAGCAAATGATAACTGATTTTAAAAATATGTCATAGCACTTTTATTAATAGCATGTACAAAAATCCTAAAAACAAAAAGCTCACATGTATATTTAATAAAGATGTTACTCACACTCATCAAATATATTAGACAGACTGTTGAACATCAACATATGTAGAACGTGTAATTAAACAAGTATAAAGATGAGCAACATAAAGAGAGACAGCAATGGGCATCCTCCAGCTTCCTGCTTCACTCACTGTGTGACACAGCGCCACCAGAGGTGAGGTACAGCACTGCACTGCCTCACCCCAGTCTTCTCCCATGTATTTCAACAGGCAATGTGTAAATTCAGATATTTTGACCATAAAAATGCTTATATTACCAATAAAAAAAAATAAATAAAATTTATTGAAAAATCAAGTGGACAAACTGATTTTCTATAGTCATTGTTAGTATCAATTTTACTTCTCATGTTCCCCTTTTACTTGTCAGGATTACAGGATTACAGGTGAGGCAGTGACTCACCTGCCTCCTCTGACCGCATGTCACTGAATATGAGTCATATGCTAACTCAAAAGTGGCGGGAAATTCTTCTGCTGAATGTCCAGACTAATCCGGTTTAAACAGGTTCTTCTTCTTAGGTACATTATTGTAGACAATGTTGCATTACTGCCCCCTTATGGTCCAGAGAGGTATTTGTGTCTTAATTCACCGAGCCAAAATATGATATTCATACGAAACAAAAATATTTCCTTCAGATAACATGAGACATAATTATGTGATCTTTGCTAAAATAAATCAATTTAACCCAACTGACACTTTTTCTATGTGCTGATTTGAAATGAAATGTCTTGATTCCCTTCTTTGAGTGCACAGAGGGTTTGGCAAATGCTAAACATACAGCACAATAAAGTCTATGGTTTTTTCACATAATGTAAGCCACTCTATGTCTCTGCCATCTTAGTGTTTAAACACTCGCTATGCAGTTAGGGATTTTGTCTACTTCTGAGGGTGGTAAGAAAAAAACAGCCTCTTGGCTGTGACTGTCTGACTTGGGAAGCATAAAATAATATTTGGTTGAGCTGATGTGGGTGTCATCCTCTGCTCTGTGTTTAAGCTCAAGCCGAATAAACAAGTGACGAAATGGATTTAAAAAATTCTTTTATGTACCCAGTTGATTATAACAGCATATTATGTCATCTATTCCATGCAATCTTAAAATTACTTTATTACCTAATAATCTTCAGAACTGATTTACACAGGAATTAAATTACTGTACAAATAATGAAAATACACCACTGCTAATGTAACTTTAGTGTTCAATGTTTTCAAACACAAATTTATTAAAATGAGGAAAACCAAGAATACACATTTACATAAATATTCACAGCCTTTGTACATGAAGCTCAAATTGAGCTGTTTCCACTGATCATCCATGAGATGTTTTCTATAATTTAAATGGAGTCCATCTGTGGTAAGTTCAGTTGATTGGCCTTGATTTAAAAAGGCACACACCTGTCTATGGAAGGCCCCACAGTTGACAGTGCAGGCCATCTAAACTGAGTGATCGGGGGAGAAGAGTCTTTGTTAGGAAGGTGACCAAGAATCTATGGTCACTCTGTCAGCAGCCTGTAATTGCTGCCAAACTTGGATCAACAAATTTTAAGCAAAGGCTGTGAATACTTATGTAAATGTAATTTCTTGGTTTTCTATTTTTAATAAATTTGCAAAAACCTGAAAAACCTTTTTCCACATTGTCATAATGGGGAATTTGTGTGTAGAAATTTGAGAAAAGATAGTTTAATACAACTTGGAATAAGGCTGTAACTTACAAAATGTGGAAAAAAATGAAGCGTTGCCAATACTTTCCAGATGCACTGTATATAAATCTAATTCTTAATACTAATGCATGAGGCATTTTACACATAAAATGTTTTAAGTGGAGCTGTTTTCCTACTACTATATTAGAAAATACTATAATCATCATTTCTCTTTATTTTATTTAATTTCATCTTTTTGAATTGTGCTGAGCAATACAAACAGGGTATCGATAATATCAGCCACAAGTAACACTCTTTTTCCACTAACCATACTTACTTGCCCCATATTTGTCTGTGGAGGTTCCTGCTCATCTTTCTCTTCCTCATCATCACAAGTGGCCTTGCCATGCTGAAGCTGCATATATGTCCGGCCCACACCTGTCCAACCCTCCACACTCCTGCTCACTCATTTCTTTGATGTTTCTAATGCCAATGTAAACTTATGCCATAGTGCTGCTGCTGGCTTTGCTGCATTTTTTCCCCCACACTTTCTCAGACCCAGCCTTTTCTTTGTGTTTTTTAACGCTATTATACATATCCCTTTCACATAAGTGCAACTCTACTATTCTACTTGTCTTTGCTACTACCACTTCTTCTTCTTCTCCTTCTTTTCCAATAGCTGGTGGGCATGACTGGCTGCTGGCTGGTATCCAGCGTAAAGACACATTGTTGCCATCTACTGTACTGGAGTGTGAAACACTGGTTAAAAAAAAAATAACCCAACAACTGTTGACTGCCACCGGCTGACCTGGAGCACTGACCATTCGGTGATTCTCCAGAACCCACGGATGACCAGTCCACCCCAGGCTCTGACTGCTCCCCACTGAAGTCCCACAGTCTTAGAAATACCTAACCCTTTCCAGACTGATAAACGTCAGTGACTCTGTCTTGTTCTTAATGTTCTACAGATGGGGAATGATGTTTTACTTTTAGAGACTTTTTAGCCTACTTCATGTTGTCAGACAGGTTTGATAAGTTTATTCAGATGTAGCACTAATCGGGTCTGGGTTTGTGTTGTGAAGTTAAAATAACTTGCTAAAAATTTGGTGAATTGCTGTTAATTCATGATTTAACCAGGAGGGATGATTATATTTTTCACACTGTGGCAACTAGATTTGAATAGCTGTTTTCTATGATATGTAAATCCTCATTTGAAAACTGTGTTTTGATTTACTAAGGTAACCTTTGTTGAATATTAGCGTTTTTGTTTTGATGATCTGAAAGATTAAACTATGACAGAAAGAGAAAAAAACAGACAAAAATAACCTTTATGGGACACATACATTTTCATTGCACTGTACATAAATCAGAAAACCATAAAGGAGCCATAGGATCAGCTGTGTTCATAGAGATTAGCTACAATGGAAGAAAAAAAAACTGTATCTGAAAGTGAAGCAATGAGTTAAATGCATCAAGGTGTTCTAAAACAGATACAGAATTTCCTTAAGATTAATGGATCTTTCTTCTGACCAGACATAGGAAATTGTGATTGACTGTTTTTTTTTCTTAAAAAAAAAAAAAAAACACAACAAAAAACTACTCTCAAGTACTCAGACAGAAAATGTGGAATCAAGTCTCTTTTCTTCATCACATTAAAAATGAAACTTCTTTTTTTCCTTTATTAAAAAAAATATTTGATAAATAAAACATTTTATTTATTACTGGCAGTCTTGGGCTATCTTTAAGACCCTTTCAGTTCGCCACTGTTCTGAGATTAAGTCAAAGATTTAAATAGGAATGTGCTGGCTGACTTTCCCTGGTGTTTTTTGAGTCTTCAGCCCATATGGAGCTGAATGTGCCATTAACTCAGTCTCGCTTTAACCTTGGTAAGGCATTAGCCTTGGCCCTCATTTGTATGTCTTGGGCAGCAGATTATTATACCACTACGCTTCTCTTAACACACTCCTCTGCCCTCAAAATGGTAATCACTCAACATTGTAATTCAGGGCCATTTTTGATGCTGGGTCATCCATTCGACATGCAATTCATGTAATTTTTCTACTTTTTTTTTTTTTAGGAAAGTAGGGAACCCAAGGGTCTTCTGAAGAAGACAGTTATTCCTGTGAAAAAGCCACATCGTGATAACGTGCAGGTTTTGAAAGGCGTTTAAAACACTCCTCTTTCACTTTTCATGCCTGGTTCTCATCTCTGTAATGGCTTTGTGAAGAAGCACAAAGGTCGTCATTTGCACTCAGTCTTTTTGGCATATAGATTGACTGCAATAGTGTGTTTGACTGGCAGGTATTCAGTTAAGGTTGTGGCACACAAAGTCTTTTCAACATTTTTCTGTGAGAAACCCTAGTAATTAGATAGGAAAAGGTGAATACTAAAGGATAATACTGAGCTGCAACTTCAAATGGGGAGTTTTATTATCTTGGTGTACTTTTTCAGTAGCAACTATTCAACATGGCTCTACTCAACTCTACACAGTTAAGGTGATTTTCCATTACAGTTGAGTACTTCCTCAAAGTGGGTAAGGCTGTCATAGCAAGGCGGCCCTGGAGTCTGAAAAGTAATGTGACATGATCTGTATGCAACACAAACACAAGGCAACAACGGGGGACATGGAAGCAATGGTAAACCTGCTGCTCAGTCTATGGCGTTTTGTCAGACTCAAAGTAAAAGAAAAAAGCCAGAAAAGGGTGCATGCAGTAAGATGAAGCATTCTGGATAAGTACACGTGAGAGGGGAATCAAACCTAAGGGGATGAGCTACATGTTGTGTGAGGGTGAGCAAGCTTGCTTTAGTGGTCATATACACAATAAGCCCAGCATACAACGATTTAGGTTGATGATAGTTATTGTAATATGTACACCGTTTCTGTTAAAATGGCTGTCCGATTGCAAATGTATTTATTCAAACCAACAGTCTGGGCGTTTAACTGAGCCTCCCAATTGTGGGATGTTATAGCTCCTGGTTACAGTGGTTACAGAGCTCCAGGATGTCTGAAAAAACAGTTAGCTTCCAGTCCAGCAAAGTATGTCCAGTTCTGGAGTGACAAGATACAACTTTTAGGTAATCTGTGCCCTTAAAAGGGTCATGACAGCAAATTTTATTTATTTGTATAATATGATCTGTTGTGCACTGATGAGGCTGCGTGAATGTCAAGAGTTTATATCAAAACCATGCTCATAGGCAGTCAGCTTTGTTTCTTTGCTCAAAATTTGACAAATCAGAGAACAGTTTATCTTTCTACATAATTCATATTCTCCAATTAGAGCACGCCATCAAGCAAACAGCCCTCTCCCTCCCCTTCATCCCAGCTGGTACACCAGCTAATTTAAGGGCTAAGTCATGCGAGCATGTCTGGCTGCTCCACTTGAAAAGAGGATGGCTACTAAAAAACAGAGCTGTTCAGTCCGAGGAAGCTCAGAAACAGCTGGAAGTTTCACTTACTCTTGAAGGAATCAGATAAAACAAATGAAATTCCATTTAATACTATCCCAGTATTAGGAAATACAAATGTTACTATGACACAAAATTCTCTAATATAAAAGTGTTATTACTAAAGAGTAGGCTACAGTCTCTTCTGCGCTGGCATGTCCAAGAATGGAGTTGGTTGTGTGATGACTTCACCCAGTGAAAAACTAGTTGTGTGCCCTTTTTAAGTTAAACAGATCACAAACGTCTAACTCTCTGCATTGGCTTTTAGAAGAACCTTTAGTCTATGGAGTGAGATTGGACGTCTATGGCAGTACTGTTCCAGGACTGTCATAGGCTTTGTGCAGATCTGAAACAGTGACCATATCACGGTTGGCGGAGGCGGCTGGACTGGACCTCTCCAACATCCACGGAGTGGGCTCTCTGCTGGGGGTCTGGTCTGCCAGGCTGGTGCAGCGATTCCTGGATTTGGTGAAGGAGAGGACCACAGCTAAAGAGAAGTGCCTCCTACAGCTGTATGATGAAGGAAAGGATCTACCTGATTCGACAGACTCATTCTCTGAGGTATACTTGGATCCTGATTTCGAAGAGGACAGAAGTCCCCTATCGTGTAGCACAAACTCAAAGATGACTTTACGCAACATGGGCCCAAAGATTTTATATAAACTTTGTGTGAAGGTCATGAACAAAAGAACACTGAAAAAAGAACTGTCAACGCGTGGGTGGACAAAGTTGGAGGACAGAAGCCCCAGTGGAGGACTCTTTACAAGCCTCCAATAAAAAAGCGGACTGGTGATCTCCAGTGTAGGATTCGTCATGGTGCAGTCGCAACAAACTCGTTTTTATTGGTCAACAGTCCTCCAGTTTTAAATGAATGTCCATTTTGCAGTTTGTCGAAGAGTGTTTTTCATGTTTTTATGGATTGTAAGAGATTGGCAGCTTATTTTAAGCTATTGATGAATGTTTTTAGTGTTTTTGGTGTTGTTTTTACAAATTCTGTGTTTATTAATGGAGTTTATTACAACAGAGCAAATAAGTCAAAGTCCCAGATTTTAAATTTTTTAACTGCTGAAGCAAAAATGAGTATTTATTTATCTCGTAGGGACAGACCTCAACTTGATGCTGTAGTTCTGTGGAGATGCAGTGTTAAAGCCAGGCTGCAGCTACAGTTTTGTTTTCATGTAGCCAATGGGGATTTAGACGATTTTGTGCAGTTTTTGGGATTTAAGGGAATTCTGTGTACTGTGTCTGATTAAAAAGAATTCAAATATAACAAGCACATTATGTAAATATTTTTTAAACCTGTTCTGATTGTATTTTTAACTGTTTATTGTTAAGTGTGTAAATAAATGATTTGTTAAATATCAAAACATATCTTCCTCCTCCTCCTTAAATGGAGTTAAGAGCAGTAAAGATGGAGTATTGAAGATGCTTACTTGCATTTATTAAATTCTTAATTGAAAGCACTTTTGGAAAGAACAACTTCAGTATGTTTATTATATGGAGAAAAGTGTTACTTGGACTGCTCAGGTGTAACTTTGACACATTCTTGCGCAAAGAATGTTTCTTTAGTTTCTGGCTGGTCCCTTCCGTGCGGTGTGATCTTTAGTTTTTTAATTGGTCTTTAGTTGGTCTTTAATTGGATTTAAGTCTGGTGATTAAACCATTCTAGTAACATCATTTAAAACTAACTCAGACTTTCCTTGTTTGCATATCTGGGGTAATTGACTTAATGAGAAATCTTTCTACATTTCATCTTCAGATTCTTATGAAGAATATCTCATTAACTCATCCTTCCTTTAATTCTATGAACTCTACCAACATGACATGCTGAAAAATAGCCCCCAACCATAATATTCCCACCTCCAAACATCCCTGTTGGTATGGTGGTTGTGAGGTCATTTGCAGTGCCATGTCTCTTTCATAGAGAGATGAATATCTTTGATGACATCAAAGAGTTTAATTTTGATCTCATCTTTCAGGACTATATTCTCCCAGTATTTTAGTCATCTTGTCCAAATATTCTCCAGCAAACTATAATTTAAGTTTAAACATTATTTTCTTCAAAAATGGGATCTTGCACAGTAAGTATTCATGGGAATGAGTGCTTATTCTTCGCTTTAAAAAAGCTAATTCCATGTATTTCTGAATCACGCTCTTAGTCTTAGGCTCTTGAAAAAGTTTTCTGTTTTGTTTTTTTTTTTTTACTCCTGTGTTAGAAATTTTTCTGATCATGTTCTTTTAACTTCTAGTTTATGTTCCCAATGGTGCTTAATAAAACATTCAGAAGTTTGACAATATGCCGGTAACTAGTGCCATCAGTATGTTTTGCAAGAATAAGGATACAGAGATCTTTCGACAGCTTTTTTTCTTTTTTCTTTTTTTCTTTTTACCCATCATGACATGTTTTTTGTAATGCTGCTGTCTTAATGAGAAAGCTTTTTATAGGCCATAAATGAGGAAGTACAAGCATATTTTTTGCACTTAAAAATATGTTTGTATCTATGGAGGATTATATATCTGGCTTGCTTAATTCTTAACTTTTTGCACAGCTCTTTGTCATATGTTCAAGTTTTAACCTCTGTTATTTCCCTTTATTACATATGACTCAAAATTTGGTATAATTTGTTTTGGTTAGTTTGTTTGTATGTGTGGTTTATTGGGGTTTTTACCAACATCTGGTTTGAACTTCACATTGTTGGACACAATCATGACTGGAAAACAAGCACTGAACTACATACAGAACAAAAGAGGTTGGTAAAAACTGAGTCCCAGAATGCACTGCATTAACCCATTTTCATTCAGTTTACAGGAAGGAGCTTCCCGCATGATCACATGACATCATGGCTACCAAAACTCTGGAGCATGCCAGTGTTCAGCTTCCAGCCATTCTGGACTGAACTACAGAAGAAGAGGAGGAATAAGAACTTTTAATCCCAAAATGCACAGCACTGAATATTGTTTTATTGTGTGTTTCAGTGTGTTTTTGCATTGTGATCCTTAAAACTGTCCCAAACGGAGCAGGCCTTAGAGGAAGCTCCCCACATGCAATCCCCCAAAGTTCAATTAAGATTTTATTCAGGATTTTACAGATGTTATGGTTGGAATTGTTTTAAATATGATCAGATTTTTATATACGTGTTTGCTGTGACAGCAAACCCCTGATGAAAGACTTTCTGGACTTGATCGACTTTTTTAATCTCATTCAGTCTGTGGTTGGCCCAGGTCATGAAAAAGACATACCCTGCATCTAGTGCTCTCCTCTAGAATGGGCACTTCTTTTGAGATTTTAAAAAACAGCTTAGTTGAATATCAGAAATATGTAAAAATGGAAAAATCTAAATATCTTGTTGATCTTGTTGCCTCCAGCCCCCAGGTTCTTTTGAATGTTTTAAATACTGTTTTAAAGCCCCCAAACACATTGTTTTTGACAGCATCAACATTTTCACTGACAAAATCTCAGCTCTCAGGCCCTTCACCAGTCAGTGTGTTTTAGATCCCTCTGTTGTACCTCTGTGTCCAGCTGTAGCGGTAGAGTGGGCGCCCCCTATACAGAGGCTGCAGTCTTTATTATACCATACCAGGATATGAGCCCCACCAGCCCTGAATGCCTCATTAAAGCCCGAGGCAGAGAATCACTGACCAGCTGCATGATCGTGGATGGTGTCAACACCACATCTGCATGGCAGGTAATTAAATTTTAGGTATATTTTGTCCAATTTGATTATGAAATATAGTCAAAATACCATGTTTTACCTGTATTTAGTATTTATTTAGCTGTAGGCTATGTAGGAAATTTATATCTGATAGAATTTTATAATTTGATATAGATTTGTTTATCTTTGTATATGCAGGTGTACATATAATGGTGCAATTTTATATATTGACCAGAAAAACAGGACAATTATTTCTAGAAAGTAATACATCAATGATACTTTAGTTGCACAATTTCTACAGAATAGCAGTTAGATTGATTATTTAAGTCTTATTGAAAAATATTACTGTTTTATTGCAAATAAGGAAACAGAAGAAGTCGAGTTTTGGAGAAGAGTGGGACTAAATAAGTTTGTACATCTTCCTACTCGTTTTCAAATGTGTTTCAAAGCTCCATAACAAGAACTGAGTTCTGCCCTCTGCTGGCTGCATTGCAAAATCTGACAGTAAAACAGATCCAGGCTCAGAAGATGAGGACTCAGACTGATCTGTAGCCACCGTTGCTCAGCAGGATGAAGGATGATGGTCCTTTTTCAACAACTGGCAGAGCTCATGAACACTTCTGTTAGGTATCCCTGCATCCAGCCTCAGCAGGTGCACAAGTTAGCTAGAGGTTCTTCTGAACAGGCCAATTCTCCTTTACGGCAACAGCAGTGTGTTGGACATATCACCTCTAGCATCATGCACCATGTGGGACTTGCCAGGAACCCAGCCATCACCCTGCGAAGTGGTTCCATTACGGTTGTGTCAGCATTTCTGGAAAATCTAGGAGTTAAGTGGTTTAGCAAAAAATGTTGTGGTGCCTGTATGTTGAAGATTCATTTCACATAAAAATAAAAGTTGCTTCTGAGAACTATCTTTTATTTCAACATTTATTTCATTAATTTTTCTTTCAAGGTCTGTTGTTGACCATCTCAGATTGTAAATTTCTTCATCTTTATCATCACACTGTAAATCTATCCACCAATTCATCAACCACAGCAGTTTGAGTTGTACTCTCTGTGTTGCCGTTTTCATCTCATCCAAGGCTTTTTCTTCTTTTGGCCATCCGCAAGTATCTACTTCTCTCTGACTGAACACTGTGTGGTGTTGGAGGGTGTGGGTCATTAATGGTTGGGAAGTAGTCAGGGTCTTCAGGATCATCTGGTTTTGAACCTGTAACAAAATAAAAAAATAGCATATCATAGATTAAGGATGTTGGGAAAATACTAACACCGCACAGGTAAAAAGGAACTCCCTGCTGCATAGCAGGGCAGATGGAAGGGCAAAAATTTAATTTTAGGTATTTGTCAGTAAATTTAATTTCAATCATCATGTTGCTGTGTTTTTAGACTTACCAGCTGTGATAAAGCTGACAGAAGTTTAATCTCTAAGTGTGCCACTTTAATAAAATTGAACAACCTAAAACAAAATAAAAAGGAAAGTAGGATGCCAAATCCATTAAGATAAACAGACACTGATATTCAAATAATGATCTAGACTTTGTTTTAATATAAAAGACCGTAGCCAACAATAATATGCAAATATTTCAGTCTTGGTAAAACAGAGAAACATCATAAAGAGAGGTCTAACATTAAAAAAAAAAATTAAAGAACACAAAGTATTGTGATCTGTAATATTTTGTAAGTATACAAATTTTGTGTGCCAGTGATATGTTTATGTTGACACAGGATCAAAGAAGTAACGCCATACAATGGTGAGCATGTGCATTTATTATGAAATCGACAGGTGCAGCGTAGCTGGGATAAAGTTTCCACTAAATCCATGCATATGGTTCTACAGGACAAACTGTCCGGATGTTTCTGATCCAAGAATCATGTTGTTTGTGGTCATGAGTCAGAATCGTGTAGAACTGCATAACAACTGATTTGAGCATTTTGCTGTTTTATACACCTGGAGCGCCTTGTTGCTGGCGAGTTGTTTTGCCATACAAAAAATGGCGGCTCGCGTTTGTTCACTGGAAGAACGTTATTGTGATTTTGTGTATTCTTTAAGAATAATTTCTGTCATTTATCAAACTGGCTACATGCAGAAGGATAGATGGCCATATTCTGTGGTGTAGTATTGTTATACTCTGTTCGGTTGTTAGAGAAACCAACCTGTAGCGTGTTGATCACTATCAAACATCTGCATTAGACAGAATAAGACTATTGATTTGAAATAGAGATATATATGGTGTTTAAGCTGTGCCTGTAATAAATCTCACATTACTAAGGCAGCCAGTGGTTCTATGTGTTGCACAAGGTGCCCTTTTTCAACTTTTGCACCTGCCCCCTAAAATGTCTGTGCACTCCACCGATCTAGCCTGCTGCAAGACAGCCTTGCTATTAATCAGTAATGTAAGATGCTAATGTTTGTTTACACTTAGCTGCTTAGGATGACATATTTGGCATTTAGCAGAAAATATTACTGTTTTGAAGATTTTAATTCTTCTAAAACTAAACAACAGCATGGGACAGTATCATTTTTACTTAGTAGTTTAGATGAGTGTTGGTAGTGAAGTAGAAGGGTTTATTGACTGAAGTATTTTAACTGGTAGTTGAGGAATTTTTTTTCAATAAACTTGTGTTTATTCTGTACGTCTGCAGAGCTTGCTGTTTGAGAACGCCAGTGTGTGAACTTAATCCTTCATCTGTTGTTGTTTAATACCAAACCTCATCACACAGGTATTGACTGAAAACTATTGGACTTTTGGACTATTTTCTGATAATCAGGTGATGCCCTAATAATTTAATCTAAATGACTAATTTTTGTTAATAATCCCCTTCGGCACATATTAATAGTTAGTCATCAGAAACCAGTGCTGCTGTTGGATAACAACATCTTTAAGCCCATTGGAACTATGTTTATCGAAAAGACAACTTGTCTAATACTCCTTTTCCTGCTGTATCAGGTAGATACAGGTAGATGTGCTTTCGAAAGAAAACAAATGAAGCAGATATGCGATTATTAAACTTATTGTTAGGCAGATATTCAGTTGGTACTGATCTTTCCTTACGACTCCACATAAGCTGTTCGTACCTAATCATTGCTATCTCTTTTGGTTCATGAAAAATGAACACATAAAGAGTAATACAGAGTCAAAGTACAAACGACTGGCTAACGACTGATATATTGAGCTGCAGTTGGATTTTTAAGTCTTACCTGACTTTAATGGAGGCATGACCTACATTTCAAACAATTTAGCTGTGAGATTAGGTGTTCATGTACTTCAAAGAAAGTGAAGAACGTGATAGGGCCTTGAGCATTTCCAGCCAGTCGACCTCAAAGTTGGATGCTAACAGTCTTCCAGGTTACTATGGGAACAGAGAGAAACTAGGCATGGAATTTATTATAACTTTCAGTTTATGATCTGTTTTGAGTGATTATTGCTTCTTGTCAGTTTGCATTTTTAATTTCTCCTTCAATCAGATTTTAGCTCCTGCACTCTTCCCAGAGTTCGATTAGGTTTCCTTCCATCTATTCCAGCCCACCTCATTCCCCCCCCCTCCTCTTTGTACTTTCTTCATCCTCATCTCTCTGCCTTCAATCTCACTGGACAGCATGGTCATGATTTTGAGTTGGGTATCTTGAGGGGTGGAGGCATTAATTTAATGTGAAAATAAGATGGAGTCTGATGGAGAGGAGAGAGGGGTTAGAAAAGAGTGGGTGGTTTAACTCTGAGTGTTGCAGCGGTGTTTATCAGTTGAGTGTGTTTGTGCTTGCACACGTGTGGGAGAATGACTAAAAGCAACCAATAGAGATAGTAGTGTGTCATGAAGCTCCAGCATGGTGCTCGGTCAGATCTAGGGATACTGTCACATCCTATCCTCCTCAACAGCAGTCTCTCTGCTCTGCAGGCCAGCAAGGTCTACAAGATGTAGATATAAATACTGCACCATCCTCACTACACCTTCTTTTTGTGTCCTGAGGCAACTGCGGCTTGGGTTTGTACTGTACTTTATTGATCTTACGGAATCTTAAAACAAGGTTTTTGCATGGACTTTAGTAAACATCACAAGAACCTTTTTGGTTAAATTCTTCATCTGATTTGGTGTCATTCATCTCTGTTTCTTCTATACTACCTACACTTTTTACTAGCTCATTTTGCTGCCACAATAATCCACATTTCTTCATTGTAGTAAAAATAAAGGTTTCTAATCGGCTAATCTTCAGTTCTATTCGTCATATGATGGATGGATGAGGGGTACAACATGAGTTCATCAATTGAAAACAAATAGCAAAAAATGTTAATGAAAGAGATGCTGAACAAAGAAGGAAGAACTGAGTTTCACAGATAAGAGTGCAGATGCTCTCTATATAGCATATCATTATGTTTATAAACATGTCTCTTTAAGGTACTATGCCATTCCTCCCACAGAATGACGTAGATCTGTTTGCCACATCTCACAGTCTCCAGTGACCCAAACACTGGGATTTACAGCATAGAGTTTACAGCCATGGTCTTTGACTCTGTTGCTGGGCCCATAAGATTGCTTTGTGACTGGAGTGTCAACCAATCCTAGGGATTGCCCTTAGGTGAGGGAGGGGTATTTTGTGACCATGCTTTGCTATATATACCCTGTTGCTCCTTTTTATAAAGGAGAAAAAATTCTGCGTTGTGCATACACTTTGCTGTTTTTTTTTTCTTCTCTCTGCAGAGAAATGATCTAGGCAAATTTTATCATGTTTGATTTTAGTTAGACCCAAATGCTGGCAGAACCAGAGGCAGAGAAATGAAAATAAGAGTTTTAATGATGAAAAGTGAAAACTTACAAAACTGGCACAAGAAGAATAGGGGATGGAACCAGAGTGAGTATAACAAAGAATCCGGCAAAGAACAATGCAAGTCAGGGAGCTTTCAAGCTGAGGTCGGGTGGAAAATGACAAAGGAACCAGGTGAGCTACTCAGGGGAGATATGAGACAACTGTGGCAGAAAGAGAGCGGGGAAACTGAGGGAGGGGGGACAATTAACACAAAGGGAGCTGAACTAGGACTCAAAAGGATCTGCAAGCTGAGGGGGAAATGCCTGAAATTAACATAAGAAAATAAATTGAAATGCATAGAAAAAAGAACACGAGAAATAAATAAGAAACTAAAAACTAAGGATGATCTTGGCAAAATCCTAATGACAATAACAAACAACTGACTGTGGCAAGA
The DNA here is from genome assembly GCA_014839685.1 of Anableps anableps. NCBI lineage: Eukaryota > Metazoa > Chordata > Actinopteri > Cyprinodontiformes > Anablepidae > Anableps > Anableps anableps. The sequence continues at coordinate 2,274,418 of CM026065.1, forward strand.
CCTTTTTAACAATAATCAACACTGAAAACAAACACAAAAGAAAACCAAAACACAAATGCCTGCTCATGACAAATATGGAGTCTAGGAGTGTGATCAGGTAATTGATTATGAATAGCTAATTTGGTTAGGGGTTAATTTCTCTAAATATAACATAGGGTAAAGTGTTTTGTCCATTCTTCTTTGCAAAATTGCTCCATCTTACCCATATTGCTTGACGAATGTCTGAAAACAGCACTTTTCAAGTCTTACCACTGATTATCAGTTGGTCTAAAGTGTGGCTATTGACTCAACCATTCCAACACATGGACATGCTTCAATCTAATGTATTCTGTTGTAGCTCTGTTTAGAGTTGTCCTGGTGAACTGTCTCCACCGTCTCAAGTCTTTTCCCTCTCAACTTTTTTATTTCAAGGACTGTTTGGCTCCATCCATTTTCCTTCTAACTTCCCTGTTTCTACTGTAAGAAAGTATTCGCACAGCATGATCCTGCCAACACTGTGTTTAACAGGAGTAATGTGGTATTCAGTAGGCTATGCAGTGGGATAAAAGCTCAGTATGGTGCCATCTGCCTAGAGCACCTTCCACATGTTTACTGTGTCCCCTGTATAGTTTATGGCTAATTATAGATTAGATGTCTAATGACTTTCTTTTACCAATTGCTTTCTTCATACCAGTTTTAGCTAAAGGCCTCTAGATTTTCACATGGGTCTCTTGCCTGTGTTTCTTATTGATTACCTAGCCTGTCAATTTAGATAAACAGCCACATATTTGGTAGGTCTTCAGTTGTGAGATGCTGTTTGCATTTTTTAGATAATGTTCTGGATAATGTTCTGGAAAAAGTTTCTGATATTTGTTTATAACATCACCCTGCATGAACTTCTCCATGAAACCAATCCCTGACCTGTCTGGTGTGTTCCTTGGTCTTGATGATGCCACATGTTCACTAATCTTCTCTAATGCCTTGTTTCCACTGACCAGTATGGCATGGGTCGGCGCAGTACACTGTTTTGTCTGTTTCAGTTGTAAAAGTGGCCCATACAACCAACCCATACCGCACCATTCCTGGGCCCCCTTCAGTTGTAGGTCCATAGTACAATGGTACGGTACAGTTAGGGTGCAGTTACTGGGGTCACACAGCACAGATTGGAGGGCAGAAAAACATTGCTGCTTGCAACAAGCATGAGCTGTACAAGTACATTGTGTTTGTCGTCGGACTAGTATAACACCACATTAGGTGTTTGGGTTCTCCAAAGAGAGGTGACTAGAAGGTGTCCTGATCAAATGCCCAAGCCACATTAGCTGACTCCTTTTGATGTAGAGGAACAGTGACTTTACTTCAACTTACCACTAGATGGTGTAGCTCCTAAAAAAGTCTCACACTGTGACCAGCCACTCTATAGAGTAAGTTCATTTCAGCTGTTTTTATCTTATTTCTTGTATTACCCATATTTGAAGACAAGGTATGGGTTGCATGGACTGGAATATCAAACATTTTGTATTTTGGGCTTGCAAATAAGGCCCCAATCCATTTATCTATCGCCTACTCCATCTAACCAACACTCATAAGCAAGACACAAAGGTCTTAAAAGTCCTCTGCTTTAGGTAGAGACCTACCCCTGTCCCAGAGGGACTAATCCAACTTTTCCCTGTTGAGAACTATGGCCTGGACATTGTGGCCTGAAGAAACCAACAGAATCACATTATCCACAAAAATCAATAATGATTCTCTGAAGTTCCTTTACCAGACACCCTCCTTCTCACACCTTGAGATCCTGTCCATGCACACTACAAACAGGATCATCGTTAAGGGGCAGCCCTGGTGAAGTCTGACATTGTAGAAGGACCCGACCACCCTTAAAAACAACCCAGAACCCCATACTACTGTAGCACCCCCCACAAAATAGCTTGGGCTATACACTCTTAAGAATTGACCAAATCTACGAAAATGTGTGAATGGCCCATTCAGTTTCCATGTCCCCAACTTCTCTTGAAACATTACTGATATCAACTGTTGCAAAAGTATATCAATCATTTCCATTTACGTTCATCTTTTTTTCTTTTTCTTTTTTTTTTTCTTTTTTTTTTTTTTTTTTTTTTTTTTACAATTTTCAGCTGCTGCTAAAACATTCAGAGGTCAGAGAAAAACCTGTCCACTCATCGTTTGCCTGCTAAATCCTAGCAGGGTAACAGTCCCTCTCTTCAGCGGTCATACAGGGAGAGGTTGGGTACTCCTTGGACAGGTCATCAGTCTATCACTGGCAATCACATGACAAGCAACCGTGCACAAACATGCTCACATCTAGGTACCAGTTTACCTAGCATATATGCTTTGTGGGAGGAAGCGTTCCATCTGCACTGAATCCATGCATGGATAGGAGGTATATCCACAGATTCACACCCACAACTTCTTCATGAGAGGCCAAGATGAAAAGGTTTAGGCTTCTACTCTCTAACTTCCTGTGGTAGCTGTGTGAGCTGTACTAGCTTATATGAAAACAGGAAGAGCAGGAAAATCTGTTTTAGCTTTTTTTTTGTTCCTGTCCTTATACAACTGCTTTTGTTAATAGTTTTTGCTTAAGTAAAAAAGAATATAATCAGTAAAACAGAATATAATTTCCTACTGGTTCAGTAAAGTTCCTTTTGGGTTAAGTTGTATATTTCAGTCACTGGTCTGGGGGCTGCAGCCTTGCTCCCCCTTCTTTCTGCTTCACAAACTAATAGGTTTTTTTACTATGATAAGACCAAACAAATTACTGGAAGGACAGCTGCTGAATTGGGTTTTGCTTGCACTGTAGCACAGATTGATCTTAAAACATGACACTGAATTGACATTGCTCTTAAAAGGTGTGAAAAGATTTTGTTCTGACTTCACCCAGCTAAGCATTTACATTGTCAATACTTAATATGCTGTATGTTTATCCACACTTTTTAGAGAAAGTTCACAAGCATTCTGTTGTTCACTTGTTTTAGACTGACACCCGAAGAAATGCTTCTTATCATATAAACAAGTTGAACAAAAAGCACAAGATGCATTGTTTTCTTGTCCCCCTGCTGTCTTTGACATACATGCACTGCAGAACATACAGCTAGCTCCACTCTGCTGTGGCCATATTCAGGAAATGATACACTACTGCCACTCTCTGGTCATCAGTTTCATCTGCACTGAAACCTACGTTTGCGAGGTTAGAGCAGAGTTAAATGATTCTCATTTTCAAAAGTTATCCCTCCTAATTGTTAAATTAGAAGACCTTGCTGTGTCCTTTGAGCAGAAAGCTTATTACAGTGAACTCAATTTCAATTTCAAAGAAAATGGAAAAAAAATCAATCACCATGTTTCTTTTTAAAAGGGTTTTATTCTATTTAATTCAAGAGCTCCAGAAGACACATGGGTGTCTTACTTGAAATTTTCTAATATTAAAGGCTGCTAATATTAAAGACAGACTGAAGTCTTTCATACTGCTAATTCCTATTGCAGAGTTGTCATGTGTCCAGTATGCACTTAAATATGCATTGTGGGTTTCAACAATATCATGGAAATGGATACCTGTTAAAATGTGTTTTTCCTGATTTTCTCATTCTTCAGTTAGATTTTTTGCTTAAAATGTAAAAAGATCATCAAGCATGAATGGAACAAATGAAGGTCCAGAATATCTTTAGCAACAGCATCTCAGAAAATTGACCAAAATTCTTAGACAAAACTTGGTTAAGCCAGAAATGAGTAAAGGATGCAAAAGATAACCAAATCTAAATTAGATTTTATTTTAAGTTTGATTCAATTATCTATCTATCTATCTAGCTATCTAGCTATCTAATTTAGCACCACATAATGGTTGCTTAGTTTATTTTCTAATTCCACATATCGCTTTAATCTTGAAATTTTAAAGCACCTGTCATACTGCTGGTTGTTAACTCCTTGCTCAAAAGTCAAAGACAATAGAACATTCTATTAAAGTAAGGAAGATGTGTGTTGATCTTCAATACTCGAAAAATGGATACAAGAAAATACATACCCAACTAAACTTCAAAAAATTGAAACTGGAACAGTGGCAAATAAGGCTGGATGGGAGCCCATGTTCATCCTGCCACAACGTACATTGTTACTAAGCCTCACAAGGGACATGGAGAGAGAGACAAAAAGGATCCTGACTTGGTTTTGTGAGATCCTGCAAAATCTTTGAAAAATCCCAAGTGATGTTCTTTGGTGAAAGGATCATATTTGTGGATTTTCTGCAACTCACCATGCTGGAATGGTCTATGGAGAGACATGAAGAATGATTTCCAACATTCCCTATGGTCAAGAGATGTCCCAGAGAAGGATATTGTGCATTTACAAAGAGACAAGAAGATCACATAAAACAATGGTTGATAAATACCCACTAGGTCAAAAACTGAATTACAGCTTGATAGAATTGCTTTGTTGCTTAATCAAGCATACCTTTTACTTAAAGTCATTTACATTTTGAAGCGTTAAACTGCCAGAGGTTGGAAATAAATTCAGCAGCGATATCTCGTTTAAACGAGAACATTTTTTCATTATAACGAGATGCAAAACTTGTTAAAATTAGAAAACTTTCTTGTTTTAATGAGATTTTCAAAACTTATGAGATTTATATGTCATTAAAACCAAAATATCTTCTCATTTAAAAAAGAAAGGCCATAACAGTAAAGCAGCAACAGCTTTATGCCTTTTTAACAAGTTGTAACTTGTCAGAGGAGTGCATTTTTATATAAAACTTATCTCATAATGAGAACTTTTTCATTTTAACAAGTTTTATATCTTCTTACAACGAGATACCACTTTAAAATAAAACAAAGTTTAAGTTGTTTTATTTCTGCAGGACACATGAAAGCAAGTAGTTGACTTTTATACTCTGAGTGCTCTTAAGGACAGACCATGAAAAGGGGTAATCAGAAAATAAGAAATAAACATTATTTACACAAACCTAACAGCAAAAAATAATAAATGGTACCAATGAATATTTACATAAATACAAATCATTACAACAACTAAACAAATCTGAGGACAATCAAAGAATAAACCTAGTTTAGCATAACTGTTCAGAGCATTACCTCTCCTAATCTAAATAGTATGCTCCAGGAGCTTTTAAGCAGCACCTGGAGCATTTGTTTCCCTTCACTGCTCGATGGTGCTGAGGAAACACACCAGGAAAGGTAAGTACTTGTTCCACAAAAGATGTGTTCACCTCATTAATTAAGCCAACAGATATTTAAGGAAACAAACTGACATTTTTAACCACAGTTTCCCTGTACAGGAAGGATGGCCAGTCCCCCTACCTGCAAGAATGTTCAATCAAATGTCAAACACAACTATAATAAAGAGCTAAAACAACAACATTTGGTCTGTAAATTCATTACATATAATATCAATAATCCCAATAATCCTAATCCCATTTTATAAGTGATGGAACCCCTGGTCTCCATCACACCGCTCCTGAATTTATTTCCAACAGAACTTTATGTACTGATTGGTAACTACGATCAGTTGGAATGTATGTATGATTAAACTGAAACAACTCTTTTTTAAGTGCCTTGAGATGACCTTTATTGTGAATTGGCGTTATATAAACTGAACTGAATTGAGTTGATTTTTTTTTCTCCATTTATCTTGTGAGGCTCAGTACATTTTGGAGAATTGGCAATAAGGTCAAATTTCCAATCTAACTAAGAACTGAGCAAAAAGAGGCACCTTGGATTAAGTCTCCATAAAAATCATTAGGTACTACCTAAATGCCGATATGGAGACATCTTGGGGAAAAAGTCTTTTCAGTTCTTGGATTACAAACTTTAATGTGTTGAGATACTAAACGCTTCTGGGACTTTAACAAGAGCTGTGTGCTTTGGTTGACTGAAACAAAAATAGTGCTTTAGGTAAAAAAAAAAAAAAAAAAAAAAAACCACTTTGGGTGGGTTTGATACAAAACAAAGGATGAATATGTGGAAAGGTATTCCCACTGTTAAGCATGGTGGAAGATCTGTGATGCTCCGGGCGTTTTTCACCAATTTTGAATTGAATATGTAATGAGGTGTCCTTATTTTTTCACTTTAGTGGAAAGGACTAGGTAGGTGATAGGACTCCGTCTGAAACCATTTCCAGACTTTTCTGAAAATGTGGCAATAGACTGAAAGGAGATCCTGAATAAAATGAAACATATTAAAGTATATGAACGTTAGGTTAAAAATCAACATGGATACTTATTTGTATTATTATTATTATTTTTTTTTTTTTTTGCTTTATTGTGTACAAACTTAATTTATAACTTATTTATTTAATAAGTTTGCTCAGTAACTGTACAAACATTTAAAAACAGTTTAAAACTTGACACACACCATTCACTAAAGCTATTTTGTAAAAGCCTTTTTTAGGGAGCCTCAAAGGAATGAGCTCTTCCTGCTTAATTTGGAGATGAAGCACCTCACATCTCTCCAGTCATTGATTAGAAATGTGTCCAATAATTCAAATAATAGCATTGGAAAATATCCTACAATCCATCATTAGTCAAGTCATTTTGGTGTTAGGCAATGACCCTTGCAGACACGCCCTTTAAATCATCCTGTGACATAATGAATGGGGTCATTTGTAAGTATGTCATGCTATGATTACCCTTCCTCACAGTAAGGCCATCTGACCTAAATGTGATTCAGTTTCTCATGGTAAACCTCAATGTTGCTTTAAAAAGTTTCCTTGATTTGATCAAATATGTCTGAATATGAACTGGATCAGTTTCTGTGCAAAAGGCCTTGAAATGACATTTATTGTGAATCGGCATAATATAAATAAACTGAGCTGATATGAATTGAAACTGAAATAAAAGATTTGTTGAAATAATTTTCAGATATCCAGTGCAGTATTGACAGCTGGATGCTAAATATGGAGTTGTGGAGTCATTTGACAAAGTTACAGCGCACCAAAAACAGGAAAAAGGCTGTCATGATGGTAGCTTTTAGGAGATCTATGGGTTTGACCCCTCTGTTTTGATGGCAGCTCAGAGCTGTCATGTTTGCCCCTTTGTGCATAGATTCTAGTTCAAGAACTGAACATGAAACACTTGATAATAAAGTTTGAAATACTGCAGTGATTTTCTGGTTAAGGTGTAAGGGGTATGTTTTGTCAACACTGCAGGAAGGGTTCTGAGGAGGAGCATCAGATTAGTACTTTGCCTTGCAAACATATTCATAGCCATTGAGCTTTTCCACATTTTGTTACATTACAACCTCAAACCTCATTTTACTGTGATTTGAAAACACACAAAGTAGTGGATAGTTTAAAGTTGTAGAAAATGACACAGAACATATGCAGAACATATGCATATGCATATGCATATGCATGCATTTAGAGAAGCCATTGTTGAATTTAACCAATAATGTAGGGGACATAGCAAATACATGAAAAAGGTGTTCTGGTCATAGAAGAACAAAATTGGAAATTTTGGCCTACAGTGCCTATAAAAAGTGTTCATCTTCTTGGATGTTTTACCCTTTTTTGCGTTTACAAATGAGTCATTACTAACAAAATTTGGCTTTTTGACAAAAAAGAACTTTTATGTTAAAGTGAAAACTGATTTCTACAAGAGTAGAAAAAAGTGACTAACGTAATTCAGCAGAGGTCCAGCCATTTGGTGCTGGTAGTCTCACAGTGAGTGGAATGCAGATCACCTGAATGCAGTGTCTAAAGTGATCGTAGTGTAAAATCATCTGTCTCTGGAAGGTCCATTCACTTGTTCATCAGTAATCAGTAGTCCTGGATACCATTAGAGCCTGAAGACAGAAAAACACTCGAAGAAAATCAGAGGAAAGGTTACTGAAAAGTTTCAGTCAGGGGATGGATACAAAAAAAATCTTTAGGGCCCTGAACATCCCTTGGAGTTCAGTTAATTCCATCATCAAGACATGGAAGGAATATGGCCCATGTGGAAATCTGCCTAGATCAGGCCGTCCTCCCACACTGAGTGACCAAGCAAGAAGGAGACTAGTGAGAGAGGACACCAGGACACCTCTGACTACGCTGAAGGAGCTATAAGCTTCAGCAGCTGAGATGGCAAGTCTCTGCAGACAACTGTTGCCCAGGTGCTTCACCAGTCAGAGCTTTATGGGAGAGAGGCAATGAGAAAGCCACTGTTGAAAAAACTCAGATCAAGGCTGGACTAGAGCTGGCCAGAAGGCACAAGGGAGGCTCCATGGTCAAGACAAAGAAAGTACTTTGGTCTGATGAGAGCTTCTTGGCCATCAAGATCACTATGTTTGGTGGAGACCAAACACTGTGAAGCATGGTGGTGACTGTATCATGCTGTGTCGATGCTTCTTAGCAGAAGGGCCTGGAAGGCTTGTAAAGGTAGAAGGTAAAATGACTGCTGCAAAAATAGGGAAATCCTGGAGGACAATTAGTTTCCATCTGCCAGAGAACTACGGCTTCGGAGAACATCATTTTCCAGCAGGAGGACGACCCGAGGCATCCAGCTGAAGCTACACAGAAATGGTTTGAAGACAACAAGGAGGATGTGCTGGAGTGGCCCAGTCAAAGCCCACACCTCAATCCAATAGAGAATTTGCAGAAGGACTTGAAAATGGCTGTTCACAGCTGATCCCCATGCACGCCGCTGGACTGGAACAGTGTCGCCAGGAGGAATGGAGGAAAACCGCAGCGTCCAGATGTGCAGCCTGACTGAGACCTGTCCACACAGAGAGGTCCATCTACTAAAGCCTGACTTGGAGAGGGTGAATGTTTATGCAGTCACTTGTGTTACTTTTTTTATTTGTCATTATTTCGTAGAAACCAATTTTCACTTTGACATTTTCCCCTTTTTTGCTGATCATGACTGATTTGTAAAAGTAATAAAAGGGGAAGAAATTCAAGGGGGTGAATACTTTTATAGGTAATCTACACACAAAACACTACACCCTGAACACACCATCCCCATGGTTAAACATGGTGAAGGGAGCATTATGCCGGGGAGCTGCTTCTACTCAGCAGGGCTATGGAAGCTGATCAGAGGTGGTGGGAAGATGGTTGGAGCCTAAGTACAGAGTCATCCTGGAAGAAAGCCTCTCAGAAGCTACGAAATCCTTCAGACTAGAGTGGGGGCTCACCTTCCAGCAGGACAGTGGGCCTAAACATACAGCCAGGACTACAGTGGAGTTTGGATCAAATCATGTTGGAATGGCCCATTCAGAGTCCAGACCTATAATCCAATTAAAAATCAAGGGCAAGACTTGAAAATCAACGTTAATAGATGCTCTCTATCCAGTCGAACTGAGCTGGAGCTGTTGTTCAAAGAAGAATGGGCAAAAAAGAGATGTCTGGGTGTGAAAACTGGTAGAAACATACTCCAAAAGGCTTGTCGCTCTAATTTTTAAGAAAGGTGGTTCTGTAAAAGAATGACTCAAGGAGGGTTGAATTTAAATGTACACTTCCTAGATTTTTTTTGCAAGAATAAAATTAAACATATCATTACATGACATCTGGGTATTGTTGTAGTCCTTGTGTGTTTGAGTTTTATTTGTGTTTCTATTTTGATCATTTCCATGTTGTTTATTTACATTCTTTTGATCATATCAGATCATTCTTTGGCTCTGTTCGTTGCTCTTATTGGATTAATGTTATTCCTTTCCCTTTCCCCCATAGTTCTTCTCCAGTGTTTACCATCCTCCTTCTCTTAGCCTGCCGGTTTGCTCCCCCTCACAGCTGTTACCCATCACCTGATTTTTCTCTGCCTACATTCTACCAAAGCTGCTCCCCATTTGCCTCTGATTAGTTCTCCAGCTTGTCTTTTCTACCTCTGCCTCAGCATATAAGTTCATTAGTTCTCATTGTTCTTCTCTGGATCCTCCAATTCATTAATGCTGTTCTCCTCCTGTCACTCTGGTTGCTTTGTCTCTTCTTGAGTGTTTGTTTTTCAATTCACTATTAAATTCATCTTCATATGCCTGCCTCTATCCTGCTGCATTTGGGTCCTCCTATAAACCCCCAAACATGACACAATTAGTATCATTGTAAACAAAGGATTATCACAGAGTGTGTCTTTTATTCTTTAATTAAGAAATACATTTTAAATGATATATTAAAATCTTCACAAAGTTAATAGTAGATGTAAGGTTGTTATTGTTTTCAGATTTTTTCAGATTTATTAGAGTATCTGTAATGCTCATTACAGAGTGTCCTTAGAAAAAGTTGTATAATATATCATATTTACTTACACATTGAAGCATTAATATTCCCTTTTTCCTATTTGAAGGGTTTTTTTTCACAGTGGTCACAGTTTTACATTGAAGTGAAACTAAAGTAAAGCCAGAAACTTTTACACATGGTAACCATTTCCTCATGTTTACTCACTAATGCCATCTGCTGGTTATTTTGACAAATTTTCCCTTCAGTTTAGTTCAACTCTGAATCTATGATGTTTCCTTACTAAGCAGTGTCACCCATGTCTCATAATTCCAACATCACTGCACATTAATAATATACAGCATTTTATAACAGCATAATAAAATTGTCTTTGCACATTATATGACCTTTAATGTTTTAGAGAAAGACTCCATTCTACTCAAATGTCCCGTTATGGCAGTTTGACATAAAAATCATTTTTACACAGATATATAGCTATAATGGCTTCATCAAGCTGTTAAAGTGACTTCAATGAAATCAGTTCCACATTGGCCTCCTTTCCTTTTATGATGCTTTGGTCAAAAATGGTCTGTGAATGGCATTTATGAGACCTCAGCTTCCCCCTCTTTTTTGATGTTGGCTTATGAATATAGATTGTCCTTTCTTGGTTTAAACATATCTTTAGAGGCTTTTTGAAACTGTGAAATCTGGTCAACCATCTGGTTATTTCTTATGTTGCCTCCTTTTTTTGGAAGAATTCCTAAAAAAGTTTTCAACCTTCTTCATTTGAAGATCACATTGTGTACGCCACAGTATCAGCAAGGAGGCAGGGTACATCCTGGACAGGTCACCATTCCATCTCAGAGCAACACAGTCACACACACACTCATACCTGTGGCCAAATTAGAGAGTTAACCTAACAGTCATGTTTTTGGGTTGTGGGAGGAAGCCAGAGTACCTGGAGAGAACCCATGCATGCACTGGGAGAACATGCAAACTTCATGCAGAAAGACCCAAGTCTGGATTTCAAACCAAAAAAGAAAAAAGAATAGCACTAACCCTTGTTCCACCATGCAGCCCCTATTAATTTAATGCAACAACTAAAGCCATGAAATATGATGTTTTTATAGCTATACAGGTTTAGATTTTTATTTGTTTGCCTTGCACAGATGGGGAAAAAAGCATCCTTCCAATGAAACAGAGAAACAGTAGCCGTCAGATTATTGGAGAGCAGTTTCTGAAGGAGCTCATTTTAAAGTTCACAACATTAAAACAAGTTAAAGAAGTCAGCCTTTATTGGTTTTACTATTCACCTTTTCTGTTTCTATGGTTCAAAATATGTGCAGAGTTTGCATAGAGTGATAACAGGTGAAAGTGTAGAAACAAATGAGGCAAGTGATACAATTATCAAAACTACAGAATGAAGCATTCTTAAAGAGTGGTAATGTGGACTTCTTTGGGGACCAGAAACCTCAGCATGGGGCAAACATTAAGACTCAGACATTATGCTCCAGTGACATGCTAAGGACTTCAACATTTCTTGATGTAATGAATTTGTAAACAAGATTACTAGAAGACTAGTTTTACATCAATACCTAGAAGGATAACATATTTTATTAACAGTTAAAACCACAAAATGCAATGAAAACACAAATAAAATCTATGCAAAACATTCAAGGTATGGTTTTTAGTTTTTCATACTACAAAGAAGATACAAGAGCCACTAAAATACCCAGAAAAAGTTCAATTTTTCTATTCATCTAGATTACCAATAATTATAAACACATTTCAATCAATTCTCAGCTATTTTAACTCTTCAAATTCACAAAATTAACACCAAGAATGAATGACATGAATCTGAGTTATTGAGCCAATGCTAATTTTATGAGGCGAGAGGTTCCCTCTTTTCCAGTTTGATCCAAATGCCCTGCTCTGGTCGCAGGATGAGCTCCCCTACCGGACGAAGGTCGTCACGTTTCTGACAAGCCTCAACGTTGAAGTTACGCAGAATAGACGCCAGAACCACCTTTTCTTCCATTAGTGCAAAACGCTGACCTGAACATCAGAATATCACACAAACAGCAACAGGAGACATGACATACGAATACAGCATGTATGCAGACAAACCAAAACCCAGGTTTTCCTTTTCTCACCTATGCAGTTGCGGAGTCCAGCAGAGAAAGGGACGTATGCATATGGAGGCCTTCCAGCTGAATTCTCAGTCAAAAAACGTTCCGGCCGGAACGCCTCTGGCTCTGGAAAGTATCGTGGATCACGGTGAAGAGAGTAGGTGATGATGATCACATTCGCTCCTTTGGGGACCTTGAAACCATCTGAAAGTGAAAGTAAAAACAAATTACATTTCTTTACTAACTACTACATGTGTAAGAAGATCTCACAATAAGTTGTTTTCCAGCTTCTGTCAGCATCTTACTTTGTCTAATGGAGCAAGTTTAGGTTCTTCTAAAGGGACCCTGATATGAAGATTAGTACTTTAAGATTGAAAATCTGTGTTTGATACTTTGAGATTTTAATGTTGCCCTGTTGCACTGACTACTAAACTAAAGACTTCTTATCAAGCTGTTCAAAAATACTCAATTAGAAAGGAATAAATTCTGTAAGGGTGCTTTTAAATGATTTGTTTGGCTGCATTTTAGAAATGGTGACAAAGTGAAAGCCAAGATACCAATCATTTGTTGTTAATAATCCCTATTAGCAACATTTTTCCAAATGACCATGGAAGCTTGGTCAGCGCTCTTGTTTTACAGTTTTCAGTTTGGTGCTGAAGAGAAGTTTCCAGTTTAAATAAGTTTAAAACTTTTAAAGACAGGATTCTGAGACAAAACTGAAACAGATATAAATCTGACAATGCTTTTTCTTACGTTTTAGCACGTCACAGGCCAAAATAGGTTTAGATGATTCCGTTTAAAATACAGTACTCCTAACACTCACCAGCAGAAAGCTGTGACAGTCAACATTTTACGAAGGTATTATGCTGTATGTTTTCTTACACTGTCATGTCTACAAAATGTATGCTAAAGCAGTACTCTGTGTTGAATCTGATTCATATAATTCCTATCTGATTTGTATAGTTGAGTAATATTGTTTGTTTTTTGTCAGGAGGAATGGGCCAGAACTCCAGCAAACTATTGTGAGAAGCTTGTGGAACAAAACCCAAATATTTTGACCCAAGTCATACAATTTAAAAGACAATTATACCAGATACTGACCAAAGGTATGCAAACTTCTGAATTCACAGAACGTAAAAAAAAAATCTTTAAAAAATCTAAACAGTGTTTTTACTAAGTTTTTGGGCATTTAGCAAATAGAAATAATTTTATGAATTCTAACTGACCCAAAACAGGATACGTTTAGTCTGATTTAACCTGAGACAATGAGAAAAAAAAATGTGTGTTTGTCTTTTTATTCAGTGTATGTAAACTTCTAGTTTCAACTGTATGTGTAAGAAGGTCCTCTGGTCAGACAAGACAAAGATTTTGCCTTCTGGCCTACATTCAAAAAGCTATGTGTGGAGTGTGAGAGACACTTTGGAGCACAACATCTGTATTTTCCAAATAATCACCAAAGACAGAAAATGTTTTCTTGAATCAAATAAATATTTGCCTATCTTTATAAATATATGTCAAGTCAAGTGAAGTTTATTAGTATAGCACATTTCAGCAGCAAGGCAGTTCAAAGTGCTTCACATCATAAAAACATCAATCAATTACACAGCAAAATCAGCAAAATCATCGAGCAAATATGAATGCATCAAAATCATGAGGATCATCAAGCAAATATAATTCGAAAATACTGATCAATGTTCCACTTTCCATTCATCAAAGGCAGCTCTAACAGGTGGGTTTTAAGCCTTGATTTAAAGGAACTCGGTGTGTTGGCTGTTTTGCAGTTTTTGGGGATATTGTTCCAGATTTGCGATGCATAAAAACTGAAAGCTGATTCTCCATGTTTGGTTCTGGTTCTGGGGATGCAGAGTAGACCAGAAGAAAAAGACCTGAGTGATCTGGAAGGTTGATACATCAACAACAGGTCTTTAATGTATTTTGGTGCTAAATCATTCAGTGATTTATAAACTAGCAGAAGTATTTTAAAGTCTATTCTCTGAGCTCCAGGGAGCCAGTGGAAGGTCTTTAGAACTGGGGTGATGTGCTCTATCTTCCTGGTTTTAGTGAGAACATGAGCAGCAGCATTCTGGATCAGCTGCAGCTGTCTGATTGAATTATGTTCAACTGTTATGGTAACTGATCTTATTACTTGTTATAATCTGAGCTAATGGGAGCATCTAGATATTAAATAGGAGGGGTCCTAGGATTGAACCTTGGGGTATTCCACATGTGACTTTTGAGAAGCTGCCTGTTGACACAAAGAAATCCCTGTTCTTTAGACAGGATTCAAACTAACTGAGTACTGTACCAGAGAGTCCAACCCAGCTCTCCAGTCGCTTCAGTAATATATCATGGTCAAATGCTGCACTGAGGTCCAACAGAACAAACACTGAGGTTCTTCTACAGTCTGTATTAGCGTGGATATCATTAAACACTTTGACGGAGGCAGTCTCAGTGCTGTGGTGAGCATGGAAACCAGACTAAAAGACATCAAAATGGTTCATCATTGTTAAGAAGCTATTTAACTGTTGAAACGGTTTTTTTCAATAATTTTGCTGATGAACAGAAGGTTAGAGATTGGCCAGTAATTCTGCAACAGTGATTTGTCCAGATTATTCTTCTTCACCAGTGGTTTGATAACTGCTTTTTTTTAAAGCCCAGGGGAAAACACCAGATGAGAGGGATAAGTTTACTATTTGAATCAGATCAGAGGCAATAACAGGCGAAACTTTAAGGAAAGTTGTAGGTAGGATATCAAGACTGCAGGAGGATGAGCTTAATTGTTTTATAATTTCTTCTAAGTTGTCATGGTTGAGTTGGTGAAATTCAGCCATTTTCTCAGCATTTGTTATGTTTGGGCATAGCAGTGGTACTGGATTATGTGTGGATGTGCAGATTAACTAATTTTTTTAATTTTCTCTGTAAAAAAGTTGGCAAATTCATTGCAGGCCCTGGTCGAGTGGAGTTCAGGTGGTAAAATCACAGGAGTGTTTGTCAGCTTGTCAACTGTGGCAAACAGGGCACAAGCATTGTTGATGTTTTTGTGTATGATTTCCGCAAAGAACGTTTCCCTTGCATGTTTTAGTGATGAGTGATAGCTTCGCAGCCTCTTTTTGTAGATTTCATAGTAAACGTGATGTCGAGTTTTACTACATTTATGTTCAGCCCTTCGACAAAGGCTTCTTTCGCTTCTTACAAGTGGAGCATTTATCCATGGAGATTTCTTTCTAACAGACACAATCTTCAGTTTAACAGGAGCAATTAAATTGATGATATCTGAAATCTTAGAAAGGAAATGATCCACTAAATCATCTGTTGGGTTACATGATAGAATTGGGGTCGTGGAGTAGATTTGATTAAAAGGTTCAGATGTGTTGTCTGTAAAAGAACATTTTGTAATAATATCTGTTTTACTATGCAAGTCAGCAGATATTGTATTTTCAAAAACAACAGAAAAGTGATCAGACAGAGCGACATCAATTACAGAGACCTTGGAGATATTTACACCCTTACTGATAATCAAATCCAGAGTATGTCCTCGATCATGTGTCGGCTGTTTAACATGTTGAGTCAAACTAAAGGTTTGAAGTATATCATTCAGCGTTTTTGCTTCTCTGTCTATTGGGTTGTCAACATGGATGTTAAAGTCTCCCATAATTAATAAAGAATCATAATCAATGCATATCATAGCTAACAACTCACTAAAATCGTTGAAAAAATTTACCACATATTTTGGGGTTTTGTATAGAGTTAGTGTCAGAGCTCGTTTGTGGCATTTTACCTCAATTCCCAAATATTCAGGTTGTGACTTCCCTTAAAAAAACTTGCAGTTATGGACTCTGTGTGGCAGTCAGATTATGCTTTTTCACCCTGACCAGAGGTTATCTCTGCAGAGCTCAGCCATTAAAACTACTCCCAAACAACAAGCTCATCAAGTTCAATAACTCCTCTGGGCTTGTCTCAATTTATCAGTTTAATCGCAGTAATGTAATAAACATACCCCCACACCCTCAGAGACTGGGTCTGTTAAACTGCAACTTTCACTCACATGGTAGAGTCAACCCACAATAACTGTCTGCAGCAGGAAATAAAGCAGAGCAGCTCAGACTATGGTCTACCATTTCATTTGTGACTTATACCGTCCACTGCCACTGCTGCTCTTAGTGGTCATGAAGACAACAACACTTGAGATATGTCAAATAAGTCTTTTTTTTATTTTCAGTTCGTAACTGCTCCTTACTGCTTTTAAACAGCACTGATGATTTCTTTCTCTTGTTACATATATCTGTATCTACAGAGTGATCAGCATGGCAGTTTTTCCAGTGGAGTACATGTAATAAACAAAAGCTGAAGCAGTAGCTTTTTCCGCAATTTAAAGATTGCCTGTTCTATTCAGGACAAAGACCATTACAAAAGCTAAAATTGATTGCCTTCGTAAGTTCTAAGTTGTGACTTTTTCATTTCAGTGACTGTAAACATTTGCCATGTACTTAGAGGAAAAACTAAACTAAAATGCTTTTGTTTCTCCATAAGGTGGTAAGCACTTCAGGAATGATATGTGGTATGAACCGACAGAAGTGAATTGACTCAAAGCCCAAATGGGTTCAAGCCATATAAACTGATCATTACTTCATATTTTGGCAGTTGTTATTATTTCGTATCTGACTTATTCAGGTATGAAGAGAAGCCATCTGCTGCAGGATGTTTCTTAGTGACCATTTTTTTACCCACTTTGACAACTGATGATATAAAATAATTTTTTGTAATCTAGTCAGTCTTTTTCTGGGTAATGTGGCCTTGTGAAACCAAGTGGGTCAAACAGGCACATCTCAAAAGATTAGAATTGTGCGGAAAAGTGCAATATTTCTTGTCAAACATCTCAGAAAGTGAAACTCATACATTATATAGAACCATCAGACGTAGCCTTTGTTTCTTGTAATTTTGATGATTATGGCTTACAGATAAAATTTGTGTCTCAGAAAAAATTGAATACTGTTAAAAAAGCTCATCAATGGAAACTTGTCAGCCCTAATCAGCTAATTAACTCGAAACACCTTTCGGTTTCTGGAGCCTTTAAACGGCCTCTCACTCTGGGTCAGTAGGACACAATCATGGGGACGACTGCTGACTGGACAGATGTCCAGAAGACAGTCATCAACAGCCTTCACCAGGAGGGGAAGAGACAAAAGGTCATTGCTGAAGAAGCTGGTTGGTCACAGAGTTCTGTATTCAAGCATATTAATAGAAAATTGAGTGGAAGGAAGAATTGTGGTAGGCAGCCTTGAGAGAGCCATAATTTGGAGGAGCATCACAAGGAGTGGACCGAGGTTACAAAGGTTGCATAGCCACTCCTGAACCAGAGACAATGTCAGAGGCGTCTTAGAGATGCTAAGGAGAAAAGGAAGTGGACTGCTGCGCAATGGTCCAGAGTCCTGTTTTCAGACAAAAAGTAACTTCTGGATTTCATTTGGAAATCAAGGTTCCAGGGTCTGGAGGAAGAGTGGAGAGGCTCAGAATACATGTTTCTTGAAGTCAGATGACCTGAAGGCAGCTATGAAAGCAGCCTGGGCTTCCATGGCACCTGCGCAGCGCCACAGACTGATCTCCTCTACGGTGCATTGATGCAGTCATTCATGCCAGAGGAGCCCAACCAGGTACTGAGTGCACAGAGATGTCCATACCGTTCAGGAGCGTGACATTTCTGCTTAAAGCAGCTGTTTTTGATTGGTCTAATGTGATATTCTGAATTTTGGCTTTTCTTTACCTATAAACCAGAATCATTAAAACTGCAAAAAAATAAAAGTTTGAAATATTTTACTCTGTGTGATGAATCTCTATAAAATGACTGTTTCACTTTCTGAGACGACTGGCAAGAAATACCGCACTTTTGTGCAAAATTCTAATTATCTGAGATGTACCTGTATAAATTTCCATATGTACATACGTCAACTGGCTCAAACAGGGATCAGAACCTGAATCATGGGAAACAGGCTGTTATATAATATCTTTTTAAAAAATAATGTATGCGTAGATGAAATTACATGTGAGATTTGAACTTTATTACTTTATTATATTGCTTTATGACATCATTATACATAGATAGACAGATAGCTAGCTAGATAGATAGATTATTGTATCACTTTATTATTTGTATCTCTTAAGCCACAGGGACAAAGTGTTCAAATGAACACAGGCCAGTTCAATGAAGGATGAACTGGCCTGGAGCCATTGAAGACAGTGAGACAGTTGCAAAACAAACAAAGAAAGCACGTATCATGATGCATGCTTAGCTTGCCTTAACAATGTAAAACACACCACCAGCCTGTTTAATTTTCAGAACAGATATGATTACATTATTACAAGGGGTACTTGTCATGAGTGACTCACTCAGAGTGCAGTCGTCACAGAGGCTTCGGGCGAAGAAAGGCACGGAAGGAAACAGCCGCAGAGCCTCCTTGATGACACATTCCAGGTATCTGAGCTTCTTCAGGTCCTCTGTGTTAATGGGTCGACCCGATGTACCTTTGCACAATAAACAAGACAAAATGGTGAACCCTTCTTTACAACACACTTTCTACACAATAAATAAGTTTGGGTGTAAAAGAGCTTTTGTGCCAGAGCGGTACAGGGATTCCTCTGGAGCATTTACTGCCAGTGTAACTGATCCAGGATCAGCCTGCAGTTAACTCCATCTCTCTTCCCATCAACTCTGAAACTGACCAGCTTCCCTGTCCCTGTTTAAGAAAAGCATCTCCGCAGCATGTAGCTGTCAAGGTGTGGATAGTGTTACATGCAGTATTAAGTATTAAGGTGTTGAAGAGCACCATTCAACAGTTTTACTGTGTCTCCATATATGACTTTAAGCAAACTGCAAACAGGACTTCTTATGGTTTTCTTTCAACAAGGGCTTTCTTTTTGCCACAGTGGAGTTTGCATGTCCTGAGTTTTCTTAATTGGGTTCTTTCCAGCTTTTCTGGCTTCCTGCCACGGTCCCACAATGAGTTTTTGTTCCCTGTGTGTCTCTCTGTTGGACTGGCGACCTGTCAAGGGCATGCCCCAACCTCTCGCCCAATGACTCCTGAAAAGAGAGCAATGGATGGATTCTTTTCCTTTCACTTTATAATTACATGGTATTTTTTGTTAGTATTTCACATAAAATCCCATTAAAATACATTTTAGTTGGTGGCTGTAACATGACAAAATGTGAAAAAGTGAAAGAGGTGCTTCTGCAAGACGCTCTGTGTTGGATAAGGAAATTTGCTTTATGTATAAAGAGGATGCTGAGCTTTTCAGTACAGGATTTAATTATGACTTAATTAATGCTCTTGTACTTCAGGGCATCTTTAGTTCCTTCAGCTGCTACAAAATTAACATTTACTTTAGCTCAAAGGTCTTCTTGCTCAAACTGTAGAAAACTGCACGGAAACACGGTACATTATTCCATACTGCAGAGACAATAGGTTTTAAAGTGTCAACAAAAGGTGGCCATGGTTGCTAAATTTATGAAGAACAAATGAGTCTGAATAAAGATGAGTCAAAATCCTTGGTACTGGAATATTAACCAAGTTATTAAATGAAGAAGAGAAGGATGGGCCATATTAATGTTACCAAACACTTCCTGCAGCTCTTGCTGAACTTTTCGTTGCACCTCAGGGTGGCTTCCCAGCAGGTGGAGGGCCCAGTTCATGGAGGCAGCCGTGGTGTCATGACCCTGGAAATGAGAAACAGTTAAATACTGTACTGTTTGATAACTAGGATCAATTGGAATGTATGTATGATTGAACTGAAATGATTTTTTTTTTTTTTTTTTTTTTTTTTTTGTAAAGTGCCTTGAGATGACATCTGTTGTGAATAGGCGCTATATAAATGAACTGAGTTGAAATTGAATTAAATGCATTTACGGTTCCATATGTTTTTTATTAAAACAAGACCATTTAAAAACAAAACCCTATTTGTCTCACCACACACCTCAAACATGAAGGTGTCCACCTCTTCTTGGATGTCCTGATGGCTCAGCTTGTTGCCGTCTTCATCTGTGGTCTTCAGGAGCATATCCAGAAAGGCCTGGCGCTTCCTCTTGCCATGGTCAGAGTCGCTGTCTGATTCAATGTAGGACAAGTTTTCAGATCTTTCCTTTATCACCTGCACACAGAGATTGGTAAGGATGTCGTTCTACTTTCCATTTTCTGCATGGCGGAATTCTAATAATGCATATTAATGTGAAGCTATCTGCTCACCCCGGCTCAGTAACTCACTTTATATGTAAAGGAATGGAGGATCTTCAGTGTCTTGTCATGGTTCTTCCCCTCACCAAAGTAGTAGTAGATAAAGTCGGGCCAAAACCAAGGTGTCCTCTGTCTGTGGCTGACAATGTCGCTCATTCTGAAGGTAGAAGACATTACTGAGCCTTATGATCAGATATTATTTTCTTAAGTTTTGCAATTGTCCAAAAGGAAACTAAAAAGCATACCTGTATACACACTTGACATACTCTGATTCTGAATCACTCTGTGCGTAAATTTTCCTTCCCATTGCAGTTTCTGAAGAAAGAGCAATGTTTTGCATGTCAAAATCTATTCCTCCATCATGGCCCACACAAACACACACAAATTATTGGTCTATTGTTTGAAAAGAGTTGAATAGATATTGAGTTGTACATCTATGCTTGGCAAAGTTTCGAAACCAAAGTAAAACATGTTATAAAATAAGAACAAAGTGTTCTGCAAAAAAGTTCAACCTAAATTTACTTAAAAAGAGTACAAAGGCAAAATTTCAAGTGTTACGGACACTGTGAAAGTTTAAATGATACATGATGATTTTGAATTTGTCAGTTTGGCAAAACTGAGAGAAATATTTGCTGTTATTCTGAGAGCCTCACTGGTTCTCTGCTCTCTCCGTTGCCTTTCTACTGTTTTATCTCAGCTCAGAGAGTCATTAGTCTTGTTTTTTCTTTCATAAGGCAAATATTTTTACAGGAGGAAAGGATTGGAACAGAATAATTGAACAGTCAATCAGATGTATGTGCAGAATGTGTGTTGGTACTATCTTACTGAAATAAGCAAAAACTTCTTTAAAAAAGGATAATATGTAGAGCAAGAATTCTTGTTGGAATATGTCTCCTGTGGGATTTTTTTTATTAATTTTCCCCAAGGTGTAAGTGAGCTCCAGCTTCAATAATATTAGGTTCTTTTAGTTAAATCTTAGTTATGTGAAATATGTTTTCAGAAAAACAGAAACTGCTTTCCTGACTGTTATTACATGACGGTATTATCTATTATTAAACACAAAAAAGAAAAACCTTCTCAGTCATCAGTGAGTCCCAACTACGCTGTGCAACAAAAACTTGTCAAAATGAATGTATCTGAATAATATTGTTAGCGTCTGGATGTTTGGATGTTTTCAGGTCCTACGGTTTGAACAGGAAGTATAAATACCAGAAAAAAACAGGATTTTATTGATTTCCTTCATTGTTTTGGCAATTTCTTAGCATTCTAGAAATCATTTTCTACCATATGAAGATGAATTATACCAACCCTGAAAAAAGTGGGACACTTTGGGCTAAATTAATATTTACAAAATAAATACTAGAGGCCTATTCATAACCAAAATGACTGTGTGGAGTTTTGTATATTATGTTGATTTTATAAAATTGTAATTATTTATCAATTGCATTTTACCTATTTCTGTATAAATACTGTTAGTAAAAGTAGAATTTAATTATATTTTATCAATAAAGTCAACAATATTGAATAATCAATAAATTGGGAACTTCTTTGTTTTTAATTGCCATACACTTCCACCTCAGGAATTACGCCACACAAACTAAGTAAAAGCTATTGATTTAATTATAAGATGAAGATCTTAGAATCTATTCAGTTATATTAATTGTCACCTATTTGCCATCATTTTTTAAGCAGTCTCACTTTTCAGAGTGTATTGTTGCATTCCTGTCATTTTTGTTCAGCATATTTTTTGTTGTTGTTGTTTTGGGTTTTTTGCTGTTTATTTCCTGTGCCATTTCTAAAAACACCAGACATTCATCTGCACATCTATTTTATGGCTATTTAAGGTTGGCCAAATTGGTCTGATTTTTATTTAATTTCTAAAATGTGACTTTTTTAGCCCATAGGTCTATACAAAGATGTTGGAAGCTAGGCGTGGTTTGCCCATTTCATCAACCAGCTTTCAACTATATATGTACATCTTTCAACTACATATGGACATCTTTCAACCATTCACTTTTGCATCCCAGTTTCATGCTGTTTAGACTGAACTTATGATCCACGTTTCAATGTATATTCAACAAAGATTTGCTCTGGTAATAATCAACGTTCATGAGACATGCAGAGTGTCACAAACAGCAACAGTCTTTGAGAATATGAAGTTTTGTAATTCTGACTGTAGTCCACATGCATGTATTTGAGCAGGTTCTTTCATTAATTACACATGTAATGTGTTATTATAAAGCAGAAAACCCATGAGCAGCGACTGATGTTGTCGCTTAAAGTCATCATCAACACTATTAACAACATGGGCAAAAGCTCTGTTTTTCCCTGGCAAAACATCTGGAATTATATGTTAAATCAGAACAATAGAAACCATTAGAATCCAATTATTTGATTTTGATCTTATAATTTGTTGGAGACTCCATCAGAAGATTGTCTTTTCATTTTACAAATGTAGCATCTACTCACCGCAGATTATGTCCAGCGCACAGAGAGTGATGTCACTGAAGCAGTTGAAAGAACCTTTCCCTGCTTTTTTCTCCAACTTCTCCACCAGAATCTCTGCCTGTTCATTCATCACTTGCAAAAAGTCAGAGAGGATGGAGAAGTGGAAGGTTGGTGTCAGAATCTTTCTTCTCTGTCGCCACTTTTGTCCAGTGCTGGAAAGAGGACATATATTTTTCTTATCTATGCCATGATTCCAAGTAATAGCTCTGACTTTCTTGGTCAAAACAATTGAATTTAATGTTAAAATTGAATTTATAAAAATGTCCACTTTTTTATATTTATCCTGTATTTTTGCAATACAAATATAAATTTCAAATCAGACTAACATTGTGTTTTTATTTTGTTAGTTATCTTATATCATCCTTGTCAATCTATATAATGGATTTTCTCTGATTATGTGAGGACATTCTGTTTACACCATAATGAAACAACATCTCTACCTGGTTAAAAGACCAGTTCCAAGCCAAGGATGGAGAAATTTGTATGCAAAAGCCTTGTCGAGGTGAACCGGATTACCCAGAATCTTCTACAAAAGATATTTAGGCAATAAGAATTGGTCAATCACAAAGGTAATATCAACCACATTTATTAGAAAAATGACTTTGTAAAGAACATATCAGTGCTAAGCCTAACTGCAGACTTTAAACCTCGGCTGCAGAAACAGGCTTGAATTAGACAGAAGCTCTGGAAGGCAGTTACTGAGACTATGCTCTATCCAGAACAGACCCCACATATGTCATCAGCAATACAAAACTGGATAAAAAATCAAATGCATCCCAAATAGAGGCACACGGACTGTTGAGGTCAGTATAGCTTAAATGCTTGTGGCTTCCATTTCATTATAAATAGGGTATCATTTATATAAATGAATAGCAAAGCTTGATTTTGTGTAAATAATTTCATAGTAACTATGTTAAAGTTACTAAATAATTATAAAAATCCAACATTTTCCCTTGTATTCAGTTGGTGAGACTTGCACTTTGTTATACTTGTGTATCTCAATAAATTCAGATATCACTGAAGAGAACATTTTTGGGAGTAATTTAGTTCAAACAGTAAAACTTGTGGGGGGACTTCCGGTGACAACACAAAGAGCAGGCGGCAAGTTATGGGCTCCTGCTAACATTTTGTTCTTTAACTGTTAATACCCCGCTCTATAGCATATATCTGCTTAGAATTAACACTTTCAAACTTGATTATGTCGAAGTCCTCCATGGGCAGCAGAAAGGATCAGACAGCGGAGGGTCTCGTTTTTACTAGGATTAAAGTGCTGATGTGCTGAAGAAACAGGCTGAATAACGGGACGTCATGGTTCAACTTTACAAGGGGGACCCCGGCCATCTCTTCTTTTCCCAGCGAAGCTGTCTGTTAGAGGTGTTGATCCAAAATATTGATAATATCGATACCAAGCTGGTATCAGTATCGAATCAATACTAGCATGGTAGAATCAATACTTAAGTTTCAGAGTCTGTCTTGAAATTTTATTTTATTTTTGTTTTGTAGTTTCTCAACTCCTCAAAAAGATTTTGTTTTGATTTTCTCAAGTGATAATTTTTAGCACTTTGCTTTTATTTTTTGTTTTTCTGTTGCTGTTTGTCATGTTAAGATGTTATTAAAGTATTTTGTAGACACCTATAAACTTTGTCCAAATTCTGTCCTATGTTTGAAAACTAAATTCAAAGGAAAAAACAAAAAAAAAAACCCACCCAAAAAACACTTAAATGTTTATGTTAGAAGTGTGACAGCATGTCAGATTTTTTAAAAAGTATTGGTAATGGTATCGGTATCAGCAATATTGACCCAGTATTTACTTGGTGTCAGATCAATACCAAAATATGCAGTATCGCACACCTCTACTGCGCGTTACACTCCCGAGTGGTGATAAACGGTTGTTGTCTTCAGTTTCTGAGGCTTCTGACTTTGTCCAGTCCATAGAGGAGGACCAGCGCGCGTAAATGTCAGTCGGGATGTATCAAACTCATACGAGTTTACTAGTATTTATAACTGACTGAGTCTGACTTGGCCACTGCTCGTTGTCTGCTGTTTAGCAGCTTCTTCATTGTTTTGTTTTTCATGCATTGAATATTGGCTGTTTGGATTTGTCCTCCCAGCTATGAAGGGGTTTAGTGTCATTGTTGTGTGGGATAAAAGCCTTAGCAAGACAGTCATATTGTTGACATGTTGGAGTAATGGTGCTGTAGTGGCTGCTGTTCTTTGCAACCTCTTTTTTGTTCTGAGGGGTAGTGGTGGGCGGATTGATCCAAAATATCGATAATATCGATACCAAGTGGGTATCAGAATCTGATTGATACTAACAAGGTAAGATCAATATTTTTGTTTCAGATTCCCTTATGAAATTATATTTTATTTTTGTGTTGTAGTTTCTCAACTCTAGCTCAAAAAAGATTTGATTTTCTCTCAAATTATATTTTTTTGCTCTTTGTTTATTTAGGAAAAACCACGCACAAATTAGTTTTGTGGTTCTATTGTTGTTAAGATGTTATTAAAGTGTTTTGTAGACACCTAAAAACTGTGTTCAACTTCTTTCTAAGGGTTTAACAATATGATTCAAAGGAAAAAAAACACAAAAAACACCTAAATGTCAGAAGTTTGATATATCAAACTTAAATAATAAAATGATCAGTATTGGCAACACTGGCCTTGTATTTACTTGGTATCGGATTGATACCAAAATATGCAGTATCGCACACCTCTACTGAAGGATTTTGAGACAGCAGATTTTTTTTAACCTCTTTTCAGTTTTTGTTTCTTATTTTGCCCTTTCCTCTCCCCCATGTCAACTCTTTTTCATTTTTGTCATTTTGTTTGTGCAAATGAATAGAAGATGAATAGTAATCTTACTTTTACTAGTTGGAATGTAAAGGAGCTAAAGCTTCCAGTAAAACATAAATGTGTCTTTTCATGTTTAAGCCAGCTCAGATTGGGGTAATTTTCCTACAGGAAACTCATCTGAAGGATCAGGATCACTGGTGGTTGAGGAAATGTTGGTCTGGGCAATATTTTCACTCTAACTTTGGTGCAAAAGCAGGGGTGCTGCTATTTTAATTAATTAAAATATCCTTTTTGTTGCCTCTAACGTCCTCTCAGATAAAAATGGATGATTTGTTATCGTATCAAGCAAACTTGGTAATAAGCTGGTGACACTGACTGATGTTTATGCACCCAATTTTGATGATGTTGAAATTTTCCAGAATTTTTTTTTCCCAACCTCCTGATCTGAATTGCTATTGTTTAGTTTTGGGAGATTTCAGTTGTTTTATGGATCCATCACTGGACTGTTCCTCCTCTAAACCTGCCTGCCCAAATAAATCTGCCACATAAAACAAATCTCTATCTCAAGATTTTAGTGTCACTGATTCATTGTGTTTTTTGTATCCAAATGATAGGGACTGCTCTTTTTTTTCTCACGTATATCAAACTTACACCCACATTGACTACTCTTTTACTGACAACCTTTTACTTCCAAATGTCAGATCTTGCAGTTATGAAAGCATTACGATTCCTGATCATGACCCCCTTGTTCTTAAAATGGATTTGCTTGATGGTGATTTGGTGAAACAGCACTACAGACTAGATCCTTTATTGTTGGGGTCTGGGAGAGCTCTCATTTTTCTTTGCAGTTTCATAATTCATCCACCAGAGGATGTCGTTGAGCACGGTTGCTGGTCAGTTCAGCAGGTGGGGATCACTCCTGCAGCCAGTCAGCCTCGTCAGTAAGGAGTATAAGAGGAGCTTGCAGCCAGTCCTTCGATGCCTGTTAGCTCATGTGATAAATGCCAAACCCTCTGTGTGTTTGTACTGGTCCTTGTTCAATCTCTTTAGAAAGAAACATACCCTCTGTGTTTCTGCTTCCCAAGGTTACCTTTGATGAGAGTTCAGCTCCCGCTCCAGCTCATTCACTTGGCAACTGAAAGTCACCTGCAAATCTTCAGTGGACCTCCTAGTAACAAGACTTTGACTGGCAGTTCTTGGTTCCTCGTTCCTTCGTTGCATGATCAAACCCTGTCCGCCCTCCACCGTGCCACCTGGTTTCTCCTTCCACCAAACTATCTGGATTCACCTGAGAACCTACCAATCTCCCAGACCATCACTGAACCCTCCCTGGTGGATAATAATTTCATATGCAGCATTCAAAAGAAAATCTATAATACAGAAACAAAAGGATCTTTCAGATCAAATATTGAGCATAGATGGATAATATGCACAGTCACCATTGCCTTCATATATTCTGTACAGCCGAGGAACAAATTTTCCAGAAAGGCTTCCATTGTCTTAAAAATCCATGTGCAAAAAGAATCAAAATTAAAAGAAGTAAATGCTTGAAATATCTTACTCTATGTGTAAAATTAATTCATGTAATATATAAAAAATAGGTTTTTGAATTAAATAATTAACTTTTCAATGATATTGTAACTTATCATCATGCACCTGTGTATTGTATTGCTGCTATTAATCAATGAACATACCTCAACAGTTTCAGCATGAAAGAGGACAACAAAGGGAATCGGTCCAACCCAGATTTTAAATAATGGTACATCTCTGAACTCGTGTGTAAAACCCACAATTTGACTAAAGAAATCTGAAACAATGTACAGAAAGAAGAAGGTTGTTAAGAAAGAAATGTTACTTCATATTAAAGCTGCAGTATGTAACTTTTATAAATATGTTTTTAACATATTTGTTAACACTGTCACCATGTCGTGACAGTATGAGACATAATCTGTGAAAAAATCGAGCTCCTCCACGTCCTCCCTGAGCTACTTTTATTATCTAAAGAAATGCACCGCTCCCGACCTAAAACAACCAATCAGAGCCAGGGGGAGGGTCTCAGCGCTGTCAAGCACCCTAATTTACTCGCTGCTCAGTCTGTTGCTGGCAGAGAAACAACTTACCGTTACAGGAGAATCGTTTATCTGTCGTCAAAGGTGGCCATGCTAACTAGCGTGAGTATTCACAACACTCTGCTCGCTGCAGCGTCGCAGAGCGCGGGGGGATGAGCAGCGCCACACAGATGCTGACCGCCAGCACTAAGACCCGCCTCCTGGCTCTGATGAATTGTTTCTTGGTAGCACTGGGAGAAGGCAGGGGGGCTCGATTTTTTTTTTTTTTTTTTTTTTTTTTTTTTTTTTTTTTTTTTTTTTTCACAGATTATCTGTCTCCTTCCATTCTGTCACGACATGGTGACAGTTTCAACAAATATGTGGAACAATATTTTTTATAAAAGTTACACACTGCAGCTCTAAGTTCCACTTGTGTGTTGAATCCTTTCTTACCTCCTGCGTTGGTTTTGAATATCAGTGCATCTCCAATGAAGGGGAATGTAAAACCAGTCCCAGGAATAGATTTCATTTGGAACCATTTATGGAGGTAATCGCTCAGCAGCTTGTAGGTAATGTAAGTCAGAGCTGCAATGAAGAGGCTAGCTCCAAGAAATGGTAAACTGTAACTTCCAAGCAAAACTGCCATGTTTTTTCTTCTGCAGTGTCTCTGTCCAACTTGTTTGAATGTTCAGAAATCAGTACAAGCCTGTCCTTGTGTGTCCTGAATATTAATAGGAAGAAACAACGTTACTGCCCCCATTGCTCCTCCCTGGCCAATCTACTCATGGCTTACTGGGGAAAAGTTCATTTTATATTAGATTTATTTGCCATCAAGTAGATTGGTAATTTTTTTTTCATTAATAGATTAGAATAAACTGGCCAATCACAACAGTGGAAATATTAACAAAAATGCAAAACTGTTAATAAATGTAATATATTTTATTTGTAAAAGTTATGCAATAAAGGTGTTAGTCATTCATGTTGTAGTGGTGCTGACTGGCCCCAATCATGAACTTTGTTCGACTGATTATCTCACTGCAGAGAAGGAACGTGAAATCTGACTGGTTAATATTTAACTGCTGTATCTCTGTGTCATTTATCTTTTATGACTTTTTTAAATAGTTGATTGCCAATACAGTTGGCTACAAGTACAGTAAAAGGCATCTGTCTCAGCTCAACAAGCTTTGCTATAATTTCAAACCAAGTAAAAAAAGCACTCTAAAATGCAAAAATCAGGACTGTTATGTTTGTATCTTTGTTTCCGCATGCAAAGTACTATCTGGACAGATAAGCTAACCTCTGACTGCTTCTGCAGGGTCTCATCAGAGCTTAACTTTTTCCTTTGCACTCTATGTTGTGTGCGTTCGGCAATTGAAAAGCCCTTTTTCTGTATTGCCTGCAACTTTTGACCATATAACATTTTTGAGTGTAGGTCTCAGAATCTCTAAGTCATGTTCTTACAAACAACTGAATGCATCTGACCAATGTGACTCACTAACCTGTAGTGTCAAAACATTATCACTGATAAATGTTAGATTAAACTCCTCTTAAAGCTTTATTTGACTTGAGGTTGAAGTATTTACAAAGAATTACTGCAAGCACTAATAAAGTTCTGTTTGAGTAGTGACTGGGTTTGTTTAAAGTATTAGAATGCAAGAGTTTTAAGGATGCTTTCTTTTATATTTGTGGAACTGTAACTTGATTTTAAAAATATGCACTTAGTTATGACTGCTACATTTGCATTCATTATGTGAAAAATATGTTAATCATTTATTTTCACCCTTAGTATTTTGTTAGCAGAAGTTATTGAACAAATTATCCATAAACATCATGTCCTTTTTAAATCAGAAATGTCTCTATGTATGACAGTTGGAAAATACAATATTTCATAATCAAACATGGTTATAAGGTAATAAACAGTCATGTCAAAATTGTTGGGGTCTGGAAGTTTGCTCACATCTTCTTTGCAGTTTCGTCATTCATCCACCAGATGGCGACGTAGAGCACGGTGGAGGCCAGTTCAGCAGGTGGGGATCACACGTACAGCTAATCGGCCTCCTCCGTGAGGAGTAGAAGAGGAGCCTGTTGAGTGTTAGCCCTTGTGGTAAACTTCAAGCCCTCTGAATTCTCGCACTGGGGCTTGTTTGCTCTTCTAGGAAGAAACTTACCCTCTGTGTTTCTGCTCGCAAGGTACCTCTTGATGAGAGTTTGAATTCTGCTCCAGCTCATTCACCCGGCAACTGAAACCCAACTGCAAACCTTTTGCTAACAAGACTTTGACTGGCAGTTCTTGGTTCCTCTTACTCGTGATATGATCGAACCCTGCCCACCCTCCACCGTGCCACCTGGTTTCTCCTCCCACCAAACCATCTGGATTCATCCATGAACCCACCAATCTCCCAGACCACCACTGAACCCTCCCTGATGGATATCCTCAACAACTCAAGTAAGCATCTCTGGAAATATTACTCTAATTATCTGTTTCATCGTTCACCATCTCTTGTGTTCTCTCCAGAGGTCCTGCCTCTGCCCGATTCCTGAACCAATCCCTTCCGGATCATATTTCACTCACCATTGCCATAATCTATTTCTTACTTGTAAATAAATATTAACTTTTCATGTGCCTCCTGAGAGTGATTTTTGCATGTGGGTCAGACAAATTGCTAAAACCATGACAAAAATGAGTTTTTTTGTGTCATAAAACCAGCAAGTACTATAAAATGCTCTAACCACAAGATGTCAGAATCACATAGCTAATGTTGGGGTGCAGAATGCATGTCAATACATTATATCATCTTAAAGTTTTATTTCTCAGAAATTTAGTTCAAAAAGTGAAAATCTTAATATATACAGTAGATTTATTATGCAAAGTGTTATATTTCAAGCATTTGTATTTAGTTTGATAATTATGGCCTAAGAACATAAAATTCAGTTTCTCAGATTACATAAGAATGGACAAAAAATGTTTTTGATATAGTAATGTCATGTTATGGTCAACATCAGGGGTCTTCATATCCAGACCTCAGGGGGCCGGTGACCTGCAACCTTTACACGTGTCTATGGTCCAACACACCTGAATCAAATAGTTGGTCCACTGTGTTTTGTCAAGTCTCAGTGCAGTCAATTTTGAATGAAAATTATACTTCCATTTTCATTTTGTTGAATAAATGGGATGTCCAAAATTATATATACCCTTTTACAAATATTTTTTATGTACATTACATTTTTGATCAGGATTTTGTATGTAAACTCAGAATAGATAAGCCACTATTTCTTCTGCTCCATTTCAAACTCCTTTTGTTTTTGCTTAACACATAATTTTGTTGGAAATCTTTTTAGGTCATGGTTTTCTGTTTACTGTATAATGCTTTGTTGAAATTATAAACATTCCAAAGACAGAAAATGTACAAACAAAACCTGTATTTAGACACGCTTTGCACACCTCATTTCCTTGTTGCCTAATATAATTTATATATCACATGCGAAAGGTTCTTTTAGAAAAACATTTATTTTGATCAGGGATGGGATCAAGACCGGTTCTTCCAAGACCAAGGCCGAGGCTGAATGTTTAGAATGTCAACAAATATTTCGGGTATTGCTTTTGTACACCACAAAATGCAAAAATTAATGGAAAAACGGTTAATTACTCAACCAAAACCACTTCTTGGTAAAAAATTAATAATGGTCATAATAAACTAAAGCTTAGGTTATTAAATCCAGCCATACATTGATACATACTATCTAAATTGAAATAATCAGCTTACATTTCAGAATAATTGTATAATAAATTTAAAAAATAGTGAGATTAGGCTAATAAAGATTTGTCATATTTAAAAAAAAAAACCTTTCCTCTTATGATCATCTGAATAAAAGCCTCACTATACAAGTACAAATAAAATCAACTCCTGTGTTGAATATGTACAAGCAGAATATTTACACAATGAGGAAAAATTGTGCCTAAACGTAATAAGAATCATAGCTAAACCTGAAAAACTGTCACTCTTGCAGTCGATTAGTCATTCCAAGAGCAATGAAAAGCTTCTGGTTAAAGGCTGGGATCCTCTCCTTCTGCGGAGGCCAGTTCAGGATGCAGCTTTGACGCAACATGCCTCTGCGAAGGAAAAGTGAGGAAGATAGCTTGTAGTCGTGCACGTCCTGCAGAAAAATCAGGACAACTGAGTCTCTGCTGGCCTCGATGACCTGTTGAAGTGCATGGTGGGCTTTAAATCTGAATAAGGACAAGTAAAAAAAAAAATCAAGTGGTGAAAAAACCTTGAAGAACAGCATTATTATTAGCACAAAAATCTACATACTTAATGTGACTTCAAAAATACATAATGAAATTAAGAAATAAGTTCATAGTTATTTTAATCAAACAGTACAATCAGATAGGTGTCAAAGTTTTTCTAAATTTAGTCTGTGTTCAAACATGCAGCCAATGACAAAGAGCTAGTTTTAGTGAGCATTAGAGAATTGGCTGTAACTCAACAGTGTTGGTCTAAGCATGGTGGAGTCAGCTTGCATGAGGTGAAAGAAAAAAGAAGTAGACTGATACATCACTCACTAGTGTCTCTAAAGTTAAAAACAGTTGTCATGTGCATTACTTCATATGGTGGCACTCTTTTGACATTTTTGTAAAAAACTTTCCATATTTAAATTTTAGAAGATGAAGTTGCCTTAAACAGCAAAGCTTTATAATCTGTAGCTAGTTAACCACATTTAAGTTTATCCCAATGCAACATAAAAAAAATGAGCAGTGTGTGTTCTATTTACCGTCTACACCAGGGATCGTTGAGAAGACTCTCAGTCACCACAAACAGGATTTTTCTGGATTTTCTCATGTTATTCACTATGGAATCAGCCTGGAACATTCCAATAACAGAATCTCGATCCTCCAGACAAAATCGGCAGGTTTCGTTCTCTAAAGGGACCATTCGTCTCTCCACCCAGCGGGTATCTTCCTCAGCATGTATGACATAA
Source organism: Anableps anableps (assembly GCA_014839685.1). Taxonomy (NCBI): domain Eukaryota; kingdom Metazoa; phylum Chordata; class Actinopteri; order Cyprinodontiformes; family Anablepidae; genus Anableps; species Anableps anableps. The sequence continues at coordinate 2,307,217 of CM026065.1, forward strand.
GCATCATACTCAAACTCTCTGCCCTCCTCCACTTTGGCATCACTAAATCCTAATGTGCGATTGATCAATATGTTCCAGTAGAATTGAATCCTCCAGCCATGGAATCGATAAATAAGGGCACTGAGAGTCAGCATTAAAACAGCTGTGCTGGTTAGTATGTAAAGGACATGAAATGGGGCCATGTCTTTACAAGAGAGAGGGTCAAAGTCCATGATGGAGTGATTGAAGTAAAGTCGTGGGGTGTTGCATATATACTGGTCTCTGAGACCTGGCACACTAGCATTCGTGTTGTTTAACCAGGTGACAAACCACAGGATGCTCTCACAGGTGCAGTCGAACGGGTTTTTGCCCATGACAAGGACACTGAGGTTGCTCATGGGAGTTCTGAACACTTCTGGCCTGACAGAAGTGATAAAATTCTTCTCCAAACGTAAAACTTTAAGGGACGTAAGATCATCAAAGACCGAGTCCCGAAAATTGTTTAAAAGATTGTTGCTAAAGTTAAGTTCCCTGAGGTGAGTCAAATTCCTGAAAGCTTCTACTGGAATCTCATCCATTCCATTGAAATCCATCTCAAAGCTTACCAGCCTCTGTGTGTGTTTGAGAAACAGGACAGGCCCACCAGGGTTTGCCACCTTCCACAACCTGACTAAGTTGTTATGTTGGAGCTTCAGTACCCTGAGGTTCTCAAGCCCCTCTAACATATTCTCTCTGATGTTCGCGATGTTGTTGTTGCTGAGATCCAATACAGTGAGGTTGGACAATGGACGAAATGGAGAGGAATCCTGGTTCAAGGTTTCAGCTTTCAGACTCTTCCCCAGCGTCAGCACTCTAAGATCGGTCACATTGACAAATGTCTCAGGAGTCAGACTAATGTCCTGGACATTATTGCCTATGTGAAGCTCTTGTAACTGAGCAAGACCTTCAAATTCTTTGCCAATGAACATTTGCCGAATAAAATTGTGATCAAGAAGAAGAATAGAGAGATTTTTCAGACAGGAGAAGCTTCCAGGTTCAATTTTCACCAAAGAATTTCCTTCTAGGTTTAACTTTCTGAGGGGTGACTCAGCAAGAGAGACAAAGATCTTACTGGTGAATTTTCCATCTTTGTGTAGCTTACTCCAGCTCAAGTCAAGTTCTGTGAGACTCATCAGGCCTTTGAAAGTATTCTCCGTGATGGTAACAAATACAGTGTATTGTAACATCAGGCTCTCAAGGTTGCTTAGTGGTTTAAAAGAGAAATTATCAATAACAAGGGAAGAGGATTTCTGACTCTTTTTAGCCAGCTGTAGATTTTTCAACATTTTTAAGCCTTGAAAGGTTCCTCGTGTCAGGTGCTTAATGTCATTGCCAGTCAAGTTAAGGGTTTGAACTTTAGACAGCCATTGAAAGGAGCCGTCTTCAATTTTGTCTATGCTGTTGCCAGACAGATCCAGAAGGGTTAGGTTTGTTTCTTTCAATCCTGAAAAGGTTGTGTTTGCAAGATTCCTCAGCCCGATGTTCCTCAGAGACATGGCACCGATAGCCGTTCCAGACAGCTCTGAACAGAGATTGGATATGAACATGAAGCCCTTACTGCTACCATCGAGGAATAACTTACGCAGGTGTGGAATAGGCTTAAAGCAACCAGGCTCCAACTGCAAAAAAAAACAACCACAAATTTTATGACGAGACTGAAATGGGGAAACAAAACAGATGACTGAAATTTAGGTCCTGCTGCAACCTTCCCTTCCAAACTTGACAACAAGTATTCAGTTCCCATTTCTGGGTAAGGAACCTACTTTTTCTAGGGACACAGATGATATCAGGTTGAGGACTTGGAGAGGTGAATCCTTCAAGAAGGTAAAATCTTCACTTTTCAGAGTGATGAAGTCATTGTGTTTGAGTTCCAAAGTTTCCAAGCTAGGCAGCTGAGGCTGTGAGCCAAGCATGGCTGACTTCAGATTGTTCATGGAGACATCAAGATATTTCAGGCTCTGTTAGTCACAAAAGGAGAAGGGAAACAGTAGAGCATGAAACCTCCAGTGACGTTTTGTATAACTTTAGTGTATTTTAACCTGTCCCTAACCTAGAAAACCTAAGACATATCCCTTTACATTCCTGTGCATTGTATATCTTGAAAGTACCCTCTGACAATAAAACACAAAACATCCAAGGCTTGTAAAAGTGTAATTTGTCTGTTAGGCACCAGGAGCTTCTTGCATGAATTGAATCGCAAAGAGGAATTTAACATGAAATAGGTAACTTAGCAGCCTCTATGCTAAGTACTCTGAATTCAGAGTTGAGGAAGGGGAATAGATAAGTGATTTTTAAAAATTTGTATTATTATTCTTTATCTTTAAAATAAAATGTCAAAAGTATGTGATTGGAATTAGCCTGCATGCTTTATCTTAATTACTTGACTAAGAATAGGTCAGTTAGTTGTATAAAGGTATACCAAGGTTTTAAAGTTAGTTATAATATTTATTTATTTATAAATTTCTTCATTTGTATAAGCATAGAGTAATGCAGCAGTCCCCCTCCGCTACCTGTTGCTGTGTACTGCTGGTCAAATGGCTGGGGAAAGTTTTTTAAACATTCTCCTCGGTTACAAGGGGACAAATTCTTCTGCTTGGTAAGAGGTCAGATTGTGAAAACATGCACAGTTATGGAAATGAAAGGTGTACCACCCCTAACTCTGAATAATGTAATGCTATTTAAAATTAGTGCGGACAAGATGCAAGTGGAATGACAGCCAAGCGGCCCATTGTAGGCTGGCTATGACCTAATAAAAGCTTGTGACACTCCAATGCCTCATTTCCATTGAGCGGTACGGCACGGGTCAGCGCGGTTCGGTATGCTATTTTATGGTCCAGCATATTCAGGAGAGCGTTTCCACTGCCAGTTGGACTCTCACTGGGCAGGCGAGGTTAAATCCAAACAAATCAGACGCACTAATATGTCTCGTGCTTGTCACAAGCAATGATGCTTTTCTGTCCTCCAATCAATGAATTGTGTTGTGTGACGCCAACTGCGCCACCCTAACCGTACTGTACCGTTGTCCTGTTGAGCTACAACTGAAGGAAGCCCAAGAATGTTGCGGTATGGGTCAGTTGCATGGGCTGATTTTACAATCAAAACAGACAGAACAGCATAATAAACTGCACCAACCCATCCTGTACCACTCAGTGGAAACAAGGCGCAAATGTTACACTATAAAGAGCAGAAGAACCAGAAGTCGTGCGATTCTGTCCAATAACCACCTATAAAATACTACTAACTTTACCACCTAATTGTTCTATATTTTTGGTTAAATATACATATCAAAAACAAAACAACAAATATATGTTACTGACAACATTGTTATAAAAATTAGAGATAAGTAATAACTAGTTATATTTGCTCAATTACATTTTCTTAAGTTACATTGTTTTGGGGGGGGAGTACTTTTAGGAGCAGTTTTACTATGCTCTACTTTTTGCTTTTTACTTGAGTAATATTATTATGAAGTATCATTACTCTTAAGAAAAATTCTAGATACACTACTCACTGTGAGTAATTTCACTGAATGAAGAACAAGCATGTTTTTACCAAAAATTCTCAAGACACAGAAACACACCTACAGTTTGGTTAAAGTGAGACATCCTGTTTGTACACAAGCTTTGTTCTAGTGCTAACTTCTATCTGCTGAGCCTTTTGTGCCATTTGGAGGTTGGAGGTCAAGGGATTATACAATAAACTGTATGTTTTGTCATTTGAGGTTCTTTACCCTGTTCTAAAAAAATTTTTCTTTTGCCTGTTTTTATTATTTTGTAATTATATTATTTATAGTGGTTGGACTCAATAAAGTTTTTTATTCGAGTTAATTGCTGGATCTGTAGTTAATTAAAAGCAATTAATCAATTCTATTCAAAAACTATATATCAACAAAATAAGCAACATTTTCAATTTAAAAACCCTTTTTGCTGTTCTATTAATAACTAGACATATGAGCTCAACAACAAAGATATTTCTTGTTTTAAATCTGTTATTTAGGTTCTTCAACCATCAGATTGGAGCTAAGTTCATCTTTCCAGTGTTTCAGGAACCCCTGATCACTCATGGAGCTTCTTTAGAAATGTGGACTGTGAACACTGACATTAGCGTTGGAGACGTCTGTGCTGCTGCTTCATCTTTAGCATTGAGGTGCTATTTTAGGCTAGCATAGCTTCTCTGATAGGCCGACTGCTTTTAGCACAATTTGAACACAACAAGAGTCTTTTCCAGCGACCAGCAGATTGGTTTTTCGAAGCAAAAATTAATCCCCATTGGGCCGAGAGAAGCTACTTCACATTGTTTATGAATGACGCTTGTGCGCCAGATTTACGGGCCAATCAGAAACATGCGGATACAAAGGTTCCAGCTGCAACCTTTGTATGTAAAAAAGAAAAAAAGTGATTAATTGGGTTAAAATTTTTAACGCATTAAAATCAATCTAATTAATAAATCAAAAGTCCCGATACTAGGTATTTATATGAATTATTTTCATTTTAGTCTAAAATACCAAAATCTTCCTCATAACTTTATATTTTTGTCCATCTGACATAGTTGCATGGGCAAATCATATAAATATTAAATGATTGATATTTTGATCAGTTACTTAGTACTTGAGTATCCTTTTTATCAAATACTTTTTACACTTGTGTTATTTCTTGGATGGCTATTTTTTACTTACAATTACAGTTGTAATTTATATTTATTACATTGTCTCTCGTTCAGAAATAAAAATCTTAATTCATGCTTTTGTTTCATCTCATCTTGACTATTGCAATACGCTTTCCACGTTTAACCAAAACCTCCCTAGATGGTTGCAGTCTGTGCAAAATGCTGCTGCTAGTGACTCCTGACTGGATCTTCCAAATTTTGCCGTGTAACTCCACTTCTAATGCAACTTTATTGGCTCCCGGTTCATTATTGAGTGGATTTGAAGATATTGGGTTTGACTTGGTGAGCTCTGCATGGACAGACACCAATTTACATCTCAGAACTGTTAAATCCCTACACCCCCATCAGGGCCTTGAGGTCCAGTGGACTGTCCCCCATACAAAACTAAAAACTAGAGGAGACGGAGCCTTTTCTACTGGGGCTCCCAGACTCTGGAACTCCCTTCCTCCGACTCAGATCAGTGGACTCAGTGGCTTCCTTTAAAGGCCAGCTAAAACTGTTTCTTTTTAAATCTGCTTTTGCTTAAATTTGTTTTCTGTATTTGTTACTTTGTTTGTACAAGCACTTTGAGTTTTATCTTGAAAGGTCCTATATAAATAAAGTTTTACTTGCTTACAATGCGACGATTTATAGGTAAAAGCTGCACTATGGCATGGCACTTCGACCCAGAAGGATACATTTCAAGCATAAGTTTCTCTGAAGACTTGAATATTACATGAGACCAATAAAAAGGGATTTTTAAAACAGAAATACCAGCCTACAGACAAGTATGTCTCTGTACTGTACAGTATATGCACTCAATACTTGGTCGGTGGAATGCAGAGGATCAGGTCTGCTGATTCTTTTGACAGTTTCTTGAAAATTAATTTTGGATTTCAAAAACTTTAAACCATTATCAAAATTAACTGAAATAAACACAAGAAATATATCATTGTTTGCCACGAGTCTGTTTATGAGTTTCTTTATTTCAACTGAAATAAACTGACTTTTTGATAGTAGTTACTATGTATCTGTATTAGCTCTAATAACCTTACATTTTATTTTTACCATCAGCTATTAGTAATCCAACCTAATTTTGATGTACCTTGAGCAAGGAGAAGGGTTCTCCTTGCAGCTTTAACCTGTTGCTGGCCATATTCAACCATGTTAGTTTGGTGCAGTAGTTGAAGTCTTCTTTTTTCAGTAAATGCACTTCATTATGCATCAGGTTTAGGGCCTGCAGCTGAGGGAGGTTCCTGCACAAGCCCTCATCCAGGTTTTTGATGCTGTTGTAACCGATGTTGAGGTGCAAAAGTCCTGTGTATCTCTTTAATGATTCTGGGAGAGCCGCTGTCATCCTGTTGTGAGACATGTCTAGGCTGGTGATGTTGCTGGGAAGATCTTGAGGGACTGAGCTCAGGCTGAGGTGACTGCAGTCTGCTTTGCCGTCTTGCACACTGCAGGTAGCCTTCTTCAAGGAGGCCGTGCAATAATATGGACTCACAATAAAGATGCACACAAGGATGACCCATGTTGGGATGCAGGATTCAGCTACATGCAGCATTAAAAAAAAAAAAAAAAAAAAAAAAAAAGGTCTCTGAAAAGACAGAAAAAGGCAAAATGTAATGTGAACAATGTTCAGAAGCTGATCGAGAACATGAAGCCACATTTAAAAAATAAAAAATCTGTTTCAGTTTTTATTATGTACGGTTCAACATTACATAAATGTTATCTCAATGCACCTTACAAAGTGGACCACCCAGTACTATCACTCCGCCCATGTGCATCACGCACTGCGCCTGGGGCACAAAGGAATCATGCTCAAAAAAAATAATAATAATCATAATTAACCATAACATATTGAAATGGAAATGTGTGAAGCATGTTTATAAATATAGGCAACACAAAAGTAACATATTCCCTCCAGAAAAACATCTCTTCCGGACTCAATTATTTAACTTTAAGGATGTTCTTGCTTTAATGATCCTTCAGATCATTTGTGTTTCCAACAACACAGGACAGACACCGTCAGCCAGAGGTCGGCGCATGCAATTCAGCTTAAAGTTGCAGAACTCTATGAAGCTAAAAGTTCTGCAGTCCTGAGCTCTGCCACAACTCCACTTTCCTGTTTTCCAAAACTCGTAACACTGCTTCAGTCATTCTGACTCCACCTATGATTCAACAGCTGCCTCACCAAATTTAAACCATGAACTGTTCAAAGTGTCAGAACGATGAATCAATAACACGCATTCGAGCATATCTTAATCAGAGCGTCTGTAGATACTTACCAGTTTGTCTTGGTCTCAGTTTATGGCATGCAGACTTCGGAATACTTCCTTCCTTACATCGATCATTGAAAATAAGGAAATGGAAAAGGTACGACTCCGGTTTCACTTCCACGCGTGTCTGATGTAGTTTCAACTATTTTGTGCCATAGATATGACTGAACCATAACCCGAAGGTTCTTTTACGTGCTAAATGTCCACGTATTTGGTGAAGAAGTTGCGCAGGAGAGCCGGCGGCACGCCACGGCTGTCTGGGCAGGAGTGGGACGTCCTGACTGGACGCTGAACGCCGCACCGTTCGGATCGGTTCGACGATTCCGATTGGACTCTTGAATAAAGGACCATTCCGCTGCATTGAACGACTCGAAACTACCTTTGTTTTGCTTTGAAATCTAAAATACTCACATTAATAAACTTGAACTGGATAATGTTAAAGGCTGAGTTGCATTTTCTATCAGTTTGTCATTTATGACCCATTTATTAAACATGTTAAAACGCAAAGTGTCTCGTGGGTTTTTTTTTGTTTGTTTGTTTGTTTGTTTTTTTGTTTGTTTGTTTGTTGTTGTTTTTTTTTGCGCAATTTAAGCTTTCTTTGCTTAAACACTAAAAGTCCTGCTTAGAAAGTTGCCCACCCAGATCAGAGCTCCGAAACCTGTGGCTCCAGAATAACATCTGGGTTTTTAGGCCCTCCACAGTGGCCTTGAAGAACCAGACCGACTTCAATTGGGTAAAAAAAGTTATCTTTTGTTCTTTTAGGTCACAAACTCCCCCGCAATTTATTTTTCATAAATATGGACGCCAAGAAAATTCATTTTTCTGTAAAAGGTAATTTTCTTATTTCTAATACCAATAATGAAAACAACACTGAACACAAATATTAAATGCAACACTTGTTTTTGCTCCCATTTGTTGGTGCAGAAATTCTTTGGTTGTGTAAAGCGACTATTTCAGTAGCTGTCCGAGTGGCTGGTCTCAGACGATCTTGGAGGTGAACATGTTGGATGTTGAGCTCCTGGGCTGGTGTGGTTACACGTGCTCTCCGATTGTGAGGCCGGTTGGATGTGCTGCTAAATTCCCTGAAACGCCTTTGGAGACGGATGATGGTCGAGGAATGAACATTCAGTTGACGGGCAACAGCTCTGGTCGACAGCTCTGCAGTCAGCATGCCAGTTGCAAGCTCCCTCAAAACTTGCCACATCTGTGGCATTGTGCTGTGATGAAACAGCTCATTTCAGAGTGGCCTCTTATTGTGGCCAGCCTGAGGCACACCTGTGCAATAGTCATGCTGTCTAATCAGCGTCTTGATAAGCTACACCTGTGAGATGGGATGGATTATCTCTGCAAAGGAGGAGCGCTCACTAGCACAGATTTAGACAGATTTGTGAACAATATCTGAGAGAAATTGTTATTTTGTGTATATAGAAAATGTTTTAGAACTTTGAGTTCAGCTCATGAAAAATGGGAGCAAAAACAAGTGTTGCGTTTAGATTTTTGTTCAGTGTAGATTCTTTAGATTCTTCATTTCATCCATAAAACAAGCAAAAAAAAAAAAAAAAAAAACATTTTTTTTTTTTCAAAATGTCAAGTAGCTTTTACAGGTCTAAGCAATTTTATTCAGCAGCCCTGAGGGCAGAGATGGTTCTTTGGAGTCTAAAGAATGCTGACATGAAAAACATCTAAAATCGGCAACATCTCAGTAAATCAGCAAAAATCTGCAATTTTTGACTTGTTTGCCACATAGAACCTGATCCATCCTAAAAACTACACAGACAGGTCAAACCAGAACAGACATGCTACACTAAAGACAAGACACCATAAAATACAGTTGGTGATTTTTGGAACCTTTTTTTTTTTTTTTTTTCAACAGTTGAAAACAAAAATGGGTGATTTTAAATGGATAATTGAGTTTTTTGAAGTGAGGTTCAGGACATTATCATTATTATCATCACACAGATATACACAGTTTTAGCAGATCTTAGCAGTTTAACACAACCCAGTGTGTAAATCTTCATTACTATGGGATATAAAACTGCTTTAGCTGAAACACTTTCACAAGATCTCAACAGGAAGTCTGGGTTCTCCAGAACCTTATTCATATGCTAAAGTTGGGTTGTTTGATGCTGCGTTACCAAACCACTGTATCAGCTATGACTCGTCACACAGCTCTAAATCCACTGACATCTGAATAAACTTTGGGATTTTGCATCAGTGGTATTGGAGATGGCATGTTCCAAGTCAAATCCAAGTAAATACCAAAACTAAAAAAGTAAAATATATTTATTATGTTTATACAAACACATTTATGTCATACATGCATAAAAATGAATCAGATTTAGATCAAATATATTATAAATGATGTTTATGTGTTCACTGTATGCCTGTTGATCTGTGTCTTGTATGGCTGTAAATTCAATAAATATTTCTGAGTCCTGAGATTGGAACATCTGGGAGGAACTGCTCTACTCCAAATTTACGTTGTTTCTGTGTGAAAAGATTTTAAAAATATCCCTAAAATGTTACTTTTTAAATTATTGCTGTTAGTTTCAGAGGTGGGTAGTAAGTCGTCATATTTACTTGAGTAACCTTTTGAAAAAATTTACTTTGACTAATTTTGCGGCACCATACTTTTTTTTAATAGAGTCTAAATTGACAAAGCAAGTGAAACTGTGCACAATAAGCACTGCTGAAGACTGGGTTTTGTTTTATTATAAGCAGTTTTGTTAATTGCAATTGCTTTTGATAGTCGGTCATGTTTTCTTAGCTGATTTTATTATTTTATACTCTGATGCTTTTAAAATTAAACAAATGTATGTCACTGCATGAATGTAAACGCTACTTATAAACAGTGCTGCTATCTTGCCAGGTTCTTCTTGAAAAAGCTATTGTAAATCTCAATGAAGTTTTTATCTGTTTCAATAAAGGTTATTATTGTTGATGTTATTACTTCTTGTAGAGGAATATTATTCTGAAGTATTTCAGGTCCTACTTGAATAAAATTTCTGGCAACTCTACCCACCACAAGTAACTTTAATGAATAAAAAACAAGCTTGTTTTAACCAAAAATGTCCCTGATGCACATCAGATTTATGCTGAAGTGAGTTTTGTACTCAAGCTTCATTGTTCTAAGGTTATTTTCTGTCTGCTGAGCCTGCTGTGCTATTTGAAGGCCAGTAAACAGCAGGTATCATCACGGGAAGAGCATTACCGGCTCGAACAGACACACACTACGAACAGCAAGTTTAGGTTTTCTGAGATCTATGTTGAAAAAACTTATTTTAAGTGTAAAGTGTTTCTTCTGCCTGAATTTAGTTTGTAATCATGTTGTTGGTATGGATTTTCATTTTAGTCTTTAAAATACTAGAATTTGCACAGAACTGTATTTTTTGTCTGTCTGAGTCCATGATTTTTAAATACCAAATCAGGTGTTATGTTCCAGGGGCCACACCTACTGGCCATCAGCTAGCAAGCTGCTTTCTTTCTTTCTTTCTTTCTTTCTTTCTTTCTTTCTTTCTTTCTTTCTAAGGAAGTGAGCAGGACAGTAAATACAAAATAAGCAACTAATAGAAGTAAATGATAAATAGATTAATCTCTTTGTTTTCTATTTATTTTCTATTACTCCGCATTGTCATAAATAAGTGGATAAAATTAGACATGAAAAGTCGAGTTTGCACAAAGGAACCGCTGGAGGGCAGCAATGCACTTAGTACCATACATTAAGCTTAAGTTTCATTTAAGATGAAATTTGGTGTTTAACTGTACGTGACCTCTTTTGTTGAATGTTTTTTTCATGGTAATGCGAATAACTGTCAATAAAGATAAAGCTGCACTATTTTCTTACCTTTGCATTTGGTTCAGTTTTTGAACATTTTTGTTTACTCCAAATCAACCATCACAAGCAAAAACCTCAATTTGGATTTTATGTGACCCACAAAAAGTCAGCCAGAAACGTTTAAAAAACAGAAATAAAAAGTGCAGTGTGCATTTGTCCCCTAAGACAACAGTGTAGAACCTTTCGCTGTAACTCCAGCTGCATGTCTTTGTCAATTTTACACATTTATGGGCTGAAACTTTTACCCAATTTTTTTTCTTTCAGAATAACTCAAGGTCAGTCAGATTGAAAACGTCTAAGAGTATTATTTTTTAAGTCTTCCCTCAAACTCCCAGTTGGAATTAGGTCTGGACTTTGACTAGGTCATTCCAACACATGAATATGCTTTGATATGTTCTCTTATAACTCTGCCTGTATGTTCAGGGTTGTTATGCTGGAAACTAAACATCTTCACTGAAGGAAATCATAGCATACTGACTTCACCATGTTTCAGTTCGGAGGATAATGTGTTCAGCCTGAAGTGCAGTATTAGTTTTCAACCACAGGGTAAGATAAAGGCAGAAAAGTTTGACCTGGTGTCATTTGGCCAGAGTACCTACTTCCACATGTTTGCTGTGTCCCTTAAATGGCTTGAGCATACTTTAAATGTGACATTAGCTTTCATCTTGCTGCTCTTCCATAACGGCCAGATTTGTAGAAAGCATTACTAACAGTTGTCCAGGCTTTATACTAAGATTAGATTACAAACAGGTGGACTACTAATTAGTTGAATTCTGAGGGCAACTGAATATGCTAGCTTTTATTTCGGTTAGTAAAATAAAGCAGTAAAGTAGCCTGCTTTTGTTAGGTATGTTTATGCCATGTTGGATTTTTATTCTCTGCTTATGTTTATGTTGTTTTATAATGTTTTGTAATCGTTCTACGCTTTGCTTCGTACAGAGGGTCTGAACCCTCGGCTATTGAGAAACGATTGTTTGCTGAAGGCGTGGACTCTGTTGAAGTTTAAAACAACTGGATCTGATTTTATCCAATTGCTAACATTTGGCCGTCATGAATGTCAGCAAAAAAATGTCTTATACATTCTTTTATTCTGACTTTAATTGTTCAATATTTGGAAGCATGGTCAACATGGACTGAATGGCTCGTCCACTTCCTCCACTATCATTACCAAACTACAACCATAGGCAGAAGACAATTCTAAAACAGCACAGAAAATCGATATCATCATTCACAACTCCTCCTTCTGCTTGTTGATTGGCCTGGTTGAAATTCACCCAGAGAAATCGAGCTCAATGGGAGAAATCCCAGAAGGAGCACTGAAGGGAGATTACAATAGTATGGAATTGCGTAGGAAGGCGATGGCCAGGCTAAGAGCAAAGAGTACTGAAAAACATGCCACTATTTCCAGGCTTTAATATGAAAAAAATACTAAAAACCTCCATAATTTACACACACACACACACACACACACACACACACACACACACACACACACATATATATATATATATATATATATATATATATATATATATATATATATATATATATATATATATATATATATATATATATATATGAAACAATAGAAAATGTTTATTCCGCAATCAATTCAGCAATTCAGAAATCATTGACAGCTATGCTAACTTTAATTTTAATCTCCTTTGTGTTCATTCATTCATTGGCCAAGGTCATAATTTAGCAGACCACATTTTACAGAAATAAGATATACATGTCTCCAAGTAGGTAGCCTCATAAAGGTTGTGAGTAAATGTGATGAAGCAGATTTATTCCATGCTGCATGTTGTTGACCATGCAGTTTTAGGCTGAAAGTAAGTGCATTAGTGTGACATTTAAAATAGTAATAAATCTGAACATAATGGTATCAGCAAGTCCGTTTTGTAAGGTCAGCACTAATGGGAAAGCAGAAATGATCTGCTGCTAGTGCTAAAGGCATCCTAGTAATGTTTAGCCACCATAGATCAACAGAACTGTCCTGTTCTGTTCGATCACCATTTGCATCCTGGATTGATGATATGTTCAACTGAAATGATAAGTCATTTTAGTTAACTGTTCAAAAACCAATTTAAATCACAGCAAGGTTGCTAAAAGTGTATCAGCTGTAATGCTATAGTGTGGATATCCACTTTTTCTTGTGTCATTTATCAAACTAGATCCACCAAAATTCAAAGCTGTAAAATCTCAAAGTCCTACTGAAAGTAAGCATTTATTAAATAAAGGCAATTACAGTGTTTATTTTATAGAGTATAAGGATTTTTACCTTGTTTTATGCTGCATTCTATTTATAAAAGATCTTACACAAGAATTATCTCAATGCCTTTTCAAACAGTCATGCAACCAGCTTGAAATTAGCAATGTCAGTACTAGTCAAGGTATTTTTGTTTGTATTGGACCAAGGGTAGTGATGTAACACAATACATAAATACAACGAAACAAGCAACATCAATTGCAATAACAAATAGATGCAAAAAAGAAAAGAATCTTAAAAACACATACCACCATTTATCCTTGTTTCTGTTCATCTCCTGATGTCTCCTGATTGAAAGAGGACTGAACAAATGCTTCATATGATTGTGTTCAAATAAAACAAAGTATGTACCTTCACCCTGACTTCGATAAAAGTTGCTCAGTGTAAAGTACATGTTTTGTACCCAAACAAATGTACTTAGCCTATTTAATGATGACTTGTTCAGACAACTCATGTAAATTAGCTGGGTACCCATAATCCTGTCTGCTGTCGTCACTAAATTACAAATCTGGGTTTTTGCCTTAACCGTCAGGTTTACCAACCAGCAAAGTATTCTGAACCATAGATGTCATGGGTTGCAATCACTAACTGATCTAGGCTCCATTAGCATCTTAACAGTTTTACGTGTATTAATATGTAATTTATGAGTTTCACACCAATCTAAAAATTGTCCATGACAACTAGATAGAAACTGAAAAAAATTTCAGACATCATACATCATACATGCACATCATACAGTTGGTATGCACATCATACCAACTGTCAGCAGTGGTGGTGGTAGTGTGATGGTCTGGGCTGCTATGCTGATTCAGGACCTGGATTCATGGTTCCATAAACGATGGAACCATGAATTCTTCTCTTTACCAAAAAATCTTGAAGGAAACCGTCGAGTCATCAGTTTGTGACCTCAAGTTGAAGGACCATTAGGTTATGCAGCACGATCAGTTATCAAAGACACCCAAGCAAGTCCACCTCTAAATGGCTCAGAAAGAAGAACATTTTGGAGTGGCCTACGCCAAACCCAGATTTAAATTTTTCTGAGATGCTATGGCGGGACCTAAACAAAGCTATTGAGGCTTCTCTGGTGGGTTGACATAAAACACAAGAAAGACTTTCTTTCAACTTGAAAGACCCAAGTTATCATAGATGCTTTATGGTTGTTGCTAATGCCAGGGAATAGTCTTCTGTGTGTATCTAACAAAACAGGTTTAAACCAGTTTTTGTGTGTGTTTTTATCCCTTATGCCTCTGATTCCCCGGAGGCACATTTTATTGACTTTTTCCAAATTTTCCATCCACTTGGTACTCTCCTAATAGATGAACAGAGGACACTGACCCACTGTGACCAGCTAACACAGCATGTATGTCTGCTAACTAAATTTATATTTTCGAATGATAATGTTTATGTTTATTGTAATATTATCCTACACATGTAAAAGGAAAACACGTTGATTTATAACAATCAGGAAAAGCCTTCCATATATTTGCACCCAGTAAAGCTACATTAACACCTTCCTACTTCCTGTTTTTCTCTTTAGCCCTCTCTCTGGTAATCAGCAGGTTGTTCTTGGGACAGATCTTAGGCCACCTGATTGGTTTATGCTGCTGCTAAGCTGAGGCAGCTTACATTACAAGGCTTTGTGCCAAAGGCTGAACTGCAGAAGACCTGTTAAAAGCAGGGATAACTTCTGCTGTGACAGGACTGTGGCTATGGTTGTACATGCAAATTCCATAGGACAGACAGTGGTAATTAAATGAACTGAGATATATATCACAAGCAGGAAATGATGCAGGGAGAGTTGGTGTGCCAGAGCTCCAGCTAAATCATGTGGTGCTCTGCAAAAAGCTGAGAAAAGGAAGGGGGAGAACTGAAGCGTGGAGGATGATAGCAATCAGGATGAAGTGAGACTCTACAGAATAACTTTGCATTGGATGGAAGTGGATCAAGTAAGTGGCTGTGATCTCCACGTTTCACCTACTGCAGCCGGTGTGTGTCCTGCCTGCCTGTGACTGAATGCACTCATGCAAAATGGATAAATGGAAGGAGGCAGCAGCTTCGTCAATAGGAGCATGTGTGCCACATTCTTCATTCTACTGGATTGGGTAAATCTCCTCTCCCTCATTTACAGACTGGATCTCTGGAGTGTTGGGATGCCTCGACACCAACAGTGAGTTTTCCCTCTTGGTTACATATAGAGCATGTGTGAACCTAGATTATATAAGCAAGCACATTAACTTAGACAAAGACATTATTATCATCCTCACTGCATACTGACAAACTTGCACACAGGTGAGCAGTGAGAGTACTTCTGCTGAGTGCTTTTTAAAATTTGTTTGTTTTTACTCAAAAATCGACTTTAATGCATGAAGTTGTTATGATTTCTAGATTTATAAGAGCGTTCTAGGAGAGAAATAAACACTACAGAATTTATTAGGAAATCAAAAAAACGTGTGAAAGAGCAGTTAAAACCTTTATTAGCTTGATCTTTTCAGACAAACAGGATATCAGATCATCCTGGTTGCTGAAGCAGAACAACGGGAGATCATCCGCGTGCAAATGCAAAGTAGATATCCACAGATATCTACTTTTCAGTAGATATAGTGGAGATATGTAGCATGTTCTCTCAGTCCTCTGCAGAAAAAAAATCCCACTGCAGTATATCTTCCCCTCCCCACTATGCTGACCAATGATGTTTGGAGGTCAGAATCCCAGCTCTGCCACTAGTGTGAGCTGCTGCCTCACAACATGTTTGGTTACAGAGTGCCTGTTACACTTCAGAGTGAAGGAAGGCGAGGATGGTGCTAATAAGTGAAACATATGAGCATTTTTTATTGCACTTAGACACTTGAGGACATGCACACCAAAGCAGAGCAGCAGCATATCCCTCTGTAGACAGCAGGAATTAAAATATTCTTACATATAGAAAAACGACTAGCTGACATCAGATGACCGAGACTGTTGTAGCTCCTCAAAGAGTTCAGTTGTCACACAAAAACCTCTCATTATTTGAAAATAAGAAAATATTCGTTAAAATATTGAGCTACACCAGCTGTGCAATCACAATCCATTTTTCCTGAACCTCCGTTTTATTTGTACATGGTGTGTGCTTTTCCTCACTGCCTGGAGGCTCAGTAAGTGCTGACTCCAGTCTCTTCTCACTATAAGTGGCCCCCGGGGGCTGACAGGACATCAATAGTCAAGTGGAATCAGCAGCATGGCTCTACTTTCTACGGTGCTGCTCACTCTCTGCAGTGCAGCTCAGTGAAATGCAAGGAGTGGGAAATGTAGTCGGTAAGGGTGTACAGCTCAAAATGTGCCAGATACAGTGTCGACCTCACTAGGGGGGCGACTCAGTCGCTTCAGCCTGAAAACATGTTGCAGGAATTGCTGCAGAGCAACCATGGGGTATGGGGAGAAACCTGCCTGTTTGCTTTAATTTTAGGCTAAAGCTAAATACATGACATTAAGAGGTTTTAGCATCTACCTTGAGAAGTGACCAAACATTTTCAATGAAGTTTTAGTATGAGATCGGGCACACTGATTGTTTCAGAATATTTTTCATATAACAAGATGTTCAAAGTTTAAAATAAATGAATCTTTTATTCCAGTAATATCACACTGAAAATTTGAGAAAAATCAAATCTATGATTTGAATAAATATATTTAGAAAGGAAAAAAAAAATTTCACTTTCAAAAAAATTATTTGTTTTCTTTCAATTTTAGAACAGAAAGAAAGTCTCCAAAACTCACTGGCATCTTGGCAGTCACCAGGTTTCCATAACAACCAACAGATGCCATAAACCTAAAAACTGATTGCTTGGGATCACAACCAATACAAAGCGTTTGCCGTAGATTGACCAAGATTAAGTTTTAAGGGTTTTTTAGCAGCAAACACTCCAGGTTGAATTGATGCAAGACAAAGGATGAATCTGTGATAAAGCCAGTAGTGGTTTCAGATATGGGCGACATGGGCAGCTGCCCAAGATTGCTTCTTCTCTGGGGCGGCATGAGCTCCCAGAACCCAGAAAGAGTCCTGTCCTGCTGACAGGCCGGCTAACCATCCAGGTAACAAACAAAACGAGTGTATTTGTCTCCTAAACCTCAGACCCAAAAATTAAAACTTCTCCTGCCTCAGTTTAGTCTAAACAGAGCAGCCAATCAGTGGCAGACCCTTTCGTCACCCCTTACGTTTTCTATGGCCGCCACCTGCTGCCAGGAGAATGTTTAACATGTTGCTCTTGGATTATATAAAATAAATAAATAAATAAATTCAAATGTATCTCATAAATGTAGTTATTACATTTGCTATAACTTTCCCTATTTGCCTATTTGGTTGATGGAGAAACCAACCTGCAGTGTTGAAAGCTATCAAATATCTACATAAAACAGAATATGGCTATTACAAGGAGCCCTTTTTTCAACTTTGGCACCTGCTCCCCAAAATGTCTGTGCATGCCACCGATCTAGCCTGCTGCAAGACAGCCTTACTATTAATTAGCAATGTAAGACGCTAACATTTGTTTACGTTTAGCTGCTAGGGATGACATATTTGGTTTTCAGCAGTTTGGTTTTCAGCATATCACAGTTTTGAATATTTAAATTCTTCTAAAACTAAACAACATGGGAAAGTACTACTATAATTACTAATGGCAATGATATTGTAATTTAGCTTCCATTAAATAGAAGAGGTGTAAAATATTCAGAATAGGAGACCAAGCAGCAAGTTGGAAGTTGGTTGGTCTGACACAGTGCAGTGTGAAAGTGAACTGCACCAGCTGAAAATGCAACAAATGTTGCAATTTTAGTCCCCAATCTGACCAGTCAGTTGTGAAAACACCCTTAAAGAGACAGATGCCAATTTCAAGGTGGGTGTTATGTATGTGTACAGTATTTTTATAACAACTGAAGGTAACATAGTTACTTGATTGTGCTATAAAATGGCACTATGTGCCTGGAAAATACATAATACTGCCCCTTTAAGACAGGACCCAGGACTCTGGACAATCTAGAGAGACTCTGGAAGGACAAAAAGTCAAAGATCCCTCTCTGCATTATGTCCAATCTTGTTACATGTTCTTAGGGAAGACTAAGTGCTGTCCTGTTGGCAGCTGTCAAAAATATTAACTACAGTGGCACCAACAATTGTCCCACTGGGTTTTTTAATTAAAAACTATTTATTGAACATAACTTTTAAACTTTTTTTCACCCCTAAAAAAGGGGGTCAAATTAAAGGAAAGATTTTTCTGGTTCAGCTCAATTCAGTTGATTTATATAGCACCAATTTACAACACACTCCAAAGTCCTTTACCAAAAAAAAGTTAAATTCAAACCAGTCACAGATTTCACGTCAAGTATATTCACTCCAAATTGATTTTAGTTATCAAACAACGCAGCCAAGTTCAGCTTCTTATTCAAATTGGTTTAAAAAGTTTTCTATCTGAGGAAACAGCAGATTGCATCGAGTCATTCACTCCTCCTGAAAGAGCAACAGTGAACAATCACTTGCATTGTGTTGTAGACATTCCAGCATGCATGGATGTAGCGACAGCAGAAAGGAAAACTCCCCTTTAACAGGAAGAAACCTCCAGCAGAACCTGGCTAAGTGGGAGCGCCACCTGCCATGACAAACTGGTGATTATTTTACTGCAAAAGCTGAATGTAAACACATCTGTACCTGTGGTACCAATAATCACTGTAAAAGACAGCAAGACAGCAAGTGTAAAAGTAGAATCAAGAGACCTAAACGTGAGTAAATTCATTCTTCAACTACTTGTGGATTTAAATAGAGCTGCAAGAGATCAATCACAGTTACTCAACTGTACTGTTTTCTTTATTTCACTCCACAAACTACAGTCAATGTTGCATTAGGCTCAGTTATAGCTATGGATATGAGCATTTGGAAGGATCAAAGAAATCCAAACTGTAGAAGTTAATTACGAAACAAGAGCTTTTCCTATTCTTGCTAACTTTCAGGATTTCTTTGATAATTACAAGAACTTGGGAGCTGAAGTGTGGTTAGCACTGTGGCTCTGTAGCTTTTCAACTTGCTCTTAGGTTTATCTGAAGTTATAGATTGGAAGTGTGGGTGTGATACTTTGTTTTGGTCCTTGAGTATGTGGTGGAATGGACCCAGCAGTTAGGATGCAGTTTGACAACAGTAATATTCTGAAAAGGACTTTCTCATTCACAAGCTAAGAGATCCACATTTTGTTCAAAAACATTGATCAGCTATTCTACAATCATATTAAAATCAGCTGACTTAAGTACTGCACTTGTGTGATTCATACATAACTGTACAATAATACTATCCATCCATCCATCCATCCATTCTTTGTTACTTATCCAAGACCAGTTCACCATGGTAACTAGTCCAATAGAAAACACAGACATTGCTCTTCAGCTCATTCTGCGGCATCCCAAAGTAATCCCAGGCCAGGAGGAGGATGAGTGTTTGCCCTGGAGTTTCCTCCTAGTGGACATTAAACCTCCTAAGTGAGGTTTCAAGGATGGACCCTGATCAGAACCACCTTGACTGACTCCTTGTGATGCGAGGAGTGGCAGCTCTAATGCAGAGCCCACAAAGGAAGCTAATTTCAGCTGCTTGTATCCAAGATAAAAAATGTTTTTATGATTCATATCTCATGACCACTGGTGAGGGTTAAATGTAGACAGATCAATGAACTGACAACTTTTGAATCAGTTCATTTTTCCACCACTCCAGAGTGGAGTGCTCTCCATGTCCCAGCTTTAACTTATGGTCACACATGAACAAAACCTCAAGATACTTCAACTCCTCCACCTGAGGGAGATAGTGAGCCTGGGCCCAGATGGTGCAATCCACCTTTTCTAGTTGCTACTCTATAGAATGTCCACCTTAGCATGGTGGACAGGATGAGTACCCTCCTTTGAACCTGGGGGCTATGTCACCCACAGTGTGTGGGTGTAATAAGGGGATGGAGTGCTTTCCTTGTGCCAGCCCTGAAGGCAGAGCTGTCAAGCAAGCATCTGTTGATTGGGGTTTGGCTCCCTGGATTCAGCCGGGCTCAACTCTAAAAGGTAAAAGGAGGCTACCTCCAGAGCAGTCCACCACCTGTTGTGAGAAAAGCCAATTTCAACTAGGCAGCAGGCGAGGTGAGGGCCTAGACATGCTGATACCTGTAGTTCTAATCTATCTTTTGAGGAAAGAAGTTTTTCTTGTCCAAAGTAGCTTAACCACATTATTTATGACTCTTTTAGCTATCTCTAGAACAATTATTTAACATCTTTGAGGAAAAATGGAAAGAATCTAAGGAGACAGTAGCCAAGTAGTAGTTGACAGAAGTAGCAGCCAAGAATTGTTTACCTTTGTAAATTCGGTTTGTTTGCAGTCTAGGTAGGCAGACATTTATGGAGGACTGATTCTGCTAAAATTTGCCATACATACAGAAATAAATAAATGTCTTGATAAAGTAATTAATGGGACAAATATTGCATTAAAAACAAACACACAGAAAAGAACTTTCCCAACTTATTTGATTTTACAGTATGACATAAATTAATATTTGTTTATCATTTTCGATAGTACCAATTTAACATTAAGCTTTGTTCTGACACCTTAAACTATGGTTGCTGTACTTCCAACAGTGCCTCTGGCAAGGCTGTCAGTAACAGCCAATAGACTAAATGCTGGTTTTGCTTTAACAATGTAATGATCTGATGTGTCAAACATAGAAAGAGCACATCATAAGGAGCTGAATTTCAGCTTGAAATAGTTTTATTGATATGTTGCAAAAGCACAATTGTTTTAGTATCATTCACTTCAGAGCCATCTAATTCATATGACTATTCATTATGACTATTAATATGATTCAGTTATATATTGTCCCCTAATATAAAGCGATATCTCAGAATACACACTCTCCACACCCATATGAGATACATACATACATACATACATACATACATACATACATACATACATACATACATGTTAAAAAGTACAATGTTCCTTTTGAAAAAGTCTTATTAGAATGCAAATTAAAAACACAATGCTATCAACATATGAATAAATGTATTATTGATGGAAACTTCTTATTTGTTCGCTCTTTGGAAATAAGATGGTCATCCTCCTTAGCCAAACACACAAATATTTCTCTGGGTCACAGGGCCCAAACTGGTTGAGTAAATCAAGTTTTTCTGATGTAGCAACACTAAGCTGTTATCCAAAGAAGGAACAAGGAATTCAGGAACTACATTCCATATAGAGGGAAAAAAAAGAAACTGATTTATCTGCCCCCAAGAGAACAGAGGGAGGACAGGCAGAGAACGCTCAAACTGAGGGAGAAAAAAAAGGAACATTTACCGTTTGATGAGAGTGACATTTTCCAAACCGTTTCTCTTTCAGCGTCTTTTCATTTGACACAAACAGCTGAGCTTTTTGAGATTTTCATTGCTTTTTAAACCCTTCCACAATGATTTATTCTATTTATATGTACATAGTTTTTTCTAAATTTGTTCACCATTCTTTCACCAGGACTGTGTGTTCGATCTGGGTTAATCTCTTCCTGTTTGGCTTGTGGTGAATGTCCCTGCTCTCTCTCCTGGGAATGCAGGGATTTATTAAGCCATTACTTAATTAGAGGCCTGAGAAGAATCTGAAATAAAATCTATGAGTGGATTTATAGCCCATAACTGTAATTAATCAGATAATAAACAGAATTCTGAGGTACATTTTTCTTTTCATAGATGCTTTCCATGTTCAAGCTTGCAAGCAAGTTGGTGAACGCCAGTGATTTTATTGATAATGCCAATCCCAAGTTATAGAACATCACAATCATTGTCATTATCATGTTATGGTTTTAACATCTTGGTATTATACATGTTTAATGTGCAGAGCCATTAGGTTAAATGTAACAGCAGTTTAGATTTTGAGGTAAAGTAAAAAAGAAGCACTTATTTCAGCTTTTATTCCAAACACAAAAATTACCTATAATTATGTATTTATTAAAGTAATCTGGTTTGTCATAAAATGCAGTACCATTTTAGCTTAAACAGGGTAATCTCATATTGCAGGACAGAAATGAAGGGTGAATTAAAGACCAGAAAACCCAATTGAGAGCTTGAAAAGATAGCAATTTACACCCAGGCTTTAGATCTCTGAAATGCCATCTAAAGGCATTTAAAAAAAACAACAGCTCAATCTAATCAGACAGATTCCAAGTCAAGTACACCCATCCCAAATTGATCCTAGTTATCAAACAGTGCAGTCAAGTTCAATTTATTATTCAAACTGGTCAAAAGGTTTTCTATCCAAGGAGATACCATCAAGTTAATGACTTGCAGCATTCACCCCTGCTGGACTGGTATGTAGCCACAGTGGACTACTTTCCTGTTTCTTCCATTTCTTTTTGTAAATAAAAATCTGAATAGTATGTTGTACATTTGTATTCAAACACCCTGAATAGATGCTTTGTTGAGCCACTTTCTGCTGCAGTTACAGCTGCAAAACTTTGGGAGTATGTCTCTATCAGTTTTGGACATCAAGAGACCAAATTCTTTGACCATTCTTCTTTGCAAAATGGCTCAAACTCAGTCACATTTAATTAGAGAGCATCTGAGAAGACAGGTTTTCAATTCTTGCCATACATTCTCATGAAGGTATAATGCTGCCATGATGATGTTTCACCGTGGGCTTGGTGTATTCAGGGTGACGTGCAGGGTTTTTCCTTCACACATAGGAATACTTCTCACCTTTTCCCATCAGTGTTGGCAATCTCTGCAGCTCCTCCGGAGTTCTCATGATCCTCTTGGCTTCTTTCCTGTTTAACGGTCTGCTTCTCTGGTTTGTCAGTTTAGATGGACGGCCTTGGCTGGCCATACTTTTCCATTTCCAAATGATAGGACAGGTTCAACAGAGCTCTATGAGATGTTCAGAGCTTGGGATACTGTTTACTAGCCTAACCCTGCTTTAAACTTCTCTGCAGCATTATCCCTGGTGTGTTCCTTCATGATCTCGTGGGTTCACTTATGTTCTCTAATAAACCTCTGAGGCCTGCACAAAACCCCTAGATTTATATTGAGAGTGCATTATACATAGGTTATGTGATTATGTGACTTGCAAAGTTAATTGCTTGCTTTGGATTTAATTAGATGTATTGGGTTAAAAGGGAATGAATTCATATACGCATCCCACACTTTTCAGAATATTATTTGAATTTTTAAAAAATTGTGTATAATTATCTTTCTAGTTCACAACAAGGAGCTGCTTTGTGTTAGTCAGTCACAAAAAATTAAGTTTTTGGTTGTAGATTGACAAACTGTCAAAGGTCACTGCTCGTCTATCTGTACTGTTGCTGTTAAGTCATCTATAGCTTTTACTTGACTGGTGCTTTAATGTTCTCTAGTTTCAGCTGATGCAAGCTTTCTCTATTGAGATGTCATTAGATTCAAGCATACAAGCTGATCATTAGATTTCAGTCAGAAGCTGATGAATTCTGTTCTCAAGTAAATTACAAGTTAAAAATGAAAGATTACAATGAGACAGCTTTCTACTTCTCCAAATAGTGAACATCCATGGAGATTTTTAATAAATTGTTCAGATTTCAACTAAATTTTGACTGGAGGACAGCTCCCCACTTTAATATTTCACATATCAGCAAGAGATGCCTAAAACTCTTTAAACCCCTCTGCTTTATTGTGGCGCATGGTAGCAGACCATGCATCAGCAGCAGGTCATGCAACATTTCATCAGTCACAACACCACTTATCAGTCTGTCGAGTTCTCACACAGGAGGGGGCTGGTGTACCCACAGCAAAGGGCAGTGAGAAGTATGAAGCTAAAGTAATATTAGAAATAAATTCCGTTATGCTTGAAAGACACAAAAGGGAAACATGAAGCGGTAACTACACTGCAGGAAACCGCATTTAATCTATTCTCCTTGCCTTGCCTGATAAGAAGAGATGTTGTGTGACAGGTCAGAGAGTCACATTAAGTCTTTTACATTCAGGAAAGGGTAACAGCAGATTATATTAAATTTTACAGGGAGTCGTCTCAGTCAGTGAAATAAGTGGGCAGCAGTACGCAGTACCACCACTTCTAAATTTTACCCTTCAGCATACCAGGACTTTATTCCAGTGTTCGGTGTGAACCGTGACTTTTCCTGGTTTTGTAACAGGTGTTAGGTGTTTCCCCATCAATATGCTTTCCATACATACACCGCCGCACTGCACAGATTGCAAAAAAGAAAAGAGCACGCATGTTCGCTCTCGGCCCGTAATCACGTGCTCTTCTTGCACACAGAGGAACTAAACTAAGGAACGGAAAAGCAGGACACAGCACAGAGCAAAGGCATGAAAAAGCATTGAAACAGAGAATCTGGCGCTGAACAGCAAAAAATCAAGGACTTGAGTGGCAGATCAGCTGAAATACATGAGAATATAGATGAATGGCACAAGGGCTTAGGTGAGCATGAATACAATAAAACCAAGAGGCAAACTAAAAACATGAGAGAAATTAAAGAGGATATAATAAACCAAGACAGGCTACGAAAATTAAATAGAAACACACAAAGAAAAAAAATGCAAGAATAAACTGAGAAACTAAATGCAAAGTGAAAAACCTATATAACAAGACCTTTTGATCAATAAAATACAATACTTTTGATTAATCAATACTACAGGGGACTGAAAAGAATATGGGCATAACTGAAATAAAAAACACAGCTCATGATAGGAAAGAATATTCAGGAAATAGTATAACAGAAACTATGAATGAAACATGAATTAACCACAAGCAGAGGTGGGTAGAGTACCCAAAAATTGTACTCAAGTAAAAATAGTACTATTTCAACATATTTTTACTCAAGTAAAATTAAGAAGTATTCGTCCAAGACATTACTCAAGTAGCAGTAAAAATGTATTTTGTAAAAAAGTTGCTCAACTACTGACTAACTGACCAGAACATCTGATTTAATATTTAAAAATGATGTCATCAGACACAAAAAGTATAAAGTTATGTGCAACTTTGGTATTTTAAAGACTGAAATGAAAAAAAGCCCTACAAAAAACAAAAAATAAATAAATACCATAATTACAATATAACAAATTGAAGCAAAATAATCTTTTTTATTTTCAGATTTTCTTCAGTAAAACGTATTAAACTAATTAAACAGAAGACAATGCACATGTTAGAACAGGGTAAAGTATGTCCAGTGACAATATATATTGTTTACTGTATCCTTCTGACCTTTTAAATGTCTCATTAGGTTCAGCAGAAACTAACATCAGAGCAACAAAGCTGGTGTTCAAACAAGAATTCTCACTTCAACAGAAACTGCTGCTGTGTGTCTGTATCTGGTGCATTTTTGGTTAAAACATGTTTGTTCTTCATTTAGTGAACTTACTCACAGCAGGTATGGTATCCAAAATGTTTACTCTAGTAAGAGTAGAGATACTTCAGTCGTGTTACACAAGTAAGTAAAAGTAAAAAGTACGATGTAGTAAAAGTAACCCTAAAAGTACATTTTTTCCAAAAAGTTACTCAAGTAAATGTAACAGACATTAAGGTGAGTACTTGCACTTATTTTTTCCACTTAAAGCACTGGTCTCAGTACTGAGAAGGCTGAGAAAGAGCATGTAAAGACTGCCTCTAAAATTCATCATATCTTTTAGTGGGTTAACTTTTAATTTCAACAAAATACACATAAATCTAGTAAGTCTCATAAACTGCCGTGTTCAAAAAAATCTGCAGTCATTTCAGGGAAATTGAGTTGTTTTAGGCCTTTTTGTCATAATCAGCGTCATTGATTGAAATGTGCGATGGTACTTTTTCTATGCTTCATTTCTTGCCAATGCAATAAACACAATCAGCAAAATCATCTCACTAGAAGATCATTTTCTAAACTGAATAGCTACAGTATTAATACAGTACTGGGAGAGATAATTCCAACATTATGTGAACTATTAATCATAGTTTTTCTGCTTTCAAAAACAATGGAATCACTTACTGTAAAATGTGTGTTATTCTTGAAAGATTTTTAGGTTTTCTGTCCCTAAAATATATTTGTGCTTCATAAAAAATAATGTAAATGTATGACTGTCTGGCCAGTTGGAGCAAGCGGGATGCCAGGAAATTTACGTGTATCTTCATCATTTCCACGTGGGCCTCACTTGGCACTACTTTCTACCAAACACACTCAGAAACATTACTTGTAATTTAAAAACATTTGAAAAGCAACTATTATGAACTTGACATGGATTCAAGTCCCTTAAGTCTCATTTTGATAATGAAACATTATTAGTTGCTTGTCCTTTGTGTGTCTCAGCGATGGACAGGCAACCTGTCCAGCCAGGTTGGGTGGCAGGGTGCAGCCTGCCTCTTGCAGCACCAGCTCCCCTGTGACCCTGCACGGACAAGAGTTTATAGACGATGGATGGATGGTGTATGTCTATCACTTATTTTTTTATATACCCTTATATGGCTTTAACAATTATTTCTTGCAGTTGCAAGTTAGAATGAGGTCATCATGTTCATGCTTTATCTTGTCTTTCATTTTTTTAGATACTATCTGCACATTCACTTTATTACCCTTCAAATTATTTTACCCACTACTTTTTGATTGTTTTTCTCTTGTGTCAGCAGTTCACAGCCATGTGTCACAACACTGCTGCACCAGCTTTTCATAAACTGAGTCATGGCTGACGTGAGCGTTTTTGCAGGGCAATGTTGACTTGATTCATGTGGAAGGGCAGCAAAGACCACAGTGGTGGGTTTTTAAGATAAACTGCAACTCTGGGAATGAGTGACAGCTGCTGGACAACACTGTTTTGTTCTGTTAAAAAAAGTTGGAAGTTGAGAGTCTACACTAAGTAAAGCAAATATAAAAAGAAATTGGCTAAATTAAGGTAGATGTTGAAGAACGTGATTGAGTATGACATTAATTAGAACTCTAATGTATCTGAATAAATTAGAATATCATTAAAAAGTTAATTTCAGCAATTCAATTAAAAATGTGAAATTTGTTTATATTTATATGTATATATGTTTATATGTATTCATTCTTTATTCAGTAATAATGGGGAATATAGTGCCTGGACTGTTAGCCTAAAGACAGTCATTGACAGCCTTAGGATGTGAGGTAAGCCACCGATGATTATTGCTAAAGAAGCTGGTTGTTCAATGTGCTATATCCAATAATATTAATGGAA
Source organism: Anableps anableps (assembly GCA_014839685.1). NCBI lineage: Eukaryota > Metazoa > Chordata > Actinopteri > Cyprinodontiformes > Anablepidae > Anableps > Anableps anableps. The sequence goes on from CM026065.1 coordinate 2,334,446, forward strand.
AGTTTAGCTGATCAGTTTGGACTGAACCAGCTGATATTCATTTGCACTAACAAGGCGCAGGATGGCTTTCTGATCACTGATAGATTTCAGCTGGTGTTTTGGCTTTCTATGCCTTTTTTCCACCTCCCTTTCTGTGTGTTCAATACTTTTTCCCTGTGTCATTTCTCATTATTACACATAACTTAATTTTTGAACTGATTTGTTGTGGTTTCTTTCTATGTATGAATTACTTGGGTTATTACCAACACCTGGAGAAAATTTTATGTAAACAGTGCCTTTAGAAATATGTTTACTATGAAAAATTGTGATATGTTCAATACTTATTTTACCTGCTGTAATTTGCAGTATGTTATCAGTTCTGTATTGACAACATCGTAATTTTGTGAGAAACTGAACTGGGGATTTCCAAATTCTGTATTTGGGATAGGGCTGGGCGATATATTTCAAAAACGTATCACGATGTAAGCATTTTATTTCAGTCAATATTGATCATTATTGCCTGTGCAAGTCAGTGCATCCATGGTCATACAAATTTACCTTTGTGCGGACATGTCTGATGGACATTTCCTTTGAGTCCGGATTGAGTCCGCTTTGAGTACATGCAGACCTCTGGGAGTGAAGTACACCCGAGTACGTTGGTAGCAACATGAAACTGCTACTGCGCATGTTACACAACAAGCTGTTGCTAGCTTACCAAAGAGTGAGTGAGTTAGTTGATTCCACCAACCTTTCTTAGCTGAGCCGTGAGAGGCTGAGCAGCTAAAGCCTTTCCTCTGCCTACGTCCCCCAGAAAACCGTGCGGTTCTGGATCAGAGTTCTGTAAAATTAGCAAAATTCTATCAGACATATTTTCTGTTGATACTGATCACATGTCTATTGTGATAGATATTGTTATCATTTTATCACCCAGACCTAATTTGGGGATGAAAATAACAGCATTAAATATATCACTCACTCATTAACGTTTTGAATTAGTCAAAAAAATAAATCTACTTTGATGTTATTCTAGCTTACGGAAATGTGCCTGTATACCAGAAGAAAAACAGGATGGCGAAAATAACTAAAAAAGTTAAAGTAGTTAAATGTTAATGTTAAATGAAATAAATATATTAACTTCATTCTGGAAGTGCTAAACATAGAGATGCTGTAGGATCAAGCACCAGTCTCCTCTCAGATCTGCTCAGACATTTCACCTGGATGGCTCTAAGACATCAAAGCATGCCTGGAATGGAAGTGGGAGCACCATGATGTCATTGCCTGACAATGTCCTCCTGTAGTCAGATGCCAGCCACACATTCAGCACAGAAGTGCTTCTTCAACATTGACCAGATAAGTGGGCCTTGGTATCAGCTGTTCCAAATGCGGTTCACTTTGGAAGGCATCAGTGGAAAGATGTGAGAGAGTGCCACTGCTAAGATAAATAAGTTATTTTCTCACAAGCTCTATGCGCCAGGCCATAGTCCTCCTTAATTCTAGGGCTATTCTTGGAGTGTGCTTTGATAGGGTTGGACATTAGATAATTGGAGGCATGAAGTGGATGCTACCAAAGGGAAGTATAGCTGAATCAAGGCCTTGCTTAGATACAGATACTCTGAGTGAATTATTATGTTTTAGTGTCACATTCATGGGTAAACTCGGTGTATCTTGTATCCAAGATCAGCTTTTGGGTGGCACTCATGTCAACACTGAACTTCCCTAAATGAATGACACATGATGGTGACCCTTCCTTCCCTTTGTTGACTATAGAAAGATATTCCTGTGAGGTGGGCTTGCTAACCTCACTATGTTTCCAATAATGTACATGCGTATGATCTTCTGCTCTGCTCTTTGTATGTCTACACCTCTGTCACCCACAGATCTATGCATACCAGACATAATATGTCATCATCATATACTCAGGCCATCAAAATGCAACGCTGATAGCATGTCTACGGATAACATACCAGCTATAAAAGGCACCCCTTGACAAGTTTCAGTAAAGACCATATATTCAGCACATAAGAGCCGGTGATGAAAGACCGAACCTATGCAGGCATGTGTACGTGTGCATTCACAAAAACATGCGTGCACCCCCCCCACACACACACACAAACTGATGTAGTCTTGGTGACACTACGCAAAAGGTCAGCTATCAATAACATTCTAAATTTGTGCACCTTTAAAGTTGACAGAGGAAGGGTCACTTTATGAACATGATAACTGATTCTGCATATGATTAAGTTTTAAACAGATATTTGCAGTTTATAGAAATCTGCTGATTAGAGATCTTTGCCAATTTATGATCTAGTTTTGTAAAACTTTGACCTGCCTGCACTGATTTTAGCCAATACAAATTTTTCTTTAAGAAATCTAATTAACAACATTCAAATTCTTTTTTCCAGTCCTTCCTGTCATGACAAGGCCATAGTTGTTGATATTAAGAGCAAAAATGACATCAGAATGTGTGTGTTAGAGAGCAGACACTATAAAGCAGAGTTATAATTTTTTAAAACAAAGATGAAATTTTCCACAACTGACATATAAACAGTCTTTAGCTTCCTATTAGTCTGGTAAAAACCAGCCCTTTGTGCTAAGCTTGGCTTCTTACGGAGGGTCTGGACCCTTGGCTATTGAGAAACTATTGCTTGCTGGAGGTGAGGACTCTGTTGGAGTTTAAGAGATTGGATCTGATTTTACCCAGAAGTTAAAATCTGGCCATGACGTATGTAAGTCACCAGAATTAATCTGAAGGAAGCTACGCTATGAAGCTTACCGGAATTTGCACCCAACCCCATTGCAAAAGAGGAGTGCTGAACCAAGTAAGGCCATTATATCTTTGCCAGCAATAAAATGTATTAAACATTCCTCTTGCATCTGACTTTCATTTCTCAATATCTGGAAGCGTAGCCAACAGGGACTAAATGGCTTCGTTCACTTCCTCTGCTGCCTTTGTTCACTTCCTCTGCTGCCATTACCAAATTACACCCATAGGCAGACTGCAATTCTAAAATACGTTAAAAATCAAGGTCATCGTTCACAACTCCTTCTGTTCGCTGATTGGCCTGGTTGAAATTCAACTGGACAAATCAAACTCAATGGGACAAATCCAAGATGGAGCACTGAAGGGAGATGAGAATTGAGCAGGATTGCGTAGGAAGACAATAATCAGGCTAGCATCTTATATCTGTCATTAGCAGAGTTAGCATTACTAAGTATAAATATCAGTCTCTGTGTGTTTTATTTCCTAAAACAGGGAACTTTACTTTTACTCTGAGATTTCCAAAAGGTTGCCATCATCCCTAAATCTAGCATTTCCATGATAGACAGCATTTGGAATCTCAAATGGATAAAATGGAGCTACCCTGCCTTTGTGGAATTTGGTCGATTCTGGATCAGTTCTGATCTTTCCCTGTTCAGTGAAACTTCCCCAAGACAGGTAAGAACTGACTTCTTGTGGCAGACGTCCCCTTCTGTACTCAAAACAATCAGGTATGAACAACAAAAATGACCAAAATGGCGAAGGGACAGTGAATGAACAGCTGAAATGCCTCCACAGAAGTTTGCTTTTAAACAGCTTCTTAAATCTTTTGTGCTTTTTCCTCAATTTTAAAACACCTTGTTGACAATGAAAATAGTTGAATTTTCTTAGGTAGCACTTAGGTATGGTACATTTAAAACTTAAAATATTTGATAGTCCAACCAGCCAGTCAAGCTAATATCGGACCCTTCCGGTTACCTGCCATTCTTTTAGTGCATTTCTGGAATTAAAATTTGTAAAATTAATATGCATATATAAAAATGATAGGTTAATAAATCCAAATCCTCTTACTTGGATTCTATGATTTACATATCATCAAACTGAATGAACGACAATTTTGCTGAAAAAATAATTAGAGGCCAGGATATACGTTAATGCTTGACTGTGACACTGGCTACGCACAAATAATCACCTAAATAATTGACTTTTTTTTTTTTATATATATATATACAGTTTTCATTAGTACACAGCACTGACAATTATTGTATTGATCAAATATTTAGAAAGGCTGAATCATATTCTGAAGATATATTCCTTAGGATGCAACAGTAGTATTTCTGATTTGACTTAATATACAATTTCTGACATGTATTTCCTATTTTAGAAACAGAGACAACACACACTGAGTTGTTTTGTCTCTTGCATTGCACCGAGAGTTTGCACTAAAGTAGATAAAAGAATATACAAACAAAAGAAGAGCAAAAGAGACATACATATATAGACTTGTTGCACAATATTATAGATATAGAAACTAAAAATGCAATGTCTTTGAAGTGTAAAGGCTACATTTGCTGCCATATAGCAGCAGGATATACTACTGTACTACTGGATTCAGTCTGTAAATATTGTAACAAGCTGGTGGATGCGAAGAGACAGACAGATTCAAAGGATTATTATTTTTATAATCAAGCTATCTGACATCTAATTGTGGTTCAGATGACTGATGAAAAACAAATGCAGTTTAACCTCTGGTCCACAATTAACCCCTAATTTAATTTAGCATTTAGCTGACAATAACAATTGACTTTACAGCAGAAATACAAGTTGTGGTTTTTAACATGCTGTAGAAAACAAAGTATCTTTTCAGCAGTAACATAAATCCATACCTTTTACCATTGAAAAGCTTTGGATCAAAGGGAAATATGGTCCCTTACAAAAGTATTCACATCCCTTGAGTTTAATCACTTTTTTTCAAGGTACAACCACAAACTGCACTATATTTTATTGGGATTTCATTTGCTAGACCACCACAAAGTCACATGTAATTGCAAAATGGAAGACAAAAGATATGGAAGATAGGTTTAAAAAAAAAAAAAATAAATCCAAAGACTGTAGTGCACACTTGTATTCATTCCCTGTACTGCAATACCCCTAAATAAAATTTTTGTGGGACTCTTTTTTTTAGAGAACATTAGTGAACAAACAGCATCAGGAAAATTGAGAAACCCACCAGACAGGCCAGGGATAAAGTTGCAGAGAAGTTTAAAGCCGAGCTAGGTTATGAAACACTATCCTCAGGTTTTAATATTTCATGGAGAGCTGCCGTATGGTACAAAAGCTCCAAGACAAGGCCAAACACCTAAATTGATAGGCCAGACAAGGAGAGCCGTACTCAGCACCCGAGAGACTCATTACAACGTTGGGGGAGCTGGAGAGACCAGCAGATCAGCTGGGATAATCTGCTGCCAGAACAGCTATTGACTGTAGTCCCCAGAAATCTGGCCTTTACAGAAGAATAATGCTACTTTTGAAAGAAAGTCATCAGAAGTAATGTTTGCAGTTCACCACAAGTACAGGGATACAGCCCACATGTGAAACAAGCAGCTGTGGTCTGATGAGACCAAGACTGAACGTTTTGGCCTATTTCACAAGCACTGTGTGGAGAAAAACATCCACAGCACATGACCCCACATACACCTTCCCCATAGAGAAAAATGGTGGCGGCAGCACCATGATGCGGGGGTGCTTTTCTTCAGCAGTGAGAGAGAAACTGTTCGGAGTTGTTGATAAGATGGATGAAGTCAGACTTTAGACTTGGAAAGGCAAAGAAGGGAAAAAATTCCTCTATATGCTGGACCAGACTTTACAAAGGGCTTACAGGGGCAGTAGCTAAAGGCCCTGACTTTTTTGTAGCCCCAAAGATTTTCCTTTTCTTTTCTTTTTTTTTTTTTTTTTTTGAATGAATGCATGTTTTACAAACATTAGAGTTCATATAAAACACATAGGCCCATATCAGGTTAGTTATATTCATATTTTAGGATTTTTATGAGTAAAAGCAATACTTAAGTGTTTGAAAATTATGAAGTTATAGTAATTTTTTTGGGAACAACATGGAGCTATTGGCCAGCAGACATATTGTGCATCAGTTAATACTTGCTGATGTATAGGACTACCTATTAATGTACTGTAATTTGCATTAGTAAAAGAATGTTTTGGTGGACAGAGCACCAAAACTGGCTCCAGTCCAGGGGCCCACATCCTTGTAAATCCTTCCCTGTCCATATGTGCAAAGCTTGTAGGAAGATACCCCAAAAGACGTACAGCTGTTATTTCAGCTAAAGGATGTTCTACAAAGTATGGATCATAGGACCTGTTTGTTTTACAAGATAGATCAACACTACTTTGTACTGTTCCATCCCAACCCCCCCAAACACACACACACACAAACACATCAAAGTTTTGGTTGTAATGTGACAAAATGTAAAAGACTTTCTGGGGGAATGAACACTAATGCACTACTCATGGATAGATGTGTTTATTAGTCAAATAGAGAATTTTGCTTGCCGTTGGTATTTTACCAACTTTTGAATCTTCCTAGTTGGTGTAAGGTGAGCACAGCTCTCCCACATACAAACCCAGCAGAAATCCTGACTTGCAAACTAACAAAGAAACTAACAGTACAGCTCAAATGATATTCTCCAAGAGGAAATTGTCCTTATTTATAATTTAACTATAGCTTCACACTTCCTTTGAATTATGACAGGATCAGAAATGATAGCAGAGCTGTTGCAAAGGTTTTGTTTATTCCCTGCAATTCCCAACATTGTGCTGAATATAACATTTTGTTAACCTCCACATAACCTCATACCGGTATGAGGTCAGTTGTTGTTTGTCCTTTGTGAGAATACAAAGCAAAGTGTTATTTTCCTGTCAGAGAGCCGAACACAGGCCTGTGTCCTTTGCCAGCACTGATTGAACCGCGGGCGTTGCTATGGCTACACGGTGGCCCAATGAGAAGCTCGAGGTTGTCAGCTGCTGAATGAAAATAACAGTGGCCATTTTGCGCACGAAGCCGCGGCATCATTCACTTAACAACCAAACGGAAACGGAAGATTCTGACCATTTCTGGACGTGGGCGGCTCGGGAGAGTTTATTAGTACCGCGGTACGGCCGTCGCATCTGTCGAGAAGAAGAAGGAGAAGAGGAAGAGGAGGCATGCGGTGTGAAAGTGTTGCCGCTTCGCCTGCTGTTGCGTTTGTTTGGTGAAAAAACGGACTAGGACAGGTTTCCCCGCCTCACTTCCGCAGGCCCGATGACCCCCCCATGAGAGAGAGAGAGGAAGAGGGGGAGAAGGAGCTACCTTTTAGTTCGCCGACCGTTACCGAGCAGCGTTCAGCGGCGCAGGAAAACAGGTGTATGGTTTCATCTGCCGGATGCAGCGCCGGGCTCGCGGGGCGACTCTCCTCTCCTCCTCCGCGCCTCTCCGCCGCTGTTGAAGTGAGAACTTTTAATCACCTCTCTTGCAGAGGGGCTGCTTTCCTGCTGATGTTTGGGGACTGCGAGGCAGGCGTTTTAAGGTAGGTGTGCACAGTTTCAACGATGTTGTTAACGCTCAAATAAGCTGCAACGGATCAGCGTCGGGCTGAGCTGTACTGTAGCAGCTAAACAGCCGAAACGGGACACTTTGTGTCCTTAAAGGCGTTACTCTCAGCAGCTGCCCTGTTATTCACCCAACCCGAGGGAGTCAGTCTGGATGCGGTTGTTTCCATAAACATGCATAGCGGTGCGTTGCTGCTGCTGCCTGTGCATCATCTGGAAGATGGTGAAAGCTGCGAGCACAAGCTTCTGGGCTGTGGGAAGATAATTACTGAGCTTAAAATGTAAAAGAATGAGAGAAGGGCGTGAACTGAACAAGTCTGGTGTTCGTAAACATGAACTGGAATATTCCCGTTTAACCCACATCCCTGCGCTGGCCTGGGGTAATCTTTGTGGTGAGCTTGGATGCTCACAGTGCTGCAGTCTGTTAGTGTGGGATGTGGATTGGAGAGCTGAACTCTATTCTGACTTTCTTTGATGTATATTGTAAGTATGCATGTATATGCAAGGTTATCTTCTGCCTTTTTGCCAAAAAAGAAAGGAGGGACCCAAGACAAACCTGACTTTGTTCTGTAAAATAAGGAAGGTAAACATGTTTCCATTCTATAATCATTCAGTATATTTTTGCTCACACCTCACCAGAGAATGTTAAGCCTTTATAAAGTCAGCATCAGTTTCTCATAAAAACTGATAAAAAAAAAATCTATATCAGTCAAACAGTTTCTATAGAGAAGTTTTCATATAGAATGAAGGCAACACAAGTGTTTTACACTAAATAAAAACTAGGAAGGAAAAGATAAAAAATAAAAAATTAAAAAAAATAACTCAACTAGATAACATCCCACAAGTACAAAAAGAAGAAAAGGCGCAGTAATGAATGGAAATGCGTAGTCACCACAGGTGGTGTTGGTTTGTAGGACTGAGGAAATGTAAATGTGTTGATTAAGCACAAGTTGATTTCTGATATTCCAGTTTTATATAAAGTTCATGTTTTCAAAATTGCAAAAAAACAACTGCCATAGTGTTTAAAGTCATTTTAATAAAATTCCAGTGATAAGCCAGAGTGATCAGAATTCTCTCCAGCTGGATGGAGCATCGAGCACAAACAGTTTCCCCTTCTTCAGCTGTTGCTGAGCACTGCTGGTCACCTGGCTGAAAGAAAGCAGGTACTCTTCCCCCTTGCTACCAAGAACCATGAATGTAGCTGTTTGGAAATATGTTTGGTCTGAAAAAATATGAGGAGGTGTGGAAACTAAGGTATTATTGTTTAATACTACGGTTTGCAAGGTTATGCTCTTAAAGAGCAAATCAAGGTACTTTCTGCACAATAAGCACTTGAGAACCACTAAATTTAGCAGGAATTTTTTTCTATATTTTGGCTGAGGTGCATGCACTGAAAAAAAAAAATGTTAGTCAATGCGTTAGTATAACTGTAATAATTAATGTTATATTCTTTCTTTACCAGCAAGACAAATAACTGCTTGTCAGTTTTTTAAAATAAAGGTGCTGAGCTTGTTGAACTTTTTAAAGGATCTTTGTGTAAACATAGGCTGCGTTCACGCAGCAGTTAGATGCCACCCAAACCCCACATTTTCACGGCAGTCTGAACAGCGCAATTCTGATCTTTTCCCTCAAAAATGAAAATCTGATCGGTGCCACTTCCATATGTGGTACTAAATCGGATACGCATCCGATTGTTTTCCAAGCGTCGGCAGTCATTAAAATTGATCCATAGACAGCGGCATCCATTATTACTTCTGTAAACGTGTGCTGCTGTGTCACTTCTATGTTATTCTGTGCATGCAGGTCACTTTAGGGTCATAAAGCGTTCACACAGAAGTCTGATTGCAGTCGCATTTAAGAAGTAGTATGAAGTACCATGCAAAAAAAGTTGTATTTCAGCAAAAAATCTGAATTGAGCATCAAGACCTGCTGTGTGAATGTAGCCATAGTGAAACTTTAACCCAGATTATTATTCACAATCTCTGGTCAGTGCTATTATTGATGATGAGGAAGAGACATTAGAGATAAACAAGACAACGAAGCCTTCATGGTAAAATGATGGCTTTTACAATAAAAGCAAATCTGATAAATATGTGGGATAAAACTATTGAGGATTTTATAAATCATTAAAAATGACTTAAAATCAATCCTAAAACCTTCAGGTGGAAAATGCAAAGACTTTAAAATACTCTACCTTTCCTCTTTTACCTCTGTTTCTGAAGTCAAACAGATGTAACACTGTCCTTGTTGTCCTCTGTAACCTGGTATGAAAGGGTGATGTCATGAGGAAAAGACTGAAAAGGCCAGCGGTAGAGGACGGTATCTGCAGGATCCATTTGAATGCTGAGTTACTCGGTAGAGTGGGGAGGTACCCAGGGTGCACAATGTGTAATACTATCAGTCCGGGAACCTCATAGCACTCCCAGCGAGGCCTACCTGTCTGACTGCGTGCCTTTCTCTTTCTCTTTACTCTGTGCTGGTTGTGAAGCTGTAGTTTGTACCAGTTAGTGACCACATGGCTGTGTCTGGCAGAGAGGAAGGAACGCAGCAAGACGCAACAGTTGGCAGCAGTCTGTCTCAGAAGGGCCTGCAGAACCAATAAACCTCTCAGAGGCTTAAATACACACTCCTGCTGAGGGATCATAGCAGTTTGATGTGATTGATGGTCTGTGTGTGTGTGGGGGGGGTCCATCAGTGTCTGTCAGTTTAGGGTTACATAAGGAGAGAAAGTGTATTGTTCAAAGGCCGATCAATGCAGGGGAACTGAGAGTAAAAAAAAAAAATTGTGTTGAAATGACATATTTAGAATCTTAGTTTACAATCTGCTACATGTTTATATGACGCATCTAGTTTCCTTATTTTGATCTTCTCCAAGGTTTAAGTATTTCTAAGTGACACGTATTGGATGTGCAGCTTTTTATGTCCTGCCGCTTACTGAGCTGGAATGGCCGGGCCTTGCAGAAGCTGATAATGAATTGGGTGTTGAAGCTGTACGGGTGAGACCACGTCGATGCAAGTGCTGTCGTCTGGAGTGGCTCACAGGTCAAAGTGTCTTTGTGTTTAGGTCTGTGTCAGTCACTCCAAAAATAATTAGCTCTGGTATTTTTTAAAGATATTTAAGTTTGTTTATCGTGAAAATTTAGTCTATGAACAAAACCAGGTATTCTTGTCTGAGGCTAAATTTGCAAAGTTTATTTAGATTTGAGAAATTTGAGAAATTTCTGTAGAGCCTCATTCAGTAACTATAAAGCATCACTGCTGTGTGACGATAAAGACTGGGTTGTTGATAGAATTTTAGGTCAAGACTTCAGCGCAGGACTTTATCGGTCCCCTGACACAGCCCTGATCTTTTCGGCTCCAGGGTTCAGTCGTTAGCACCTGTCAGTTTCCAACTTTTCACCATTCCTCGGTGATCCTCGGCACGTGACCGGAAGTTCCTGGGAGCCACATGCTCTTTTGTCAGTTTCAGGCTAGCTAATTATTTCTCAAGCTTGGGTGCTAAGTGTTGCTTAAGTTTCATTCATGCACATGTGAATAGGATTTTAACGATTTCACGCTCTCAGGGGCAAAGGGAAAGTAGACCCAGATAGAGTTGATCCAGGATCCATAAACAAAAGAAACCGTCTCAAATCAGATGGTTTTAAATGAAAAAAATAATTAGTAATTGCTTTTGTTTGGTCAGTCACTGATGGAAGATGAAATTGCACAGGCAAAATCATTATTATCTATAACAGTAGGAGTTGTTTTGTCTACCTATTTTGATGTGCAAAATAGATTATCATTTGAGATTTGTTTAATGTATTTACAAAAGTTTAGGAATTTCCTTTAGCTTTGACTGACCTGCTCCTCCTCAATTCACTTATGACTCTGATTTTTGTGTCTTTTGCTCTTTGGTTGAGTCTCAGGTTGAAGTAATCATGGGCAGGTTACTGGAATGAAGGGATGCTGAGGCCTTAAAAAAGTTCTGGTTTCAAACTGAACCGAACAGAGTGACTGGAGTTTTCTCTGACTGTATGGAGTATAGAGCAACACGACAAAGTTCATTCTAGCCAGATTCCTATGTATTTATATGAATTAACTCATTCTGTACTTATATTATTAAGTATCACAATAAAAGCTCATCTGTCTTACCACTGGAATAAGTGAAAATATATCTGCAAAATTTAGATTGTGCAGATATACACAATCTAAATTGTGTATATCTGGATCACAATCGCCATCACAATATCTGTGTGTGCAAAATCACAGTCAGAAAAGGAATACTTGGAGGTAATATGAAGGACAATATTATATTTCAAGTAGATGTGTTGTGGCTGAGATGCTAAAGCTCACAGTGAAGAGTAAGGGTGTAGAATCATTGTAAATTCTAAAGAGAGTCATACAATTGTGGTTTAATCATAATCAGGCAATACTACAGTCAGCAGTAGTATTGCAATTATTTTTCTTGATGTTGTGCAGTGACTGAAAAGTTTCCTGAAAAAGGCGCCACAGCCTCAGTTAAGAATGCTGTCATTGCTTAAATGATTGTGTCATCAGCATATGGCTGCAGTTAGTCCCTGTCCAAACTCATTTATAAAATTAAAAAAAGGAGGATAAAATGGGGTCTAAAATGGGTCCTTGGGGAACACCATTTGATATCAGTGGAGATTCTGATGAGGGGTGCACCGATTGCAGTTTTCTGACTGATCACTCATCTTTACAAAGCCTGACGTGCCGATTTCGATTTTGATTTCGATGCTGATATTTTTTGTCTGAAAGGCTGCTAAATATAGCAACAAAGTCACTATCGTTGCACCCCTGGTCCTGACTGATTGTTGTCTACCCTAAAACACAGATAATTAATTGCTAAATTCATCCATGGCCATTTCACTGAGTCTTAATTTAAAAATAAGTTGTATAAATAGTAGCTGGCTGAATGAAGGTTACAACACTATTTCCTCACAACAAATGAGGCTATATAGTATTATTTTGGTTGCTAAAACCATGGACAGTCAATAATTATTATAGATAATGTTAGAATAGTTAATTATAAACATGTTATTATTTCAGCAACAGTATGAATAGCTGCTGGTTTTTCTGTTTAAATTAAAACAGTCCATGTTTACGTTTTTCATTTATATTTTTTGTGTGAAAAACCTGATACCATGAAATATTATTTTGACTCAGTGTTATCCAACCGTGAGAATCTCATATCGACCCATGCCTAGTTCGAAGTGAATGTGGTCAAAATAGCATGTTGCACAGTAGCTGTCTCACTGGTTTTAGGTATCCAGGCTCGAACTTGGTATGAGATGCTAATAGCAGTAGTTACATCATCATTCTGGGAATAGCAGGGAGTCTGTGGTCTAGAGGTGCTTCTGGCTGACCTCTCTCCTGTGTATATTCAGCCTGTGTGTGGTCATTTCCAAATATACATACCTATATGGATTACACAGCAGGAGGATTAGAACTGACACGCTGTAGTTGACATGTATTAATATTTACTGCTCATTATAACTCTGACTGAGTTTGCTTTGTTGTTATGGTTAGAAAAAGGGAAAAAAAACTTGATGTCACATATGTTTCTAGTATTTTAAGCGATCAGATATAGATGCTTGTCCAGGTAAGTTATTGAGTCACTGGCAGTAAATCTGCAAGCAAGAAACAGAGAAAAGAAGCTGTGAGGGAACAGTTTGACATTCCTGGCAGGGTTTCTGTGCGGAAAAGGCCACCTTACATCCAGACACTGTGTGACTTTAAATCCCAGAACAAGACAGAAATGTGAAAGTACTCAAGCACACATCCCATGACTCCTGGTGGTTTGATTCTAACTGTTGGGAGGTACTCTGACCTGATGGTGTGTGTACCACAGAATGACCCGTTTATGTGTCTGAGTCTGCTTGGACTCTGTAAAAACGTGATTCAGTGTAATCGCTTCACGTAAGAATGTATGCATATACAGTGAGGTATGCACAATGACCTGGGTGTCAGTGGTGAAACAGAGATAGTCAGCCCTGTTACTTAGCCTGCTGCATCTGTATACACTGAGGGGATAGGTGGGGGGTGACTTTTCAGTCTCGTAGACGAGCATGCCTAAGTCTGAAAATAGCCGTATCTGATCACTGCTTCGCCCGAATGGGGAACTCTTTTTTTTCCCTCGTCACTCCCTCTCTCTCTTTGGCTCTCCCCCTGCAACTTTCTCCTTCTCTGTTGTCTCTGTGCTTCCCAGGCATTAAACGAGGGTAAGGTCGGGGAATAAAGGCGGACACCAGAAGGAGACTCTTATCCTGAGAGGAGGGGAAAAAGAAGGAAAAGACAGTGGAGGAAAGACTCAGATCTGACCAGTCATCCTTATCTGACGTGTGGTAGTTTCCAGCCCTCTGGTTTTATGACGGTAAGAGTTACATTTTCTTTGCCTGATGAATGCTTGCACCTGGGGTTTGCTGATACTGAAGATTTGTAGTTCTTTTGTACTCATGTATTTTCATGCCAGAAAACCACATTTTTCAATTTGCTTTGCACATCAATTAATTAACTATCCTAATTCCTATGTGATTTTTATATTTCAGTGTGTTTTTGTACTTCATTTGCTTCATTTGTCTCTCTTAATATATATATATATATATATATATATATATATATATATATATATATATATATATATATATATATATATATATATGATACTGATCTTTTTTGTCTTGTTTTAGTTTATATTTATTCATACCATTCTTAAAGAGCATAAAGGAGTATATATACAGATATCTATCTATCGATCTATCTATCTAGCATCGATCTATCTAGATAGATATAGAGTGAGAGAAGATAGAAGAGAGAAGAGAATAAGAGAGGAGATAGATAGAGAGTATAGAGGATAGATATATATATGTATATATAGTACAGTATATAAGGATATATATATATATCATATATATACATATAATATATGATAGGGATAATATACATAATATAGGTAGATATATACATATATATATAATATATATATATATATATATATATATATATATATATATATATATATATATATATATATATATATATATATATATATATATATATATATATATATATAAACAATGCTTCTACCCCAGCTTTTGTGTCTCTGTATTTGTGTGTTGTAAGCACATGATGTCTCTAACAGAATACAAATTAGGAGATCTGAATAGATTTTACAGTCTATATACAAGAAGAGAATTGTATTTATCTCCTCCTTTCAAAGCCACAATTACAGACCATGCTTCAGGGTTTTTGTTGTTTCTGACAGCTGACGAGGAAAAACAGTGTTGAATAAAAATAGTGCTTCCTTCCACAGCCACCTCAGAAATAGCATCAGGGAATAACTTTAGTTTGGAAAGCTGGAAACAATCTAAGGTTTGATGAATGAGCTGGCACAATTTAGCTAAGAATAAGAATGGATTTGTGGTCATGCAATCCACACAACTGTAGTGGGCAACAAGATTAGATTTTCACAGGAAATAAAATACGACAGCAAAGGGGAACAAAGCAATAATATTAAGGATCTAATGCGACTGCAAAGGCAGCTGTGGACTGAATATGCAACAGGATGGAAAATAAATACCTTTACACATTAGAGACTCTATTTCAGTAAATATTGTATATTGCCTGTGTACATCTGCACATGGTTGTTAGTCACAAAATAAATATGAAAACTGAATTGGTAACAGTGGTAAAAAGGAAGCATATTTCAGACCCGAACCTTTCCTGACCTCTTTTCCTTATCCTCCTTTCTGCTCATAGTTATTCCATGTCGTCTCATTTTCATCTTCTGTCACTTCAACATACTTCCGTCTCTTTTTACACCCCCCTTTTTTCATGCTCTCTTATTTCTCATTCAACAAAAGCCATGCACCAATCCCTCCATTAGGCCAGTCTCAGAGGTGTTGTGGAATGTCACCTTGGCCCCTCGGGAACACAGTGAGGGGTGGTTCTCAGCCTCGGTTCAGAGCGTGGACTCACCTGTGTGTCTCAGTGTGACAAACACTTGCTGCTCTGCTCTTTGAGAAATGTAAGGTAGAGATCTGTTGATTTCCCAGCTATTATCACAGATTCAGGCAGATCAGCTATGTATTAGTGCAAGAATGTTTAAGATAAAGTTATTTGTTTTAATTTGTTTTTTATAAAACTTATAACGTAATTGTTTGTAACAGGCTGTATAGAAAAAGTTGAGCCTCACTGCAGCTGGAAACCTGAAAGTTCTGTTTTTTCTTTCTCTCTGTTTCAAGCCTCCTTTTCCTCATTCCTCACTGATAGGGGCTATTTGTTTAAAGGGGATTTAAAGGTGAAAACACATTTATACATAGCTTTTACCAGGGTTTTCCCCAGAAAACCAGCTAAGCTGGGTGTCAGCGGCGCTAGGCCAGTCCATCAGCGGCCCACCGTGTTTTGTGTTAACACAAATGTTAAAAGTTGACAGGAAATGTGAAAATTTGACCATGTAATTATGTGTTATTGGAAGACATTATTGATGATGCTTAAACACCAACTATTGTCTTAAAAAAAGCCCCCCTCCCAAAAAAAAAAAAAAAAATTAAATAAATAGCCATTTTTGCACTTCAGCCTAATCCTAATAAAGCAATCGGCCAGTGGAACTTAAAACAAGCTATGTAACGCAGGCCACATTTAAAAGTAAAATAAATTAAAAGAAATATTACCTAAAGTGGATATTGTTGAGTAAGCATGTTTGTATGCTTAAGTAAATATTCTTAGCGAACAAAATTCAAGTATTTATGGTATGAAGTTTTCTTGTGTTTTCATAAATCCTACCGTTTCGTTTAAAGGCGCACCACCTTTCACTCAAAATTAGGGCCGGTGTCATAGCTTGTGCTTGGTTGTGGACCCAAATGCAGAGAGGCAGAGGCAATGAGTAGTCTCGAAGATTTAATGACAGTAACACTCACAGAGAATAACTAGACACATGGAATAACTAGAATACCTAAGGAAGGACTGAACTAAAGTAAAACACAAACAAGGCTGATCTAATCAAAATTAGAAACTAAGGAACATAGGATAAGAATCAAAACTAGAATCAAACCCAGTAACCACCCAGGTTCTGACAGCTGGGACTTTTAACGCTTTTGTTTCGATCTATTAAGTATATAGCTTTTAATGCGCTAAATTTATTTTCTTTTTACATACCATTCCAGCCATAACCTTTGTATTTGCGTGTTTCTGCCGTATTCTTCGAAAATGAGCCCTCATAGCGGGATCATATAATTGCCGGTACAGAACCTGCTATGCAAGAGAACCTTCCAAATTGACCATTTTGAGTGAAAGGTGGCACACATGATTCACACTGAGTTACAAAAATTTGTTACACAACCAGGTGGCACAACAGAGCACAAGGCCAACAGGCAGGGATGCGCAGCACTACTAGCATGTGCACCCTCGCGCCCAGTCAGTGCATCAACTATAAACCTGGCTTTATCTTGGCGGAGGAGTAAGCAAAGCCTGCTGGCTCGCTAGGCTTATAGTACACTGTTTTACAGAGGGCAGGCATGTTTGTTGAGCTTATATAGTGGGACATTTGTGGGGGAATTCTTTGCAAAGTAATTATTTTACATGATGACTCAAGAATAATGAAAGATTAGGGTTAAAGTATGTAGAAGTAATGTCTGTATAATAATATTGCTGTAGGTATTGAAGTACAATAAGAAGATTCAGCTAATAGTAGGGCTGGGCAATAAATCAATAACAATATATATCACGTTAGACACATGATCAATATCAACAGAAAACACATCTAATAGAATGTTCAATAATTTCACTGAACTCTCTCTGATCCAGAACTGAACAGCATTCTGGGGGATGTAGGCACAGGAAAGGCTTCAGCTTCTCACGGCCAGCTAAGCTAGGTTGCTGCATCAACTAACTCACTCAGCCTTTGGTTAGCTAGCAACAGCCTGTTGAGTAACCTGCACAGCAGCAGTTTCACGTTTCACCACCATGCCTCATAAATGCTTAAAAACTAAGGTATTAGTACGAGTACAACAGCAAGAGAGGAAACTGTGGATAAAACTGTGGATAAAACAAGAAAGTTCACGTCACCAGTTTGGCAGGATTTCAGATATTTAAAACAAAAGACTAATCAATAATTACTGTTATCGACTGATATGTATTGTGATACATTTTTCAACCATATCGCCCAGCCCTAGCTGATAGATTTCTTTTCTTTTTTTAGAAAAGTTTTGGGTCACCCTTGAGGTTAAAGGGTCCTATCTAATGGCTGTAAATATAGCACCTCTTCTAATCAAGTTCCTCTTATCTTCATCCTCGGCACTTAACACTGGTACCTGGGTGATGCAGACTATGTTTGGGGGAATGTAATCTGAGCCACAGCTGATAGCCCGTCTCTCTGCACACTCTGCCTGACCAAAAGAATACATAGTTTTTAACATTTTTTTCTCATTGCATAAAAAAGGGAACAAGAAATGTGCATGTTTGATCCATACTGGAACATGGATGTGAGAAGTTGCTATGCTGTCTTTACAAACACACAATACACATTCACACTCAACAGTTCTGGTTTCTGAGGGTGTTGTATGGGTTTTATGGTTCAACTTTGTTTTTAGAAGATGCAACATTAATTGCCTGAGTGATTACAGTTTTCTTTTACTCTATGGAGCACACCTCCTTCACCTGTTTCTGCACGCTGCCTGTAAGCTGGCCTAAAGAAGGCTACTTTACTTTTACTTTGCTTTCATGACAGGTAAATTTGGCTGTTTAGAAATATTTCTGGTCACAACAAACACAATCAGTCATGGTGTGAATACTAACTCACCCATAACTTTCTTATTTTAAGGGAACAGTTTTGAAACAACAGTTAGCAAGTCTATTAGCAGGGCAGCTAGCTGCAGACTGGCCATCTTACCATCTTGTTATCCTTGTTCCACATTAAGGGCCCACTTATAAAGGGCAAACAGCTCTATGATCCAGGAAGCACTTTATGTAGACTTGTGTTGTCTTTACTGAGCCAGTGCCTAAAATTATGAGTGGATAAAATATAATGGGTTGGTGTTTCTCCTCAGCAAACAGCAAGCTGTAAGTTGAATGCCACACTTTCAGCTCAACGTGTTTAAACTTTCTCATTGAGTAACAGCTGTTTATCCTTCTTGCAATAATTAGAAAAAAGCTAAAGTTAAACCACAGCTCAGTCACATCATGTCAGAATAAAACTCAACTTTGAAATAGTTTAGACACTCAGCTCTGTGTTGCATTTGGATGTTTTTGAATGAGATACTGCCTCCTTATGACTGTCTCTGTAAGAGTTTCTTGTCTTTAAAAACTTATAGTTATATTTCAGTCATTTTGGGTTCCTTTACAGGGCTCTGTTTGCACTCACTGCTCTCATGTTCAAGAGTTAGACACCTAAACACTGTTAGGTGTTTGCTCGTGATGCTGTCTCTCTAAATATCGTATATTTGTCAGATTATGTAAGAAAACAAGCGGATAAGAGTTGGTGCCGTTTTTATTCTTTTCCTTTTCTATTCTGCCTCATGTTTTTCTTTAAAATATATTTCCCCATTGTACCTAAATTTTCAATTTCAAATTTCTGAGTCTGTTTTTCTTCTCTTTCTCTCTCCTGCCTTCCTCTCCATTAACATCAAAATCATATAAGCTAACCACATTCTGGGTTCTGTATTAGAATAGTAACATAATAAACCCTCAAATTGTCACATCCTATTCATTTTTCCTCCCCGCTGCCCTGACTCCAAGCTACAGGAATTGTGTTATATAATTACATTAGTGCTCTCAGGCTGATGGCTCTGCTCGTTAGTGCAGTTGTGATGCAATCTGCAGAACACACAGCCTCTGTTATTTGCAGTATGGGCAGTGAGTGGGCATGCAGGGTCAGCGTTTTGACCCCCCGCGTCCATTCATACAGGCAGAAGGGGGTCTGCTAATGAGTGGCAAGGTTGAACAAACAAGGGCGATAACGGAGACTTGGTTGGAGGTGGCTGTTGTTCAACTAGTGGCAGTAATACGCTGGTTGAACAGTTACACCGCGCTCATAAAGCATTCCTTGGAAAGAGTCCTGCATCTCACAACAAGCAGCTTTGTGCTTGTGTGTGAGAGAGCATGAAACAATGTTTTGGATAAACTCTTTTGAAATGTTTGCGTCTGTTGGCACATTAAAGCAATTACAGCTTTTGATTTGACTGAATTCTTAACATTTCTTACTTATTGAAGTGTGAAGCAGCTTAAAATTTAAATCCAGGCCAGGAGTTTAACGTTATGTAACAGAGACAGTTAGTGAACCTTGTGAAGCCAAACATTTACTTATTACACTTCAGGAGAAAATCTCTAAAATAATCATAAAATGTGACTAAACAGTTTCAAACTCAGTTTCTGCAATACCCAAAGGATTTTTGCATCTACATATTGTGCATAAAATTATGCAGATTAAGTATTGATATTGCTTTTTCAAATTAAGATCTGCATAGTTTTTGTCTATAATAGAATAGAACATTTAGTATCATGTAATTTAACTAATATTTCCAGAAAATTAAACAAATTTAAAAAAAAGCAGGTTTAGTGGAAATACAGACAACACAGCTTTATGTCTTTATCTGTACAAGGTGCACTTTAGAAGTGTGTTAAACTGACTGACTGCTCGTGTTATTTCCCTGCATTGATTCCTTATTTTCATTATTTTCCTTCATCCTAGTTTATTTCTCTGATTAGTTTAATCCACTCTTAGTTATTTTAGATTATGTTTAAATGTTTAAGTCTTGTGTTCATTGTCTCAGTTAGATTCATTTTCCTAGTTCTCCTGTCTGTTTCCTCCCTGCTGCCATTCTCTCTCCCTCCTCGGTCTACCTCTCTGGTCTCCTCTCACAGCTGCAGCCCGTTACTAACCAACGGGTTAGTAACGGGCTGCAGCTACTAAATACAAGTGAGTAGCTAGTAATCAACTCACTTGTATTTAAACTCCTCTTTGTTAGCCAGTCACTGCTGGATCCTCCAGTTACTTACCCGTTTTCTGCCTGTTACCTAAATGTTTCTTCCCCATTGTACTTTGCTGTTAATTTGCCCCTGGATTCCTGTTTTTGTTCTGTTCTGGCTTCCTGCTTTCCCTGTGGTTTTTGTAAGTTTTTTGTTCTCCATTTTTATTAAACATACAAATCTACTCACTGCCTCTGGCATCTCTGCATTTGAGTCCATCAACCAACCACTATATTATGATAGTTTGTAGCTTTTAAAAAAAAAAATACTTACTTGCATTTTGTCTAAAATGATTACAGTTTACAATATCTGTTTTTTTTTTTTTAAGCTTTAACCTGCTTTGAATTTTAGCTGATTCCGTTTTTTTAAGAACTATGATTTTAAAAAAGTGAGGGAAAAATTTATTTATCTTTTCTGCCAAGAGTGATCATTAATTATTATATATTGGGAGTGGAGGTGATGTCACACTGCTGTTTTAGGATGAAGAGTCACTGTAAAACAGAGTTTTATTATTTTAAAACAAAGACAATAATTACAAAATTGACATTTTAATCTGTCTTTAGCTTCTCTTATCAGTGATTTAAACAGCAGTCTCTGTATGTATATTGTAGAGAAAGAGGACAGTTCCTGTTAAATAGCTTCTGTAATCTTTGTGCTTATGACAGCTTTTTTAAACATCTCAGCATTACTGAAGAAAGCTCATTTTAAGTCTTCCTTACTTCAGCCACCACAGTGTGTTGTTACTCAAGCTGAGAGTGTTTAGGTGTGGTACATTCACTGAGCGACAGGCTCTTCACTCGTTAGGGTTGATCAAATTGTCCAGTTGTGGTCACCTGACAGTTTCTCTGCATCTCTGCTTTTATTGTTCAAAATAAATCTAGTTTTTCTGATAAAATAAATTCATCCAAGCCAGACCTCCTCTCCCATTTCCCGGGGTTCTTTCTTTCACAGCAACCCTTTACTCTCCTCATTTAACCACAAAAATGTGCCACTAAAATATCTTGGCTCCAGTTCAGTGAATAAAGAATGCAGCAGTTCTACTTTCTGCCTTTTTTTGGACTTGTTCCTATCCATCCGTCCGTTTCAAACTAGATGTCTCGACTGAGATTTATATTAGATCTCCTGGGAAGCTTTTTTTCTGCTAAAGGGAGATTTCTTCCCACATCTCAGTAGTTAGATTACAAACGACGTTACTTTGTTCTTTAGTTTTTTCCAACCACCAAGTTGCTGAATCCTTGCATGTTTACATATACTGGGTTATTATTGATGAAAATATGTTCATGAATTCTACTAGATTTAATTTTAACAGCTGACAGGCTTTTCTTCTTCTGTACAGGAAGGGATGATGAGAACATGTCTCTATGATGGCTTTAAAGTCTTTTAGGTCTTAAAATAGATTTTCTAAGGAGCTTAATCTGCTGACATGGTGTAAGTGTCTCTCATTGCCAGAGTGACCACTCAGGGTCAGGGTCCTCGAGAGCGTTATCTCCAATAAGTGCTTGCTGTCTACTGTTGTGTTACAAATTACCAAAAAAAGGGGATTTTCTAAAAAGTTGTTAAACATTTACTAAAACACAATTATAAATTAGAAGATTTTTAGCATTTAAAGGGAAAATTGTTTTATCTAAACTAACCTTATTGATGTAATTCTAAAAGTATTGATGCAACAATCTGCTAGTTTCTTCTTAATTGACTCTGACCAGTGTGACCATTGTTTCTTTTTTTTTGTTTGTTTTGTTTTTTTGTGACTGCATCAATACGGAGCACATTCTTTGAGGCTTATTCCTATCTATGCTGTGATGCAAAAATTAAAATCTTGTAATCTCTTCATTTTATGTTTAAATTAAATTGATCATGTCTTTCAAGGACCTGCTACAATTTTCTTTTAAGGGCAATTTCTGTTAACGTTTATTGCCAAATTAAAAACAAAGTTTCCGCAAATGAGTTTTGGATTTTCAAGTCTTTTTTTTGTTTGTTTTTATCAAAAACCAGAAAAAGTGCCTGAAGAAAGACACACCAATAATGTTTTTGCAACGATGACAGCTTTAGCTTCTTGGGAATAATTTGGGTTGCAAAAATCAGTCTTATGGAGTGCTCTTTTACAGTTGGTATAAAATATAAGCAGCTTGTCTGTTAAGGAATCAAGTGCAGCAGATACCCTGACTAATTTATCAGCTAATATGTGCTAACATCATGACACATCATGACAATCAACATAACATGTTTCTTTCTTTCTTTTTTTTTTTTTTTTTTTCTTTTTTTTTACAAAGCTAGCATGACGTTGCAGAACACTGTAAATTCTACACCCTTGAACCCAGTACACATGCACTATTCAGAACAAGAGTGCATCAAAAGCAACACACATACCTCAAAGGTGGTTTTCACAACGCCAGCAGAAAAAGTAAGACAGGAAACACTGTGTCAGCAGTTTTAAGGACAACTGTTACAAAAACTACAGAGTAAATATACATCTTTTCACTGAGGTTGTTTGCAAATGGAAGGGTTTCCATAAAGGGCAGGCTAATGCTAGCTTGCTTTTTCCTTAGAATATCATAAATGACTAGTGTCGTGCTATAAGAGTTGTACATTGGGTGAGAGGGACATATTACACAACTCGATGCATTGCTGCTCCCTATATATCATCTGTCATCAAGATGCATAACAGCGTGAAACATTTCCACTAGTGATCATCAGGATGTTAGAAAGTGCTCAGACTAAAGATGGTATCAGTTTCCTGACACTTATCTGCAGTGAATAATGACATCCTGCCTTGTGTTCTTAGTTTTTCTGTCAAACATCCTGACCAAGAGTTTTTGATCTGTTTTGAGAGGTTCTCATTCCCTTCATGGAAATGTTTTGACCCCTGTTTCATGGGATTTATCTGGAGCTGCAGCTAACGATCATTTTAGTAATCAGTTATTCTGTCGATTTTTCTGACGATTGAGTAATCGGATTTAAAAAATCGGCTCATTCTGCAGATTTTTCATTTAACCACTTAAGCTTATATTAAACAATGTTAAAATACATAAAAAATGCAAATAAACAACCAATTCAGTTCTTTTTAAAATAAGAAAATAAACATTGCCTAATAGCATAACAATTCTTTAGTGAACGCTTGATCATTTGTAGCAAAGGATGTCTGCAGTTAAAAAATATTTCTAACATCAACATGTGAAAAGTTCAGTCCTTTTTTTGCTGGAGTTAATAACTGAACAGCAAAAGTTGCTTAATAGTTATTTTTTATTATTATTTATCTTTTTACAGATTTTGAACCAGATGAAGCTAAAACTTCCACCTGAAGAGTTGTAGGTAGAACATATTGAGAGACAAAGATGGTTTCTCATCTTAATTTCAAATATATATATATATATATATATATATATATATATATATATATATATATATATATATATATAGTACAGTTTTCTCTTAATTACTGCTCTGACTGTGTTCTTTCAGCCCTAGATTCATCATCTCAATTTTAGTTTTATGAGAAAACTAAATACTGAAATGCATTTTATTATTAGAAATGTTTATACCATCTCTAATACTACATATCCTGGAACGTGCATCATGAGATTAGTTGAAGTCAAAAACATAAAAATTCCTATGGTTTTAAAAAAATAACCACATCTCTGAAGCAAGAAAACCGCAGGTATGAGGTTGTGGTGTTTGCAAGGCACTAAAATAATTGTTTCTCCTACATTGTTGCTAAGACGTCTGATACTCGAAGTGAAACTTTTTAGTACAGACATAAGCGGACAGGTCTCAACAGATTAATGGATCTTGATGGTTTGAGGTTGCACTTAACAGATTTCTTTGGCTTATAGCTCCTACTTGTGTATCTGCAAACCACTCTGCTGTTACAGGCAGTAATTATATCCACGCAAGTCTCCAGAGTGGCCCACCAATGTCTAAATTGTAGACAGCAGATAAACCACGGCAAAATAGGAAAATAAAAAATAACTTTCAGAAAGTGGATCCACCAAATACTTTGGCCTGTGCAGTTACAGATTTGGAGCAGCACAAAGAATGAACATTTCATAAATTTTATTATTCATTTCAATTCAATTCAGTTTATTTATATAGCGCCATTTCACAACAGTGGAGTCAGTGGATCAAGAAGGTGCAAAGATTAGTAAGGATGAAGTAAGGAAGGCACTGAAAAGGATGAAGAGTGGAAAGGCAGTTGATCCAGATGATATACCTGTGGAGGTATGGAAGTGTCTAGGAGAAACAGCAGTAGAGTTTTTGACTGGGCTGTTCAATGAGATTGTCGTGAGTGAGAAGATACCTGAAGAATGGAGGAGAAGTGTGCTAGTGCCAATTTTCAAGAACAAGGGAGATATCCAAAATTGTGGCAACTACAGAGGAATAAAGCTGGTGAGTTATTCAATGACGTTATGGGAAAGAGTTGTTGAAGCCAGACTGAGGGCAGAAGTGAGCATCTGTGAGTAGCAGTATGGTTTCATGCCATGAAAATGTTCTACAGATGCAGTCTTTGCTTTGAGGATGTTGATAGAGAAGTACAGAGAATGTCAGAGGGAGCTGTATTGTGTTTTTATTGATCTAGAGAATATGACAGGGTTCCAACAGATGTGCTATGGTATTGTATGAGGAAGTCTGAAGTAGGAGAGAAGTATGTTAGAGTGGTGCAGGACATGTGTGAGAGCTGTAAGACTGTGGTGAGGTGTGCAGTAGGAGTGACAGAGGAGTTCAAGGTGGAAGTGGGATTTTACCAAGGATCAGCTCTGAGCCCCTTCCTGTTTGCTGTGGTGATGGATAAGTTGACAGATGAGGTTAGACAGGAATCTCCACGGACTATGATGTTTGCAGATGACATTGTGATCTGTGGTGAGAGCAGAGAACAGGTGGAGGAAAATCTCGAGAGATGGAGGTTTGCCTTGCAAAGGAGAGGAATGAAGGTTAGCCATAGCAAGACAGAATGCATGTGTGTGAATGAGAGGGACCCAAGTGGAGACATGAGGTTACAGGGAACAGAGATAAAGAAGGTGAAGGATTTTAAGTACTTAGCGTCAACAGTCCAGAGCAACGGTGAGTGTGGAAAAGAAGTGAAGAAATGTGTCCAAGCAGGTTGGAACGGGTGGAGAAAAGTGTCAGGTGTGATGTGTGATAAAAGAGTGTCAGCAAAAATGAAAGAAAAGGTGTACAAGACGGTGGTGAGACCAGCGATGTTGTTTGGTTTAGAGACAGTGGCAATGGCGAAGAGACAGGAGGCAGAGCTGGAGGTAGCAGAGATGAAGATGTTGAGGTTCTCTTTGGGAGTGACATGGATGGAAAAGATCAGGAATGAGAACATCAGAGGAACAGCTCATGTCAGATGTGTTGGAGGTAAAGTCAGTGAAGTCAGATTGAGATGGTCTGGGGATGTGCAGAGGAGGGATAGTGAGTACATTGGTAGAAGGATGCTGAGGATGGAACTGCCTGACAGGGGGCCTAGAGGAAGACCAAAGAGAAGATTTATGGATGGAGTGAAAGAGGACATAAAGGTAGTTGGTGTAAAAGAAGATGTGGAAGATAGAGTTAGATGGAGACAGATGACTTTTTGTGGCAACCCCTAAGGGGAAAAGCCGAAAGGAAAAGAAGATTTCACAACAAATGTTGTCTCAAGGTATTTCACAAAAAAAGCCATTTCAATTCATCACACATGCACAATTGATCCTAGTTATTAAACAGTGCATTAAGCTCAATTTATTATTTAAATTAGTTTAAAAAGTTTTCTGTCCAAGGAAACCCAGCAGATTGCATTGAGACACTGACCTGCAGCATTCACTCCTCCTGGATGAGCACATTGCGACACCAGAAAATTGCTTGTGTTGTGTGATTGACTTTATAGCAATCCTTCATACCGAGCATGCATGTAGTGACAATGGAGAGGAAAAACTCCCCTTGAACAGGAAGAAACTTCCAGCAGAACCAGAACCTGGCTCAGTACGAGTAGCCATCTGCTTTGACTGACTGGGGGTTTGAGAAGACAGAGGAGAGGCACAAAAATAAATAGAAGAACTGATGCAGGAGTACTTTCTGTTAATAAAAAGTAAAATGTTAATAGCAGGAGCGTGACACATTGAATTGTTGGCAACGTTATCTCAGCTGGTGCTCTCCTTCAGGACGGCACCACAGCCAAAACAGAACATCAGAAATGGAAAGAAAAAAATCTTTGAGAAAACAGTTAACAGTTGAAATAACAACAAATAATGCAAATTAGAGAGTAGTAGAAGATGAAAGTGAGGAAAAGTGGACAGTTTGTCCTCTGGCAGCCTAAGCCTATAGCAGCATAACTACAGAGATAGCTCAGGATAACCTAAGCCCTTAGAATGAGGCATGAGAGAGGCAGAGACAGGGAGAACCGGACTGTATTCCCCCTACTATAACTGAAAGTGATAGACAGGTTAATTTTGCTCTCAACGCCCGTGCCTTTTTCTTTTATAAATAACAACATGAACATTTTGGCAACACATAAGCTGCCTATTAATGGAACATTCATTCCACTTGCTGATATGCAAAATAAATTCTTTGCACTGCAAAAAACATCTTCCACTGAATCTTTAAAGGGTTGCACAGTTTTTCTTGAAAGACTTTCAGAAGTCTGTCAGGACAAATGGAAGAGCTGTAAAGCCTGGAGCGGTTCCTTCAAGTGTCCTGCCCTGACGTTACACCATGGTTGCAGCTGCTGTGTCGCCGGTGATCTGTCTCAAAGAAACATGATGCTGCTTATAATCTGACCATCATTTGGATGCAGACAGCCTGCGACGCCAGACCCATGATTTACTCCTGTGTGTGTGACCGTGTGTCTGTGTGGGTGTGTGTGGGCAAGGGTTGCTCGTGTTGTGGGGACCTAAATCAGTTACAGCCATGTTACAAAGACGTCTCTCTGTCTTTTTGGTCAGAAACGACTTTACATAATGTAAATCATGCAAGTTTTGATGGTAAGGATAGTCTGAGGGATTGGGTTTGGCAAGTGGTGGTTATGGTTAAGCTTAGAGTGTGAATGAGGCGGATACAAGGTAGTGTAACATCTCTTAAAGCTGAAATAGGCTTTGTGTGTGTGTGTGTGTGTGTGTGTGTGTGTGTGTGTGTGTGTGTGTGTGTGTGTGTCTTTTAGCATTTCTCACCTTGTAAGGCCCATTTTTCCAACAAATACTACGTTGTGAGGACCCACTACTCCTTATGGGGCACAAGCCCAGACCCCATAATAAAAAGTGCTGTTAGGGTTTAGGCTGTAGAAATGAATGAAGACTGAATGGAAGTCAATGCAAAGTCCAAAGATGGACTTACTGTGTGTGTGTGTGTGTGTGTGTGTGTGTGTGTGTGTGTGTGTGTGTGTGTGTGTGTGTGCGCGCGCGCATGTGCATATGATCAATTTATTTCTTCAAGACAAATTTCTGATTGTGGAAATGATGGTGAGTGTTACAGTCAGTTTTCCAGGACAGAGGATATCCTGTTCTTTCTGATTTTATGCAGATATAAAACTTTTCTAGAAGCAGCGTCATTTACTCTCCCTGGTGTTGGCTGCATCTTGAAGCTGTCACATAATGAAAAAGAAAGTGATAGTGCTCGAGAGGCAACAGTATTTCTTTTTTTTTTAACCGAAGAGGTGGAAGGATAGTACTTTAAGTATTATCTAATAGCTCTTTATAAAGCGTTTCACTACTCCCTGAAAGGTCTCTTTGTACGGTATGTGATCCATGTAACATAAGCAAAAGGGGGAAAAAACAGGTTATTTCTTGAGTTTTGACTATAGATGCAGGTTGAGGCCAGTTTTTCGTTTTCTTCGAGTTCAGTGAGCCTGATTTTTCTGAGGATTAAACTAAATGAGGATTAAATGAGGATTAAACCTCACTGGTGTAATTTTATTTCAACAGTTTACTGTAATAAATCTTACTTATTTTGAAACTGATTTTTAATTTTTGTTAGACTATAGATGTTATTACAATGTAATTGTGTTTAACTTTGTCTCAGAAATGACTCCTGCCTCTAGTTGATGTCTAATTTCAGCCTGGAAAGTTGTCATCCTGATCAAATAAATGAGAATGGTTTGCCATCCATCCAGTGTCACTCATCACTGCAGCCTAATACTAGGGGTCAATACATTCATGTCATGATATGGTGACATACCTTCTCCAAAATAAACTCCAATGACAGCAATGGTTATTAACACTTTACTTGTCAAAGTGAAATTAGGCCCCAGGGTGTCATAATGTTGGAGCAAATGTCTGGAAATACGTGTCATTATTTGTTATAGTGTGTACTGACTGAGTATGTTCTGTCATCATCACACAGCCTTTATCTCAAATGGAAATAGAAACTCCCTCTTGCTTATATTTACTGGCATGGAGGTAATTTGTACTGTAACATCATTGCACAGATTGGCTCAGCTGAAATATTCATACACATCACTTCTCTGTTCTGATTATACAGTAGAAACTGAAAGAAAATACTTGACTACAGTTTAAGGTGTGTAAGCTCAAGCAGAACATTAAAAAACCTCTCTGCTCCACAAAAGAATGACTTAAAAGCTCCATTATTCTACAGTTTACCAGCCACCATAAATGTTTTAGAGAACCTGAAGTTATACACATTGACATTGAAAATTCCTGCATATCATCATATACACAAATGCTATATCACTATTTGTGTCTGCGTGTGTGGGTAATACGGTGTTAGCAGTCTGTCAGTGTTATTTACATAAATACATGCGCGAGGGCAGCCAGTAGTTTGTTGTTTCTTGTTTGTGCCCTAAACCCAGAGTCCTATGATGACACTATGCATTATGTACTCAGTCAGCATGTAATGTGTGTTCTTGCCTTTAGCTTTTGATGTTTACCCTGTGCATATTAATCATGTGTCATTTAGCTACAGTTCAAGAAAATGGCTTCATAAGGATGAAGTTAGGTAACCTTGCATCATTGTTACTGCCAGTGAGGTTTTATGTGTATTGGTTGTGCTTTAAAGACTTTGCAGGGATTTTTGACACTGAGGGTCGACGATGGCTCAGGAGGTTGGGATTCATCCTGTAACCATTGGGTTGCCACTTTGAACCCCGACTCTGTCTGTCTCAATTGTTGTGTCTTTGGGCAAAACACTTCACCCACCTTGTCTGCTGGTGGTCAGAGGGCCCGGTGATGCCAACAGTATGGCAGCCTAGCTTCTCTCAGTCTGCGCCAGGGCAGCTGTGGCTACAATGTATAATGTTATCATCATCAGTGTATGAACGTGGGTATGAACGGGTGAATGACTGAATGAACTGTAAGGTGCTTTGGAGTCCTCGGACTTGATAAAGTTATACAAATGTAGGACATTTAGCATTTTACTTGTACTGAAACGAGTTTTGTTCCAGTGTTTGATCTCCAAAGTTCTTCTTAATAGTGTTTGAAAGATCTTTTGCTTTAGTTTTTAATATTATGTTGAAATAAATAGATTTTTGTGGCAACCTTTTCTTGCAGCTTAACTCTGATTTATTACTCAATATTCAAGACCTTGAATTAGGTTTATTTCTGTCTGGCCTGGTTCAGATCTGATGCTGGCATATGTACTGACTGATTTAGATGTGATCAGACAAGCTAAACAATAATTATTTACACCTGGCTTTAAACTCCAGTTAATAGTCACATCACAGAGGAGGATAGTCAATTGAACAATAAAAACGACATGATCGGGTCTTCTTTCAGTACATCTTTAAAAAAAAACAAAAAAATCCGACATCTATATGGCAGACAGTTCTCTGCTTCAGATTTTTGTGGAGTTATTTACTCCAAAACTTGATGAGCTTAATTGTGTATCTTAACAGATGCAGTATGAGAGAGGTGAAAAAGAACTAATAATAGGGACTTTAAATATTCCAGTTTTACCACAGAACAATTGAAAAAGTTGTGTTTTAACAGTTAAACAGCTTTTTAACAATGACAATGCGCTTTGATGTCTTCCAGTCCAGTTTCTGTGCTCACCACAGCACTGAAACTGCCCCTGTCAAAGTGTTCAATGATATCCATGCAAATAAAGACTGTGGAAGAACCACAGTGTTGGTTCTGTTGGACCTCAGCGCAACATTTGACACAGTTGACCATGACATACTATTGAAGCGACTGGAGAGCTGGGTTGGACTCTCTGGTCCGGTACTAAATTAGTTTGAATCCTACCTAAAGAACAGGGATTTCTTTATGTCAATAGGGAATTTCTCATCGGAGTGGACAGAAGGCACATGCTAGGTACCCCAAGGTTCAATCCTGGGACCCCTCCTATTTAATATCTACATGCGCCCACTAGCTCAGGTTATAACAAGATTAGCTACTATAACTATGCACATGATACACAGCTCTACATTACAATGTCACCAGGTGACTCTGGACCCATCCAATCACTGAACTGATGCCTAGAACAAATCAATGCATGGATGTGCCAAAACTTTCTCCAGCTGAACAGAAACAAAACTATCCATCTCGGTCTGTAACTGAAAAACCGACTTCTGGAAGTTGAGTAATTGGGACTGTTTTCCACACAAATAATCACACTCACAAAATTCAGACCACATAATAGTTTTGCATGGAGAAGGGGAGTGAAAAGTTCACCAGCGGGGTTGTGACAAGAAGTGGCAGACGACACGAAGCGGAGTACAAAATGACATGATTTTCATCATGCAGCTGCGACAATGAGAACTGATTTTGGCAGTTCGACTCGACCATGCAGGGCCCTTTACAAAGTCAGCCTTCTATCACCTGAAGAACTTTTCCAGGATTAAAGGACTGATGTCCCAACAAGATCTCGAGAAACTCATCCATGCATTTATCTTTAGTCACATTGATTCATGCAAGTGTCTTCAAAGATCTGCCTAAAAAGTCAATCAGACAGCTGCAGCTGATCCAGAACGCTGCTGCTCGTGTTCTCACTAAGACCAGCAAGAAAGAGCATGTGTTTATCTTTGATAGTTTATCATTGATTACTGCAACAGTGCCTTCATAGTAGACCAGGTATGACATTTGGATGTTATGATAACCATAGTTAAAACTATCATGGTTTTACAGTCTCACGGTATTACGATTACAGCTCTAAAATGTGTTATTTTGCATTTTCTTTGGCATGCGTGATGTGACTGCATGGGCGATTTGCTTCTTAAATGTTGGCTGAATTGTGGGCTGACCTTCACCCTTCGACATGACCTGTTGCTGCCAGAGCCACCGCTGTTTTAAAAGAACAATTAGGATAGATGTGAATTTAACCGTAATCTCTCTATAACCTCACTACAATCTCTATAGTCATAGTCAACTTTAACGGTCTTTGGAAGCTGTTTTTTGATCACAGGTATGACGCTGAAATTTCATTCCCTTCCTCAGTGAGTGTTATATACTTGATTACTTGATTTTTTTGGCACATAACACAATTAAGCTATACTGATAAAGTTTACATCTAATAGGATAACTGTGTTTCCACTGCTTTAATAGCTAAGACAAATCAGGTTATACTGTGCAACAACAGTCGCCTTTTTATTGACGTAACGTATCATGTTGTGAATTTTTATTGTGCTTTAGATTCCGGTGTTTGAAGTAAGGCAGATTAAGTATTTAAATCATATACAAGCAGAAACAACAGAAATCACAAGTATGAATGCGCCTATATGAAATGCACCTTCAGCTAAAGAGCTGCTCAGGTAAAGCTACGAAGGCACTCGGTACTTTTGCCTTTCACTTAAAATCAGTCAAATACACAATCCAACAACTCCAAAACACTCCTGCAGACAAGCTGCAACCAGCACAATATGCTACAGTTACATGGTGATGTTTGTTTCACTAATAGTAGACGCTAAAAGCAGCTCGTTCATTTCAAAACCGCATAAATTTTACCTTGAATTTAGCAAATAGTGATTTTTCGCCTCCTCTTTCTGCCACTGTCCGTAAGCATGTTTTGCATGTAGGGAAACTTATTTCTCCAAGTTGCCGTCCATCTTCTTATGGTAGCTGACATATTCCCATATAGGGGACTTTATTGCTTTAGACTGGGCGAGCGCACGGGGAAGGAGAAGGGGTGTGTTTGGGGAACTTTTCTGGACTTGCAGAGTTGTGGTGCAGGGATGTGGGGGGGAAGGGGTCGTGATACTGCAGCTACACATGAGCGGTGGGATTTGACCTGCACTTTATCCCTGACCAGACATAAAAACCGCTTATACTGCAGGAACGGTATGATGGAAAATTTTAGTGGTTTTGAAACCGTGACTTTTTCATATGGCGGTATACTTTGATACCAGTAACTGGCCCATCCCTTCTTCACAGGTCCGCCTAAAAAGTCAATCAGACAGCTGCAGCTGATCCAGAACGCTGCTGCTCGTGTTCACACTAAGACCAGGAAGATAGAGCACATCACCCCAAGTCCTTCCACTGGCTCCCTGGAGCTCAGAGAATAGACTATAAAATACTTCTGCTATATAAATCACTGAACGGCTTAGCACCAAAATAAACCAAAGACCTGTTGTCAGTGAATCAACCTTCCAGACCATTCAGGTCTTCTGGTTCTGGTCTGCTCTGCATCCCCAGAACCAGAACCAAGCATCAAAAAGCAGCATTAAGTTTCTATGCTCCACTTATTTGTAATAAACTTCCAGAAAACTGCAAAACAGCCAACACACTGAGATCCTTTAAATCAACCCACTTGTTTAGTGTTGCTTTTGACCCATAATAACTGGAACACTGACCAACTTATTTTGATATGTATTGTTGTTTTTAATGATGGCACTTGACAAAATGTAATGTTTGTTTCTGGTTTCACAAACAGTGTCCATTTGATGTGTTTATGATGTTTTTGTTTTCATGATGTGTAGCACTTTGAACTGCCTTGTTTCTGAAATGTGAAATACAAATAAACTTGACTTAACTACAGCAGCCTCGCAGTCAAACAGCTGAAGGCTTTATTAGCCTACACAAATAGCGCTGCATAAAGGTTTCTGGATATTCCACATACAAAGAGATTTTGTTTATAATAAGTTGCATACTACAGAGAAACAATTTCTCACCCAACAGCATCTAAATATTATTTGATTTAAAAACCCCAACACTCATAATGGGAGGATTCCAGCAAGTTTTAAAAAAGCGTTAACTAAAACATAAGCCCCATCTTTACATGAGTACAGATGGCTGCTTAATCATTTTAGATTAGCAGAGAGCAGTGTAGATTTTTCCAGTGTCTGTTATTTCATACTGGTGTCATGTTCAAAATAAAATGAATTGAATAACTGAAAAATTTCTAGATGACACATTTTTGTAAAATGTTGTTTTGCTTTGTTTCTGAAATGCACCAGTATTGATCTTCATGTATTTCTGGTTGATACTGTTTTGCCAAAGGCCAGCTGTATAAAGAAGAGCTCAGGCTGCAGTAACTTTCAGAGCATTCATCAGTGTTTAGGGGTCGTCACATCTTTTTGCTTTCATTCTCAAAGCATAGGACCATGAAGTTCTTGGGCTTCCCAAAATTATTACATTAAACTCTCATAACTAAAAAAAAAAAAAAGTTATTGTATTAGCCTTATGAAGTTGATCCTTTACTGTGACTGTGTCTGTATAAAGAGTCCAACTTTTTTCATGCTTCAGAATGATTTGTGGTGGGATTCTTTCCCCTAATAGTCTTGTTTGTTTTGCAGGAAACTGTGCTTCCCTGCAGCAGATCAATAAGAAGTGCTCTTCAATATGAATACAGGTATGAACACAAAAATAGACTTTCAAATTCAAAAATATATCAGTTATTGTGAGATTTTTTTTGTGTTGTGAGCATACATATTGTTGCCAGTAAATAATAAAAAAGTGTCATTTTTTTTTTGTTTGATAAAACTTTTTGTAAAGGTGTTCTAATACTGGTGAGCAGTTACGTTTTCATGGTATAATAACTGTTCAGAGCTTTGTCAACCATCAGTCAGTCATCTATCACCTCTCAACAAGACGTGGCTATGTCTGTCTACCAGGGGCGGCCTGACTGCTTATTAATGTGCCATTGTTAGCAGTGTAAGGGATAACAGTAAAATAGCTTTGTACGCAATAATAATTTTTCAGAAAAGAAATTTAACAATAATTATATTTATTTTATTTCAATTTTATTTGCAGGAAGTGAGGTTGTTTAAGAGGAATTTACTTTGCAGAAGATTAAAATGTATGCTAGTATGTATTAGCATGTATTAAAGATAAATGTATTTCTGTTTAGGTGTAGTAACTGTTTATTTGAGAACTGTAAACCTTATTAGGGTGAAGATTTTCCCTCAACGCTCGTTTGATGTTGCTGACCTAATTTAGAAGCATCTGGGATCACTGCATTTAAACCAGTCATGTTGTTGAATTTATGTCTTTGCAATTAAGCAAAATCTAATAAAATATAACAAACCAAAGGATGTTAAATCTTTCAAGAAATATTTACTGCAGAACCAAACTGGTGTGCATTGAAACAAAGTGAGCACTTTAGATGCATGCGCTTTGCTCTAATTGCATTTTTTTGTGTGTGCATATTTGTGTTTTGGTGTGGTGATGTTATTGCGATCGTGCATGTGCATGTGTGCTTCTGCTTTGTGCTCAATGATCGCTGGCCTGGCTGGGAATTCTCAGATAGTGGAGGATATGCGCGCAAAAGTGTGGCCTTGTCTCTCATAATCTCTCCAATGAAGAGGGTCCAGAGCTCACCAAATCTGGCCACAGGTACTAACACTCGCAAACACACAGATATTTAACTTTTGAATGAGAAAAGTTTGCTACATTTTAAAACTATAGCTTATCCAAGGGGTTTTAATCATCAAAACGTGTAAGATATTGCATGATAGTTTGCTTTTATGTTATCTTGTTTTTTTTTATGGGCATGCTTGGCTTTCTGAATAAGTTATAATTCAAACTTTTATAATACCATTTTAAAGTTGACTAAAATGGTCACATGGAGCTTCATGTCTTCCTGATGTTTTTCTTGGTGTTGTCATCTTTAAAGTTTAAAAAAAAAAAAAATAATTATTAAATAAGTTCTAATATCTCAAGCACCTTACAGCCTCAAGGACATTCATGACTTTTCAGACATGTTTGAATCATGGCAAATTAAAAAAATAATAATAATAGTTTCTGTACCTCCGCCATCAGTTTTTGCCATTTTTTTTGTTTTGTTTTCATTAGTTAATTCATTAGTTAACTTTCAGTAAAGTTTTGTTTGATATTACTTTTGTCGGTTTCAAGTTAATTCATTGTGGGTTTTTTGGTCATGAACAGAGTGTTACCAACTATTTTTAGCACATGTGTAATGGAAGGTGTTTGAGGTTAGAATGTACTGGGGTGGAGAGTTTGGATTGTTTTTTGCAGCCACGTTATGAGATTCAATCATATATTTAATAATAAACAGTAAATATAATTATTAGTTTATTCTGGCACCGGTAAATATTGCACCTCATCAAAAAAGTGAAATGACTGAGCAATGTCCTCGTAATTTTAATGTATGTTTACTCTAAAAATATAAATAATAGAATGTAATTCCTGACAAGTCCATCTGTTTTCCACAAACAGAGCACATCATCTTTACTTTGCCTTCTGTTAATTCTCGGGTCAACGTTTCAACAATAGCGCACAGCTGTAAGACAATGAGGGTGCTTAACGAAATCAGGAAGTGAAAGATATTGACTTCAAAATAAATAAAGAAATAATAATAATAAAAGCAGTGTGGGTGGATTTGGATCCTCAATTAACTCTATTCTTGTTTGGTTACTCATTTTATTGTGGGCTGGTTGAAGACATTCAAAGGGCTGGATATGGCCTGTGGGCCAACAAATTTCCAAGATCTGCTGAAAAGACTATCCAGATTCTACCTTATTTTTTACATTTTATCATGGTCTTAATCTTACTGTGAAAGGTGTCTAATATATTCATCTGCGGAAATGTTCATGTGTTGTCTCTTTTGTTATTTATGAATCTAAAAGATGAAATTAACTAGATCTTTATTGGGGGATGCATTCCTTGCACTTTTAATCTCTGCCCTTGTATTTTAGGTGCTGTATGTAGGTCATATGTGTGGCACCATATAATTGCTCAACATGTGGGGGTCATAATGGATTTTGAGTTCTGGAGTTTCTTGCTCCCAAAATAATTTCAACAAACTGCAGTTTTAAAAGAAAGTATTCTGTGTCAAAGTATGTTTTCCAAATTTACATGTGGATTTTTTTAACCGATACTGTCACATACTGTATCTTAATAGAATAACTATTGTACTTTAAAACTGATAGTTTTTCTGTTTTCTTTGGTGTGTTCTGTTATTACATCCCTTTGTTAACCACAGTGTGTGTCTACGAAGCACTTAACATTCTTACAGTTTGTGAGCTGATTGCTTATTTACATGTCATTCATGTAACATAATGGCTATAAGCTGTTTTAGGGACATAATACAACCTAGCCACTCATAGAGACATTACTTATTATGTTTACTGTTCTCTGTTTCCCAGCTAATGATTCTCACTCATCAGACTTTGGTAAGTGACTGGTCTTTCTGTTTAAAAAAAAAAAAAAAAAAAAAAAAAAAAAAATCTCCTCAATGAGTAGGGCTGTGTGATATTGGAAAAAACTGACATTGGAATTTTTTTTTTTTTTTCTTCCCCTGCGATATACAGTTGAAACCATATATTTACATACACTGAATAAAAAGACACATTTTTTTCTCACTGTCTGAAATTAAATCAGATCAAACTTCTCTTGTAATAGGTGAGTTAGAATTATCCAAATTATTTCTGTTTGCTAAATCCCATAAAACTTAACGAGAACATTTTTAGAGATTTTTTTGTAACTTTCTTCAGATTCAAAAGTACATTTGGTCAGTATCGGGGAGAATTGTCTTTTAAACTGTTTGACTTGGGTCATACCTTTTGGGTTTCCTCACAGGAGCTTATCACCATAATTTGCTGGAGTTCTGGCCCATTCCTCCAGACAGAGCTGGTGGAACTGAGCCAGGTTTGTAGACTGCCTCACTCTTATACACTTTTTCTGATCTTCCCACAACTTCTCCATAGGACTGAGATCAGGGCTTTGTGATGGCCACACCAAAGCATTTACTTTGTTTTCCTTAAGCCACTTTATAACCACTTTAGTTGTATGATTAGGGTTATTCTCCATTTGAAAGACCAATTTGTGCTTGAGCTTTAACTTCCTGGCTGATGTCTTTAGATGTTGCTTCAATATTTCCACATAGTGTTCTTTCCTCATGATGCCATCTGTTTTATGAAGTGTATCATTTCCTCCTGCAGCAAAACAGCCCCACAACATGATGCTCCCACCCACAATTGGGTGGGAGCATCATGTTGTGGAGCAATTGTACAATTGCTTGTACAATTAGGATGGTACAAGCATCCCTTTATTTCATCCAAATGTAACGATGGTCATTATGGTCACACAGTTCTACTTTAGTTTCATCAGATCACAGGACATGTCTCCAGAAGTGAAGATCTTTGTCCCTGTGTGTATTTGGAAACAGCAATCAGGCTCTTTATGTTTCTTTTGAAGTAGAGGCTTCTTCCTCACTAAGTGGCCTTTTAGCCCATTTCAGTACAACACACACTTCACTGTAGATAATGACATTGTCTGACCAATTTCAGCCAGCATCTTCACAAGGTCTGTGGCTTTTGTTCTGGGTTCAGTTTACACATCTTGGCACAAAATCCGTCCATCCCTAGGACACAGAACCCGTTTCCTTCCTGAGCAGTATGATGGTTGGACATTCCCATCATGTCTTTACCTGTGTATAATTGTTTGAACAGATGAATTCAGCACCTTCAAGCATCTGGAAATTGTTCCCAAGCATAAACCATACTTGTGCAGCTCCACAATTATCTTCTTGATATCTTGGCTGATTTCTTTTGACTTTCCAATCATGTCAAACATGAAAGCAGTGTGTTCCAGGTGTGGCCTTAAAATATATCCACAGGTGAGCATCAAATTAACTCAAATGTGTCAGTTAACCTATCAGAGGTTTGTAGGTGGAAACCCAAACGGTTAGATCCAAGTCATACAGTTTAAAAGACTATTATCCCTGATACTGACCAAATGTATGTAAACTTTTGAATTTGAAGAAAATTACAAAAAAAATAATTAAAAAATATTCTCGGTAAGTTTTCTGGCATTTAGCAAATACGTAGAAATAATTTTGGTAATTTTAACTTACCTAAAACAAAAAAAGTTTGGTCTGATTTAACTTTAGACAGTAAGAAAAAAATGTGTATGTGTCTTTTTATTCGGTGTATGTAAACATATGGTTTTAACTGTATATGCAATATGAAAAAACAGGAATTTTCAACAGATGACTTGAATAGCAGCTTAGGTTGTGCTGCACTCTTGCCATCTTGTTGACAATTAACTTGCACTAATCTTATATCTTTTTGTTAATGTTCAGGGTGTCTGCACATACTTAAAAAGTTTTAAATTCATGTGTCTGAAATTAAGGCCTTAAAATGTGTTAAGTTCATTTAAAAAAATGTAAGTTGGCATTAAATACGTTAATCACAAGACTTAAATTTTGTCAGGACTATTTAATCTTTCATATGCAGACGCGTCATGCACAGACATCTTCATTGTGTCCTATGACTTGAGGCTTGCTTGAGGGTACTGGCAACTGGCTGCTAATATACCCTCTCTAGCTAGCTTGCTATATTTTTTACGTCTGTCATGGGTTAAGTGCAAATTTACCTGCAGTTGGCTGGACGACGTTCGTCTTCGCCACTGGCTCACGTGTTGCCAACCCATACGATGTTATGTTCATTCTGTCCTAAAATCTTGACACTACGGGGTTTAAAGCTTTAGATGGCCATATGCAGTGTAAGAAGCACACAGATGCTGATAAGAACCACAAACAGACACCAGAAATGTCACAGTTTTCCTTCCCCTGTGTGGCTAAAGCTCCCCAGAAAACGGTCGGTGTTGCTACTAATAGTACTGATCTAAGAGCAGTATTTGGTGGGACACATCATCTGAAGTCGGAGGTTTAGTGGATTTTAAAAACGGAGGTCAAGCACCAGTCTTACTTATTGAAGAATTTTATTTCAACTAAGTTGTTACTGTGAAGGGAAATACAGCTGAGGAGGAAGAGAACATGAAAAGGAGTAGAGCATGGAACCAAAAGAGAATACAGAGCACAAAATTCATCTATGAGGACAAATAGGGAAAAAGATTAAAAGGAACGGTAATAAATGTCTTCCACTAAAGTAAGTGACAAAATCTGTGGTTAATCTCACAAGGAGTACCAATTCTTCCTAAATAGCTTTGCGTTCTTACCTACACACACTGATATATATGTATGTATAATGCGATTTACTTTTATGCATTTTTGTCTTTATATAGAATTTAAATTCCATTCATAATGGTCTTAAAAAGTCTTAAATTTGAATTGGTGAAGCTGGCAGAAACCCTGATGTTACAAGTGTGGTTTTTGTCAGTATTTGAGTTATTCTTGTTGTTAAGGTGCAAAATATTAGAAAATCTTGGGCTGGCCATAATATTGGTAAATATTGTGATGGTGATATCAGTTGCCATAATCCCTTTTTTTCTTTATTCTTCTTCTCATCTGTGCTTCCATCAGAATATGACCTTTAGTATTTTGGGTAACATCATTAGTGTCCACCGTGAACATCTGCTATAAGACTCTCTTCAGCTGGCTCCAAACAGTCCTTTATATTGCACACACTGATATTGTGACGACGATAAATTAGCGATATATTGTGCAGCCCTAAACATGACCAAAGAAACTGTGAAACATCTCTAATGAAACTAAAAAGATGCATCCTCCAGAATATGATATTATAATCTGCAGATTCGTGGAGGTCCCGCAGTGCTACTGATGGTTTGAAGAATGGAGATGCCAGTAGTTCATCTCTTGCTGCCAAAGGCTTTCGGAGTGTCAGACCCAACCTACAGGACAAAAAGTCTCACACACAGGTAAATTGCTCATACTCTAGGTTGACATCAGAATTATTTTTACTTTTACTATAGGTTGTAATAAAAACATTCATATTTTCTTCGACTCTAATGTCATTGGTTGGTAAAAATCATTATGGGTGGAAATGAGTAAATCCTGCAAAATTTCTGTATTCTTGAGCACATTCTTGAAACAGTTTCATAATGGAATTATTTGTGCTGATTACTTTTCTTATTTTTGTTGTTTGAACTTACACTGGCTTCTGCTTCTGATTGGCTAACAAGGATGTCAGTCCCTTGCCACTGCCACCACCCAGGAGAGAGAGTTTTAACCTGTTGCCCGTTGGCACCAATCCACCTGACTACAACTCAATCAATGACCTGGCTAATGACTTAATTCCTGGAAGACTAACATTCACAAAGAACAACAAAGCTGTATTAAAAGAGTCCTACACTCTTAGCAGCACATCTTCTTACTCTTACTCAGAGACCAGTTCAAATTCAGTCCGACAGGTTAATCAGTCCACTGCTGCAAATGATATTAGCAACCTTAGTGCATCTACCACTGCCAGCACACAAAAACGTAAGGTTTCTTCACTTAAGCTAACCCCTGTCACTGTCCCTGACCCCCCTGTTCACCTTAACCCTCAAACTGAAGCCCATTCCAAGATCCTGACCACAGGCTCCCTCTCACCATCTTCTCCACCTCCACAAATGGTTTTAAATTCATCCCAATCCCCATCACAGACAGCTTCAGTTTCCATCCACTTGAATGCAGAAAATGTAAAAAATCCAGCAGCTTTGGCTTCAAATCCAAGAGTGGAGGTGAAGGTGCCTGATCAAGATCCAAATCAGACCTCAACTCCAGCCCCAAAGCAAGTGGAGATGACAAAGCCACCTCCTACAATTCCACCAAGACCTTCGCCTGCACAACTGTTGGTACATACCTAAATATGCAGTGTAATAAGAGCAAGATGCTTAGTGACTGCTCACAGGTCTTTGCAGTCAAACACTAGTGTTTGGACTTTGGTAGCATCAAGAGTGACTAAATGGCTACACACTTGTTAAATTAGATGATTTTGTGCAAAACATATGTTCCGGTTACCATATATCACATGTGCCAAATTTAGAGCAGAAGTGATAAAAGTAGAGATGTCCTAATCAGGTATTTTTGTCCCAGATATTGGTCCAAGTCATTTAAAATTAGCCTTTTGCCAAGACCAGAGCCCCAAATACCATAGTAAGGTTAACACAATCAGTTTTATGAATATGCCTTAAAAAGTATTGGGTTTAAATTGCACTAAAATAACACATTTCATCAGAATTACACCCACTGACTCACCAGTGATCTGGATCATATTGCATTATTTTAGTTTCTGTAGTCAATACCTTTAATATGCTGTTCCAACAGGGGTTAGCTTGGTTAAGTAAGTTGCTACAATAACCTGAGAACATAGCAACATAAAGACTCAATAAATACACTTATTTCTCCTGCTGAGAATGTTTTCATATAGAGCTGTTTGCTGAATATCTGGGCTAATGTTAGCATATAACTAAGTTTTACTATGACTTGTTAGTGTTTCGCCTTAAACATAGTTCAAAGTGGCTTCAGTAGATTTTGTTAGAACAAAAACTTACAGAAAAAGCTTTTCTTCTGTTTCAGAAACGTAGCCCTTTCTTTGAACGTCATAAAGTGTATAAACAAGTGTTTCAACTGCTTTTTGTGCAGCTCTTTCTTTCTTGAACAAACAGCTGTTTAGAGATATTGGAGCAAAGAACAGGGTTGATCACATGACACAGATAAAGAAGCTGCAGCCATCAAAGCAGTCTCCCCTTCTCTGTGAACGTCATTAGCTGCATTTCCATACAGTTGTCATGAGAATTTAAGCAAACTTTTGAAATGTTGCAAAAAAGCGGAAAAAAAGGCAAATGTGAATTAGGCATGTTTCCATCTACTGGTCTGGAACGAATCAACCAGGCCATGCAGAGCATAATTTCATCAGATGCTGATGCTAATCATGGCTGTAACAAACAAGATGTTGAGGTTGCAAACTAGCATGGACCACACATTACAGAAAAATGGAGAGAGTTCTCCCCTCTGAGCTGGAAGTTCAGACTTAGAAATTTCTGTGAGTGTCGTGTCTGTCGTAAAGCACAGACAAACCAGTGGATGGGAGCCATCCACCACTCCCATCCCAGCCTGGAGTGCCTCTCGCTGGCCGCTCTAAGCTATAGTCCTCTCCGCCATGCTGGAGGTGTGGTCTTAAAAATTTTCAGAGTTTTG
The DNA here is from genome assembly GCA_014839685.1 of Anableps anableps. NCBI lineage: Eukaryota > Metazoa > Chordata > Actinopteri > Cyprinodontiformes > Anablepidae > Anableps > Anableps anableps. The sequence goes on from CM026065.1 coordinate 2,376,939, forward strand.
TGATTCTAGTAAGGCACAGACTCACCAGTGGATGGGAAAGTTTGCTACATGAGAACTTATTCAGCAAATGGGTTTCTACCTCCCCTTTTGCACATTACCTCTTTTTCGGAAAAGGCAAAAGCCACCTCATGCGAACATTAAAAAAAATTGCGAAATTGGGGAAGTTGTTTTGAATTTTGCCATTTCCATCAACTGCGCATAAAAAAAAAACATTGATGGAAACAGTGCTATAGTAAAGAGAGAAAAGTGCTTGTATTCCAAGGGGAAAACCTTGATTAATTAGATAACAAAACAAAATAATATGCACGTCCTGCAATACAAGTACATTTAAGTCATAGAGAAGATGTGATGTTATGTCAGCTGGGTTGGCTGCAGCTGACATAACATCACAGACAGTATGCCAACAACTTGTATCAGTAGTTGAGTTCTGTCTGGGACTCCTAATACCAGTCAGCTGAATATGCTGAGATCAGGATCCCGATCCAGTACTTAAGATCAGATCAGGACATCACTCGGTAACAGGGCAACTTTTTCTTTTCACATTCTTGGAATATATTTTAATGTGTTTTGTATCCAACTTGTGTCTGCTGCGGTTTAGTTGTCTAGTCTTGATGCTTCCATTCGACCAACAAACTGATTCTGAATCATGTTTACTGTATGTGTGATATTAACCAAATGTTTCTTTGAGTATAAATTTATCTCATTGACAGGAAGAATCATTTGCTGTTCAGCACTAAACTTGTACTAATAATGCGTCTTTAATTTACAGCCTTTTTTATGTTTTGAAAGATGTTGCTGCAGCTTGAATTTACCATCAGCCAACCTTGAATTATGTTGTCGCACCACCCTAAGCCTTTTGACACCCTGGCTAATAAGTGATGTAACTAAGCACTCGCCTCCTTTCCTCCTTCTCCCACCAATTTGCTCTTACTCCAACCCCAGGGGCCTCCTTCCCCTGACCCTTCAGCACAGCACTCCGCCTATCGCTGCCAGAGCTCCGAATCACTCGACTACCCATCAAGCTTAATGCCCAAGGCCTTATCGTCACCCACCCCGTATGTTCCTAGCGGAGCTGTTATGAAAACTGGAACAATCAGTGGGCAGAGCGTCACCGCTATCAGCAACATGAGCATTGGTGGCTGTGTGTCACCGGCGACTTCCCCCGTGACAGTGTCAGCGCTCAGCCACTACTCGTCCTCCACGGCGGGTCTGCTTGATGAGCTTCAGATCTGTAGCCTGGACTCACCTGGCGCCTCACCCACGCCTTCGCCCACGCTCAGCCATGTCTCTACCTACATATCCACTGCTGGGCCTGATGATGTGCTAACAACCTCTGTGGGCTCCACTGCAGCAACAGCTACTGTCACTAATGTAATTATCTGAACAAGCCACCTCTGTAACATTTCATTACATTAAAAAACATGTCCCTCCTCTCCCACCTAATCATTTTAATGACTAAACTGAACAGTGTGCTATTACTACATTTGCTTTTTTCATTTTTATTATTTTACTTTCACTAATGATTAACTGCTCCCCATCTGTCAGATGTCAAAATTCAATTCAGTGTTGCTTCCTTATGTTTATGTATTCATGTCTGCTTTAGGTTAATGTCAGCTTCAGCGTCTTTTTCCTTTTTCTTTTGTCTTATTTTAGGAAAAAAATTCCCTCTCTGTATCCTGTTACATTGTGTCTGCTCCAACTTATGCACACCAAACTTGCATGCATGGATTTGATGCAAGAGCACTGCCACAACCAGGTTTATGGCAAAAAATCCAAGTGGGTTGTAAAATTTAATAAGTATGTTTTTCAGGGGAAAAATATGTCAAATTAGTCTTAAAGTAAGTCTCTATTGTACATCTGAATAGTCAAAGCTAAAATAATAAAACAGGTGGGTATGAAGTGACCCATATTCAGGATAAAATATCCCGTGCCTAGCTTCTTCAAAAAAAGTTAGATGTAAGGGCAAAATGACTGTCCCCCCACCGATAGAGGCAAAAGTCATTGCATCGGTTTCAGGTATTTGAGCTGTTCATTACTAACTTGTGGCATTAGATCCTGTGACTTTTAAAACATCTAGAAAAATCACGCATTATTGCTGCAGCTGTCACAGCAGATTAACAGAGGTATTAGCTGCCTGGCTCAGTCTCGTTCCTAAACTTAGTGGAGATTTCCATCCTTTCATGCCATATGTCCTGATCACTGAAGTAATCGTGTTTATTTGCCATTTATTGCTTGTTTCTGTTGAACGTTCAATGGCAAACTAGTTAAAACTGTTTGGATTTGCAGGGCAGAGGATGGCAAAAACTTATCAGAAAGGACAACGAGGAGTTTCCTGAGGTAGATGAACCTTAAAATATGTGAGGCCTGCCATGATATTGACATGAACTATTGTCTTCCCCATAATGAACTAGGAGATGATCCACAGCGGCATTTAACTACTGCTTTTCCTCAGAGTTGGTCCCAGCTTGTAAACTCAGCAGATGACTGTGATGTGATGATTATCTCTGTGGTGACTTCAGCTGGCAAGTTGCCCAACATGGAGATAATTCACCAAGAGCAAAACAGTTCCCTTGGTTGGTAATTACTGTTTGCCTGTGGAAACATAACATTCTGAGTCTTGCAATGACAAAAGACTAAACAAAACAAAAGAACGTTGCATTGTGCTTACATAAAAAACACTACAGGATCACATTCCAGCTGTTGGAACTGAAAGTGGAACATTTTTTCACACTATTCAGATTGCTGAAGTCATTTTCTCTCCTGATAGTTTGATTTCCAAAAGGTTGTTGAATAGTTCTGTGGTTTAAAAATACCAGAATATTTGTTTAAAAGCTACTTCTTATTAATTATAGGCTACACTGATCTTTCCAATCAAGCTGTAGCAGATTGAAGGACTTTTTATTTTAAGATGGTTGTTTCCATTACTTCTTTTATTTCATTGCCACATGCATGGACTTAATCACAAACTCAGCTCATTTTCCTCCCATTAAAACATTCTAATCAATAACCAAATATTTATTGCTTACAGTGTCTCGCACATATACTGGTAGAGATGTATAAGAAGTTTTAGTAATGTCCTATTTTAATGGAGCATTATAATCTTAAAGTGAAAAATCTATTTATTCAGTGAAGGGTGTAAAAAAAAAAAAAAAAGTTTTTTCTTTTTATTGAAATCACAAATGGCACAATTTTTATCATCCCTAGAAATACTTTGTATAAAGTCTGTTTTTCTTTTTATTTCTATTTTACTCCTTTAAGTTGATCCAGTTGACAAGAATCTTTAAGTTAGACTTGCTTTTTTTCCTGGGTATAAATATGATGCCATACAGAGGCTAATTTCTGTTGTCTTCTGTTCAAAAGGGAAAAGACAAGAAACATCCCATTCAAATAATGCGAGCATGTGTTTATAGTTTTTTTATAGAGGTAGTTGGTACAGAAAAATGGCTCTCTGAATTGAACAGAGATGTGAGCGTGTGCGAGCATGGTTGTTGGTCCTGTATGTCTTTGTATTGCCCTGTGATGGCCTGGCGACCTGTCCAGGGTGTACCCTGCCTTTCGCCTGATTACCGCAAGGATAAGCGAATGTAGACAATGGATGGATGGATGTCACAGGGAAATGTCTACTAACTTAAATTGGCCCAATCTACAGTCAGAGCAATAATTGTAAAAGCTTAAAACAACTAGAATTGTGACAAACAAGGCTGGATGAGGACCCAAGTTTAAGTCAGGCAGATCATAAGGGGGGGAATCAAAATCGGCACACTACATACATTTATCAGTGTAATATCAAGCTACATAAAAGCCCTAAAAAGAGGCATTTAATTCAGTTCAGTTTAATTAGGGATGCCTGTATGTGTGAAGAGCACTATATGTAGCATGAAACAGTCTGTGCATTTTGCATTCCCACAACAAAAGGCAGTTATTGAAATTCGACGGTCATCTTTAATTTGGCTTTGTTACTTTGTCTGACATTTGCCGAGCAATCAGGTTTGCATCTATAGTGTGAGGTCATAGTTACATTGTACCATCACTTGTAATTCTGAGTCTCCCACTCAAAGCAGCCGTCAGTTTAATGAAGTGAGATATATCCACCGTGGTTGTTCCACATTTAGATCAGTTTCCACAGAGACGCAGATGAACTGCAGCCATAGAACTGAACAAGGCTTGGTTGAACATGAACTTTTCCGTTCTTGCTTTGAAACCCCATCACCTGTCTCACTCAGTTTTACTTTAACTGCTCTGTCTTTGTCAGACTAAATATTTTATTTCAGTGTTTCTTTGAATGGGGGGGGGGAACTTTTATTTATTTTACCTTAAGCCTCCCATTCTGCTCAGATCATGTCTGCTGTCCTGCTTACATTAACTTTTTAATAATGAGATGTTTGTGAATGAGTTGTCTTTGTTTACTGTTGGTGTTTTCTTCCCTATCTAACAGTACACAGTTAGTGAATTACTTATTTGTGTAAATAACTTTAGATCTAATTTCTTCTGTTGTTACATGTCCAACTATACCTGTGTAACATTTTCCTTTTTTCCCTTTTAGAGGTTATCTCTGTGTGTTTTACAATTATTTTATGAATTTATACTTTTAGTCAAATGTTTTAGATTTATGAGAATGTTAATAATGTGTTATTGCTTCTTTTTATGGCTTGTGGGTCACTCCTAGGGCCAGGTCCTTTCTCATACAATGAATGGAAGTACTAGCCATCCACAGAGGCCCATGTCTCCACCCTCATATCCTCCTCCTCCTCCATCTCTCCACACAGGGCTCCAGAGACAGAGCAGAAGCTCAGGTGAGTCACTGCTCTTTGGTCAGGTTCTTTCCATGTTTTTGTCCATTCATTTAAATGTAAATAGATGCACCTAAATTCCTGCTCTCAGGCCTAAATGGTGACTGCAGCTTAACATTTGGAGTTGCAGTTGGGGCTAGACAATGATCTAGAGCTTATTAAATCAATAATCACTTGAAATCATTGTTGATTTTATGCAACTCTTTCAGGGTCAAAATGATACATGTGGATTTTTCCTAACCAGTCTTTTTGTAGCCGTCAACAAGCTGGAAATTTAAATATTGTTAATAGAAAAACCGAAATGGGTTGATTTTCTAGGAAGGACTTAGATTAAAAACAGAGCCTCTCTTGATAAGGTTTGTGTTGGGACTTTGGGAAGCCCCTTCCACAAGCTCGATGTTAGCCTGCTTTATTAACTTCAGAACCGTATGAGGACTGTGTTTGGGATCATTGCCCCAATTTTTTCCTAATATAGTCTGCTGTTTACCTAGTGATTTGAAGTGAAGTTGATGAATTTGGAGGTAGTCTGCCTTTGTGCAATCTACCAGTACCACTGTTAACAAAACAGTCCCACAGCATGATGCTGCTGCCACTATACTTAAAAGTTAAGAAAGTGTTCATAGGCTTGAAATCCTCACTTTTACTTCTCTAAACATACTTGTTATTATTGTGGTCAGACAGTCCAGTCTTGTCCAGTAGACAATTAAACCTTTCTCTTGAAAGCATCTGGCTCGTCGATGAAGGCAGGTAAAAGATGTACTTTTTAGAGAAGGCTCCCCTTTTTGGTCCGTAAGTCGAATGAGTCCTTTTTAAGCCGACAGAAAGTAACTGGCAGCTGCAGTCAATCATGATCATGAGAAGTAAACAGGTTTTGATTCTGTCAATTTAACACATTGTATAACCTTTGGCAATGGTTATTGAAAGTAAATCTATACCTGAGCCTGTGTGGATTAGAGAATCTCTACGTTCTGTTCCTGATGAGCGAATGGAAGATAAATTCATTCGGTAGTAGAAGACCAAAACACAAGAATGCTCTTCTCTATAGCAAAGACAAATTTATGTGTCTGTCTCCTTTCCATTTTTGTAACTAGAGGGCAGTGAGTCGGTTACCAGAGAGTCTGTGGTTTCAGGCCACACCAGCATCAGCAGCACGGTGCCCCTCGCTCGCTTCTCAGAGGAAGAAAAGAAGGTTTCCCTCATTAAAGCGCCGCATTACGAAGGCATCGGACCTGTGGATGAGTCGGGCATCCCTATTGCTATTCGCACGGTGAGGTTGCATGTCCACAGAGCCAAAAAATTATTGAAGTCAGGTCTAAATAAGTAACACGAGTGTCTTTTGAGCCATTTTAGACTGTCTTTATATGAGATCAGTTGCAATAGAGAGGATTACTCTCAGTTGTCAGCAGCTTCTGACCCCTTATTAAAAGCCCTTTCTGTCTCCGACAGTCTCTTTCTCTGTGTGCTAGTTGTGAAGACGACTCTGTTGCTCTTTAGTTGTGAAAGAGTGTGTTACCTCTGTTCAGGCTTTTCATGCTGTGCTAGAGGTAAAGAATAGAGACTGGAACAGAGATGAAGAAAAGATGCAGAGAAAAGTTGGAATGAACAAGATAAAAAAAAACAGATGCTCCTTGTTGTGAGCAGGCAGACATTTTTGTGGCCACTCTGTTTGGTAACCGTGGAGAATGAAGCCATAATTGGTCTGTTTCTTATCCCTGCCAGTGCTACATGCACAGCCTCCTGAACCAGGGCTCAGTGCTACTGAATAACGAAAGGATTAAGCCCCTCTGCCATTTGATAGCTCTTATTTGAAGTGGCTGTTGAATCTATAGTGTTTACACAAAGACAAGCATTTCTGTGGTTTCCTGGCATAGCACCAGGAGCCCATTCTTTGCTTTTGTATCAACATAGCTTCTGCAGTTTTAGTCTACTGTGTAAAACTAAACCTGCTCATTCTGATTTGTTGCTTTTCTAGAGAACTGTTGGCCATCGTACAAATGACAAAAACTGATCTGTATTCATTTGCATAATTTAGCAGTTTTTGCTGCTTGTTTTTATTAGAAATTAAAACATGCTGTTGTTGTTTTTGCTTATATTAAATTGTGTTTCACTTACATTAACTGACTTGAATATTTGATGAAGCTGCTGTCACACTTATCTTTCTTCAAATATTGCCAGCATAAGGACAGCAAGTTACGTTTGCTGTGACCTCATTATGCTGTTTTTCTTTTTTCATACTTATTGATCCCCTGACCATCTTAAGCTGAGAGTTTGACACAGACGACAATGCCCACCCCCCAAAAATAATATTTACTTGAATTAAAAAATAGGTGGTGGTGGAGCCTCTTCAAATAGCATAGTCAGTCTTCATCAGTGCAGACAGAGATTCTGCATACCAAAGTATGGGATTAATTGAGGAGATCTATGGATGTTGTGAAAGAGGGCATGAAGTTAGTGGGTGCGAGAGTGGGACGATGCAGAGGATCGTACCAAATGGAGACAGATGACTCGCTGTGGCGACTCCTGAAGGGAAAAGCCGAAAGAGAAGAAGAAAGTGTGGGATTAATAAAGGAAACATTAGATCACCACTGCAGTATTTAAGTACTACTTGCGTAAGTGGAGTAGTGATATAAATGGTGGTATATATGGAGTCTCCAAGGTACGATGCTCACGTCAGAGAATTTTTCAACATGTCTAAAAAAATGATCACAATCTGGTTCACGAGGGGTTCCCATTCTATATGCTACAGTATAGAAACACAATGATGAGGGTTTATTTAGTTAAATACCAAATATTGAAAGCCATTGAAATGCATGGGAGAAATGCAGTAGTGTGACATGATAATATAAGGGAAGGGGAAATGTTAATTTATCTGTTAATCCATAATATGATGCAACATGGTCGTACTGTAAGTATAAAGTAAAAAAAAAAAATAGAATTAAAAAAGAAAAGTTTTTTAACTCGTTTTTCTAAATATTTTTTTATTGCTCAATTCCTGAGGAAAGGGAAGAAAAAGTTAGACTGATTTCGCAAATGTTTTATTTTTATAACTTCAACATAAAGTCATTAGATATTCCACCAAGCGAGTGCCGTATCTTCATTAACCCCAAGATAGCATAATTTAATTTTTTTTTAATAATTTATCTGGTTAAGTTTTTCCTGAGTGTGATTAAAGTGCCTGAAAATGTTCAGCTTGGAGACTAACCTTGTAATAAGAGCTTCAACTCTGTTGAGAATGAATTTGTGTTTTGCTTACTAACTATTACATTTTAATTTTGCATTTCATAATAAATTGTATAAAATATTTTTTTTGATGTTTTTTTCCACAGACGGTTGACAGGCCAAAAGATTGGTACAAAACTATGTTCAAACAGATTCACAAAGTTCACAAAGCAGGTAAGTCCAAACCAAAGCAACCTCAAAGATGTCCCCATTATGTGCTTTGATTGAATGATTTAGCTTTTTGGACTGGAATTTGTCATGTATGCATGGAGTGTGTGTGTGTGTGTGTGTGTGTGTGTGTGTGTGTGTGTGTGTGTGTGTGTGTGCGCGCGCGTGCATCGTTGCATGTCAGTTCCTGTTAAAACCAGAGACCTAAACAACCTCAGAGCCAGAACTCATTAGACATGAGCAGGGGAGTCTTGAACAGAGATGGAATAGCGGGAACCCTCTAATAGACTCAGAGCTGTCCTGGGAAATCTGCTCTAACTTTCTGGGTCTGACAGAATGGCACAGTCAGCACAAGGCTTGATCGTTCTAAACTGCTCAGGCTTATTTTATGACAGCACACAGGAAATGCACACTTTCCACTGTACTGCAGAAGCTGTTTCATTTGTTTCTAAGTATCCTCTAAAGAGTTTCATTGCAGTATTCTTAACCCACTTAAATGATCACTGCTACTTTACAGTTACTGGCACCCATGGTAAAGAAGTGTTTAAAAAGACTTGAAAATAATGAACTCACTCTTTTGTTGCAGTAGCATCATCTCACAGAAAATCATAGAAAAATCCAGTGATTAATTTCAATATATTTATTCAAGGGGGAAATCCCAAATTAGGAAATATATTTTTACAAGAACTCATGTGTCAACAAAGTTCTGTGAATCTTTTATACAAAAACAGGCCCACATTATCACAGATCCCCCACCGTACATGAAAGTGAGCAAGAATGGTCATTGCATACATGTACATTCTTTATTTTACACCAGACTGACCTGCGTAACTAAGTCTCCTGTGATCAAAGCACAGTTGCAGTTAAAGCCCCAGCTTGTTTAGCAAATAAATAACTGAAAGCCATGTAAATATTGTTATAAGGCCAGTGATTCAACAGTAAGCTTTAAATATTACTAACTTGCCATCTTTCTATCTGTGCCCTAGCTGAATGGTATGTTCTCTAGTCTTTCCCACTTTGAGTTGCCGACAGAAAGGGGTCTCTATGGAACATCATATTTCCAGGAAACAGGAAATCATGAACTAAAGCTACATGTGTTTCTTGACAGTCTGATCAATTTAGGAAAGTAAAGTATAAATTACAAAAATGCATCAGTTACATTATTATATTATTATAGGTACTAATGACTACATCACTGATTAAAAATGTTTTTTCTTTCCACTGAATAAATGTGTCCAATTTTGCATGTATTTTTATGCATTTCTCAGGTTAAGATTATGCCATAAAATTCAATTTATTTTTAAGGTTTTTTTTGTTTGTTTTTTATTTGTTTGTTTGTTTGTTTTTTAGAAATCATTACCAGGGATGTGAATGATTGGGGAGGGTAGTGTATGTCCACCTCATGAACAGACATGGTGTAAATCATGTTTAAATTGGGACAGTAGTTGTCACTCTTCTTCTGCAAAACATGAATAATACCAACCATTTTTGGTATGTTTGGTATTATACAGTAACAAAGTACAATGACAGTACTTTGTTACTGTCATTGTGAAGTCTACTAGTTACCCTCACAGTTTATACTTTGTGCTTTATAGTACATGTGTGCATGTATCTCAATCAGTCTTTTTACCTTTTCTGCTCCAGATGATGACTACTCTGGCACATACAATGCAACATATGCTTTCATAAACAACGGTGAGACTTGATTTTGATGGAGCAAAAAACAGTTTCATACACTCTATCATTTCTTCCCACCCTGTATGTCTCCTCCTTTCTGCCTTATTGCCCTCATTACTTCTCCCTCCTCTGTCTCCTCCATTCTGTGCTCAGTCGACGACTACAGCACCACCATGGCCCACCCACCTCCTCGGACACACACGTACAGACCTCTATCAAAAAGCCCCTCAGACAATGGTGGGCAGCTTGGTCCTCGGGAGCCTTCACCTTCTCCAGTACCCCCACCACCTCCACCCATGCCCTCCCTACTGCAGCTTAGGGCCAGAGACAGCGACCGGGACAAAGATTCAACAGATATGTAAGAGAAAACTTATTGTTGTCAAATATCATTTCCATAGCTGCATTCTAGACACTGACATGTCAGCACAAAACAAGCGCATGAAATTGGTCAGTACCTGTTGAAGTTCTGTGGTGTATCGGCATCCTTTCATACCACTAATGAAAGGCTGAAATGTGTTTTCTTCAAGGCTGAAAAGGATGGTTGCAATACAGAAACTTCCAATAGTTATAGAAATGTAACTGAGATTGTAAGGGAACACCATATTGCAAGTGTAAGACCCATGGTAGGCAGTAGGAATGTGTTGCAGGGTTCTCGCAGGGTCTTAAAAAAATTTAAGTCTAAAATTTGAAAATCAAAATTAAAGGTCTTAAAAAATCTTTAAAACGCATAGATTTTCATCCAAGGTCTTAAATTTAATTTCGTCAAGTCTTAATTTTTTTTTCTTTTGATCATTACCGTGAAGCGTTGGCTACATAAATACACAGAGTGAAACAACGTCATTGGAAGTTGAGGCTGTCTGTCTTCCTGAGGGGTTAGATTTGCTACCAGTGTAGGTATCCTGAGATAGCTGCAGGCAAGAAATGGCCCAGTTTACGACCTGTCTGCAGCAGTGTTTTCAGAGTCACATTGACTACTTGTCGTCTGTGCTTTAAGTGGACTGTATGCTCTGGTACGTACTAATAGCATCTTTAAATTTTACCGCTCAGTGAACCAGGACTTTGTCCAGCGTACGGTGCGCACTGTGACTTTTTCCGTTGTTGTAACAGCTGTTAAGTCAGTCTATGATTCCCATTGGTATGGTACCCCTACAGCTCCACTGCACAGGCTGTAAAAAACGCGCATGCTCTCTCCTGACCTGTAACCAGCACGTGCTGCTCGCACACAGAGGGGCTATATCCTATCGAACTTTTCCAAGCCCTCCAGCAAGTTTAGCTGTAATATTAAGCTTAATCAAAGGAAGGAGGAAGTCAAGGTTCGTGGTGAAGAGACAGAGCCAATGTGCGCAAACAGCCACAGATGATGGGCATTATAGTGAAATTTAACAAACAAAACTTAGAGTCAGGAAGAACTCTTTGGTCCGAACAGTGAAAATCCAGAGCGGTAGATTAGTTGAAATACATGGAATGATGAGGCAGTGCAGTGAAGATGGTGAGTGTGAATATAATAGAAACTGGAGGCAGTCTAATAACAGGAGAAACTAAAGAGGAGATAATAAACTAGGAAAGGCTAGCACTAATCTAAGGAAACTAAATAGAAATGTACAAAGGCTAAAATGCAAGAATATGCAAACTAAATTCAAAGTAATAAACCTACATTAATTAATATAGGGGATTGAACAGTGTATGGCAAGACCATAACTGGTGTATAAATAATAACTATAAACATATAAATAATAATAATAATAAATAATATATAATAAACACAGTAGCTCATGATTGGCAAAAAGTCTAAAGCAAATATTTAGGAAAGGGAACATAACAATAAACTATGAAAATAGACCTCATGGAAAGAATTAATATGGCAGAAACTATGAAGCATAAATTACTCACCAAAACCCAAACACCCAGGAATTTTGACACAACCGTGAAAGCTCTAACATCATCTTTTTTTCAGGTAAAAGGCAAAAAAATATTGCCATAGGTCTGTTAAGGCAAGGCCCGATACTGGAATATATTTTATGGACCATCTCTGTAAGAGGCTTATTGAACTCTTCATTTAGCAAATAACTAATGCTGGTGGCCTGCTATGAAATTATCACTTAAGATTCAGCCATTTTTGCAGATCTTCAAGTTGAAAGGTAAAAGCCCGATTGGCTGTAGTGGCTTTGTTGTCCTCTTCTGGTCTCTAAATTGTTGCTCTCGCTCTTTTTTTCCATTGTCTAAGCTCCAATTTACTCTGTCACTTTCTACAATGAAAAACTTGCCCAACTTGAAACCACTGAAACCAAGATTTGCGCTAAAGGGGATGAGCTTAGACATATGTAGGGTGATGTTATATGTAGACATATAATAGTGCTGTGTTTGGAAGGTTACTTAGGTTAAGAAAATAACTGTTTTGATTGTCTGTTTTAATACTCAGACAATTTGATCTTTTTTAATTAATAATCTTGAATCTTTGATAACTATATTGATGATAAAAGATTTCTTTGTGAAAATGTCAATTTGAATGTTTCTGGTAACTTGTGTAGTTCTTAAATTTTATTCATACTGGTCTTAAAAGGTCTTTAAAAGGTCTTAAACTTAACTTACTGAAACCTGCAAGAACCCTGGTGTTAGTGTCATGATTGATTCACATTGAAAAGAGGTTTTCCCAGATTTTCTGCAATCAAGCTATAATTGAATGATCCTGGAGACCCTGGGATAGTCTTAACCCCATGTTAAAGGGGCCTTAGTTGTGAGTTCTGAACTTATTATGGTTACATTTACAAGAGCATTTATGAATGTTTGCTTTCCTCTTCCAGAGAACATATAATGCTGATCAAACTTTTTCCCCAGAAGATGGTGTAACTGAAAGCATAAAATTTCAAAGCAGTTTTTCTTAAAGTGACACAAATCAATCAGTGGTTTGTGTGTGTGAGGAGAGAACCGATAGAAGTTTCCCTGCTGCTGTAGAGATTAACACTGTTTTGAGCTTTGATTTTTAAAATCTTTGTGATTCAGAGGCTCTATTTTTATCACATTATGAATTATCTATTGCATCAAACCCAAGACTGTCTTTTTTTCATCTTTATCTTAAATCAAGTTTTTGGCTGTTTCCTGAGAGACATTCCCCTTTTCTTAAACCAGGAATGAATGGGGTCCTCCAGACAGGAAAGTGGACACACGAAAGTACCGAGCAGAGCCCAAGAGTATTTTTGAGTATGAGCCTGGCAAGTCATCAATTCTAGAGCATGAAAGACCAGTGAGTAATTTTTTTCTTATGTCTCGCATTTTCCTGTAAAATATGTTTTGCCACCATCACAGAAGAATTTCTGTTATATTTTATTACTGTGACATGTATACTGTGTTCCTGGCATCCAGAAGATTAATGTTGGATCATAGTGTTAGTCTTTGAGGAGCCTAAATAAGCAACTTTAGCAGCAAATCACCATTTAATTAAGCCACAAATGTATTATCAAGAGTCCAACAAACTCATCAACATGTTCATTTCTTTCTGAAGGGTTTGATAGACATGATTATGTCATACTCCCCCCTCTGGACATGTTCACAATCCTGGTAACCATGCCCAATAATTTGACACACAAAAAAAAAATCCAGCATTTAATTTAAAGCTGTAGTATGTAATTTTTATGAAAATATGTTTTCTTACATATTTGTTGAAATTATCATTATGTAGTGACAGTATAATATCAGACAGATAATCTGTGAAAAACATCGAGCTCCTCTGCCTTTCCCCAGTGCTCCCGGTTCTAACTGCAGAACTACACCAGTCAGTCAGAAACATCCAATCAGAGCCAGGAGGAGGGTCTTAGTGTTATCAATTACCTCCTTGCTACGCTACCACAACATAGCCTCCCACTAATGCTAAGGCTAGTTAGCATCGCCACTGATGATGGCGGATAAACGGTTCTGCTGGAATGGTAAGTTCTTTTTTCACCATTAGCACATTTACCTGCCAAACACAAGGGTGACTGACAACGCTAAGACCTTCCTCCTGGCTCTGATTGGTTGTTTTAGGTCGGGAGAGGTACAACGTTACATACTGGAGATTTAAGTCCATTTATGCTTTATGTGATAAAACTCACTTCAAGAAATGACATGCAGTAAGGTTGGTGCTCACAGAAGGATATTTGATCATTCCTGTTTGCATGTCTTGGGACCTCTGTTATGCTCCCTTTTCTTCTCCTAAACCCACAGGTTTTCTATAGGGTTTAGGTCTGGGGACTGAGATGTCCGTAGATGAAGGTTGATTTTGTCTGGTGAATAATTTCTGTGTTGACTTGGCCTTATGTGTTGGACTATTATCTTGTCAAAAGCCTCAATGATTATCCTTTTTCAGTTTTCTGGCACAAGGCTATAAATTGTCTGGACTCTGGCTGGGCTACTACAAAATTACTATTCCACTATTACTATTCCAGTCAAAAGAAATATGTTGGTAAAATTAAAAGATTACCTTAAGCCTAAATCTGCCAGAAGTAGGAATTAGTGGTGTAACAGTACATGTATCTGCAGTGAAAGGTTTTGGTACAGCCCTTTACATTACAGCATTGTTTTAAATAATATTATACTGTATTTGACTGCAGAATGTTTGTGTGCAGACCTAAAGTGCACAATTCTATTTTCTGCTGCAAAAGCAGCACCAAAACAACAGTTATACTCTAAACGGTCACTACTGTGTGCTATTTGGCAACACCACAGTTTCTCATATAGCTAAGGTAATGAAGGAGAAAGAAAGGTGGACCAAGCCAAAGCTAACCTGGTAAAAACCAGCTCCTCGTTCTCCGCTGGAGGCATGGACTCTGTTGAAGTTTGAAACGATTAGATCTTATTTTACCCAATTGCTAATGTTTGGTCATGGTGTATGTAATGCGCCAGCTCGATGAAGCTTACTGGAAGTTGCGTGCGCTGTAAACAACCCCGTGGGGAGTGCGGCCATGACATCTTTGCCAGCAATAACACATCTTATACATTCCTCTTGTTCTATTGGCAAACTATACAACCCTATATTGGCAGACTACAATTCTAGAACAGCATAGAAATTCAACGTTATCGTTCACAACTCCTGTTCATTGATTGGTCCAGTTGAAATTCATCCGCAGAAATCGAGCTCAATGGGAGAAATCCCAGACTGAGCATTAAAGGCAGATGAGAATTGAATGGAGTTGCGTAGGAACTCAATAGCCAGGCTAAGCCAAAGGGTTATGTCAGCAGCTTTTTTTTTTTTACATTGACCAGGTGCATAGATAAAGCTACACTAAACTCCCCTGAAACAATGTGAAGGCAGATGTAAACATCACTATATGAAGAAAAATAGACTAAAGACAAAACCCAGCTGCCTGTAGTCCAACAGCCTAAAATATCATGGGTGTTTTTATATTAGCAGACATGTGATCACACACAGCCGGTACTGTGCTGACGGGAGTTCATCAGACAGAGATGTTTCCCAACATTTTTTACCTTCATTAATAAATTCCTTAACAACAATTTGACTATTTTATTGTTGTATCAGGATTTTATTGGTTGGTAAAATCAAATTAAATGTCAGTTCTATACTTTCCACAGTTTAAAATCCTGGAACATTTTGAATCAATATCTAATTGTCAGAAAACCTAAATGTTATTTGTTCACTGCTGAATAATGTAAGAAATATTTACGCATTGTTGTAAGTTTTATTTTGATTGAAACACACCAAAAACGTATCAAATAATTTCTTTAAAACCCAGGCTTTAGTCTCATTTAGCCAAAGTACACAGCTCCAGTAAAAGTCCTTGTTCTTTTAAGCAAACTCTGCATGTGTATGGTTGTAAAGGATGGACAGAAATAGCTTTTTGCTAACATCGCTTCCAAACAACTCGTTGGCATGTAGTTGGCAACTATCTCTGAGCTCTGAAGTTCTTATGTACCCTCCTTACTATCTTGACGTACCATATTTTACCCCAGAGAAACAGGATGTCATTGTTTACAAAACAGATAAGTCTCAAGTAACTCTTCTGAATATTTAGTAGAATCTGCTATAAAGGAATTTCTCGGGGTACAAGTGAGGCACCACTGATGTTTGTAAAGAAAATTATTAATTGGAATGTTTTTTACTGCCTGTTACTGCCACTTTGCTGCTGTTGCACAGAAATTTCCCCATTGTGGGACAATAAAGGATATTTCTATTCTATATTAGTGGTGTCTCGATACTGATACTGGTATCGGGCCCAATGCCAGCGTCAAGTACTGGTAAAAACAAGCCAATACTCCAAACCAATATCACGTTTCTGCTGGGTTTTCCACCTGGCCTGTGCTGCGGTGCAACTCAATGGGTAAACAACACTTTATACTAGGTGGTGGTAGCAATACAACAATAAGTTATTTGCTGATCCTTAAAATAAATAAATAAAACAGATGAAGATGGGAGAAGTTCAAAGGCTGGAGGGGGGAAAATGTCCGTAGTTTGGAGCAAGGGTCGTGCTAGACTTTTTCCGTTGTCCGTCATTTTGACTTACTGCGTCAAAAAATCCTGCAATTATCTATTTTTAATTACCTATATATATATATATATATATATATACACACACACCTGGGCAATACCAGTGAACGTGGGCGTCTGAAGTGAAGGTTTCTAGCAACAGGTTGTCCTTCTCCTGTGGTTGATCGTCAGGGCAGACAGAGATGATATTTGTATATAAGGCTGGGTTAAAAATGATCAAAGGTGTTTGAGATTTGAACCCTATAATAAGAGATGTGTTATAAATGGGGAGCTTTTTCAAAGAAATGTCTGAGAAGAAAAGATTATTTAGAAAGGGTCTGACATTTAGCGTGATGTCTGCAGAAAGCACTCCTGGGGCAATGATGTATGAGTCAGCTCCTGATAGCAGTAATAAAAGGCGAAAGCTGTTGACGCTGCCCACACTGGCTGGATCTGCTGTCTGTTCACTGCCTCCGCTCTCCATTATACAAGGGATAAAAACAGACATGAAAGATATTTCTAGGCAATGGGCCAAAAAAAAATACTACTCATTAAGATTTTTGTTGTTGTTAATAGTTGTTTGAGGGTGCCTAGGTTATATTGGAGTGCCTGGCATTTTTTACAGAAGGAGTTTATTTTTTTATTTTTTTATTGATGACTCATATTTCTGAAAAACCAACTCTCTTTTGAGAAAGAGAGCTGTAACTACGACTACAGCAAGTACGAAACATCTCTTGGCCGTGTTTCATTTGGCAGAAAGACTCCCAGTTTTATGTGGGAATAAGGTTAGAAAGAGCAGACAGAGCTGTTGGACAGCTAGGTTTTTTTCTGACAGTAAGACTGAACATTTTATAATGTCAGTCTCTAAGAGATACTCTTCCAATTTTTACTCTCAACATCTGAATCCACTTTTGTGTTGTAAATAATTAGTGATAATTATTTACATTTTTTAAAATGAATGAATGATTTTTTTTTTTTTTTTTTTTTTTTTGCATTTTTTCCAAACTGGAAATGAGACAGAAAAAAACTCTTTAGATTTAAAGGGGTCATGACAACAAATTTCATTTTTCAGTGGTTTTAGAGGTATAATATGATCAGTTGTGCACTGATGAGGCCGTGTGAATGTCAAGAGTTGGTATCAAAACCCCTGCTCATTCACAGTCAGCTTTGTTTCTTTGCTCAAAAACAGACGAATCAGAGAACAGTTTATCTTTCTACATAATTCATATTCTCCAATTAGATCCCTCCCTTTTCCTCCTACCTCCAGCTGGTACACCAGCTAATTTAAGGGCTAAGTCGCGCTAGTATGTCTGGCTGCTCCACTTGAGAAGAGGATGGCTACTGAAAAGTGGAGCTGTTCTGTCCGAGGGTCAAAAAACGGCTGGAAGTTTCCAATTTACTCCCAAAGGATGAGAGAACCAGAGAAGAGTGGCTGAAGTTCATTTCTGTAGAAGTAGCACGCAATTATAACCTCAATTTGAGACGATGTTCAGCGCATTTTACTGAAGAGTTTCCCAAACATGGTTGTTGGCAGTCAGAGTGAAGTCAGCTAGCTAGAGCCACATGTCATTACCGAACCCAGCCCTTTAACCGAGGAAGGAAATCTGGCCTGCCAAAACAACCCCCTACAAAAAGGTCACATTATTTTTATTTATTTATTTATTTATTTAATTTTTTTTTAAATTCTTTGGAGAATTGACATATGCAGCAATATCAACTACATGAAATAGTTTATACAGTGATATCACCACCCCTTTAAAAGAAAAAATGCCAAAGCAAAAGTATTTAAATTCCAATGTTCCATATATCTGTGTATGTCTTTGGGATTTTATGTGAAGTGTATGGAGGAAGAAATAAACCACTGGAGAAAGAAAGCTGTTTGAAGTCTTATATTCAGTTTGCCACCACCTAATGTAGTTGACGCATCTAACATGTAGATGAAACTGCTCTGGTGGTGGGAGCATCATGCTGTGGGAGAAAGAAAAGCTAATTAGACTTATTAAGAAGATGTATGGAGCTAAGTACATGGCAATACGGGGCCAGAGTTTCACCTTCCAGCAGGATAACCACTCTAAATATACAGCCAAAGCTATGATGGAATGGTATAGCTCAAAGCATATCCATGTGTTAGTGTGGCCTAGTCAAAGTCCAGACCTAAATCCAAAAGAGGATAAGATGAGTTGTCTTTATTTTACTTACATTTTTGCTTATTTGTGTTGGCCTACCACAGGGGTGATACACTCCAGTCCTCAAGAGCTGTTGTCCTGCATGTCTTAGATGTCTTAGATGTTGCCCTGGTCCAACACACCAGAATAAATGGATGGTTGATAACGGATGGCCTCTGCAGAGCTATTGACATATTTAGGAGTTAATTCAGCCAATAATTGAGCTATGTTGGAGCAAGGACGCATCTAAACCATGAAGGACAGCAGCTCCTGAGGACTGGAGTTGGCCATCCCAGATTTATCACAGGAGAATAAACGGAAGCTTGGGCTCGGAGTGTGCTGAAATGTTGAACTCTTCCATGGGTTGGAACACTTTTTTACAAGGTTCTATAGAACTGATTTCTAAATGTTGACTGAGTTCAAATTTAAACAAGACACCTGGTCCTGTAAAAACAAGCAAAGATAGTTTCTCCATCTGCACTTCTGTTCCACATCTTCATCCTGTGCTCATCTTCGCTTGTATACTCCTAACCATGGGGTCCATGTCTCTCTTTATGTGTGATTCCCCTCCACACCTCCTTCCTTCTGTCTCTCTTCTGTTTCTCCTCCCTGTCATGCTCTCTCAGACCTATGATGACATAGATTTAGAGAACGAGCCTTGGTATAAGTTCTTTTCGGAGCTGGAGTTTGGGCGGCCGGTAAGTTGGGACTCAGCGGCTCCCTCAACCACAACTCTGCCGATAGACATACACCCTCCATCTCCTCCTTTTCCCAGGACACTTTTGTCTGGTTCTACCATCTGCCTGGGTGGGGCGAGTTGTTTGGGCATGTGGTATTGGTTTGGTGCAGTGACCCCTCCTTTCACACACACACAAACACACCAATGTGACAGTGATATATCTGTTTTCCTATTTTTTGATTTATGTAGTAGTTTATTCATTAATTTGTCTGCCTATGAGCAGGTTTGGAAAATGCTTCTTTTGATTCACTATATTAGCTTAAAGAAAAATCATTCTTGGTCATAAACATCTGATTTAAGGTAACAAACACACATTTCCTTATGTGTTGTCTAAGCCTATTCCGGGATGTATTTATTCCCACCTGCTTGTAGTTCAGTTTTATTTGCTTTTGGTCGTAGATCAGAATGCTCTGGTTGTCTATGAGCTAAGCTCTATAGTGACCCCTGCTGTACATAGGTGGTGTTTACGTGATAGCCGCTTAGGAGCTGCACATGTGAGATCAAATTATTCTTAGCTCATTGATTTTTATTGTGTGATGAGGACACGCCTCTGTCTCTGATATGATTTTAGTGCATGCCATCAGTTGTTCACTTTCAGGGGCTTATTTGAAATGTTCAGCTGGAAATTTCTGCAGTGTATTGAGATTCCTGGCTGCAATATTGAAAGTGTCTCCCAATAAATTGTCAAAATGGAAGGTTTCTCACGTGCACCAACTGATTCTGCCAGTGTTTGGCCAGCTGGATGCTTGCTAAGATGCACTAAAATCACAGCGTTTGGTTGCACAGTCCACTGGCTTCTGAGATAAACACTGCAGCTTGTGTTTTTCTTTGCTTTCTGCACACAGCCTTCACTCTGCATGTGTGTGGTACTTGGGTTTGTTTGTGAAAAATAAAGATAGACAGGCCTTCTTCTGTTTTTTTTTTTTAGTTGCAGAAAAATAGCACAAATACAGTGGCAAGAACTTTTTGGCATTCCTGGTAAAGATGTGTAAAAAGCCTTAACATGAATGTATTTTTATACCAGTAGGATCATCTGAAAAAATCCAACCTGTAATTTGATTATTTTAATTTAGAGGGGCAAATTCACACAATAATGAATATGTAAATGTTTAAACAAAATCACCAATGGTACAACTATGGCCACTGCTGTTAATGTTTTGTTTACCCATAGAGCAGTACTTAGTCTGTTAAGATAAAATTTTAAAATGCAGGAACATATATAGAGAAAGAATGGAGAGGGACTCATCTACCTAAAAAATTGTGTTTTAATATTTTTATTATTTATTTCTGTTTGTAGTTAAGTATTTTTTTATGAATTTGGATATACAGTAAAATGTCAAAATATCTTTAAATAAAGCACGTCAGTCGTCAAAGCAGGTATGAATTCAGACATGGTCAGCTGATTTTATTTGTCTGGTGAACTGCTTGTTTGGACATATCTTTCTGAATAACATGACGACATAAATTTTAGTTTTTCCCACAAAAGCCACCAGATAATTCTTTAAAATCTCCATGTTGCCAGAGGCTTAAAAGAGAAACAGGCCCACAGCATCACAGATCCTCTACTGTACCTAACAGTGGGTACGAAATGCATTTCAGCAAATGTTTTCGTTGTTTCACGCTAATTCCACCTGGAGTTTTAGGTGCTGAAAGGCTTAGTCCTACATGACCAAAGCTTTTTCAGTTCTAGGTTATGCTGCTGCAGTAAAAGATTTATTTTAGGGTTTCTTACACATCCTTTGCAGCAGTGCCAGGAAGTGTTGCTGGCACCGTGAGAAAACTTGCATAGGGCTTCCTGTGTGTAGTCGTGTTAGTGTTTGGTTGTGTGTACAGTAGATGCTAGTGTGTGAACTCCTGGTGCCTAGTTGTTCATTGTGTGACAGAAGCTCATTTGCTACAGTTTTAACTGGCTCATCTCTGGTTTCTCAGATTCTCTAACAGGTTTTACCCTCTCCACATGTTTCTTGTGTTTTTGATTTCTTCCCATGATGTCACCGCCGCTTCTCCTCCTTCACCTCATCTTCACCTTCTTCCTCCTCCTCCTCTCCTCCCCTACCTGCTTACTGCTGCTGCTGTTTGGGGCTGAAGCCTCCTAAAAAACGGCTGGATTATAATCCAGACATCTCCACCCGCCAGCGCATTGAGGTAATCTCCAATTCATCATTTGTCCAAACGATGCTTTTATTAAAAAAAAAAAAAAAAATCATGTTATCATTTCTGTTACATGCATTGGGTCAGAGTGTTTGGATGTGAAATGCTTCTAGGCAAATATTCAGACTGTTGCCTGACAGACCAACATGAAGTAGTGATAATTTTAGAGTGAAAGTTTACAAAACCACCTTTTGCTGCAGTTTAGCTGGATGTTGTTGTGTTTGTTCTAACCGCTTTGCAAATCTGGAGCATTTTTGTCCATTCTTCTTCTGTAAAACAGCTCAAGCTTAGTGGTATTGGATGGAGAGCATCTGTCAGCAAAGTCCTGCAACAGACTATTTGATTTAGGTCTATTCTTTACCCTTTTTACCTTATTTTTTTTTTCCATTAAAGCTGCAGTATATAACTTTTACTATTGCTGTCTAAAGCAATGCACTGTTCCCAACCAAAAAACAACCAATCAGAGCCAGGAGGAGGGCCTTAGCACTGTCAGTCACTGTCGTGTACGCACGGCTAAATGTGCTAATGGTGAAAAAAACAACTTACTGTTCCATTAAAACTGTTTATCTAGCATCATCCGTGGCCATTCTAACTAGCCTTAGCATTCATGGCAGGCTGTGTTGTTATGATCTATCTGTAACGTAGCAGAGAGCAAGGTGCAGTGTTTGAGTTGCACGTGCATGAGGATGATTGACAAGACCCTCCTCCTGTCTCTGATTGGTTGTTTCTGACTGAGTGGTGTGTTTCTGCAATTCGAACTGGGAGCACTGGCAGAAGGCAGAGGAGCTTGATTTTTTTTCCCCACAGATTATCTGTTTTTTATTATACTGCCATGACATAATGATAATTTTCACAAATATGTAAAAAACATATTTTCATAAAAGTTACATACTGCAGCTTTAAGTCATTCCATGGTAATTCTGGTGATGTGTTTGTGGTTGTTGTCATGGTGCAAGGTGAGTCTCTCCAATCTGAAGTGTATTGCTGCCTCCAACAGGATTGTCCTGTATATGGTCTCATTAATCATCTTTGACTGGTTTTACTGTCCCTGCTGACGAAAACTGTTCCCACAGTATGATGCTGCCATTACCATGTTTCATTGTCAGGATGGTGTGTTCAGGGTGGTGTGTAATAGGAGTTTTTCTTCACAGTGTTTGGCATGGATCGTGGTGCTATGTGTCCTGAGTGCCTTCTTCCACACGGTTGCTGTGTCTCTTACACAGCTTGTGGGACTTTTTATGGCTTTCTTCTTGCCACTTGCACATAAATAACAGATTTGTGGAGTTCAGAGCTAACAGCTGTCCTGCCAGCAGAATTTCTCCCTTGATCTCTGCAGCGTCTCCAGTTACTAAGGGCTTCTTGGCTCCTTCTATTATTAATGGTCTTGGTAGATCAGCAGTTGGACCATACTTTTTCCATTTTTAGGCGATGTGCTCCATAAAGTGTTCAAAGCTTGGAATATTTATTTTAAAACCCAACTTCCTGTTAAACAGCTATATCTCTAACTTGTCAGCTGTGTTCCTTGGTCTTCATGAAGCTGTTAGTTCAACAATTGGTCTCTGAAGCCTTCACAGAACACCTGGATTTATACTGAGAATAAAGGACACACAGGTGGCCTCTGTGTACTTGTTAGGTGACTTTGATGGCAATTGACTGCACTGGACTTTAGTTTGGGGTGTCTAAAGGGCACTTTTCGAATTTTTATTTGTAATAAAATTTAAAAACCATGTATACATTTCTGTTCACTTCATAAATATGTTCTACTTTATGTTGGTCTGTCACTTAATACCCCCCAAAATACATTAAAGATTGTAGTTGCAACATGTAACCATATTTTTGTAAGACAGCGTATGACTATAACACCATTAGAAATACTACTGCTTTGGGAGATCAAGATCTTCCTACCTGAAATGCTGTTTGTTTGCTTTTGAGTAAAGGAATATCTCCTGGCAGTTCTGTGCAAACTATAAATATTAAAATCATTTTGTTGCTCATAATGGAAGTTTTTAGGGTGTGTCAGTCATTGTTGTGCCATTTTAAAGAGCACTGGGCTGTACCTTCAAGATCCATTCCAGTTGATCCATACCAGATTTTGCAGCCAATTATTTGCCCCCCCCCAGGCCCGACCCCTGAGCTGAGCTCATAACATCCTTTGCAATATCACCTTTGCCAACATTCTACAGAGCAGTCGAGAAAAAGGCTCAGGAATTCATCTTTGACTTGGTGCACCAATCAGTCTGCTCTTGGCCAGGTGTGCCATGTGGAACCAGCATCTGTCGCACCTTTGGTTGGGGGGACTGTTTTGACTGTGGCACAGCTTTAACTGCATGGAGGCTGTCTTTGTAAGCTGCCCTGCGTGAAGTCTTTGTTCATGCAGAGCTGACATTCTCTTTTGTTCTGCTCCCCTGTTTCAGACGTCCCTCCACATCGCTCCAGCGGACAAGGCTTCGGAGAGACCTGGAAGGTAACTGCTGTTTCTTTATTTTCCTCTGCATCACCCCCCATTCTCCCTCCCCCATCCTCTCACCAGCAGCCCTCCTTGTTGTGATTCAGCGCAGTGTGAAAACTCTGACTCTGCTGGTTAAATGTAGTGTCTCTCTTTAATGATCATTTCCACAGATTAGCAGCATACCTAATGTGGTTTAGTTCATGATGTTAGGATGCTTTTCTCTCCAACTGAGACAGAATAAATTAACCCTGCAAACCTATTGATTCTGCTATTCACCTTCTGTCCCTCCTTCAACCCCCTATTTTCTGTCTTTCTTGCAACACTAACCTGGTTATTCAGCCGGATTCTGCAGGCTGAACAGAAAGGACAGAATAGGGATGTAATGAATAGTCTATTCATGTCAGTGACATTAAGTGTGTTCTCTCTCAAAAGAAAGAAAGACCCTGGGGTTTCTTCCTTTTCTAAACCAGTTTGACATAAGGAGTTGCAAAACAAATCTGTCAGAAGCATTTTTTTTCTCTCTGGTGGACTGTAGTTATGGTCAAATAATTTTAAATTTTGACAAAATGTCAGAGAGCCTTCCAGTGGCAGATAAAAAAGGACATCCCCAAAGTTGCAAAGTGGTCTTGTATTATCATCAGTAAAATATTTTCTTTATTTTTCACAGTTCCCACACAGTTTGAAAAGTGTGTAAAAGAATGTAGAATATGAAAAAAAAAAAAAACTAAAACTATCTAGATTTATTATACATAATCTAGTCTGAGAGATAAATTCTTACTTCCCTTTGAACAATCTTTATCTTCAATTTATAGAAGCAAGCAGATTCTGTATGTTTCTCTGATTAAGATTTTTTTAAGCATCAATAGATACACTTCAGTTAAAGATTATGAAATAAATAAATGCAATGAGGAATTATTTTTATTGTGAACTAAATTCTAAAAAGTGGTAATCTTTAAATGCTTCTATATCCAGGCAGAGAAGTTTTAAGAATAAAAACTTGAACAGTCACACTATTTAAAATCTAAGGGTTTTTTTTTAGGTTTGTTGGTCTCTCTAAAGAATAAAAAAAAAAACAAATGTTGCAGCTCAGAGTCCTCATACCTAACACTGAAGGAGGGAGAGAGTTTGGGAAAGAAAAAACTAGGAGGAATTCAGTTTCAGATCCACCTCTGTTCTAGCAGCTTCCAGCACCGTCACAGCAGAACAGGAAAACTGAGTGCCTATGTTGTGATCCATAATCGGACTGTTTGCTCACTCATAGGATCGCCTGATACTCATAGGTATCCAGTTTCCACACTCCTGCCTTGTTCTGGCCACAGGGTCACTTGGACACTGGAAAGCTATTGGCTCTGCTTTAGTTCATTTGGATGCCTTAGTTTGGATTTGGAATTCAATGAAAGTTAGGGAGGGACACTGAACGTGTCAGAGGTGTGGAGAAAAAACTAAATACATGTATAGCAGGAATTTGATACAAAGTTAGACAAACAGAGCAAAGCATATGATGAAAACTTTTATTACAATCATAGTATTAATCAACTTTTATTACAATATGATGAAAACATGTATTACAATCAGTTCTAGTTGGCAAAACATCTAGCTGGTTCTGTATCCCCTGACTGAATCAGAATGCAGCTTTTTGGGGGGCTGTTGGCTTCTAGGGGAAGAAGGCTTCACCAGGTGCTGATCAACCAATCAGAAGCAGACTAGGGATAACGCAAGTGATATAACACGTTTGGAAGCCAGTAAGAAAATGGATTCTACACATTGATATTTGGAGATCGGATCGGAACTTATTGTGACCAAATCTACAGTTCGTCCAGGATATTTTGAAGCGACTTGGTCAAGACAGTTAAATGTATATGAAAGATCAGACCTGAGGGGTTCTGTTCAACTTCCTTCTTTTCATTCCTTTCCTCTGTCCATGTTTCCAACTGTCTCTCTCTGCTTTTTGCAGTTTCCATATTTGAAGGCCTCTGTTGTAAGGATATCTGTCACAAATCTATAGTAAACCTTTGTTTTTGGATTTTATTTATGGAACCAAAATTTGAGAATTCTTGGAATTGGAATCTGGTAAAGGAATGATTCATATGTGCAAACCCTGATTATAAATATATACTTTATATTTTAATTTAATTTCAATCTCCAAAAGTTTGTCTTTTTATTTTTGATTTCACTGTAACTGTTTAGTGATTATGGCTGCTGATATTGATTTTAAAAAAACTGGAACCACAGGACCTTTACAATTGGAAAATTCAGTTTGCGTTTCCACTCAGCATTCCTGGAGATGCAGCGTTTTGAAAGTAGCTGTCGATGTTTGCGTTGCAGTGCTGCCAGCGACTACAGGAAAAGAAGGAAGTCTGAGCCATCAAGTTCACAACTGAATGCCCAGTCCCAGAGCAGAGCTGCAACTTCCCCTAAACTAGTGGATGCCTACAGATCCAGCAGCAGCCTAAAGAAACCTGTCATTCGTTCCTCACCATCCTCACCCTCCAGAGCCAAAGGTATCCCCTTTCACTGAAGCATCATGTTTTTGTCTTGTATTTTTGTTTTCTCTATGTCTGTTATTTTTCTTCATACACATATTTATTATCACAAATTACAGAAAGATTTTCTTGTGTTTTCACAATGTGTCTCTCTGGTGTTATTGTAAGTCTGTTGTCTGCTGGAAATCTGAATAAGAAAAACAAATCTAAAACATCTTTTTTCCACCTTTTCACCCCATCTCTTCCTCATTTATTTCCTTTTCTCCTGTGCTTCCATCCTATTGCTGACTATTCTTGCTTAACCCTCTTTCCTCGTTCTTCTCTTTTACCACGCTGCTCTGATTGGACGTCTAAAAGGTGGGGACGCATGCAACATGTTTTCAAACAGTATAAGCACCCCAGGTCCTTATGAGAGTACCTCTCTCCCTCCTCTCCTTTCTGACTCTGATCATTGCCATGAGGATGCCAGCAAGGAAGGCAGCTCTTCCTCAAAGCAGTCTGTCTTCTGCACAAACAACTGGCAGGCGAACAGCCAGGATGATAAAACATGGAGCAGTACAGAGGAGGTGCCACCCTCCTCTGGCAAGCTCAAATCCCGCAGTTGCGATGACTTGCTTAATGATGGGCATTCTGGTTCTGGTGGCCAAAACGCCACTCGCTCAGAAAGCGCTGGGTCACTGGTGTGTGATGGGAACATCCCTATGGTATCGGCCTCCACTCATTCACTGCCTCCTCTCCATCGGCGACGTGCACACGATTCTCCAGGCTTTCTCCAGCTCTATCGTAAAATGCACCAGATTGATCGAGCTCATCTTATCCCGTCTGAAGTAATCCGATCTGTCCGTGCTCGCATCCTGGAACTAGAGCGCCAACCTCATTTGCATCGCCATCGCCTTTCTCCTTGGACACCCTCCTGGGGTGTGGAAGTGCCAAGGGACATGGTGCCAAACCGCATTTCTGAATATGAGCGTCTAATTCAGAAGTCCAAATCCATGCCTAATTTGGGTGATGGTGAGGTGCCTTCAGGCACAACAACACCAGGCGGTTCATCATCTCGTGCTAGCAGCGGGGGTGGCATCACTCCCAGTTTTCCAAAACGGCGTTTTTCCATTGAGTCATTACTAGAGGAAGATGCCAATAGCAACAACAGAACTGTACGCCACAGCATGGATCATATACCTCGGAGCCCACCAGAGGGGCAACCTCGTGTTGGGCCCGAGCCCGGACGTGGGCAGTCATTTTCAGCTCCTCCTGTTCCTCAAGGCCCACAAGCAAATCCTGACTATTCTGACAGTGAACAAGACGCCATTGCATCTGATCTCAGTGACTTCATCCAGGTGGAGGGTTCTTCATTTTGCAGTGAGAGTGACTTTGACCATTGCTCCCTAACTTCATCCGAAAGCCTGTATGGATCGTCCACCCTCCATCACCACCACCTCCGTCACCACCACCATCACCACCATCTTCATCAAGGTCACCAAAGTCTAGGCCAGAACCAGGGCTACCAACACCGCCACCTCATCAGCACCTGCAAGGGCCGCTGCCCCGCCTCATACACTCGTTTTACGACCATGCTTCGCCATGAGAGAGAGAGAGCACGACAAGAGAACCAGAGACAGCAAAGCCGCAACAGCCATTCTCAAATTCAGGCCTCGCAGTCTCAGCAAGCAATGTCCAAACTGGCCTTCTTGGTCAGCCCAGTGCCTTTCCGCAGGAAAAAGGGCTCACCACCTACCTCTAGAAGAAGCAGTGGTGGAGGAGGTCGAGGTAGCAGACCCAAGTCCAAACAGGCCATTTATGAAGCACTAGATGCAGCCTTGAGAGACATTTATGAGCACATTCAAGCAGAGAGAGGCCATAGAAGCTATAGGGCACCTGATGACAGTATTTTGAGGAGAATCCTGGCCGAACTGTTGCCAAGTGTGCCTGAAAGAAGCTCCTCTTTGCGAGGGCGGAGGGGTTGCTGGCATGGAGTTCACTCCTCTGCATCTGTTTACCCAGATGGAAGCCCAGCTGGGTATGCTTCACATAGAGGAGAACCATCCACACCAAGCCTACAGTCTCCGAGGTTACAGTCGCCAATCAGTGCCTGCTATGGACGACATTTGGAGGCCTCAAACAATACTGAATATGAGGAAGAGCAAGGCAATGGAAATGGTCTTTGTTATTCAGGTGGAGATCAAATCCATACCACTTCAAATGTAGTGTTCAGCACTGTACATTATCATTAGATGTATGCTCTATGCATAATCAAAGATGGCATAAGTAATTTATCTATCTATCTATCTTAGACCCCTTTTTTTGGCTTCTTTTTTCTTTTGCACTTTCATTTGGGTCTCTACTGCTTCGAGAGACCAAAAAAAAAACCCACCCAGCCGTTTTTTGGCAATAAGTTAATGTTTTTGGTTGTCTGGAAAATGAGCCGTTTCAAAAACCTTCTGATTATTAAGTCACAATCGGCGGGCACTGCCCCTCACCTAGCAAGCCCAGCCCCTCACCTAGCAACCCAAGTGGAGCTCGAGCACAATTGGTCAGCTGGTTTTACCGCTCTGTATGCACTGTACAATGGCTGCTAGAAAAGATAAGTATGTTTTGTTGTTGACTTACTATTCAGCTGCTGCATCCTTGATGGCTATGAAGGATGCTCTACTTCTTCTGCTGCTGGATCTGACTCAGGGTCAAATATGTACCGTTGTACAATTGTGTATCTGTTGGCAGCCATTTTCATGTGTATAGAGTTCAAGTGTAAACGTTGAGTTAGGGGGTGTGGCCAGCAGTGGTTTATTTGGATTTAAAGTGACAAGAGGCCCTAAAACTGCTCATTCTGAAAGGAGCTCAAAACAGACAGAATGGAGCAGGTGACATCTCATTATCTGAGAATGGTTTTGTGCAAAAAATGTAATGAACATGTTTTATACAGCCCATAGACCTATCCTGATGTAACTTGTTCAAGGAATCATAATAGGTCCCCTTTAACACTTGGTAGCTTAGGACACTAAGCATTGTGCTTCCATTTGTCCAGTTGTGTTCTGTTAAATTCGTTTATTAATCCTTTCCAGCAGTAGGTTTTCAAAACTATATAAGATCAACACTAGTTGACATCATCAGTTGGACTCTGTTAGGCATGGGCTAAGTTTTAGTAATTTTGTAACCAGAATTTTTTAAAATCTTAGTGTACTTTCACCCTGGTAACCAGCCCAGGTCTAGTCTCATTCAGTTATGCCTGCACTTCAAGCTTTAGTCACCTCACTGGTCCACAGTGTATGTCCATTAATTGAATTTTCTGTGTGTTACATATGTGTTATAACATATTTGCTGTAAATGCTCAAATTCAAGCTTTCTTATTCACTGTTGGTACATTTCAGTTATTTAAATCTAAATATTTCTGCAAATGTTTTGTATTGAAGTCATTCTAGTAAAGGTAAGTCGTGGTCTTTGAACAAATCTGAGAGTTGAATTTAAAACTTAAAACTCTGGTTGGCATGTAGTTAAAGGGAGAACAGAATGTTGTCAGGAATATAAAAGGAAAAAAGTGGTTCCACTACAAGGAAATGACTTTGTCATATTATTTACAGAAACAGCAGATATTTGAGAATTTACAGTATATTAGTCTGGTTGCAACTCTGTTTCCCAAAATCAGCTGTCTGTAAAACCAAGCTGTGTTTGATAATACTGCAATAGGGCTGAAGTGATTAATAATCAATCATGGTGAATCGATTATTGAAATTATCGTTAACTTATTTAGTAATCGATTAATCATTAACTGGAGTATACAGACTCAAAAAAGGCCATTTGCTCAAAGAAAAACATACTCAGAGCTGTAATTAAGCCAAAACTGTACAAAAAATATCTACATTTCGCATTTAAGATGAAAAAAAAAAAACCTTTGTCTGTAGATATATTCTATCCAAAACTCCTCAAGTGGCATAGTTTTAACTTCTCCTGGTTGACATTCATCTTTTTCTATCCAATTATTAATTGTTTAATCCAAAAAAAAAATCAACAGATCAGCCCTGCACTGTATTGACATTAAGTCGAGCAGAAAGGTTTAAGCTTTTGACATGTTGATGTTAGAAGTAGTTTTTAGCTGCAGATGCATTCTTTGCTACAAATGATCAAGTGTTCACTAAAAGAATGCTGTTATTGCGTTTTAGGCAATAAAATGTTTATTTTCTTACCTGAAAAAGAAATCGAATTATTTGTTTATTATTTTATTATTATTTTGTTTATCTGCAGAATATGCCATTTTTTGATCCAAGTATTCGTTAGAATAATCGATTTCTAAAATGATCTTTAGTTACAGCCCAAACTAGCAATACAAAATTTTCTTTCATTTGACATATTGTTTAATTCATTCCAGATTTATTTGTTTGTAAATAGTCACTTTGTGTATAATATAATTTTTGGACTCGTTTTTTTGGTAAACGGGGTTGCTGGTTGATGTAAATGAATAATTTTCTTTTTGTTTTTGTTTTTTATGAACAGATCATTATTTGGTTGCCATGTTCTTATTCATGATAGATTTATGATTTTATATATTTGCAAAATCATTGTCTTTCTTTAAGCCATTTGCTTGTATGTTTATGTTAATTTGATCATGCTTTTGCTGGCCTGTATTCCCCTTGTTTCATCTTGTGTTCCAGTTACTTTGTAGGTTTGCATGTGTCTTATTTGTGCCATGTTGTGTTTAATTTCACTCACTTTGTTTTCTTCCCCTTGTGTGATGGAAATAAAATACACCTGTTATTGACCAAAGCTGTCATTCCCTGTGTTACCCATTGGAATGGCATCATTCTGTGTTGTTTGGTGTTTTTCTAGATCCCACTTATGGTTACATGGAAGTGATTGCTGCTGTAATTCTCGAACTTCAATGTTTCTTTTCATCACAGACCAGGATGTCTCAAGGAGTTATTCCACCATGGATGGACGACACACACCGCAGAGCAGAAGAGCAACTCCTGACAGAGAGGTGCAACATTTTTTTGTATAATTAATATATAAATAATGCAGCTATTTAATGACAGAATAGAATAGATATGCACTATACAGTGTCATGGAAGTCTTCATATCCTTGAACTTCACCACATTTTGTCACATTTTACACATTCAGAAAAAGAAATTATTGTCAATTCTTTGCAGAAAGCTCAATCAGTTTTGATCAAATCTATTTCATGAAGCTCTTGATGTTTTTTTTTTTTTTTTTTGTTTTTTTTTTTTTACAAATGTTCTGCACTGCAAATGCACTCCACACTTTTCAGATTTGAAAACATTGAGGTTTTTTGCCGTGATGTGACAAAATGTGACGAATGAGTACAAACATTTTTCACACATATATGTGTGAAAAGGATGACCTGGTTAAACCTGGTGATGGCTGTTGGCTCTCTTTCTCTCACTGCTCTTCCAGGTCTCCCATAAACAGATGACACAACTTATTCTGTTCTCTCTCCTCCATCAGAAACAGCCTGCAAGAGCTATTTATGATTTTAAGGCACAAACAGCAAAGTAAGTACCGTACATTTAGGATGTGGGCGTAAAGAAGCCAACTCATTTTGTTTTTCAGCTGTATAGCCGTGCATCTTGACATCCTGCCACCTATGAAACTCTTACAGTACATTTTTATTCTTGCTTACATTATCTGTCTGTTTTCCAGCTAAATTATTATCATCACAACTAACCACATCTGGATGGCTTCAGATTAATATTTTACTTTTTTAAATGCATGTATGAATAAACCCGATGCCTTCACTGCTCATTTTTACATTATCAAGCTTTTCTGGCCTACATTTTCTATTGATGCTGCGCAAGTCAAGTCATCGATTTTTCATTTCTTCTTGCATTTGTCTTTCCACTTGATCCAATATACACACAACTATGCTTCACTGAGACATGTGTTACAGGGAGTTGACATTTAAAAAGGGCGATGCAGTCAACATCATCAGGCAAATAGATAACAACTGGTATGAAGGAGAACACAGAGGACGGGTGGGAATCTTCCCCATAGCGTACGTTGAGGTAAATTTGCATCTGTTGTGTGCATCTTTCTTATGTTCCCTTGATTGCTTCAGTCATGCATCTCCTCTGTGTTTGCACAAATTTTCCCACTCATGTAGAAGATGCCGTCGTCAGAGAAGCATCAGCCAATCCGTCCTCCTCCTCCAGCACAGGTCAGGGAGATCGGCGAGGCTGTGGCACGCTATAACTTCAATGCTGACACTAACGTGGAGCTGTCACTAAGAAAGGTTGCTATGCTATGTCATCATCAGATTAGAGATTCTCAAAATGTCATAAGTCATGGTTTGGTATGTTTTATAATAACTGTCATGTGTTGCATTTATTGGGTTTGTGCAGGGTGAGAGAGTTGTAGTCATCAGGCAGGTGGATCAGAACTGGTATGAGGGGAAGATTCCTGGAACAACCAAGCAAGGCATCTTTCCGGTTTCCTACGTTGAAATCGTCAAGCACTCTCCATCCAAGAGCTCCGCCCACCACGTAGATCCGCATGCTTACAGCAGGACACCAAGCTCCACCCCCACCAAGGTAAGAATGTGATGGATAGCCTCCTCCTTTGGGTCCATTAAAAATATGTTTTTACAGTGTGGCTGAAATTCTTTGAAATCTGAAGCATTTAGAGCAGCTTTTTAAAACAGTGCACTGCAAAAGTATTCATACCTCTTGAACATTTTCATATTTCGTTATAAACACAAACTTCAGTGTATTTTATTCACATTTATGTGCTAGACTGACAGAAAGAGGCACATAACTGTGAAGCTACAGGAAAATGATACATAGTACATATTAAAGCTCTTCTATGAAGGTCTTAGAGTTAGAAAATATTAATAATCACACAAAACATTTTTGGCCCTCATGCAAACTGTTATATTTAGAGGAAGACTAAAACTGCACTTCCTTAAGACACCATCCCTAAGATAAAACATGGGGGTGGCAGCATCATGCTGTGAGGATGCTTGTCTGTTAACAGAGAAGCTGGCCAATGTTGGTCTGAATAGGGCTTGAGGTAAAAACGGGGAAATCCTTAAAGGAAACCTGGTGGAGGCGACAAAAGACTTGAAACTGAGGAATTTCACCTTCCTGTACGACAGCAATGTAACACATGAGCTGAAACACACAGTCAGAGCTACAAGTCCAGTAAGACCACAGATCCACACACAGACGCTCTCCGTCCTATAGCTTGACCTGTTGTTCAAAGAGTAATGGTCAGAAGTTTTGATTTCTAGATGTGCAAATCTCTAAAGGACATAGACTGTAATGGCTCAGCACTGGGGGCTAAATAAAAATGTCACACACAGCAGATTTTTAGATTTGTACTTTGTGAAAAATGGAAAACAATGTCTTATTTTTCTTAAACTTTACAGTTATGCATAACTTTGTGTTTGTCTACAGCATAAAATCTGAAGGAAATACATTAGAATTTATGCTCATGATGTAACAAAATAGGGAAAAAGCTCAGAGTATGAATACTTCAGCAAGACACTGTATGCTAGTTTGCACACAGAAGTAAATCTCGCTTCTTTCCTCCAATTAAATCATTTTCATCCCTGAACAGTAGACACCATGTTTTCTACTTGTAATGTTCACTCTCTGTCCTTTTCTTCCTCATGTTCCTTTCATGGAGCCCTTCTATCACCTCCCCCCATCTCTCCCTTCCCCTCAACCCTCTGTGAGAGCGGTTGACCTGCAAGCCGTCACCAGTGAGTGGCTCTCGCTCACGCTGGACCCATCAGCTCCCACTCCCACCCGATCACTCACAGCCACTCCTTTACCTCCCACACCACCCCCTCTTCCTGCCGACCTCGCCCCCCTCCTAACGGCACAAGAGCCGACTCCAGTCTCACCCGCTTCATCACAAAAAGGTTTCCCTTTTTTACACCAGCCGCTTTCCAGAAATCCACTTTTCTCTGAGTGGAGAGCTGCTTTAGGTCACACCCCAGCTGTTCTTCCTCTCTCCCAGTCCTCCCCACCACCGCCTCCTCTTCTTCCTCCACCTGTCTCTTCCTCTTTCACCTCTGCACTGCTGGATCACTTAGTGACGCACAACGGGAAGCGCTTACGTGTTTCTGATGCAGACAAAACTTTAAGTTTTACTAGGCCTCAATCTTTGACCTGCACCAAGTCAGTGCCCGGAAAATTGCCCTCACAGCTGCCAGAGCAGCAACCGTCTGCTTCGGGACACGACAGCAGCAACATGCCTGACATCGAGCTGCACGTAAGAGACCCGTATGACGAGTTGTTGTCAGTGACTCTGGATGATTCCGGTGCAGATGAGTCCATATGTGCCAAGTTGAATGGTGAATCTCAGAGCAGGTGGGTTCAGAACGAAGTCCAACAACCTGGTCATCCAGCAGCAGCTGGTGACTCACCTGGCACCGTTCACCTAAAGCTGCACTTTCACAAGCCTTTAACCATGAAGCCTCTGTCTGTTTTGATGGAAGAGCAGCCAGTATCTGTAAATGAGCAGCTGGTTGATGCTCAGAGGTCACCATCAGAACAAGGACAGATATACACCGAGTTATTCATAGAGGAAGAAGACGAAGACATGGAAGACAAAGAGGAGAACCTTAGAGCACTAAATGAGCAACTCAGTCCACAGGTAGAGCATGGTGTGAGGGGTCTGGAAGTTCAGTAGGTTCCCAGAGGGAACATTGAAGAGAAAAAAACATGTTTTTATCCAGAGCAACGTACAAATGAGGACATAACAGTTCATATCAAAGCTAACAATAAAACATGGGTTTCATTTTGAGTTATTTTGATTTGTAAACATATTAAATAACAAGCAAGCAATACATATTTAGATCTGGACGAGAGGCAGCTTCACTTGGTAAATGCTGGTAAATGCAGTATCCTGCATAAGTTTCTTACTTTTCCATATTTTCCTCAAACTATATTCCATTTTAGTGGGATTTTATATGACTGACAAACTCACAGTGGTGCATTATTTTGGAGTGATAGGAAAATGATACATGAATCTTTTTTTTTTTTCTTTTTTTATAAGAAAAAACTGAACAGTTTTCTGTGCATTTGTATCTAACCTCCTTTACTCTAATAATCTTAAATAAAACCTGGTGAAATAATTGCCCTCGGAGGTGATCTGATAAGTAAGCTGTGGACCCGTGTGAAATCTTACTTCAGTATGAATACAGCTGAGCTGCCAGAGGAATGGCGTATAGAAACCGGTTTACAGGTTGCAGTAAGCCATGTTGGGACACAGGTCAAGGGGAATCTGGTCAGACTCTGTTGAAGTTTTTGGTCTACAAGCAAAAACCATGTGAGTGAAAACTAACACTGACATTAAACAGAACATCAAATCCCCACGGAGAAACACGCCGGTGGCAGCATCATGCTATGGGAATGAGCTGATGGACCTAAACTCTGGCCGATCTTAAAAAGAAACTTGTTAGAGGCTGCAAACGACTTGAGTGTGGTGTAAGTTCACCTTCCAACGGGGAGGAACATGGTCGTTGTCACAGTCAGACCTACAAGGGAATGGTGTAGATCAAAGGTAATTCATGTGTTGGAATGGCCCAGTCAAAGTCCTAAGCTAAATCCAAATAAAAATTTGTAGAAATGGCTTTAAAATTAATGATCACAGATGCTGTCGGTCTGACTACACTTGTGAGTCTCAGTTTTTCGAGATTCCGCATCCAACCACATCCTGCTGTATTTTTTCATGCTTATGCAAAATTGTGAGTTTATAGCAGATTTTCTGCGAAAATGCTCAGAAATATTGGATTGAAGTGACTGCTACTTACCGTTTCAGGAAACTGTTTATCCGTCATCAGTGGCCATGCTAATTAGCCTTAGCATTCATGGCCGGCTATGTTGTGGTGAACCAGCTGCAGCGTAGCAGAGAGCAGGGGGAGAGTGTGAGCAGCGCATACATGAGGGTGATTGACAGCACTAAGACCCTCCTCCTGGCTCTGATTGGTCGTTTCTGACTGAGTGGTGGATTTCTGCAGTTAGAACTGGAAGTACTGGGAGAATGCAGTTTGTTTTTTTTTTCACAGATTATCTGTCTTATACTGTCACAACATAATGATAATTTTAACAAATATGTAAAAAACATATTTTTCATAAGTTACATACTGTAGCTTTAATGAGGCAAAACTATCACAAAGTTTCTTACAAATATTTCAAAAGTAGCATCACAAAATTAGTGATTTTGATTGCAAAAAATCAGAAAAATATCACAAAATCTTGGAGGGACTAGCTTGAGCAAAGAAGAATGGGCAGAACTTTGTCAAAGCTCGTCGAGACATAACCTCAAAACACCTGCAGTGAAAAGTGGTTCTACAAAGTATTGACTCAAAGGAGCTGAATGTAAATCCACATCACAATGAAAAAATAATTTTGTAAGGAATGAATTATTTCCTTCCATAACTACACACAACATTTTTAGTCTGTCATATAAAATCCTAATAAAAATGCATTAAAATTTTTGGGTCCAACATAGCAAAATGTGAAAGAGTTCAAGTGGTGTGAATACTTTCTATTGGCCCTATAAGTAAGGCACAGTTGGACAAGCCAAGTAATAAAATGCCTGGTGGCTGACAAGCATATTTGTTTCTCTTCATTTGAATCCAGATTGAAGCCGTTTATTGAACAGCAGATACCAGATAATCCAAAAATCCAGAAATAATCCAGAAATTCAACATTTAATTAGTCAGATTGAAGATGTGATGATTTTCCTTCCATGTTCTTTCTGGGATTTATTCAATTATCTGAGAGAGGCTGACGTCTGGGGCTCCAGTATCTTTATGTGTGTTTTTGTCCCCGTAGGCTGAAGCCTCTTCCTCCACTTCATCGCAGCTACCTCACTCTGATCCCCCTCCAGTTTCAACACCCCCCCCTTGCTCTCTACTTTCTGCCTCCTCAACGTCATCCCAATCACAACAAGATGACTGCAGGGCAATCTCTTCCTTCTCCCCTGTCTCTCCTCATCCTCCCCCATGCCTCCCTCACCTGACAACCTGTCGAGTTCCCACAGTCTCCCGCTGTCCATCTGTATCATCGCCCCCCCCTCACCTTTCTGACCCTTCTCCAGACGTTCCCGTCTCTCAGCCCTCCATTTCTCCTCGTCTACCCAGCCCAGTTACATCCAACCCTGTCTCAGAGTCAGGTTTCCCTCCCCCTGCCCCATCTCCCCTTAAAACTGCCTCTCCTCCTCTTTCTAGTCCCCACTCCCCCAGCACCGCCCCCATTGTATCGCACTCAGGCCGTAGGTCCCCCAAGGTGAAGGTAAAGCTGGAATGTGGACATGAAGGTTATGAAGCAACCCCATCTAACAGAATCTTTACTTAACACTGGTTTTAATGAAGCACATTTTTCTCTCTAATTGGATATGTATTCTGCTGATTTGGGGAAAAATGTTCAAAAATATTACATCTTGTTTGTTTTGTGTAATTTATTAATTAAACTGAGTGTGTAAAGTTTTGGGCTGTTGGATTTAATACGAGATTTTTTATTATTTTTCTATTTTCAGCAATCAAATTGTAAATACTAACTTGCCCGATGTATTAACACAAAGTGCCAAGATAATCAGGTGCGCATAGCAGAAAACTTGCTATAATATTCCTGAGTGGGTCTGTGAAAGTGGCTTTCTCTTGGTTAATCGTCGCTTTGATTAGACAGGTTTTTCTAGGCATCAGCATGTCGTTAGAGTTTCACCCCGCTTGCTCAGCTCATCGTCAAGGTTGCTGACCTGGTCTGTGTTGGAGATTATAGGTGTGTTGCCTCTGGTCTTTCTGCCTGTTAAGCAGGATCCAGTTGTTGGCGGTAAACCCCCACGTAGCCCCATCCTGTCCAGGAGGTCCTATCTATCGCCAGTTAGAGGTCGAAGGGTAGGGGGACTGAAAACCCACTGCACTCTTGCTTCTGTGCTGGAAAGAAACAAAATTCACCTCATCATTTATGACTGATTAAGACTGAGTTTGTCATAATCATGCTGTTTAGTTAAATGCAGCGTCATGTTCTATCATAAGACTGCAGCTTTTAATATCAGGGAATAAAATGCAATCATTTCTTCTATTTGAATTTAATGTTGTCTTCCTTTCTCCCTGTAACTCAGCGATTGGTACAGGATGCACTCCATGGTGGGGGAGACCCGTAAGTACTATTCCTTGACATTATTACTGTAAATATCTTCATATTTTTCCCATTTTTAGCTGATCATTTCTGCTATCCATTTAAACTCTTTTCAACATGCTTAAGTGTGCCTTGGAAAAACAGCCACAGACTTCATTTTTTAATTTAATCGAAATTTATTTTAATTGAAAACTACATATGCACAAAATAAGTAACACTTTCACTTTAAAAACCATTTTTTGCTGTGAAATTATTGAATAAATAGACATGTGATCTCAACAAAGATATTTAGAGTTTTTAATCTGTTATTCAGGTTATTCAACCATCAGATTGGAGCAAATTCCATCTTTCCAGTGTTTCAGGAAACCCTGATCATTCATGGAGCTTCTTCAGAAATGTGGACTGTGGACGCTGACATTAGCGTTGGAGACGTCTGTGTTGCTGCTACATGTTTAGCACTGAGATGCTATTTAAGGCTTGAATAGCTTCTCTGAAAAACCGACTGCCTTTAGCACAACTTGAACACAACTAGAGTCTTTTCCAGCGTCCCATCAAATCGGTTCTAGAAGCAGATATGCAGGCATACCAGAAACACAAAATAAAGGTTCCAGCTCTGGACTTTTGTATGTAAAAAAGAAAAATGTGATTAATTGTGTTAAATTCTATGTAATTAATCTAAATGAATGCGTTAAAGTCCCGGTCCTGCTTTGTACAAATAAAATCTGAAAACTATTCTGAAGATTTGTTTTCAGGCCACTTTATTTTGATACCAGTGTAAATAATTGCCCTTTGAAGTTACTTAATTAATACGGTTTGCTTGTGTATAATTGTATGGTGGAGAACATTCGTGAACAAACACCAGAACACAGCAGACAGGTCATGGATAAAGTTGTTGAGGAGTTTAAAGCAGGGCTAGGTTTTAAAACCTAAGAGCACGGTTCCATCTCGTATGGTAGACCTCCTGAGACACGCCCACCCACCCAAACTAACAGGACAGGAAACAGGAGTACTATTCACAGAAGTAGCCAAGTTCAGGTTGGACCACAAATCTCTTTGTCAAGGAAAAGTCAAGTAGGGCACAGACTTGTGGAAGAAGGTACCCTAGTCAGATGAGAATAATTAGATTTCTTTTATACTTTATGCAAAACTGTGTGTGGAGGAAAACTAACACGCCACATGAGCCTGATAAACACCATCCCTGCGGTGAACCATAGTGGCAGCGGCATCACGATGTGGGGACGTGATCACATAAAATCCCAATAAAACTACATCCAGGTTTGTTGCTGCAGAGCAACAAAAGGTGAACAAAAGCTTCAAGCTGTTTGGCAAAGCTAATTTCTGTAGCGTATGAACAGAAAGTAACAGGAAGCTAAAATTAATATAGAGAATAATAATGATATAATGGTAAAGAATTAAACAATAGTAACACATATCTGCATAACAATGAGCTGTATTATACATACAGTGCATCATGTAATGTATTTCTGACATGAATGTTTGAAACACAGGTACCAGGCTCTGTACAACTACATGCCTCGCAACGAGGACGAGCTGGAGCTGAAGGAGGGAGACGTTGTGGACGTCATGGAGAAATGTGACGACGGCTGGTTTGTTGGTAGGATTGAATGTTATCTATCAAAAGAAGCAATTATTGTCATGAGTATTTTTAAAGGCTGCCATAGCTGTAGTTTCTGAGTATGGCAACCAATGCGTCCTTTTCATGGTTTTGTCCTAGAGATACAGTGAGTCTCTCAGAACATCTCAAAGGTGAAAGACAAACTGATCATGAGGAAAAAAATAATAAAAGCATGCAGGAGGATAACAGGATGATCTGATGATCTGATCATGAGCAAAATCTGTAGAAGGATATGCAGTATCCAACTTTATATATTTAATTACTAAAGCGGAAGAAAAACTTTGAGATAGTTTTGTGTCTGGCTGTGAAGTTCTTCATTTTTTTGTAATAAACAACAGCAGAACTTAATATCATCACCTAATATTCCCCTTGCATCTTAAGAGTTTCTTTGCTGCACGGTTGGGCATTTGGTGGGACTGTTGCCTTGCACCAAGAAGGTCCTGGGTTCGAATCCCAGCCCGGAGTCTTTCTGCATGGAGTTTGCATGTCCCTGTGCTTGTGTTGGTTCTCTTCAGGTACTCCGGCTTCTTCCCACAGTCCAAAAAACATGACTGTTAGATTAACTGCTCTCTAAATTATTTTTACATTATGATTGTGTGTGTGCATGGTTGTCTGTCCTGTGTGTCTATGTGTCTGTGTGATACCCCACATGTGACTTCTGTCTGTTCCGATATTGACACATAGAAGTCCCTGTTCTTTAGGTAGGACTCGAACCAATTAAGTACTGTACCAGAGAGACTCAAAGATCCACTGAGCACACTCATAAAAGCGAATGAGCATTAATTTTACTCATGTTCCCCTCATTGTCTATGTCTATGTGCTAAGGCATGCATGTGGAAAAGCTTGCATTGAAAGTATTAAGTTCCTTGAAACCAAGAGTAAGATTTGGAGTCCCAGTCATGTTATTAATGAAAACATGTTTGTAAGGCTTTATTTTAATATTTTGTTTTTGTTAGATGATTTTTACATATACATGTAACCACAAATAGCTCTGATATAATTCATGACTATAGTTCTGAGCACAAACAGAAAAATAAATTGGTGTTCAGCAGTAACTGCACACTGAAATCCAGAATGCTTTTATAGTAATTCTAAACATTTCACACCCATGTACCCCCACCACTAGATGTCCCTGTGGTTCCACTTACAGATTTATAACCAGACTCTTCATGAAGTGGGTTATTCCTCACAGCTGCCAGTTAAATTATGACCACCTTTGTTCTCCAGACAATTCAGCTATAAAAAAACCCTAAACAAATATGTTAAGGTTAACAATAAAAAGGCTGCAATAACCCGGTTACATAAGTGTGCACACCCCTAAACTCACATCTTGTAGAGGAACCTTTTGAATATATCATATCTATTATTATAAATAGGAGTCATATCAGCTCCTCACATCATTACTTGCAGCCATACAGAGTCAGCAGGGGCAGGTAGGTGAAAGAGCCACAGGGTGAGACATAGGCCCAGGCCTCCTGACCACATCAGCATTTATGATGTGAAGCACTTTGAACTGCCTTGCTGCTGAAATGTGCTGTACAAATAAACTTGGCTTGACTTGACTTGACCCTCCCCCGTCACAAAGGTCAAACATGGGAACCTGTTCCACCAGCCGGTTGGCACCCATACTGAATCCCAGCGTTACATTTTAATTATATATTATTCTTAATGGAATTGTGGTAAATGTATGTAGCATTAGAGGTAGGAAAAGGTTTTAAGTTACATTCTCCGCTTAAAAAAGAAAGTGATGCAGAAAGGATCGCTGTATTAGTGTCCATAGATTAGGACTGCATTTAAGATGCAATGAAGCCTTTGAGAACTGAGTTGGTTTAGTTTTTTGTTTTGTTTTATTTTTTTTAACATGTCCTGTCCGGCATTGTGGCACTCAGAGTTGTTTGAGTATCAAAGTGAGGCCCATCAGATTTACTTTCACAAGTGGACCATTACAGCTTTCACAGTGATGCTCCACTTGTTATAAAAAAAACTTTATTAGAAATTGCTTTGGGTTTAATTCAAATGTAATGGACATGGAAACAGAAAAGAAAGGGAGAAAGTTGGGGAAAAGGTTTAAAGGGAAAGAAAGAGAGAAGAGTAGAGGAGGGAAAGGACAGAGAGAATACAAGTCAACACCCAAGAAGTCTGCTTCTACACCTGCAGAAAGAGAAAAAAACAGAACTGAGAAACCATATTAACAAACAACATATGCATATTTAAAGACTGTATAAAGGGAATTCTAACATTTTCCGTTAAACTCATTATAAATATCGTAAATGGATTGTTCTAAACGTCTCCCAAACATTTAAACTTGAATCATGGATTTATAATTCAATTTGGATTTTGAAACAGGATTAGGATT
Source organism: Anableps anableps (assembly GCA_014839685.1). Lineage (NCBI taxonomy): Eukaryota > Metazoa > Chordata > Actinopteri > Cyprinodontiformes > Anablepidae > Anableps > Anableps anableps. The sequence continues at coordinate 2,419,325 of CM026065.1, forward strand.
TTGTGGGTGTGTCTGAAAAGGCGGCCCCATGTCGTCACGCGGCTGCCTTCATCATAACCCTGCCCCTGCTGCTCCAGCGGTATAAAAACGTACAGTGTGGGAGCCTCGGTGGATAGACCAAGTACAGTTTGCTGCTAGCTGGCTAACCAATTATGCCTCATTCACCTTGTTCGTGCATCTTCCCTGGATGCCACGATGAGCAGGGCAGCAGCTTTGCCTTGTGTGCTTGTGTTTTAAATATTCTAACTGTTGGGGACTTAATGCACAGTAACGACTAAATGCTACAAAATGTGCAAATCCATAACCTGATTTTATATCTTGTATCCTGTCATGTCCATGTACTGTTAGCTAATTCTAGCGTATGTAATTATGACATATAGGCCTCATTTCCTGAGTGGAATCCATCAGACAGCACACTGTTAATCCACAGGTAATCTTTTATGTGCACAAAAACTTCTCCGCTAGTTTTGTTCCTCACAGTATTTTTTCAGCTGTGTGCGTAATAATATTCATAAAATAAATGGTTCTCCGCTACTTGGTCATCTGAGGAGACTAGTGGAGTGCAGATGGAAACGTAAATATCAAGCCCTTCCTCAATGAATATGTATAGGCTAGAGCTGATGTTCACACTGAATCCTGTCCTCATATGAATAATTCTCATTAACATGAATACAGTTGAAAGCAACTAAACTCTCATGATAGGTAGGAGCCAATAATTCTTCCACCTGCTGACTTCATATGCGAAATAAAGCAGAGAGTGGCGTCCTGCTCCTTCACTGATCTTTGATCAATAAGTCTGAAGTGTCGCGGTCATGTGTGGAAATATTTCAGCTCCTCAAACAGCAGCGATGCGCTGTTTTACTTGTGGGTAGCACCACAAACACTCTCAAACTTTAGGAACAACCCAGAACACAGAAACGGGGTTAATGAGGTGATGTGGGCAGGAGGTGCTGCTACAGGGTGAGACATACTCTTAGGACTCTTATCCAGGTATTAGCCGGGTCCTATCCAACTATTAGCCAGGTGCAGAGGGAGAAAATGTGGAGCTGTAATCCGTCAGTTTCATCTCTGGTAGTTTCAGGTTTTTGTAATGAAATAGATAAATGCTGTAACGGAAAGCTGCAGAAGTTCCTGCGCGTGGCGTGGTTTCAGTGCCGCCTCTGGACACGCCCCCAGCATTTCACAGCAGAGAAAACTGATGTTTTTTTCATTACTTTTAAGACCTAATTTTATATGCTTAGCAGTATTTTTAAACATCACTGAAAAGACACGGAACAATTAATACAAGATGTATTCAGTGGCAACTGCAGCCCAACATGGAGTGAATCTGAGTTGCTTTAGTTGCCTGTCCTTCTGGTTGCTGCTTCTTGACAAACTGTTTGCTTTGTGTCAGAAATCCTCCCTGCTTCTCCAGACTCATGCTGCTGTCTCTAATGTCAGCGACTAATGCTTATATTCACAGCTCACATTAAACTGTCACATGAGGGAAATATTTAGGCTGGCCTATTCCTGATGAGCTGACCGTCTCCTGTTATCCTTTGTTTCTAAAGGGACGTCTCGAAGGAGCAAGCTGTTTGGAACCTTCCCGGGAAACTACGTGAAGCAGCTATAATAATGATTCCAGACTTCACCGTGGCCCCGCCCCTTTCTGTCACACGTTCATCCCTGTCAGCACAGCGGAGACCCGAGGCTGCGGCACACTGAAAGATTGGCATCCATGTGTGGCTTTCATCTTCACAGACCTAAGACCTTAGCTTCAACTAGCCATCTTTAATCAAAGACTTCTACAAGATAATGCTGTTTTTTTAATCTTCTCTTTCTACCCTTATTTTTCTATTATGGAGAACTCCAAATTTGTGCTCCTTTAATGTTTGATGATGGAAGGAAGGATATTGAAGGACAACAAAAAACTTTCCTTGCTATTTTAGCAGTTTTAAGGGTAGTAAGAGTTCCGGGATCCCCTTCACAGCTACTGAGATGTTAACAGTTTATTTCAGTGTTCAATTACAGGAATCTCTGAGAAAATGAAGTGCAGAAAGTGTTAGTAAAGCAGTATTGTGTCAGGTGTCAGAATTGTATTTTCAAACCACCACATTTATAAAAGGCTGTGCAAATATCATACTATCAGTTATGGAGGTTTTAATCAGTCATGTGCTTCAAATGTTGCAGCTGAATACACGAAGAAAATCTTCCTGACCATTCAATATTTGCCATTGAGACATAGTTTTAGTTTCCCAAACATTTTCCAGTGATTGCTTTTGTTCGAACATTTTTTCACTTTAGGGTTGATGCACTTTAACTTTATCTTCACACAAGCTTGTCTGCTTCATTTCATGTTTCCCTTCAGATTTATGACATTAGAGGTTCCTCAGACGGCAGCACTTCAGGAGACAGTCGTCTGGAACATGTTTGCAGGAAGGTTGTTTACCTTTTTAGGTGTTTATTAGAAAATGAACTGTTGATCAAGTTGTGCTATGAGATGATGAACATGATATTGTTTTTTAGAAAACATTTTTTAACATCTGATGTTTCAAGGATGGTTCTTTCATTTTCAAGGATCATGGCGCAGCTGGATTATGGATGCCTGGTGGAATATAATGTATTAGAACATTTCCAATATGGAATTTATTTGAAGATGCAGGATGAGCTCATGTATGTGTTGCTGTCAGAGTGAGTAGGTAGAGTATCACTGTTCATGTGTGCATATTATTTGGAATATTTGCCATTTTCCATCTTAGCTAAGCCGACATGCTAATGAAAACCACCTATCTGTTTTATTGTTTTTCTTTTCTCATTTAGCTTGTCATTGTTAAAGCACCTTATGATATGTTATTCATCATCGTCCTTCACGTCACTCCTTCTCATTCACTGCATCAGCTGGTGTGAGAACACTTTGTGTTTGTTTGTTGTGTTTTTTGTAAGGGTTTTGTATGAGAGCCAGCCAGCATCCACCTGCTTTATAAACTCAGCTGTTTTTCACCCACCATCACATTTGGTTTCTTCTCTTTTTTCATGTTTTTCTGTCTGTCATCTGTAGGAGTGATGCGAATGGTACATTTGATTTGTACTTAGAAGTCAGAATTTCCTCTATTGAAAGTCGGGAAAATGGAATAGACGCCAACTGTGGTCAAAATTCTGACGGTTTCCAAGCCAAGTTCATAAAACATAGTCAAAGTTGCAGGAATAAAAGATTTACCTGTAAAAGTTCAAGAATTTGATTTGGACGTTTCTCAAGTCTGGATAAATCTGCGAAAGAAACAAAAAAATAATAAATATGGAAAAATCTTTTGCATTTCCAGACTTTGTTCCTTATTCCAGCATCTGAATGATAAATATCAGAATTTGTAAAACATTAAGGGCTTTTCACATTGACTTATTTGTGGACAATGTCCTTTATCTTTGATTTGCAGCATCACAGCCTATCTTTTACACTGACTTTTTTTTTTATCTTTTTGGTATTTGAATTACTGACTCAACCCACAGATAAATACACACATATTCAATGATAAAAAAAAAATGCAGTCTGATTCCTATTTTTAGTTCAGACATTTTTTTAGTTCATTCAACTGTAACAACTTCCACATCAAATAATAATATAACATGCAACCTGTTAGCAGTTAGCGATGGTGCATTTCATGAACAGAAACAATAGACTTTTTTACAACATGTCTGACTGCTCAGCACTCAAGGACGCTCAAGCTGAAAATGAGTCAGCCTGATGATTTTTGGTGCATTTGTGTGATGCACATTTTTGAGCTTGTTTCTTTAATCTTTCCATCCATACAATTTAGAGAAACACATTATTAGCTTGTGTTGCTAATAGTAGCTAGCACTATAGAAATCTGCAAGAACTGTTTTCTGACTTGGCAACAAGAACTTGATCGACTGAAGAACGACATCAGTCACAGATCTGACTTCTGAGGCAAATCAAATGCAGAGTTATACAGCATCACAGGTGTATTAAAATAAAATAGAGACAAAGATGTTTTGAAGTTGAAGTTCCTGTAGGTTAAGCTAAGGTGGGGATTGCTGCCTTATTTATGACTCACTACTTTAATAGCCATGTACATGTAAACCTCTTCTGTGAAGCAAAAAAATAATAATTTATGCGTATGTAGTGTAGAAAACATGTAGAATTATGATAGTGTGCAGAGAACATAAAGTCTTCAGTGTTTAGGCCTCCTGTTTACCTTTGATAAGAGCAGAACAGATTTCCACTTGAAACATAATTGATTTCTGATGTTTTCAGATGTAATAAAATTATAAATTGTATATGATACAGTAGAATTCAATTTAGTATATCTATGATATTGTCGCATATCTGGATGATCTTTTGAGCTGTATTGCTAATAAAATCCAGCTGGTAGATGATTTGATTTTCCCCATTAAGCTTGATAGATCAGTTTTACTGTTAACTGAAAAGAAAAATGTATTTAAGGAGTAGTGATTTATAAAAGTTGACTCTTATTATAAACACAAACATGATCTGATACACATTTGTTTAATACAATTTTACATATCTAAAGGTTGTGTATACAAGTCAACATACAGAGGAAGCTTTTTTGTAAGCAAATTTTAAAAGCCTAGCACCATTACTACCTAAGCAGTTATTTATTGTCTGATGTGTTACATTTTAATGGTGCAGATTATCTATTTTTTGCTATTTTGCATCAAAAAGCTGGTGTTACCATCAAACAGCTTCTTGCTGGATCTTGGTCTTTTGCAAAGGCCGTATTTTAGACATGGAGGTTAATCGGGTAGTGATATTTGACCTGTCTGAATAAAACTACCTTTTTCAAGGCCTAATTTCAGTTTAGTTGAATTATTGTCAGGTAATAATTTTCAGTAATACCAAGTATAGATCTGATCTCTTCATAACTAGCAGGAAAAAATATCTTAATGAAGCATTTAGAGAAGCTGCCTGATAATTAGTAAATTTAAGTTGGATGTTTTGAACTGGATGTTATGCCATCATCAGCACTTAAGGTACCTCCTTATCAGTGTCACATCTTACATCCAGTTCCTTTGTCCATATTTTATATATAACATATGTGGGACAGTTGAAACCAGATATTTCATAGGCTAAAAAAAATAGACAACATCTACTGTCAACAACTGTCACAACTGTCAGGCAAAGGTAAAACCTTTCCTGTTTTCAGTCAGTTAAGATGACCAAAATAGTTTTTATCTTCTAAGTTCAGAAGTTATTGAATGCAGATCCTTATTTTAACTCTGATATTTCCAAATTGCTGGCAACATTTCCAAATCCAGCATGTTCCAAAGTAAAAACGGATCAAAAGCTTAAAATCTTTGCTGTACTCAGGTCACCCTTCCTGTTATCTGCTGAAGGCCTGGTTCTCTTTCAGTCTGAATGAACAGCAGTCATGTCTCGATGTGCAAAAAATAGATTTTCAGCAAAGTTTTGCTTCTTCAAAAGTCTGTTGTGGTGTGGAAAAGGGGGAGGGGGGTAGATACTTTCACTTTGTAACTTTTATTCATGCTCTCATCCAAACCATTTAAATAAACAAAATAATTAGCACTGGAAATAGTTTTGAAGAGATGTTCAAATCTTTGTGCAGATGTTGCATACTTTATGAATATTGTGATGTTATTTATTTTACATGGAGACATCTGCAGATCTGAGGTAGATTATCATTTGTTTACAGAAGCTTTTATGCACAAGTACAAAAGCATTAGGTTTTTCATTTTCTTAAGGCTTGATAAGGATAAAAGAATTCCTGTAAGATGGTTCCAATAAAAGTTACTGCGTACTACAACAGGTATTTTTGAATATTGAAGTCAACATATTAAAACATAATCTCATAACAGAGAAAAAGCCCGAAAATAGCTGTTAGTGAACAACCCATACCTGAATAAAAGTGGTTTGTTATAAAAGACGCAGGGTCAGAGGCTTCAGTCCCATCCAGATCCAAAGTGAGTGGAATGTTCCTGCGAGGCGTCCAGGACCTCAGAGAGCTTTGCCTTCAGAACCAAATAAGGACAGGAGCGGCTGGACCCTTCAGAGCAGGAGGAGGCCTGCCAGACCTCCAGCATCTGTGGATGAAAAGCATTGGCTGTGACTGGCTTCTAATGGAGGCTGGGTTACGTCTCCACTCTGTTTACAAGTAACCCTGAGGGGAAGACTCGGAGCTAAAACGAGTTCAGAATACTAAATAATCATACAACTGTCCTTCATGAGGTAAAACTCTGCTGGCTTCTGCTGGGAGTGAAGAGGCTGTAAAAAGAGAAGAAGAGTCAAAAATCCTTAAGCAAGCTTGAGTCGTTTCAGACTGAAACTGTTCCTAAAATTTGACCAATTACCTCACACCGGGGGTGGGCTCTGTCCTCTCCCCTCCCCCTAAGCCTCGCCACCCCATGGTTCATAATCTCCATCACTCTGAAACTTCTGTGCTCTGTAACTGTGATCCCAGCAGTGCACTTTCTCTGTCTGCTGCTGTCAGAACAGCTAGGAGATATTAAAGGGCCATGCCACTTAATGTTGTCCTGGATGGACCCCCTCCCTGGGGGTTTCGGCTGACAGGAGGAAAGGACTTCAACCAGCCGCTGACCATCTCCAGGGTGAGTGATGGGATGTGTTAAAAAGTTAACTTTAGGAGGTAAACATCAGATGGGTTACGATCTGAGAAACATTCCAAATTTTACATCTAAACCTGTGTTTCCTCGTCGGGGGGTGTGGGTGGGGGTTCATTCCAGAAGGATCCCAGTTTGGTTTACTGTCGACATTCTCTTTCCAGGATGGTTCATTCTAGAAACATTCCTGCACGGCTTGGAGCTTGCACCTGTGCCACAGTGGTTTAGATACAAATAGCAGCTTACGTTGCTCCCTGGCATGTCACGATCTCATGGAGTCGGTTTTAGACAAAAGAGTCCAAGAGTGTGGAAAATATTTGCTGAAATACACCCCAATCCTTAAAAACTTTGATTTCCAATGAAAGCCTGATGAAAACGACGCGTCTTACCAAACAAGAAGAACTGAATTGTTGTTGAATTGTCAACATGCAGCATTTCTGTTCTTGCTGGCAGCTGAGAAGGACAGAAATATTAGATTTGCAGTCAGGTGGAATGACGACAAAGTGTTTTGTCACATTAGTTATGACAATGCAGCTGATTAAATGAAAGTAAACGTCAACATCGAGCAACTTATCATCTTACATGGAAATTCATAGACAAGATATAGAGAAAAGTTCTTTACAGAATACTGTAACTTTGACTGCAGTCAAAAACATTCAGCTTCACTGCTGAGATAGATAGATAGATAGATAGATAGATAGATAGATAGATAGATAGATAGATCTTAATGAGCAACTAATTGTATAACAAGTCACAATAAAAACAAAAACAACAACACACCAACAATTAATATTTAGCTAGAGGGTGTGGCACTAAATTCTCCCTGCTTCAAACAATGGTGGGTTAAAGACATCAAAACTTGTCGATTAAAAAGCATATAGCTGCTGGTGTGACTAAAAAGGGGAACAATAAATACACCAATAAACACATAATACTTAAAAAAACACACACACTTTTTAACTCAGTGGTTAAAAATCCAAATCATTTTCATCAAATGTAAGACTAAAACTAATGAGCCCAGACAGATAGAATGGAATTCGCTTTCTTCACTCAGGCTGCTTTGCTGAGCGCCTCTTTACCACCTTACGGATTTCTTCTGTTTTACTTTTTTAATGTTTCACCTCATCAAACAGATTTCAAACAAATTAAACCAAAGTAAATAGAAAAAGCAGTTTTTAAGTTTTATTTTTATCAAAAGCTATTGAAACCAACCTATGTTAAAAAGTATTTGCCCCCTAAACTCTATGAGCTGTTTACACCGTCAGGAATGGCAGTAACTGGACACGAGTCATTTACATCACTGTGGAGGAACATTGACCCACTCTTTTTTGTAAAATCACTTCTATTCATCCACATCAGAGGGTTTTCAAGCAAACATGGCCGACGTAAAATCCTAACAACTTATCTCGACTGGATTTAAATCCACAGCCATTCATGACAGGTGGACTTACTGCTTTTCTCCACTGTCCTCTTGCAAAGTGTGCTTGAGGTGTGCTTATGGTTGCAGCCAGATGGTGAGGCCTTGTCCTTTAAAATCCGTGGTTCCATCAATTGTAGTGAGTGGTCCAGTTCCTGAAGCAGCAGAGCAGCCCCAGACCATCACACTACAACTACTACTTCTTTTCTGACATGATGTTAGTTTGATACCAGATGTAAGCAGATGCATACCTTCTAACAAATTCCAAAAACAAAAAAGTCAAGAGAAATGCTTTATTTTACATGCAGGAAAAACTTCAGACATGGTTGTTAGCTACTCTTGACCGACATATTCCACCTCTCTCAGCATTTTTTTCCACATCCACAGACCACACAGGCAAACAGACTGAACCAGAACCGCGTTGTCTCGTTTTGTGTTTGGATTCATTTGTGAGCCTAATCCCCCAGAGTTACAAGGGCTAAACTGAGACGGGATGAGTAATCCCAGTCTCTGTTGGGGTTAGTGTTCATCTATATTTAGGGAAAGACCTCAGGAACTAAATAAAAGTAGTTCTATGGCAGGCTGGACCCAGTCACCTCACACCTGTTGTGTCAGTGGACACTCAGAGCGCCATATGAGAGCAGAGATGAGAGAGGCCTGAGATAGTTAGGAAATGATAGAGGAGAGAGGAGCGCATGGAGCTCTCCTTGGAGTTTCTTCCAAGGTGTTGGAGAAAAGCAGAAAAATCTGAAAATGACTCCTTAAAAAAGTGAAATGAAGGGATTTTTCCTGCAGCGAACACTCCAGCTTCAGTCAAGCATGACTGAATCCAGCATCTCCACTCGCTACCATTTTTGGTCAGGAACATCCTCCTCTGAATGCCTCGCTGCTGTTCCCAGTTGCTCGTGGAAAGTAAACACAAGATGATAACCATCTTTTTCTTCAGCAAACAGCAGCTTCAGAAGGCCACAGCAGAGACCACTAGCCTCCTCATCGCATTCCCAACAGACTCTGGATCCTCCCCCCGCGATTAGACACTGCATGGACAAGAAAGCATAGACAATGGATGGATATTGGAACGTTTAAAGTTGAAGCCTTGGGTGTGGCTAGAATTTTTCAGCAATACTGTACACATCAGAGAAAGAGTTGCTGAGAGTTCAGTGGACCTCATGTCAGAGATCAATAGCGCCATCGTTACTGGGATTAGTAACAATGAGTAAAACAGTAGTTTTAGTTTTACTGCATTAGCTCTAACGCTCCTTCCTGGGAAAAAGTGATTTAGTTGAGAATCCTTTAAAAAACCAGAAAGTTAAAAATTAAAAAACAAACATTGATATTAAAACAATTTATCTTGAGGAATTTCTATGAGTTAAATTAGGGTAGCCTACTGGTGGATAATTACATCATAATGAAATCAAATCCTTTCGACTGGGTGGACAGACGACCAGTGTGCATTTAAATCCGCTGTAGCTCTAAGAGTAACGGCTTGATTTGCATTTCTTCAAACACCATCTTATACAGACTGATTATGGCATCTATTCTGGATATTGATTTTTTAATAAATATTGAAGTAAAGCAATAGATCTTTGTAGCTGCTAGTGTAGTGGAAGGGGGTCTGCAGGGTGGTGGGGGTGGGGACTGGAATTCTGAAATCCTGAATGGACAGCCACAGGCAGTGTGTGTCTGTCGTCTGTATTCACATTTTAGCAGTGTTACATGTAAGTCCTCAGTGTGAAACATCTCACTCCATCCATGGGTCATCGCCCCCCCCCATACATAGCATTTCTCTCACTCGGTATAATGGACATAGCAGAGGGTTTTTTAATTGTTTCTTTTCTAATATATTTCTTTGTTCATTTGTTTTTCATTAAGTTTAGAACAGCAGTGAAGGAGGGGTGCACCAAAACGTTCATATTTTCAGGACAAAAAAAGGAAAAAGTTACCAGCACAAAATGAAAAAACATCAGCCAGGTGGCATTTTTAATAAAAGATGTTTCACATAACTAACCTGTAAATACATTTTAAAAGTCAGTAAAAATCATATCTGAAAAGAACAAAAGATCACAGACTAAAAATCAGTGGAACAGTCCGACAGCAAGTCTGACAACGAATACGCTCCCATAAATTACTGCTCCCTCTTGGCTCATCCAGTCCTCCTCTCTGCACTTTCATCCACGGTTATTTATAGGCGCGTGACCAAGTCTTCGTTCAGTGGAGCGTCTCTGGGAAGCTCGCTTTGCTATGTCCAGAAATGCAATATGACCGTGTGGAGCTCAAGCTCTGTGTCGTATCCGTGGGAACGGTTGGTTCAGTGTGAAGCTGTTTCCAGAGATATTCTTTGATGCTGCGCTGGAAATACTTTCTCATCTTCATCACTTCCTGGTGATCAGATTACATATTCCATCTGAATGGTGTCACATCATGAAGTTGAGAACAGGGCCTCTCCCTGCGCTGCATCCTGGTGAGCCGCCGCTGCTTCATGACGCCTTCCAGGAAGACTGGAGATTGAGGTCACGAATAAATTGTCTCTGCTGTTAGTTTGTCTGAACAGCTGGACTTTGTAGTTGAGTCTGGTTTATGTATTTTGGAGACATATTTAGGCCAGGTGAGACTCAGGGAGAGAAATTCTCATAGAGCTGTGATCCCAGGAAGAGACGAGTCCCACGAGTCCCAGCCATCAAGAACAGCAGAAAGTGATGAAAACAGACAAAGAATTTACAAAAGCTCTCTACCATCTTGAAGGAATTTACAGAGAAAAACAGCATAACATAGCATCCAACACATCTTTTATCTAGCTACAGAACATGCATATCTAATATAACTGAAATCTTCAAAATATGAAGAGCAACATAATGAGAAGGTTTGACATAGTTGAGGTAAAAACTGGTCACATCAGCAGCTCTTTGCAGGTGCAATATGGAGACAACAGTACTGGTGAGCACAAGTTGGAATATCAGATTAACCTAAGATTAATGTTTTCAAACAGTGCATAAGTGGAGAAAACTTAAACACGCGCAAGGAGCAAAGCATCACTGCATCACAAACAGAATCACAACTTGGTAATGATGGTGACAGACACAATCTAATCTGTCACAGAATACAACATGGACCAGCGACTTTTAAAGGGGTGGGTGGGGACGGTGGGGGGGTTGTTGTAAAATTAACTTTTTTGAGCTTTCCATCATGTTGTGATGTTATTCCCTCATCAAAAACATACCTGGAGTGTTGCTTTGATTCTTTCATGCATGTTTGAGAAGTCCTTGAATCTCCCGTGGCAACCATTATCGATTCCTTATCGATCTCACTTATTGATTCAGTTCCTAATCGATTCTGAGTTAGGAAATACATTTTTTAATTTAAATTTTGTGCCATGTTGTATTCGATTCAAACAATATTAAAGCTGGCTTAATATTCTGTCAAATGAACATTTTAACATGAAATGCAACTTTTTGCATATCAACAGTTTTTGTGCAGACAAATCTGTATGTTTTCCTTTTCAGGAAGGATCTTTCAAGACCTAAAGGTTGTTTTCAAAAGGTGCTTTGAATCTGCCCAACGATCTTCATGGGAACTCATTTTCTAATTTATTGAACATGACTGTAAGTGTTAACATGAGGTGGAGATAATTCATCCAGCATGGCGCTAACATTAATGCAATAACCAGGACGTGGAGGAGTTTAACGCTATCTGGGACTTTCATGGCAGGAGACGCTGTGCTGGAGAGTCACCGCCGTTGCTAAGCAACGTATCAAATACTTTACCTTCGTGCCAATCAGCTGCCTACTGTGTGGTCAGCTGCTTGAGGATGTTGGCGGTATTTCATCCGTTTATTGCGATTAAAGCTCTGCACATGTTGCAACCGGCCCGAGTATCGTCTGTTTGTGAAATGGAACCAGACTTTGGAGCACTTCTGCCACGACGCCATCTTGGATATCTCCTAAATCAAAATACAGAGCGTGTTCAATACGTCATCACGCAGAATTGTTAAGTAGGAGGGTTAATGATTCCAAGGAACTGAACTCGATTCCCATCCCTACCAAGCAATGTCTTTTCCACAAAGCTCCTCCTCAGAGCTGCAGTCTCCAAGCTGAGCTTCCGCCTCACAGAGCACCCTTCCCCTGCGACTCCCCCACTCAGCTCCTCTAGACTAGCGGCAGCAAACACCTGGTAGAACTGCACGTCAGCTGAGCTCATCATAGGAACTATTTCTCAGTGCAACGCTCCTATGAACGCTGTTAAAGGCTTAATGGAGGAGCGTTGTTTTGATGACATGCTGAAGGTGAAGTGTCGAAAAGAGCAGGAACTTCTGAGAAGTGTCTGAGAATATGAGATGAGACAAAAATCATGACCTCATTTATTTCGAAAGCTGTGAAGCAAAAAAACTGCAAAGCATTTTTTCTTCTTCTGTGGCTTATCCTGTATACGGCAAGTATAAGTATGTATGCACAGTGCCTTGCAAAAGTATTATTAGTAAATAAAGTTTTATAGAGTTTATGTGACAAACTGAAACAAAGCACAGGTGAATTTCAAGGAAATTTTTACATGAATGTTCCTAAACATCAATTCTCAAATTTTGACAGATTGGATTTAGGTCTTTACTTTGACTAAGCTATTTCAGCATATGAACCAGGATTATCTAGGATTCTTCTATATTTAGCTCCATCCATATTAATATCCACACTGACAAGCTTCTGTCTCTGCTCAAGAAATGAATCCCAATAGCATGATACTACTACCACCATGCTTAACAGTGGTGTGTTCAGGGTGACGTGCACTGTTAGTTTTATACATCAATAACTAATTTCTGACCAGAACAACTTCTTCCACTTGTTTACTGTCTCCAGTAACTTTATTCTTGCAGCTCTCCAACAAAGGCCAGATTTGTAGAAAGCTCAACTAACCATTCTCCTGTCAACAGATTCTTCTGCCTGAGCTGTAGATCCTATCAGCTCCTTCAGAGTTACCAGCAGCCTCTTAGCTGCTTCTCTGATTTATGGTTTCCTTTCCCAGCCTGTTAGTTCAGGCATACAGCCATGTCTTAGCAGGTCAGATCTTCTGCCACCCTCTTCCCTCGTTCAGCTGCTGGTAGAAACAGAACAGCGCTCAGCGAGCTGTTCAGAGTTTTATAATCTCTGCCTTTTAAACATGTTCATGACTTTTTCACTGACTTTTCTGCTGTGTTTCTTCATCTTCTCTGATGAACCTCTGAGGCCTTCACAGAACATCTGTACTTAATCTGAGGTTAAATTACACACAGGCTGACTACATCTACATCTAAAGCCAGTTGTTCGCACTGGAGCAGAGCTATTACAGCGAAGGGAGCTGAATACAAATCTATACATTTTTTTTTAATCAAACGTTTCTTGTGCTAAATTATGCTCAATGAAATTACATAAAATCCCCCAAAAAACATTTGTGATCGTAACCTGACAAAATGTGGAAGTACAAGCAGTATGAATAATTTTAGCAAATAACCACATCCTACATCTACTTTGATTTGTCTTAAGTATTTTATAACCACCAATAACGACCACTTTAAAAGTCTGGTCTGTTTTGTGGAGAAGGCAAACGCAGAGTTCAAGCTTGTAATGGAGAATGGAGAGGGAGGGTGTGTAAGACACTGATATGAATAAACCACACAAAACAAAACTAAATTCTGAATTTACTACCAGCAACGTCTCCTGCTTTTCTCATTCGGACCTAAAGTCAGTCCAGAGGTCACCATCTTCTCATGACCCCTCCTACTCCTGACAGGCGCCGCTTTTCAAATGTTATGGATGCTGTGTTTGTTTGCAGCTGAAGCTTCAAATAGATTAGATTCATTGTTGTTGTTGGGGTTTTTTATATTGAATGAAATTAATAAAGCAAATATTAAGAAGATGAAGATTATATTTAAAAGTTCTGCTTCCTTATGCTACAGACTGCAGACAAGACAAAGTACAATAAAAGTTTTTAAAGGCTTTTAAACTGAAAAGCAGTTTTCATTCTCCTGGATGAGTTCTCTAAACCACTGGATCAATAACCTACTGAAAAAGTTTGCATATTTATTATTGGATCTGCATTACCTGAGTCACTCTGATAAAGTTTTTCTCCACAATGGCTAGAAATGCATATTTATGAAATAGTAATTCTGCTGATCTAATCAGGAAGAGCAAAGTGCCGATGATTTATCATCATAAGACTAACCTTAGGCTCTGCTGACAACGAATCCAAAAGTGTTTCCTGATTCGCTTATTTTCTGTTTTAACACAGATAGGTGGATGTGACGTCATGTGCCAGTGTTCATCTACTCTGACTTAGTTCACATTAGACTAACTTATTCATTTATTACGTTAGAAATGCAGCAGATTTGAATGAAATCTACCTTTTGTCATATACTGTACGCATGATAAGGTGTAGTTTTTAAACAATGTCACCCACACCCAGAATATCTGTTCTATGTGCCATAATGAGCCCTGCTTATTTTTATTTTGATCATGGGTTTCTCTTTTCAATTTTCCTTCAAAATTCATAGTAATTATAAAAAGTTTTTTCCTTTACACAGATGTTACACAGACTTGTATTTCTACCCATATTAGGACTTTGTATTGACTTCCATTCATTTTAGTAGCTTGATTTATGCCAAACCCAGACGTTTTCCCAAACTCCAACCATTACTGGTCTATTCCCAAGCCTGACCTCAATCAGAACCCGATTCACACCATGCCTCTAAACCCAACCACGACTCTAAGCAAGGGGCTTGGCTTTGGTCCTTCTAAAGCCCATCGGTCTTCAGAAATCCTCCGAAATAGGATAACTAAACAAGTACACACACACACACACACACACACACCTTGGGAGATTTAGGCTGCGTCTGCTTTTCCTTTCGGCCACAGCGAGTTATCATCCGGATGAGCTTTGTTTTGGCAAAAGAGTTTTACGTCAGACTCAACCCTCACCTTTCACCCGGGCTTGGGACCCGCACAACACTTCTGTTCCCCATCGGCTGGTTTCATTCTGTTCCCCAGCGGCTGGTTTCATTCTGTTCCCCAGCGGCTGGTTTCATTCTGTTCCCCAGCGGCTGGTTTCATTCTGTTCCCCAGTGGCTGGTTTCATTCTGTTCCCCATCGGCTGGTTTCATCGGCTACTGTACAGCAATTTTGCTTCTGACATCGCAAGGCAGCCAGTCCCACCATGCTGTTTGCTCAAGCTAGTTACATAGGGCACATATAATAATAATGATGATGATAATAAGAATAACAACATGAAATTTAAAAAAAATGCTTCCTGTTTTATGTCTGCTCATCCAGATCACTCCGGGCAGTAAGGCATCGGGGGCCAACTTGTGTGCTGGTGACGTCATCCTGGCCATCGAGGGAGTCGCGGCTGCAGACATGCTGCACTGTGAGGCCCAGAGCAAGATCAAGGAGTGCTCCAGGCAGCTGTGCCTCACTGTGGAGAGGTGCGGCGCATGCGCTCAAACGCCTGTCCTCGTGTACTGGCTCAGCACGGAGCCCCAACATTACTTTTGTTGTTGGGCCATAAAAATAAACTGAACTGAATCTGGAAATCTTGCTCCAGCCCCGCAGTTTGCAGGAGGCTGTCCAGCGTGCTACCTGCCTCCAGCAGTTCCACCTGCATGTCAGGATAGAAGCTGAAACTCCACCTTACATGTGGCATAACTGTTGTTTCAGGCGTTGCTGTGGAAAAAGGTCCACACCCCATATTGATTGATCTGGAACTTGTAGACATTTCTTTTACAGTTCTTCATGATTCTATAACAATGTTCAGCTGCAAATAGAATATAGTTTAAACTGTGTTTTCTAAGCTCAAAGATGTTGGGCTCTGACAGTTTACCAAAACATATTTTACTCTGAGGAGATGTGTGTGTTCTCCAGGAAGGACTCCAGGCTGTGGTCCCCTCGGGTTGTGGAGGATGGCAGAGCTCATCCGTTTAAAATAAACCTGGAAGCAGAACAGCAGGTTTGGGAGAAATATTATCTCATTTCAACAAAAGGAAAATTCAGCGTTTTGATTGTTTTCCTTCCGCAGGAATACAAACCGATCGGCACTGCTCACAACCGAAAAGCCCAGCCGTTTGTGGCTGCAGCAAACATCGACGACAAGCGGCAGGTGGTCAGCACGTCCTACAACACTCCCATAGGCCTGTACTCCTCAGGCAACATCCAGGACGCCATGGAGGGCCAGATCCGAGGCCTGGTTCTCCCCAAGCCTGACAGGTGCTCACACTTCTGCCGAGCTGCTGGAGTCTTCTCCAGCTCCAAAACACACCCCAAAACATACACGAAGGTATCACACCGGTGTATTTACATAATGAAAACAACAAAAGCAACATTATAATGTCATGTAGTGTTCTGCTTTTTGTACATAAATGTTGCCCTTCTACCGTTGAGAGCAGCGCATGTCTCGGTCGCCTTCATGAAGTCCAGATGAAATGTTTCTTTTCCCAAACATGGCGGCTCGCAGTGCGGTTTCCACGTGGACCCCGGGTTGTCTTCTCTGAAAAGCGCTTTGAGTCAGTCCCGCTCGTCTTAATGCATGCTGGGTGAGACCCTGAAGTTTGAAAAACGAGGCAGGGAAAGCCGAACGAAGCATGACCTCGCTCCATGCAGTCAGCCCGGGTCCTGGGAGTGCGCCGTCTCCCTCGTCTTTGGACCGCTGATTAATGATGGCGTTCGGCTCCGAACTCGTCCACCTCAAGCGTCTCCTGATATGTTCTTCTTTCAAAAGGTATTGTTTTGAGTGACTTCACTGAATGATTTAATTTCTCTTGCTCCATTTCGCATCTTTGTCCCATCATCTCCAACTCCCGCTGTCGACCTTCTCCTTCTTCTCGGGTGTTAAGGCGGGCGACAGCCAACATTTAGATGGATTATCGCCATCTGCTATGGAGGAGTGCGGGCCAGAGTATCCCCCCATCTACTTAAACTGAATTCTTATATATAACCCCATTTCCTTTAGAAATGTAATCAATGCTTTGTTTATTTTGTCATGTTTAACTAATACCTTATTCACTGTTAATGTCTCCATATATTTCCTTAATTCTTGTTTTAAGTTTTCTCGACTCACCCTATATTTTTCACACTGAGGTATTGTATGCGCTACTGTCTCCATGTCCATACCACACTCACAGCTACCTGTTGGATGTGTTCCCACCAAATGTAAAGTTTTATTTCATCCTGTATGTCCGAGCAGTAACCTTGTCATCACTACTTGTTCCTTTCGACTTCCTCCACTTATTTCCATTCTTCCTACTTTCGTATTTGAAAGAAATGACGACCTTTAGTTCCCGCCTCACAGAGCGGCGGCCATTCAGATTTTGCGGCTCGACCTGTCAATCAGGTGAACTTTAGAAAGACGCGGTGACATCAGCCGTGACGTCGGCTCCATGGCGGGAGGGTGGTGGTATGTAAATCAAGCTGCATTTAGCTCTGCGCCCAGCATGGTCCCATCTCTTGGATTGAAGATGTACAACTTTTAACGAGATTTTTTGTTTGTTTGTTTGTTTTTCCCCCAAAACGTACTTTATTGAGAACAAATAACATTACGTAGAAAGATCTCAGCACTAAGTAATATCAGATTACATCAAAGACAAACTAATAATAATCAGAGGAATAATGGTGTGGGAACAATATTGAAAAAACCCCAACAAACACTGACAATTTTGGTGTTACTCACAGGTCTTGCAATCTACAAAGAAAAATAAATAAAGGTAAATAAATAAAGTTACATAAATTTATACATAAATACGTAAAATAAAATGGGTACTTTTTGGACTTTACAAATCATAATTCTCAACAAATGTGCAAAAATACATTCAAATACATATAAAAAGTGTCTGTTACAACAATTAAAAGAAAAATAAAAGTAAACAATATAGTAAAGTGGTCTGCTTATATGAGATAAAGTTAAATTTCTTAAGAAGAGTTATTGTTTTTACAAGTTTCTGATTATTTAAGGAAAGTTTTTCAACAGAGGCAACATATGTTTTTAAGTCAGTCTCTTTAAAATTCGTACATAAGGGAATTTTTTTCACTCCGTTTAATTTTGTGGGCTTAATACTTTGCAAGGATTATAATTAGAGTAACTATATTTCATCTGAGTAAAAGGCTGAATTGTTAAAGATGAGAAATATTTGCAATTTTGATAATACGATGTTTTTTCCATTTTTTTTTCTTTATGGAGCCTTTGCACATATGACAAAAATATTACAGCATGAGAACATTCCAGAAATGAATGTTCAACACTTTCACCTTCACACTGACAAAAAGAGCAGTTGTTGCTGATATTTGGAAAGAAGCAACAAATATTATCTTTGACTGGATAATATCTATGTAAAATTTTCAATAAAACTTCTTTTATCCTATTAGTAAGAATATTTATAGGGCAGTAGGAAGATGCAGACCACTTTTTTTTTTTTTTTTTTTTTTTTTGGTTAAATAACATCCATCTACAAATGGGAGTAGATAAGGATTCTAAATGAGCTCTGCTAAAGCTGTTTGTAAACAGGGCGGAAATACATCACCAGTCAGGCAACGTTGATGAACGAAACAAATTTACTCGTCTTTAACTATACAACATTCATCTTTCACAACTAAAAAATATATACATATATTTCGAAATATTTTTATTTTATTACTTCATTTTTATTTAAATTTTTTGTGCCTTATTCAAGGTAATGTGGTGAGTTGTGGGGCGGTGCCCTTGGGCCCCCTCGTGGCCCGCTGCTACTGGTTGGCACCTTTCATTATAAACAAAAAACAACCATCTCTGAAATAACTTGAAACTGTGTCAATAAATTCCTCATTATTTATTTCACATTTAACACAGACCAGAAACTGCTTTTAATTAATGATTTAGGTGAACATGTTAAGTTAATCAACAAAAATTTTTATGGTCAATAAAGATGGTTCTCTCGGTTAAAGATGTTGTGGCAGCATATTTTGCAGGATTATAATTTCTTCATTTCCCAACAGAGAGTCTGATTCTCTCTTCCTGAGTAAACAGCCTAATATGTCTCAGGTAAGAAGGGAAGCATCTCCATGAAGCACTTTTCAGACCTTTGCATCGATGCTCATTGGGATTAAGATCTCATACAGGGTCACGTCAAACCAGTCCAAGGCTTTTTCAGCCATTCTTGGGTGCTGTTAGCTCCATTTTGATGATCTTTATCCTTTTGGATGACCCATGACCTGTGACTGAGGCTGAGTTTTCTGACAGAGGGAAGTATTTTTCACTCCAGGATGTCTTGGTAGTCTTTGGACTTCACTGTGTCCTGAACACATCCAAGGTTCTCTATCCCAGATGCAGCAAAGCAGCCCCAAAACAAAAGCTCCCTTCCTCTCTTTCAAAGAACGAACCGTCTCCTTCTGGAAACATCGAGCTGATGCGAGTGACCAAAAAGCTACAGTTTTGTCTCATAAAGGATATTGTCCCAGGAACTTTGGGGTTTGTCAGCATGCAGTTTGTTAATTTCCAGTTTGCTTGTTTTTTTCTGTCAGTTATCAAGTCCTCCTGAGTCTGGGTCTTATGGTTCAAGATGTGACGGATGGTGTGAGCAAAATGGGAAGCACCTTCACCCTGGAGTTCAGCTTGAATGGTCACACAGCAGCAGTGCATTCCCTTTGCATCCACATCCTGGGAGCTCAGCTATAGTGCTATGTAAATAATATTAGCAACTGTAGTCACAGACATATGAAGTTGATTAGAGATGGTCTTTCAAAAGGAAAACCCACAACTTTCTCTCAGAGCCCCATAGAAAACACAAGTCTTCTTCATTCACGATACTCTGAGAAGAAATTCTGGCTTTGGCCTTTCACCTCACATTTTAAGTAACACATTGCATTTTGAATTACCTGACAGCATACCTCAGGTTATCAAAACGATGTGAGCCCCCAAATTAAATTCGATTTAGAAAATAGTGTTTGTGTTGAAAAGAACCCAGTTTGTGATCTTTAACTTTCAGCCTCCTTTTCTTCTTTTTCAGACCACTAGAGTTCAGTCTCTATCACCCTTTAAAACACAGCTTTTGTTTTTTGTTCATATTGTATTTAAAAGTTTTAGTTGAGGAGTTTCTGCTCTATTAGTAATTAAAAAGCAAATAAAAGAGCCAGAGTGGAAATCGTTCATTTGTAAAAATGAGGACATAACTGCAGGTTCATTTTAGGCTCTACTTTTCGAGACTCATAAGATGACTTTGAGTTAATTCTTTGAAGTTAACTAAACCAAAAGTAACTGAAAGTGTCTAAGCTGTGCAGAAATGAGAGCTCTGTAAGTGTTAAAATGCCTCTGCTTTGGTGCCACCTAGAGAACAAACTTTGCATTTCCATAACTTGAATAAACAAACAAATAAACAAAAAGATTTTAAAAAGTTTGTTCTTAAACTCAGTCTATAGTTTGTTGTTTCAAATTATAATCCATCCATCCATCCATCACCTTCCGCTTATCCGGGATGGGGCTGGAAGGTCCAGGAGGGAACCCCATACGTCCCTCTCCCCCAGGGATATCCTCCACCTGGGATCCCAAGGCGTTCCCAGGCCGGCCATATTTAGATATTTAGTCCCTCCAGCGAGTTCTGGGTCTTCCCCAGGGGGTCCTCCCAGTGGGACGCGCCCAGGGGGGATCCTGATCAGATGTCCGAACCAACTCAGATGAAACATTTCAATAAAGAGAAGCCGCAGCTGTGCTTTGAGCGCCACCTGGATGTCGGTGCTCCTCACCCTACCTCTAAGGCTGAGTCCAGCTGATACGATGGATCATAATCCTCTCTCATAATATTGTTCCCCACTCTGTTAATATTCCTCTCATTCAAATGTGCTACTTTAGCCCTCCATCTTCTCCACATGCTGACATGGATTTCATCTGGTTATTTAGAATGCAGTATGCAACTCTGAGAACAGCAGATAGTAAGAGTTGTTTGAGCTTTGGGTAAGATAGAAATTACAGCCCACCATAAGTTTTCTTACGTCAAAACTTTACATGGAAAGCAATGCATTCCTTTGTTCTACAACCATATTAGAGGAATTTAGAGCTGAAACGATTAATCAGACTAATTGTGATGAATCAATTATTGAAAAAACTAATTTAGTATATAATTAAATAATTAATTTAGTTATTGATTAATTGATTAATCATTCAATGGAGCATGCAGACTCAAAAAAGACCATTTGCTGAAAGAACAACATACTCAGAGATGTAAATAACCCAAAACAAATATAAAAAATCTACACATTTTGCATTTAAGATAAAAAACCTCTTTGTCTGTAATTGTGTTCTACCCATAGCTCCTCAAGTGGCAGTTTTCACTTTGCCCAGTTCAAATTCTGTTAAAAAATTTCTTCCTAATCTTAATAATCCAAAAAATGAATTAACATCATTCTTACACTGCATTGATGTTAAATCAAGCAGAAAGGGCTGAGTTTCCACATGCTGATATTAGAAGTATTTTTTTAGCTGCAGATGCATCCGTTGCTACTATTGTAGTTCATTTAAAAGAGTTTATATTTTGGCTAAATTGGTCTGTCTCTGAATGTCTCTGTCCCTGAATGTCCCTGAATGTCTCTGAATGTCCCACTCAGTCCCAGGACTCTGACCAGCATCGAGGAATCTGATGTGTACCGGATGCTGCAGAAAGACCAGGACGACCCCCAGGAGCCTCGGCAGTCCGGATCATTTAAAGCCCTGCAGGAGTTCATTGACAGTGATGGTAAGAGGATTCATTTCCTTCAAAAACCACTTATATCTATCTATCTATCTATCTATCTATCTATCTATCTATCTATCTATCGATCGATCGATCGATCGATCGATCGATCGATATATAGATATTTATTAAAAAGCTTTTCTCCCAACCAGTGTGGCATTTAAATGTGTGTTTTACTCAATGTATTGCTTATCATTAATTACAATTTTTCATTTAATTCATTAGGTATTCCTTGCATGACTTATCTGAGAGAATCAGATGTGCTGATGAACATATATAGAATTATCTCTCTGTTTGTGTGTGCAAAGATCCAGGTCTGATGCTCGGATTCAACCACTTTCTGTGTAACTGAGTGTTCCTGTTTTACAAGATCAGAATCAGTGTCAGATTTATTCACCAAGTTTGTGCTCACAAACAAGGAATTTGACTTCAGTTCTGCTTTGCTCTCAATAAAACGTTTAAAATATAAGTCTCTATATAAATAGGCAAAATAAGATCAGTTTTTTTTCTTTCTTGTAAACATGTATGCACAGAATTTATACAAAATAAGAAAACAAGTTTGAAGATAATATTGCATACCGGCCACACCCACCATGCTGACAGGTACTCCAGCTGGGAGGAAGTGCACTGAGTCTCAGTCAAAGATTGCTGTGTGAGCTTTATAATCCACTCTCTACAGACATATTTTTGACTTTTGATCATCTTGTTGAGGTCCATGAAAAAGCCTTCACATGTGTTTAATTGTTCTATTAACAACTTTTGGAAAGAATAGTTTTGGGTTTTGCTGCCCAAAACACCAACCATTTGGTTGCTCGCCCCCTCCCCCAGCGCGCACATACACACACACACACACACACACACACACACACACACACACACACACACACACACACACACACCTTTTTATTGCTTAAATATTTTTTTCCCCAGCACTGTATTAGTGTGAAAATAATCTCTCTAACAGTAGATGATTTATGCTGCACTGTATATCCTAAACATGAAGCAGCAAAGCCAATCTGTCACTGACACACACTCTAATGTGTTCCCTTTATTAATCAAGTGCTGTGCTCTTAAAGTTGGATATTTTGTCAGTGCAAAAGCACTTCCCTGTACGTTGCCTTGGTTGCGTAGAAAAAAGGTGTCCTGGTTAAGTTTAAGTATGAAATATGCTTCCAGCCCCAAAGGAGGCATCAAATAGGATTCAAGGGTTATTATGAGTCCCTGTTCCTCAAGAGCTCCTGCTGTATGTGCCTCAAGTGTTTTGTTTTCATTTATGTGATTCAATCACCCGAGCTTGTTTTATTGAGAGGATTGTGTGTCATGCGTCCAGGCACTCGACCCATTGTGACTCGCACAGTGAAAGCCCCCATGACTAAACCCACTCCGCCTTCAGGAAACCTGCAGAAGCTCCCCGTCTGCGACAAGTGTGGGAATGGGATCGTGTGAGTACAAAGAGAGCAAATCATCTGTGGTTCTCATTAAGACCCCGCTTACAACAACACAAGCAAAAAGGATCAGCTCAATGTCAACCCAGTAATAACTTGAACAGAGAGGAACTTACATATAAATATACAGTGATTCTTGCTATATTTGTATCCATAGTTTAAATTTAAAAGCCCAGTTTGTGATTATGTGATGGCAAAAGATTTAAACCAAGAAGCTGAATTTATTCATACCTCATTTCAAAACCTTATCAGCTGCCGCTTGTACTTCTTCTTCCTCCTTTCCCTCCTCCTCCTCATTGCTTGATACTATTTCAGGGCTTCCATTAGGCAGCCTGAAAAGCAGACTGCATTTGAACTGCAGCCTGATGAACCCACAACTTGTCTTGGCCTTTTAGTAGTCTTCCTGTATGTGCAATTTGGAGGTGTGTGCAACTTATGGCCTAGTTCACTGGGAACACTGTGCCAATCTGTATATGTTTTTGTTTTTCTTTTGGAGCTTGCAGGGTTTGCTCATTTCATCTGCTTGTTTAGATTTTCTTTGTTGCAACTTAGGCAACTTGGAGTGTTAGTTCGTAGCCTTGGCATGAAGCCACTTCATCTTCAGATTCTCCGACGGCCATATCATGCAATGTGCGTGTGCATAACCTTATGGAGAATGTACCATTGCTAAAAGCAGGTTCGTCCATGCAGCACCAAGGAGCAGGATATGCTTTACCTCAATAAACCACCACAATCTCACCAAGAAGTTTTATTTAAGCTCAAAACAGCCAGGACGCTTTCATGTTCCATCACGCCAAGTGGGGTGTACAGCATTCGTGATGCACCTCGAAAACCTTTTCAAAACTCTTCAGAGACCATCCACATTTGGCAATGGTCTCTGGGGTGCTAAATGTGGGCACACCTGAGTTTCCATGTGCTACCAGTGTCTGCAATGACAGTTTGCCCATATTGAAATGAGATATTAAGAATGTATTTAGAGGGAAATTTGCCCATATTTATGCACAGTCATATACATTACAACCAGGGCAAATTCTTAGCATTTTTGGTTTCCAGGCATTTTTATTATTTTAGGTTGTCTAGAAAAAAATACCATCTATTGAAAGCTGTTTTTTGGCACAGGAAAAAACTTTACTGGTGGGGTTTTTGAAAAATTACCTTTAAATGTTTCTCCTTTTTTGTTGGTACCTCATCTAGTCAGGATCTGTTAATGTGAATATATGAAAGAAGTAAAATAAACACTATATTTTCTTTGACAACTTAACTGCATCTGCAGACAGCTGCAACCTGCGAAAATAACAGGTGCAAATTCCATTAGCGAGGCTTGGTGTGATGCAGGTGCAGGTGTGATGAGAACACAAAAGATTATGCAAAACATGAAAAGTGGAAAGTTTTTGAAAGTAAAGTAAGAAAAACATAAACATTTAAAGAAAACTGACAATGACAACAGCAAGACAACAGCAAGAACACCACCTTGAAAAATAAATATATTAATGAATGATGTCTGCATGGTTAAAGAACAGACAAGCTCTTATTTTGGTTTAGTAAAAACCTTTTCATCCTATTAAAATCTCATCTGTGTGATGCCACCTCATTTCTGTAGCACAAATATTACATGAGTTACTCTTTTACGAGATTTTTCTTTACTCATTCCTAAGTAAATGTGCCAAATTAGTCAAAGTGCTTAAAGAGGAAATATCAAATGTCTATCTGTGAAAAGTTAACAGAAACTGTTATCTTTTAGTAATAATATCCTCTTCTTTGTTTTTGATGCTGCAGTGGGACAGTGGTTAAAGCCAGAGACAAATATCACCACCCTGGTTGCTTTGTGTGCACTGACTGTGACGTCAACCTAAAACAGAAGGGCTATTTCTTCATTGAAAGCCAGCTGTACTGTGAGATTCATGCTCGAGCCAGAATGAGACCACCAGAGGGCCACGATCTCATCACGACATTTCCCTCTTCCTAGATCCTTCGCCTAATTAGCACAGACACAAACAATTCCTCTCAGGTCCTACATCTGCTTTAGTTTTCTTCTGCACTTTGTTTATGTTTGTGCAAAAATAAACCAGAGTTGTGTGATACTTCCCAATAAAACATTTTGATCAGTAAATCACATTTTGCAGCTGATAACTGAACACTGTTGTTATTTAAATGATGCAGTGGTCATCACTAGAAATCACCCTTTTAAGTCTTCTGGTAAAGAGTTGCTTGTACTATGAGGCGAATCTGGATTTCATAGTATACATGTTGATATATTTAGGAACAAAGCAAAGAATAATAGACTAAAAGCAGGCTTTAAAGCTATCATACTAGCAAACAAACAAACACTGAAATTCTTATTTAAAGTGATAATTCAGAATTTTTGAAGTATTGCTCTGTAGAGTTGGTCTTAGTGCTCAGTATCTTACCTGCAGAAGGCAGCATTTGGAGCTGGTTCCATTTGTAGTAGGGGGCTTAAAACTTAATGTGTACAGATCCAGATCTGTTTTTGAGAGAAGTTCAAAGGTCTGGAATAACTAATTATGAGCCAATCTCTTTGATTATTTTTTTTTTAGGACTTACAAACTAAAGAAATTACACTGATAGTTTACAACTGTTTGTTTGCATCTCAAAGCCACTATAATTTTTGACATTAAAATGTAATATGGACTTTTAGGGTGCATTCACACCAGCCCTGTTTAGTCCGCTTTAATCCAACTCCAGTCCGTCTCCCTTGAAAGTCCGGTTCGTTTGGGGAGGTGTGAATGCATAATCGAACTCTGATCCGGACCAAAAAGGCGAACTCTGGTCTGTCTACAAACCTCGGTCTCGGTTTGGTTGAAGTGAACTCTGGTGCAGTTCAAATGCATATGTGAACGCCATTCGGGCCAAAGACTGCTCCAAAAGTGGGAAGCAGAATAAAGCACAGGGTATTCTGGGTAACTACAACTAAAACAAACCTGTAAGCCCACACTAGCGGGAGAAATGGCTCATGGTCTTTTGCCAAAGACAAAAGAGAAATCCAACAACCAACAAAATCTGACGCTGCTGCATTTATGTTTACATTCAGTGAAGAAGGAAGTTGCGCTTAGTGTCTTTTTTAGAGGTTTTCATGTCGTTTCCTTCAGTAGTTCTTGGTACAGCGCCCCCACAGGGAGGGGGGACAGGTTTTTCTAAAGGTGACCCAGTGCAGTGTGAATGTCAACCACAACAGCTGAAAATGGAACAAATATTGCAGTTTTGGTCCCCAATCAAACCAAGTCTATGGGACTATCGGGTGTGAAAATACTCCAATTTTGTTTAAGAAGAACATAAACATTATTTACTTAATTACTGAATAACGGAACTTAGGTGCAACAAAACACTGCAACTCTCATGTTTTGGTTGATAAAGGACTTAAGAGCAGAAACCCACTGAGTTCTTTAATCACAAAATAAGGGGAAAATGTCAGGAGGAGTAGGTCATGGAACACAGGCAAAGTAGCAGACAGTGCAACGGACAGTTTAACAGGAGAATCCAGCAAGGAACAATGAAAAACCAGCAGCTTAAATACTGAGGCAGGGGTGGAAAATGACAAAGGCAACAGATGAGCTAATCAGGGGAGATAAGATGGTAATACAGTAGAAGGGAGAAAGCAAGGAAACTGATGGGGAGACACTAATTAACACAGAGGAAGCTGAACTAAGACTCAGAAGGAACTACAAACCCAGGGGAAATGACTAAAACATAGACCTATGGAATAAATCCAAAGGCACAAAGAACAGAACACAAGAATAAACTAAGAAACTAAACACAAATGAATGAATCGATATATCAAGACCTATCAAGCATAAATAAACAAGAAAATAATGAAAACCAACCAAACCCAAACACCCCAGGATTGTGACAGTAACATTAAAACAACTGTGATAAAATGTACCGATACCCGGAGTCAGAATACCCATCAGCTCAGTGTGGAAAAAGGCACTTTCTGCTCAGTGAGCTGCCTAAAACCTGTTTATCACAACTCCATTTCATTTTTCTGCTCTTTTGTCCTTAATTTTCAGAATTCAACATTTTGCTAAGCAAATACATAAATTACATGATTAATGTAATTAATGTGATTAATGAATAAAATATTCATAGGTCTACTTACAAATTTCCAGATTTATAAGGACTGATTTTTTTCACAATGCATAAACTCCTCAAATACACACTGGTATTTTTCTCCTATCTGTTCTCTTCCTCTCCATGTAGCTACAGAATAAAGTTAATCAAAACTACTGGTATTTTTTATTCTCACATACTCACAGCAGTTGAAGAAGGTCTTCACAATTGCTGAAAATGATCTAAAAATATTCAGGGGTCAAGTTCTGAAGATGCCTACACAACATGATACCAAATTCAAACCAGGTGTGGTAAAGCAGAGATGCATCTAAAACATGGGGAACAAATTTCCTTAAGGAGCAGGCTTGTAGAACACTGAGGAATGGATCACCTTCTCCTCATACAGGTAAGATCTCAAGACATTTTTTCAGCCCACAGTTGAATTCTGTTGTTGCTAATTAGATTCCCCTTATTGGATTGATTTGAGTGTTCACGCAGCACCCACAACCCAACACTCATTACAATACTTAAGCAGATGTTTAAATACAGGACAAACAATGAAGTGTGCTCTCTGACTGAATCTTATATTTGTTTTAACGAAAACAACAAGGTGACCTTGTTTTTATCTTAAAGGTGTGTTTTTGACTGAGAAATATGTAGAAACTCCAGGATGAATGGTCCTTAATGAAGCAAGTTTAACATCAACATGAAGTGTGTGTGTGTGCTTAAAGATAAACCATCACCTGCTCTAAAATCACCACCTTTAAGACCAACTTAAATTTGAAGCTAGCCACATGGAGAAGCCAAAAGCACTAAAGTCACATTTTGTGGTCAGACAAGAGAAAGTTTGACCTATTTGGCCACAATGACAAGGATCATGCTTGGATGAGTCAAGGTGTCAAGCTTTCAAAGCTAAGAGCACTGTCCCAGCTGTCAAGCACGATGGTGGCAGCTTCATGCTGAAGGGCTGTTTAAATGGCGGTGGGTTTGGAACATTGCACAAAGAAGAAGAGGGACTACATCCAAATTCTTCAACTTCAACTGAAATCAGAAGCTAGGTAGCTGAAACTTGGACATTATTGGGTTTTTGAATAGAATAATGGATCCCAACCACATTTCAACTGGAATTGATAAAGCAGAGCAACAGAGAATGTGTGAACTGTGCCAGGCAAGGTTCTAGACTAACTTTTTGCACTGGATTCACTGGTGCGCCTAACTTTTTTTCTTAGGTGCACCAGCACAAAAGCTGGGCACCCCCAAGTTTTCAACCACATCACATTTAACATCATAGTTTTACAGGGATTTTTTTTTCCCCCATCATGGTCCATAAAAGCATTATTGTCTTGTAAATGATTAATTTAGTAAACAGAAAGTTCTTTATTTGAAGCAGAACTGTACAAGACAGGTAACTTACTGAAAATGTGTTTAAACTGCTTTAATGAGCTGAAATTTAATCTTAAAAGCCTCTTAAGATAAACTAAATAAATTAATGAAATAATGAAATAGAAGAACATCTAAATTAAATCTAAATTGTAAGTAAAGATTTTAACATTTCTGAACAGACCATTAACATCTCAAACTGAATATTTCACTACATTCAAGCTATTTTTCTTATGAAGAATTAATTTCAAATTGTTCTTAGTGAAGAGCAGTTCATTTGCAGTATTGTAGGGAACATTAAACTTAATGATCATCTCAGCCTTGTCTGATGATCTGTTTGCTGCCTGCAGTGGAAAGGCAGTGGGGAGAGGAGACACCTGGGCAATGCATTTATCACGGCAATTTGTAATTTGTTTTATAAATACATTGTGCTTTTTCAGTTACAAATGGGGTGAGTTTTTATGAGTGGTTCATTTACATACATTTGTTAAACTGCAAACGCAGACAGAGGGACAAGCACACACACAAGGAGATGGAGAGTGAAGCATGTGCCAGAACACACCAGGTACGTGCGTTCTGAGATTTAAACACTCACCACAAATCACGGTTTATTCACATAGATATATGCACTTACATCAGTCTCACGACATCCTCAGGTTGGGGGCAGAAATAAGCAAAATTATTAGCAGTGCGATACAGAGCGACCAGATTGGAAGTGCCATTTTTCTCACTCAGAAAAGAGTGGGTGTTAAAATATCCACAAATCTCACTACTGCAACACAACCTTGGAGGTTGAGCATTGGTAATGGTTTTAAGACAGCTCAGGCCTTAACTTTTCCATATTTTCTCCTCGTTGCATCCACTCTGTCTGACCGGCCTAACCTACTTGATTGCAGCAGACAACCATGGTTCAGCTGTTCATGAACGTGTCTACGCTCATGAACCAGAGGGACTATTTAGAGGGACTATTCCTGCCATTCACTATTTCTGATTGATTTATACCACGATTGCGGCCAACTGTTTGTCTGTCATTGAACCACAGAGAGATGTCCAGTGTTGAAGACTTCTTTTTTTTCCTCGAATAATTGGGCACACTGGTCCAACTTCAAAGTTTTGTTGTTTGTTTGTGGTTGCATTTGCAACTAAATTGATCACACTCTAAAGCCCTGCTAGGTCCATGTCAGTAAACAAACCAGTTTCAATGAGTTGTATCATTTCTGCCAAGAAGAATATTTTTAACATTGTGTGGACTGAATTTAATCATCAACACACATTATTGTTTTTAAAAATGTAAGTGGTTCATTGTGTCATTTCACCCTGAGAAGAGGCAAACAAATCCATGGGGTTTAATATCATGTTAGCCTACCAGCTATAACAGATTCAGCTCCTCTGAGAAGCCATTCCACAAGGTGTAGCAGTGTGTCTGTTAGAAATTATCTCCAATACATTTAGTCAATTTGTTACAATGATTCTCTTGTAAATGAACTGGATGATACTCTGTCACAATATTAACTAAATTAAGAAATGTGTCAATATTTCTGATCCCTTCATATCAATATAGTCTTTAACATTGTACATTTAACATTGTAACATTGTATATAACAGAAATTCACCAGTAAGAATCTCTATCATCATCTTCTTCTTCTTCTTCTCCTCAATCTCAAATCAATATGCCTCTATTCTGTTTTACTGCTGACTCCATCTAACTATTGCACAATCAAAAACATTTAGGCAAAATTGATGCTTAGCTGACAAAAGGAGATAAATTAAATATTACTAGATATGGGCTGAAAGCCAAGAGAGTTTTTGGAGGACTTCAAGTAAATTAATCTTTAAAGGCCAACAGACAAGACCCATTAGCAAAGAAGGGTAAATTAAATTAACTTTCTAAGCTTTTGTTCATTTGACTTGATCAGTGAGTGGACTGCTCCCATCCAGGGGATTAGCTTTGTGTCGGGAGCAGCTGCTCAATAATGTCAGACAGCTAAAGAAACAATTATTGACTCAATGCTGAATACGCTATCAATAGCTTTCTAAAAATGGAGACTGGCATCTAATGTTTCAATCCCTCAGCTCCTCACGTACATGCAAAGTTAATCAGTGAGGACATGGTCAACAGGAAGAGTTCTACAAAACCTGACGACTGGTGTAATCACTGTAAAAGCCATTACAACGCTCAAACAAAGACAAGGCAGGATAGAGGAGGGGCTGCGTTCTTCAGTTTTCCAAGAAAGCCTGTTGTCGTTTCCCATTGTATCCATCGGCTTCTCTCTCCTTGTACTGTCTGTACAAGGAGAGAGGAATAAATGTAAAGGTACAGTCTAAATCACAGATACTTACATAAACATGTCTGTTTAAACCAAATCGATTGATTATTAAGCCTGTTTATCTGTTTGTAGTTTTCTTTTTGCATGCAGAAAACTGGCTTAGAAGTCAACACACAACAGTTCTCTCTCAACCAAAAGAAGGCATTCAATAACTACCTGAAACAAGCTACCTTGGTGATGATGACTCCCACAGCATAACTTTCAGGATGAATGGTGTTCTAAGCAAGTCTCTGACAGTCAAACAACCGGCTCTCTGTAGTTTGAAATGGCACAGAAAAAGAAGAAAGACCTCCTTAGCTAATAGAGTGTTAGCTTTAGTTTATGCCCATGTTAAAGTTGTGCCGTGTCTTGCAAAAGTATTAATCATCTTCTTGTTTTGGCCTGCCCTGTGAACATCTTGCCTGCCCCACCCACCTCTGTTTCTGACCAGCTCATTGTGTTCACCTGTGACCTGTACTATTTAAAACTCTGTTGCCTGTATACAGTGTGCTCCTGTTTCCAATTCATGTCTGGATGGAGTTTGGTTCACTTATTTCTGCTCCAGCCATCCCCCTCTGTTCTTCCAGGTTTCCTGGATATCGAAAGTCCAATTTAGATGAAACCAGCTCTGGTAAGGGAGCATCATGATCAAAACCCCAAGGCTTCTTCCTGCGTGAATCTACCTCAGTTTTCCTGCAAGTCCGCATGGTGTTCAAGACACACCACGGAGATCATCTGCAAACGCAAACTTCCACTTCTGGAACAAAGTTATCGCTACAACAGTGGCTCTAGTGGCCTTTATTTGACAGTGAATTGACAGGAAAATGGGTTATGAGACGTGGCAAAGGTCAACAGGCTGGCATGTGAACCTGTGGCAGCCGCGAAGAAGACTGAGGCCTCCGTACATGGGTCGCACACTTTACCCCTGCACCACTGCTGAGCCCCAACTACTATTCTTTATTTTTTTTTTCCCCTTGTTCTTCCCCCCCCTTTCCTTTTTTAACGTGTCCTGTCTGGCTGTGTGGCACTCAGAATTGTCATCTGAATGTCAAGGTAAGGCCCAACAGATTTGCTTTCACAAGCGGAGCATTATGGCTTTTGCTATGATGTTCCCCATGGTATATATATATGAAACTTTATTAGAAATTGCTTTGGGTTTATTTCAAATGTAATGGACACAAAGATGAGAAAAAAAACAAAACAAAAGAAAGGGAAGGGGGAAGAGAGAAAGATGGAGAAAAGGTTTAAACAGAAAACAGGAGATAGAAGTAGAGGAGAGGAAAAAAATGCATAGAGATAAAACAAGTCAACACCCTTCAAGTCTGCCTCGACACCTGCAGAAAGAGAAAACAAAACAAAACAGAGAATCCACAACAACAAACAGCATATGCATCTATAATAACAGTTACAACTTCAATGGAAACTACACATTACAAGGTAATACAAGAGGTATTTAGTGGCAACCACAGCCCAACTGAGAGTGTATCTGACAAACACCTGAATCTAGACACCTGTGGGTGTGTGTGTATGTGTGTGCTTGTGTCTATAAGATTTCTCCCTAAGAATATTTGATAGTAAGTGTGGCGGCCCACAGATCCACCCCCAGGACAAGCGGACGGCACGAGGAAGATCAGAGCCACAGACACCCAGCGACCCACCGAGGGACAACCGGATGCCCATCCATTCCCCCCCAAGAGGGCAACAGAGGCAAGCCCTGGGTGATGCCTGGCAGCCATGATGCAGAAGCCCCAGGGTGCCGCAGCAACAAGCCCACAGGCCCCACCGGCAACCCGCTACACCGGAGCAGATCTGGCCATGAATAAAGAGACCCGAGGGCACACCACCCCCCAGCAGAGGCCTAACCGAGCCAGGGCACATAGGCCCCAGCAAGCAGCCGGCACATACCCTGGCACCCAGCTCTAGACACCAAGAGCCACCAATGTACTGGCAGGCAGAGGAACCAGCCACCAGAGGGGAGTGTGACGGGGGGAAATAGGCCCCACATTTTAATGGGGGACCCAAGATGATCCAGGAGAGGGGGCAGCCCAGAACCCAACCTGACAGATAAACAGCCACACACAAACACAATCACACATTCCCACCCACATGCTCCATACAGACATTCACATCCACTCGCCCAACATAAAAAAAGGAGATGTCATACACCCACTTTCACTTCCCATACACATTCTATACTCCCAGGTTCTGGTAACGTCCCCCAAAGGGGTATCCCATCCCCGGTCCCAGGAGATGATCCCCGGTCCCAGGAGATGGTCCCCTTCTCTCTGGGGTGGAGAAGAACAGACAGTCCAACCCTCTGCAGCAGCAGCAGGGTAGCCCATTGGCCAGGATGAGAGCCGGACACCACCCGAACAATCTAGGTCCAGACGCCAGCCCCGACCCCATCCAGAGACGGGCCAGGAAGAGTCCACACAGTCCCAAAGAACAAGCCGACCAGAGCAACCCAACACCAGGACAGGATCAACTCTCCCGACAAGCATCCCCAGCAGTAGGTCCACACCTGGGGTCAACAGCCCCATCACCATCACCAAACCAACCAGAATCTCAGAGGCTCCAGACCTGAAAAAGGATGCAACCCCTCCACAGCACACTCTACAACCCTCCGTGACACCACCAATCAGCAGGGCCGACATCCCCCCAATGGTGTGACGAGTAGGGCAGGAAACCAGGGAGCCCTCCAAGCTTCCCGGTCCACACTGTCCATGAAACAGCACATGAGCCCGTACCAGCTAGGAACCCACATCCGAGCCTACCCACCAATCCCGGCCAAATACAACCTCCCAGCTACCCCTGCACCACCACAAGGTGCACCTCACCATCCCACCTGCCCAACAGAGACCACAGGCCAGGTGCCAGAGCAGCAGGAAGTAGCAGCAGGAAGTAGCAGCAGAGGAAGGCCGGCCAAGTTCACCAAAAACCGTGCACCCCACCAATCCCACACCACAGACCCGGAGGTATCCATGCATGACGACAGCACACCCCCACCCACACAGCACACCCCACTGTGAACGCCACCCCAAGGTGACCGTCCACCTCCCCTGCCAAAGCAGAGTCACACCCCCGATCACTGCCATACACTGCCAACAGCCAGGCACACACCCCCAGCCAACCTGCTGGAATCCAGCAGCCCTGCAACCAAAGAGCTGGCCACCACAACCAGGAGTCATGATCCAAAAATCCAAACAATCCCAGGAGAACCAGAGCGTCACCATTTCCCCTCCATCGCCCCCCAAGGCCCCAAGCCTATCCACAGCCCAGACTCCAACCAGATGGCCTGCTTCTCCTCCCAGCAGGTCAACTTCAAATGGGAAACAGACAACATGGGTGTAAAAAGACCCCAGACTCCCCTCCGCCCACTCAAATATGGTGTTGATGCGTGTTGTTATATAATGCATTTAAAATGGGAGAGATGGGGCAGTGGCTGACACAGACGTCCCACTTGCCAGAGAGCAGGCGATGCCAACTCACCCACCCCCCAACCCTCGCTCAGAACCTTAAATGTCTAAATGCAACATTTAGGAGTGAGCACAGGCACCGGAGGTGAGACTGATTGACCAGCCCACCCCCTGCATGCTACGGGGTGTGCCCACCCCCGGACCCCGTATGTGTGTGTCATATGAATGTTATTCATGAGAGTGTCTAAGTTGTATATAAAATTGGGGCCCAAGTCGCCATGAGATCACAGAAATGGGGGATCCTCCCCGCACCTCAGTGGCGAACCTGAGAGTGGTGGTATGATGGAGCGGGTGGAGAGAGATGATCTTGGATGGGGAGGAAAGGACTGGGGGGACAATTGCTCTCCCAAGGAGCCAGCTCCCCTGGTGACCCCAATAGCCACCCCCATTGTTCAAGACCCACCAGGGGAGGGAGGTCCGATACATCCACCCAAAGCCAGGTGGCAGCAGCGTTGTCGGGGGACCAAGGTCATGGACAGGCACAGCCCTGAGAACCGACCAGGACCGGGTACACCCCCAGGATCCCACCCCCCTGGAACCATCCAGATATCCAAACCCAACCCCTGGTCCAACACCCAACCCTTCAACCAAGAAGCCACCGAATTCAAACAAGACAACAGCTCGAGTCCTCCTTTATCTTTGGTCTTCTGTAGTGTTTTTAAGCTAACACGTGGGGGTTTATTTTTTCCAACAAAATTTAGAGATAAAGGAGTCCGGGGAGCTAAACCAATCAGATGATGGTTTATTTGGAATCATTGAGAATAAGTAATTAATTCAAGGTAAAACCATCATTTTTATTGAAGCTACCCTTCCCATGAGAGATATCGGTAGAGATTTCCATCTTGCAAGATTATCCTCAACTTTCTTTAAAAGCAGGACGTGGTTTACTTTTGTTAAATCTGCCAGTCTAGGAGAAACATTGATACCCAAATATGTAATATTCCCTGACTGCAGCTGTGTTGTAAGGGAATTGTTGAAAGAACAATTAATTAGAAGAACTGTAGATTTGAGCCAATTTATAGAATAATCTGAAACTCTTGAGAAGGAGTTTATCAACCCAGTAACCTGAGAGAGGGAAGTTTGTGAATACTGGAGAAAAAGTAATACATCATCAACATAAAGACTGATTTTATGTTCTAGGTTCTTGCATTTTATACCCTTAATATCTGGAGTTTGCCTGATCGCTGCAGCGAGAGGTTCAATGAAAATAGCAAATAGTGAGGGAGAAAGTGGGCATCCCTGCCTGGTGCCTCTTATTATATGTCTACCCTCTAGGTCTGTCACTGTGTCTAGTATTGTGTAATTAATATTTTTGTGTATTAACATTGCTACTCCCCTTTGACTTAAGTTATAGCAGGCAGAAAACATTAGGAAACTGAGGTGATTTAAGATCATCTGCAGTTGTGGCAGATTTATGAATCTCTTGTCATAAGACAACATCTGCCTGTAGTCTTTTAAGTTGGTTGAAGATTCCAAATCTTTCCTGTTGTGTACTGGTTCCATTGGCATTCCATGTGACAAACCTTATCGCGCCCATAGTTGTGCGTGTGTGGCTAAAGCTGAGCAGCGTATGTCACCATAGAGACAGAGAGACCCAAGTAAAATCATAGTTAATGCTTGGGGTTGCCAAGTTAGAAGTTCAGATGCAGTGATATAGGAAAGGGGAAGGTATAAGAAAATTAAGAAGGTGCTAGGTGTGAAAGAAGATGAAAGATATAAGGTTGTCTTATGAAATATTTGTGTGTGTGGTGTTGTGTGCTTGTGCATGAATGTTTGTTGGATGATGAAAAAGAAAAAAGAGTGAGAAAGCGATGTGGTAACAGACAAATGGAAAGAAGAAAAGGAAAAAGGAAAATAAAATAAAAACAAAAACACAGCCGTGGCCCTCCAGCAGTGTAACATCCTACCGAGCTGTGCTTTATATTTTATTACATTTACCGGTGACTTTACCTCTTATCTAGCCAATTGCATATTTAAGACTAACCTGATGTTGCTCCTAATAAAGCCATGGAGTGACACAGAATTCCCTTAAAGCACTAGAAATGTACAAGATCTTATAAATCCCTATTGGCAACAGGAAAACAAAACTCTAGCCACAGCCTGGCTTTGACACTGCACCTCCACAGAGCCATCGAGTTGAGGTCCAGCTTGCAGTCCATCCCTGCGAGATAAATAAACAGCCATTTTAGCTTCAGCAACTAAAAAATTTTAAATTTGGGATTTTGACTTAACTGGTGACCTGTCCAGGGTGGACCCTGCCTCTCGCCTGATGACTGCTGGAGATAGGCACCAGCCCCCCTCACAACCCTGCATGGATAAGCATGATGGATAGATAAACTTTGACTTATTTGCTTTGTTGTAGTGCATTCCATTAATAAATACAGAATTTGTAAAAACAACACCAAAAAGACTAAAAACATTCATCAATAGCTTAAAATAAGCTGCCAATCTCTTACAATCCATAAAAACATGAAAAACACTCTTCAACAAACTGCAAAATGGACATTCATTTAAAACCGGAGGACTGTTGACCAATAAAAACGAGTTTGTTGCGACTGCACCATGACGAATCCTACACTGGAGATCACCAGTCCGCTTTTTTATTGGAGGCTTGTAAAGAGTCCTCCACTTGGGCTTCTGTCCTCCAACTTTGTCCACCCACGCGTTGACAGCTCTTTTTTCAGTGTTCTTTTGTTCATGACCTTCACACAAAGTTTATATAAAATCTTTGAGCCCATGTTGCATAAAGTCATCTTTGAGTTTGTGCTACACGATAGGGGACTTCTGTCCTCTTCGAAATCAGGATCCAAGTATACCTCAGAGAATGAGTCTGTCGAATCAGGTAGATCCTTTCCTTCATCATACAGCTGTAGGAGGCACTTCTCTTTAGCTGTGGTCCTCTCCTTCACCAAATCCAGGAATCGCTGCACCAGCCTGGCAGACCAGACCCCCAGCAGAGAGCCCACTCCGTGGATGTTGGAGAGGTCCAGTCCAGCCGCCTCCGTCAACCATGATATGGTCACTGTTTCAGATCTGCACAAAGCCTATGACAGTCCTGGAACAGTACTGCCATAGACGTCCAATCTCACTCCATAGACTAAAGGTTCTTCTAAAAGCCAATGCAGAGAGTTAGACGTTTGTGATCTGTTTAACTTAAAAAGGGCACACAACTTAAAAACACCCTGATAAAACTGAGGTAACCCCTTTAACTTCAAATGACTAAAACTGGTTTGAAACAGAGCAGTATCCAGCCCCAACTTATTAACCAGAATGCATCTGGTCATGTCTCTCCAAACAATGTCAGGAGATCCTGACAAATATTTCTGGAGGAACTGTATATGGAAAGTAGCTGTTCTACTGGTCAGGTGGACAAGGCCCTGGCCCCCCTCCTCTCTTGGTAAAAACAAAACAGACTGTGGCACCCAGTGTAGACCATTCCAAAAAAACTCAACTGTCTCTGACTGTATTTTGACTAAAAAACCAGGCAGTGGGTCTAAAACAAAGAGCTTGTGCCACAGCTGTGTTGCAATAAAGTTGTTTAAAACTGGCACTCTGCCTTTATAAGACATTTAGGAGTGTAGCCATTTCCACTTTGTTAATTTGCTCTTAACTTTTTGTTCCACGCTTTCCCAGTTTTTGTACTATAGCTTTATCTCCAAGATAGATACCGAGGTATCTCTCTTCCACAGAAGGGTCTGAGAGAGAACTGGGAGCCCTTCAAGCCACTTCGCTCTTTCTCCAGTTCACTTTTGCTGCAAACAGGACAGAGAATTTCTCAACGACATCACTCAGTATATTTATGTCCTGTTGGTCTTTTATAAAAACAACAACATCATCAGCATATGCAGATAAAACTATATTACTGTTAAAACCAGGTAAAACCAAACCATGAACACATGAACAAACTTTCTGAAGGAGGGGTCCCAGGGAGAGTGCATTGAGCATTCCCGAGAGCGCACAGCCCTGCCGACCACCTCTACACACCCTAAAAGGGGCACACAGACTACCATTGACTTTTAACACACTCTCAATGTTAGTGTATAGTACCTGGATCTTGGCAATAAAACCAGCGCCAAACCCAAACCTCTCCATGGTTTCTCAGAGGAAGATGTGCTTGACACAGTCAAATGCCTTTTCTTGATCTAGTGCAATCAAGGCTGTTTTCAAACCCAATGAACCGGAAACTTCCAAAACATCTCGAATTAGGTAGATTATCTGTCTTAGACCTGCTGGGGATGCAATAAGCTTGATCCAGGTGAATGACCTGTTCCATAACTCCTCTCATCCTGGACGCCAGGGCTTTGGGAAGGATTTTATAATCAGTGCAGAGGAGAGACACAGGGCGCCAGTTTTTAATGTCCTGCAAATTCCCCTTCTTTGGGAGTAGGGTGTTGACCGCTCTGTGGCATGACAGTTGGAGCAAACCAGAGATCAGACTGTCGCTATAGACATCCAGCAGATCTACTGCTACGATGTCCCAGTAGACTTTGTAGAACTCCATAGTGAGCCCGTCAATACTAGGGCTTTCTGGCCCTGCATGTTCTGGAGGGCTGTGTGGAGTTCCTGCAGCCCCAGAGGGTGCTCCAGCTGAATTCTCGTTTCCTCAGAAACCTTGGGTAGTTCATTATAGAACTCCCTGAACAGTTCCTCATTCTTCTTGTATTCACTCTTGAATAACAAAGAATAAAACTCCACAGCCCTCCTCCTGGAACTTGTGTGTTGCAACAACTGAGCGACCCGGTTCGCTCAGTTGTTGCCCTGTGTCTGATCATAAAGAGTGGATCAGTTTCCCCTGCCCACATTTCCTCTCCAAATTAAAGAAAAAGCTGGAGGGAGCATCTATTTCCTTGATGTTTTGAATCCAGGACCTGACCAATGCACCTTAAACTTTAGTTTCCAGCAGGTTTGCTAAAACTAGCTTTTTAGATTTGAGAGCTTCAATATGCTCTCGATTTCCTGTGGTTTCACTCAGTTGTCCTAATTCCACAATATTAATCTCCAGATCTTTAGTAGACCTGGTAATATCACGGGTAACACTAAGAGTGTGCTGCTGAGTCAGCAGTTTTATTTGAACTTTACCATAGTCCCACCACTGTTGTAAACAGGTGAAGTCACTCTTTTTCCATTTAAAAACAGTCCAAAAAAAACTCAGTCTCCTTAAAACTATGGTCATAAGTTAGAATTGAGTTAAAATGCCAGTAAGCACTTTTAGGTAAAATGTTTCTAATAAAAAACTATGTAAAACCAGTGAAATATTGGTAAAACCCTACTGGTAGAATCTGGCATGTTTTAAACACATTAAAATGTTGTTTAAAAAAATAAAACCGGTCAAGACGAAGTAGAGAAATGTGGTTTTCCTTCATGTGGGACCATGTATACAATCTGGAGCCTGCGTGCATCCTCTTCCATACATCCATCAGGCCATGAGACGAGATCAGTTGCAGCTCTGCATGATTAAGATCTAAAGAACTGTCTTCAGTACAATTAAAATCCCCACCTATAAAAACATAATCCTCAGACCTCATAATACTTCTCCCCAATTTCTTCTAAAAAACATTTTTTTTCTGCATTGGTAATGGGAGCATAAATATTGATAAAAGTCATATTAAAATGATCAAAACCAGCCCTGACTAAAAGACACCTTCCCAGAACAATACGTTGTATTTCTAGAGATCCTGGAGTGAAAGCTCTTGAAAAGAGGAATCCCACCCTTGCACTCTGGGAAGTGCCATGACTCAAAACGATTTCCCCCTTCCGTTCCTTACACCAATCTGCTTCATTAGACTGATCACTATGAGTTTCTTGCAAATGAAATACATCAATTTCTTTTGTGGTTCATTGTTTGATAAATCTGTACACGTTTTACTGCCTCTCTAGCCCCATTAACGTTCAAGGATGCTATTTTAAAAGTATCCATATTGGGTGAAAGGTTAAAAGCAACATACCAAAAAGCTATAAAAAAAATATTAAAGCGCCTGTGTATCCCATTTCATCAGAACTGCTTTCTAACTTTGCTCATTGCTTGTTTCTGTCTGTAAATTTGTTGCTCAGTAAAACCTGACTCCTGATTTCTGATATGGTACTTTGCTGAAAAATAAAATGTTTTTAAGTCAGGAAAATAGCTTTGCACTTTTAACCCTTTTAAACCTTTTGTTAGTTGTAAAAAAAAAAAAAAAAAAAAAAAAAGAAAGATTCTACAGGATACCTTGGCTCTTTACTACTTGTTTGTGAAACAGACATCTCGCTGGTATCAGAAAAACAGCTCTCACTATCGCTGCTATCTGATTTCTCCCTTCTCTCTGCAACCATTTTGCTCGTCTGCCTACGAGCTTGTGCAGCAGCCACAACATTCTTCCTTTTGGTTTACCTCTTTAATGGGGCTGAAGCCTCTTGTTCCATTGCTTCCTCAGTTTCAACTCTCTTTTCTTCCAGTTCTAAAGCTGTTTCTGCACTGTTCTTTAGGGAACCTTCCTCCACCTGCACCTCTCTTTTCCTTCCTAGATTGCCACACACTAGATACTCCTCACTGCCCTCCTGACCCCATCTCTTTCCCCCACCTCACCACTGTTTCTACTCCCCCCATCACCACTCACCTCCGTGTCACCATCCCTCCTCACACATATTTTAATCAGTGTTTTTCCACCCTCCACATCTGGCACTTCAATAGTGCCATCGGAACGGTCTGCAGGCACAGGTTCCTCCGTGGCGGTGGCGGGCACCTCCACCACCCCGCTCCTACTAGATGGGTCTCCCATCTGGTCAACAGCAGCAGTTTTCTACTGCTCCCTGTTGGGGAACATTTTTATGATGTGCCCCTCCTGACCACATCCAAAACAATTCATATTTGATGAGGCTGCAAAAAGAACGTACTCAAAATCATTCAGTCTGACATGAAAGTGAACACTGAATTCCTCATCGCGTCAGTTCAGCACCATGTGAATGATGCCTATACATGACGCCTATACATGGTCTCCTGTGGGAGACCATGTATAGGCGTCTTCTGTGGGAGCCAACGTGCTTCACCAGTGGTGATTCTTTTTTGATGTGAGACACCACCTTCCCATGTCAGAATAACTCTTTTATCAGGAACTCATCGCTGATGAATGGAAGGACGTTTGACAAAGTAATTTTTGTCGCTGGTAATGTGAGCGGCGACACTTGCAAAAACAAACAATTTACAGAAATCCAACTCTCAACAAGTTGTTGAGCCTGCTCGACCTTCTCAACAAACAAAACAACGGCTCCATTCATTCGAGCCACAGATCTTATGGAGCCATGTCCAACCGCCTCCCCCACCGCTAAACAAACTTCCTCCACGTTGCATGGAGAGCCAGCACCCACCTTGATGCCATTTCTCCGCTTCAGTGTGGAGAATCCTCCCTTACTCACCACCATGGCGTCTGAGGACGCTGGCCAGCCAGGTGGCCCTTATGGCCACACCCAAACCAAAAAACCACAAAAAACAAACACTAAAGCAACAAAACTCCCAACTAAACTAACATAAACTGGACACCCAGTGAAAACAGTTGGAAAAAAGCCAAAAGATAGCAAAAAAGAACGACACTCACTCTTGCACTTCTTCCGCTCCTCCACTCACACTCCTCTCACACCAAGAAGAAGAAATATCCTTTATTGTTCCATGATGTGAACATTTCTTTGCAACAGTGGCAGTGACAGAAAAACAGACTCATGCAAAGAATATAAAATATGTATAAAAACAGAATAAAGAATAAAAATACTGGACAGTAAGGCAAAATTTAAACATGAATACTGTGTAGTTGTAAAGCGTACTCCAGTCCTATTATGGAAGAGTGACAAGAAGACATTGTTGAAATAAAGTCATAAGTCCATTTTGCAGTTTGCCATGAAGGGGCCACAGCAAAGATGTGGAAGAAGCTGCTGTAGTCAGATGAGATCAAAACGGAACTTTTTTGGCCTATATGCAAAATACAACTGTATGTGTGGTGAACAACTAACACTGCACATCTCCATGAGCCCACCATTCTACTGTGATACATGGCAGTGGCAGCGTTTGTCATATCACTTTTGATATTGACAAATGCTTTTGATATTGAGACTAAGGAGGAGGTTCACCATCCAGCAGGACCACAAACCTGAATATGCAGCCCATATTGGAAGACCAAAACTGACTTAATTAAAAATAAAAGCAGAAATATATACATTTTGTTTTTCCTTAGAAATGTATATATTTTGTTTTGCCTTTTCCTTATGCAAGCGTTCGTTCTTTTTACATTTCCTCATCTCCTCTTTTTACTTTACCATTTGCATTTCTGCCTCATTATGCAAATGAGGAGGGCTGCCTTCCTGGTCCACCTCAAAGAGACAAAAGAATCTGGGATAAACATATATTTTTCATATTTTTACCATTTTTACTTTTAGTAGCTTATTAGTTTCATCACTCTTTTATATTTTCCTCAGTAGTCAGGAGTTACTAGCTTAATGAGTTGTTGATTAAAGTGTTTAACTACAAGGTTGAATTTTTATGTTAATAAACTCTTGTCTATTGGAGAGCAGATTCTTGATTCAAGGAAAATACAGTGAGAGGAAATTGCTGTGATGCAGCTGACCTGAAGACAAACATTGTGTGCTCACTGGTTTGCCCTTCACTGTA
The DNA here is from genome assembly GCA_014839685.1 of Anableps anableps. Taxonomy (NCBI): domain Eukaryota; kingdom Metazoa; phylum Chordata; class Actinopteri; order Cyprinodontiformes; family Anablepidae; genus Anableps; species Anableps anableps. The sequence continues at coordinate 2,462,339 of CM026065.1, forward strand.
CAGTCTGCTAAACAACTAAGATGAACAAAAAGTCTTAGTGGCTGTATATCACCTTTCAGACAGTTGGGCCCTCATCTCCCTCTGTGTAAGAGGTTATTCTTGCAAGCCTTGAAGCAGATAACTGCAGAAGTAAAGAGAAGCTTGTCAATGCATAATGCCTGTACCAATCAGAACTACCCTGCAGCTTCTCTCTGAACCAATTTTTCCCATCCTGCACTGCAGTTGAGCAGCTACAATCACCTCTTCGCTGTGAGAAGGCCAGGTTTTTGGTACTGTCATATCACCCATACATTTAAGTCCCATATTAAACAAATTTCTAGAATGTCCTTCTTTCATCTCTGGAATATTGCCAAAACTAGAAATACTGTCCAGGAGTGATGCTGAAAAACTAGTCCCTGCATTTGTTACTTCAAGGCTGGACTACTGTAATCCTTTACTATCAGGAAGTCCACAGAATGAAGTTAAACACCTTCAGCTGATCCAAAATGCTGCAGCAAGAGTTCTGTTGAAAATTAAACATAGAGATCATGTTTCTCCTGTTTTAGCTTCCCTTCATTGGTTCACTGTTAAATCCAGAACAGAATTTAAGATTCTCCTTCTCACATATAAAGTCCTTAATAATCAGCTCCATCATCCATCAGAGACCTGATTGGTCCATCTGTTCCTAACAGAGCACTTCGCTCTCAGACTGCAGGTTTACTGCTGGTTCCTGGAGTTTCTAAAAGTAGAATGGGAGGCAGATCCTTTAGTTATCAGGCTCCTCTTCTGTGGAACCAGCTCCCAGTTTTAGTCTGTGAGCCAGACACCCTGTCTACTTTTAAGACCAGGTTTAAAACTTTCATTTTTGATAAAGCGCATACTTAGACTGGTTTAGGTTATCCTGAGCTATTTCTGTAGCTATGCTGCCATAGGCTTAGGCTATTGGAGGACAAACTGACCACTTTTTCTCACTTTCTTCTTCTACTACTCTCCAGTTTGCATTATTTGCTGTTATTTCAACTGTTAACTTTTTGTTCTCTCGGTTATTTTTCTCTCCATGGAAGCTACACCTGGTCTGGCATTCTGCTTGGCAGTGATGCCTTCCTGGAGGAGGGCTTCAGCTGAGAAAATGCTGCCATCAACTAATCATTCTCCTTCTCCTGGTATTAACTTTTTACTTTCATGAAAAATTCATGAAAAATTAAATACATCAAAAATTATCCTACATAAGTTCATCTGTTTTTCTTCTGCATTCTACTCTGTCTTCTCAAACCCCCAGTCGGACGTGGCAGATGGCCGCTTGTACTGAGCCAGGTTCTGCTGGAGGTTTCTTCCTGTTAAAGGGGAGTTTTTCCTCTCCACTGTCACTACATGCATGCTTGCTATGAGGCATTGCTGTAAAGTCAACGACACAACACCATGCGGTCGCTACATGCTCGTCCAGGAGGAGTGAACGCTGCAAGTCAATGACTCGATGCTCTGCTGGGTGTCCTTAGAAACTTTTTGAACAACTTTGAATAATTAATTGAGCTTACTGTACTGTTTGATAACTAGGATCTATTGGAATGTATGTATGATTGAATTGATTTTTTTTTTCTAGTAAAGTGGCTCGAGATGACATTTGTTGTGAATTGGCGCTATAGAAATAAACTGAATTGAATTGAATAGTTCAAAAGGGATGATTTCTTCTTTTCACAGTGTTAGAAATGTCACAGACTGTAAGCTGTATAAGACAGTAGCTAAAGTCTGATTAGGTTCTCTGCTGAACTTATGGTGCATTCACATCAGTCCTGTTTAGTCCACTTTAACTGAACTCTAGTTTGTTTTCCTAGAAAAGGTATGGGGAGATCTGAATGTGCAATCAAACTCTGATGTGGACCAAAAAAGCGAACATTGGTTCACCTAAAAACTTAGGTCTTGGTTTGGTTGAAATGAACTCTGGTGTGGTTTGAATCCATATGTGAATGCAAGGGGACCAGAGACCGGTCCAAAAGCAGGAAGTGTCTAACACTAGCAGGAGAAATGATTTGTGCTGAGCCCATTATTTAAGATTGTTTAGTACATTTGCTAAAGACAAAAGAGAAATCCTACAACCGCTAAAATCTCACATCACTCCATTTTTGTTTACATTTCCTGAAGAAGGAAGTTGCACTCAGTGTCTTGTTCAGAGGTTGTCATGTCATTTCCTTCAGTGGTTTTTGGTGCAGCACCGCCACAGGCGAGGAGTTAAACAGGTTGCTCAAACGGTGTGGTTCATTTGACAAAGTGCAGTGTGAAAGTGAACTGCACCAGCTGAAATTGTAATAAATGTTGCAATTGGGGGGGGGTTATATCAGTTCAACCCAACCAAAGCAAGACTTCTTTAAGGTGAACAGTCTGTGGGGAAGATCTCACTCAGTTCACAGAATTATACATCTACCCTCAGCAAAATGGTGTTACTGTAGTCTGTTAATGTAAAAATCTACCTTAACTGGGCATAATAGTAGGACCACCCACCTGACAGAGTGTTAGTTTTTCTTTTGCTACCAAAACAGCCCTGACCCACCAAACCCCTGAAAATGTGCTGTGGTATCAAGAACAACCATTCTAGCAGCTGATCCTATAACTCAAGAAAGGTTCTGATGTGGGGCCCAGATGGATCAGACTTGATTGTCCTTCACATCCTACACAAGGACAATGGGATATCTATCAGATCTGGAACAGTAGCCCATCTGTTGGATCAAACCACACGGGCCATTCTTCGTTCCCTCAGTAAACCTTGGCTGCTTTTAACTCTGCCGCTCCTTCACAACTGTTCCTTTCTTCTACCACTTTTGATAGATACTGAGCTCTTATAACACCTCCCAATGTATAATATAACATTTTTGTAATCTTAAACTCATAATGTGTCATATTATTACACTAATTTGCATAACAATTAAGTGGTGTTGGGTAATTTCCTCAGGTTTCCACAATCAAGAAATAATTGGGACAAGTAATGACACATTTTTGTACTAAACTGGTCATTTTTAAGATCATTCTTCTATCACTTGAGATTTTGTGTGAAATTAGACAGTTAATCTGATGGAACAAAAACTAGAGGAGGCGATGGGGCACTACAACATTTATTTTAAGATTAAAATACATACTGCATGAAAATAATAAGTATATAAATTATAAACTCCTCAAACATAGAATACCACATGATTCAATTGTATGTAAGCTTAGCCTAAATGACCAACAGAGACATATTTGAAATAATATTACTCATCCCTTTTGATATTACAGGTTTTCTCGGTCACTTTGGTGCAATTCTCGAATCATGTTCAACATTTGCAGAACAGTAAGTGCATTTTTCAAAACAATTTGTACAAACAGCAAAACACTATGGATGACCTGCAAAACCCAGTCTCTTTCTCAAAATCCTCAAACCGATTAGTCATGTCAATATAACAGTGTACTGTGGAGGGATGATCTGTTGTAAACTATGGCTAAAGTTTTGATGACAAGTATTGTAAATTGTAATTGTGGAAGATCAATGGCAAGAGACTGGACAAGATTCACATTTACAGTGCAGTCTTCCTACATCTCCTCATGTTCATGTCTGTTGGGCCACAAACTCTCATCCACATCACAACGAATGTCCTCTCTGGCGACGCAGTGTGGAAAGAATCTTAGGAATGAGGAGTAAGGTGAGGGGAACTCCATCAGCATCCTCTTGCCCAACGATGCTGGAGTGATGGAAATTGGCATATGTCCTCAGCCTCTTCTGCCTCTTCCTCTGTGTGCCTCCTAACTCCTCTGCTACAGCCTCTTCTGCTCTCTGGCTGTTGACCCTGTCCCAATCCTTGTCCTTCCATTGTAACATTGTGTTGTATTCCAGCTATGTACACTATATTCTTGCCAGCTGATTGTTCATGGCACCTTTGAGCTATTTCACAAAACTGGCTGATCATCGGTTGATCTAATGCTTCACACATTTATCTATGCTGGAGAAATTCAGGATTCACCTGGGAGTAATTTATGCAATTAATGCACCAAAGCAACTGAGAAAAACTGTAAAGGTTGTGTATTATGTAAAGTCGACTTTTTTGAGCTTTACTTCATGTTATAATGTTATTCCCTCATCAAAAACATACCTGGAGTGCTGCTTTGATTCTTTCATGTGTGTTTGAGGAATCCTTGAATCTCCCATGTCAGCCTAAATGCCTGCTCTCACAAAGCGCTGCCTATTTTACAAAGCTCCTCCTCGGAACTGCAGTCTCCAACCAAGCTCCCAGCTCACAGAGCACCGCTCCCTCGCACCTCCTGGTGGAACTGCGCATCTCCTGAGCATATCATATGAACTACTTCCCAGTCCAACATTCCTAAGAACTGTTGTAATCGGGATAATGTTGTAATGATGTGGTGAAGGTGGAGAGTTGGAAAGAGCAGGAGCTTCTTAAAGAAACAGACGCCAAATTCAAGGCGTCTAATTGCAAAGTTAAATTTCTTCTAAATGATTGACAGACAGACAGACAGACAGACAGACAGACAGACAGACAGATAGATAGATAGATAGATAGATAGATAGATAGATAGATAGATAGATAGATTCTTCTTTAAAAGGGCTCCATGTTAAAAATGTTTAATATATACATAATTTTTATAACTGAAGATAATATAGCTACTTGATTATGCTATAAAATGACACTATGTGCCTGGAAAATACATAATACCACCCCTTTAAAAGACAAGTTTTATTCTTTTTTCTCTTGTTTTTTTACACAGTGTGGACCTGTTGCATGTTTATTGATTCATAATAAACTGGCAGATTCAGCCATAATGACATGAATTCCTGACTGTAATTACATTACTTCTTCATAAAGAAAAAAACAACTTTAAACCTTGCACATTTAGAAATCCATGAATCCTGAAATCTCATTCCAAAATGTAATTGCTCTTAGAAACAAACAACAATGCAAGTTTAATTGACATTAAGTTATTGTATAAAAGTTTTTCTCATCTTCAGAAAAATGCATCTAACATAGAATATTTCTAATGCATGCTCTGACTCCTGCCATTATGAGTTTAATTGAAAAAAGACTGAGAGTTCATCAGAACTACCATTCAGTGGCTTCGTGTACCTTTGAGATAGCTAAAAGGCAGAGATGGACTACAGTTTGTTTTTAGATGATGCTGAGGCAGCTTAGCGTGTCATCAAATGGAATTAAATGTGTACTATCTTTCTGTTGATTGCAGAAAAATGTTATGCTACATCTTTCAGGTTTCTTTAGTGAGGAAAAACATGTTAAATAAAATTATTGTGTACAAACCTATGCATGCTCACCAACCCCAATTCCGCAGCAGCCTTGGAAAGAGGAACATCTTATTGATAGTTTTACCTGTTAAGTTGTTAAAGTTATTTAATATATCCAGTTTTTATAGTTACTCTTACATTGTCTATCCTCAGAACTGGATTACTTTAGATTTAAGGACTATGAACTTTACTTCACTTTTTGCCCTATTTTTTCTGCCTCCAAGATAAGCAAGAGCAAGATGCCTCTGGTTGACACTGGGGACATCAGCAGTATTATACAAAGACTTCAATCGATAGAACTAAGGGTTTCTTGACTGGAGGTAAACGTCAAGATCAACACAGGCTCTGGAAATAAAACAACTCTACCGATGCCTCAAAACAATAAACCAGCCTCCAAGCACTTCAAGAAGCAGCTCACCCACCTGGAACTGTCTTAGAGCTAAGCCAAAAACTAAATCTCATCTTTTGGATCTGATTAGATGTCTAACTGGATGGACCCCTCACCCAGATGATGCAGCGTGGCCAGCATTGAGCCGAAACATTCCCTCGTCAACTCCAGCACCAAAGAAAAGACAACAAGCACCTGAAGATGACATGATTCCAGCTTCCTTGACTTCAGTACCAAGGACTAATCAGCCAGCTTGAGCCATCACACGTTGGGTCATGTCTCCAGCTGGAAACCAGCTGGAATAAACCCCGCTGGAATTCCACTGAAAAACAGGTTTGCTGCTCTGCAGCTGATGCCTGTGATGGACACCTCTCCTCCAAACATCAACAAGAGGTATGAGACAAGACCAACGCATCCACCTCCTAAAGTGACCTAGAAATCAAAATTTATGTCAAAAGTTCTTATTGTTGGGGATTCAGCCATGAATGGAATTGATCGTCTTTGTAGCACAAAGAGAATGAAGGTAATCTGCTTCCCAAATGACACTGTGTCGGATGTAGCAGAGAACATACTCCCATTAACCACTGATCAGTCAAGCATTGAGAGTCTAATCATTCACACTGACCATTCACAATGACCTGTCCAAACAAAAAAAAGGACTTTAGTCATCTTCTAAGCACAGTTGGAAATCTGAAAATGAAGGTGTTTATCAGTCGACCAATAGCAAAAGCTGGACGTGGAGATGACAATTACAGCAGACTGTTTATGATTAACAGATGGCTTATTAAAGAATGCTCTTCCAAATCCATGAACTTTATTGACAATCACAAGATTTTCTGGGAGCACTATCATCTCTTTTGACAAGACAGAGTCGACCTAAATAAAGAGGGGATCAAACTTTTCACTACCAATATTTTCAATGCTGTAAACAACAGAAGGCCATCTCTCCAAACACAGGACAATGTAAACAGTGACATCACTCCCCCAGCAAAGATTGTAGAAGGACAAGCACAAAGCCAGCAGGTGCACAATGTTCCAAAACAAGCCAATAGGTAGCCATCTACTCCAACTGGAAAAGGAGCTGAGAGGGGAGGGAGCCCCCCCACTCCATCAACACCTACTGGGAGCCAAGACTGCTTATCAGAGGACCCACTTTCTCAGAGCCAAGACAGTACTGGAACACAGAATAGCTCAGGAAATTTGTCACCTGGACTAATGTTTCGCAACTTCAATGAGAAAATGGACCGCCAGGTGCTGCTAGGAACTTCCCTCTTAAGTTCCCAGAAGGCATGCTTTTTGAGTTCCGAATCACCGGGTTCTGGCTTATCAAAAGAATCTGAACAACATCAACTCTGCATTTCTAAAGTCTGAGACGGGGGTCCAGACGTTAGTTCTGCACCTGTCTGTCTTCAGAAAGCATCTGGCCCCCCTGGCAGTAAGATACAGTGAGCATCCCTGTCAGAATTGCTAATAGAGAAATAGCAAGGGAATGCAGTGGGCTAAAATCAAATCTCAGATTAATTCCTTATCTTAATCAACCTCAAGCTCAAGAATTATCCATCCCCAAGACACTTAAACTCACTCTGCTAAATATAAGATCACTATCAGCAAAAGGACTTTTAGTTAATGGGTTCATTACTGAGCATAATATTGATGTCATGTTTCTTACAGAAACATGGTTGGATGACAACAATGAAACACCTGTACTCATTGAATCATCACCCCCTAATTACAATTTTTAAAGTGAGAATAGAAAGAATAAGGGGGGAGGGGTTGCTGCAATATTTCATGATTCACTAAACTGTAAAAAGCTTTCCCTGGGCAATTTTGACTCTTGAATATCTGGGAATTGAGGTAAAAGTCCACAAATGAACTCTGACACTAACTATACAAAACCCCCAAATATGTGGCAAATTTTTTCAATGATTTTAGCGAGCTGTTATGTATGATATGCATTGATTATGACTGTTTAATAATTATGGGAGACTTTAATATCCATGTTAACAACCCAATAGACAGAGAGGCAAAAAAGTTGCATGATGTACTTCAAAACTTTGGTTTGACTCAACAAGTTAAACAGCTGACACATAATCGAGGAAACACTTTGGATTTGATTATCAGCAAGGGTGTTAATATCTGCAAGGTCTCTGTAATTGATGTCGCTCTAGCTGATCATTTTTCTGTTTTTTTTTTTTGAAAGTGCAATCTCTGTTGACTCACTTACTAAAACCGATATTATTACAAAAAGTTCTCTTACAGACAACATAGCTGAAACTTTTTGTCAAATCTACTTCTCCACCTCACTTCCATGCTGTAAACCAGTAGATGAACTGGTCCTCTAAAATTTCAGACATCATTGATTTCATTGCGCCTGTTAAAGTGAAAATTGTGTCTGGTAGGAAGAAATCTCTGTGGATAAATGCTCCACTTGTAAGAAACGACAGAAGCCTTTGTCGAAGGGCTGAATGTAAATGGCATAAAACTCGACTTCACGTTGACGATGAAATCTTCAAAGAAAGGCTGGGAAGCTATCACTCATCATTAAAACATGCAAGGGAAATGTTCTTTGCGGAAATCATAAACAAAAACATCAATGCTCGTGCCTTGGTTGCCACAGTTGACAGGTTGACAAATCCTCCTGTGATTTTACCACCTAAACTCCACTCTACCAGGGCCTGCAATGAATTTGCCAACATTTTTACAGAGAAAATTCAAAAAATTAGAGAGTTAATCTGCACATCCACACCAAATCCAAGAACATTGCTAAGCCCAATCATAACAAATGCAGAGAAAATGGTTGAATTTCACCAACTCAACCATGAAAACTTGGAATTTTAAAACAATTAAGTTTCTCTTCCTGCTGTCTTGATATCTTGCTTACAACCTTCCTCAAGACAGTTCTGCCTGTTATTGCATCTGATCTGATTCAAATAGTAAACTCTGCCCTCTCATCATGTGTTTTCCCCCAGGCTCTAAAAACAGCAGTTATCAAACCACTGTTAAAAAAAGAACAGTTTAGATAAATCGCTACTGCAGAATTACAGGCCAATCTCTAACCTTCCATTTTTCAGCAAAATTATTGAAAAAGTTGTGTTTCAACCGTTAAACAGCTTTTTAACAATGACAAACCACTTTGACATCCTTCAGTCCGATTTTCGTGCTCACCACAGCACTGAGACTGCCCTCGTCAAAGTGTTGAATGACATCTACACAAATTCAGACTGTGGAAGAACCACAGTGTTGGTTCTGTTGGACCTCAACGCAACATTTGACACTGTTGACCGTGATATATTATTATTAAAGTGACTGGAGAGCAGGGTCGGACTCTCTGTTATGGTACATAATTGGTTTGAATCCGACCTAAAGAACAGGGATTTCTTTGTGTCAATAGGCAACTTCTCATCGGAGCGGACAAAAGTCACACGTGGAGTACCCCAAGGTTCAATCCTGGGACCCCTCCTATTTAATATCTACATGGACTTACCCTGGAATCCTGACAAACATTAAAACACTTCTCAGTACAAGTTACTTTGTTGACATGGCCACAGCACTAAAGTATATGTACAAAACCTCACAATAAAACATAAACACCTCTGACCTGACAAGTGGATCACAGCAAGGCCAAGGCCATCCGTGGGTGGGGAAACTGACAGAAACACTGAAGAGAAGAAGAGTTGCAGCCATGCATGTTTTAATGTTGCAGACCACAGTTTTTCGAAAGTAGTTAAAAGTTTGAACTGGTATTGTTGTGCATCTTAGGTGTAAACTTTGCCTTAAAGCAAACGCCCACCTTTCGTAAATATTTCTGCCAGCACCCCCTGTCGTCCTCTGTACGCCCCACAGGGGGTGGTGCCGCACTTGTTGAGAGACACTAACCGAAACTTCCAGACCCAACAAGGAGAGCACTGATCAAAGATGCAGCCAAGAGGCCCATGGTGACTCTGGACCAAACGCAGAGATCCATAGCTCAGGTGGGGGAATCTGTCCACAGGACAACTATTAGTCGTGCTCTGCACAAAGGTGAGCAAAGGTCCTGTTTGCAGTTTGCCAGAAGCCATGTTGGAACACAGCAAACATGTGGAAGAAGCTGCTTTGGTCAGACGAGACCAAAGTGGAACGTTTTGGCAAAATGCAAAACGCTGTGTGTGGTGGAGAACTAACACTGCACATCACTCTGAACACACAATCCCCACTGTCAAATATGGTGGTGGCAGCATCATGCTCTGGGGGTGCTTCTCTTCAGCAGGGACAGGGAAGACGGTCAGAGTTGATGGGAAGATGGATGGAGCCAAATCCAGGGCAATCTGGGAAGAAAACCTGCTGGAGTCTGCAGAAGACTTGAGACTGGAGCGGAGCTTCACCTTCCAGCAGGACGACCACCCTAAACACAAAGCCAGGGCTACAATGGAATGGTTTAAAACAAAACATATTCATGTGTTAGAGTGGCCCAGTCAAAGTCAAAACCGAAACCCAGTCGAGAATCTGTGGCAAGATCTGAAAACTGCTGTTCACAAACGCTCTCCATCTAATCTGACTGAGCTTGAGTTGTTTTGTGAAGAAGAACGGGCAAAGATTCCAGTGACTAGATGAGCAAAGCTGGTGGAGACAGACCCTAAAAGCCTGGCAGCTGGAATCGCAGCAAAAGGTGGTTCCACAAAGTATTGACTCAGGGGGGCTGAATACTTTTGTACATCACACTTTTCAGTTATTTGTACATTTTATTTGTACATTAGCGCCTGTACGGTGCGGAGCTATCAGGGAGCATATTGATGGGGAAAGCAGACGGACGTAACACCTGTTACAACGACGGAAAAAGTCGGTACGCTGATCGGTAAAACTCAAAAGTAATATCTACCTGCTCCCATTAGCTCAGATTATAACATGTAATAAGATTCGTTACCAAAACTACGCCGATTATACACAGCTTTATATTACAATGTCACTAGGTGACTCTGAACCCATCCGAGCACTGAACAGATGCTTAGAACAAATCAATGCGTGGATGTGCCATATTTTTTCCCAGCTGAACAGAAACAAAACTGAAGTTATTATGTTTGGCCCTAAAGAGGAACGATCAAGAGTCAGCACGCAGCTTCAGTTATTACAACTAGAAACTAGTGATCAGGCCCAAAATCTGTGTGTAGTGATGGACTCAGACCTGAACCTTCAGAGACACATAAAGACAGTTACAAAGTCAGCCTTCTATCACCTGAAGAACATTTCCAGGATTAAAGGACTAATGTCTCAACAAGATCTATAGAAACTCATCCATACGTTTATCTTTAGTTGCACTGATTACTGCAACAGTGTCTTCACAAGTCTGCCTAAAAAAATCAATCAGACAGCTACAGATGATCCAGAATGCTGCTGCTCGTGTTCTCACTAAGACCCAGAAAATAGAGCACATCACCCCAGTTCTAAAGTCCTTCCACTGGCTCCCTGTAGCTCAGAGGATAGACTTTAAAATACTTCTGTTAGTTTATAAATCACTGAATGGCTTAGCACCAAAATAAAATTAAAATTAAAGACCTGTTGTCATCATATCAACCTTCCAGACCACTCAGGTCCTCTGGTTCTGGTCTACTCTGCATCCCCAGAACCAGAATCAAACATGGAGAAGCAGCCTTCAGTTTTTATGCACCGCTAATCTGAAACATACCCCCAGAAAATTGCAAATCAGCCGAAACACTAAATTCCTTTAAATCAAGGCTGAAAACCCACCTGTTTAGAGCTGCCTTTGACTAGTAGTCTGGACCATAAATCTGCAAACAAATCTGGGTAAGATAAGATTGGTTTTCCAAGGGGTGGAAGTTTGAGTGTAAATCAGTTAAATAAAGTAAGTGAATCATCGATCAATGTTTTTGTCAATGAGTTTGATGATTTTCATGTGTATTTGCTAGATAATTTTGATGATTGTGTTTGATGATTTTGATGTTTTGATCATTTTGCTGTATACTTGATTGATGTTTTTATGATGTAAAGCACTTTGAACTGCCTTGCTGCTGAAATGTGCTATACAAATAAACTTGATTTGACTTGACTTATTTGTCTTCAGCACAGCCTGAATTCTTAGTAGTAGACACTCAACCAGGTGTCTGAAGGCTTTCTTGGAGATTTTGGTCCCTGATAGCATCATACAGTTGCTGCGGATTTGTGGACCGGACATCCATGATGCCAATCTCCCATTCCACTACATCCCAAAGCTGGTATACCAAACCTGTACTGTGACTGTACACTGACTGTAGTGGCCACTGGTGAGCAGTGAAGTCATGCTAAAGAAACCAGTTAGAGATGATTTGCGCTCTGTGACATGTTGTATTATCCTGCTGGGAGGAGCCATCATTGTTAGCATCAATACTGATGAACTGTGGTGTTTAAATGACTCTCATGAGCTGGTACGACGGGCCTCTAAGTGCACCTAGAAAATACCCCCCACACCATTATAACACCACCAACCTGAATTATTAATACAAGACTGGGTGGATCCATGTTTTTATGTTGTTAACAACAAATTTTGACCCAACCATCAAAATGTTGCAGGTGAAATTAAATCTCATTGGACCAGAGAACATTTTTTTTTTTATTTTTTATTTTTTATTTTAATCTATTTGCATCCAGTTTTGTTGAGCCTCTGTAAATTGTAGCTTTAGTCTGCAGTTCCTAACTGAGTTAAGTTGAACCTGCTGTGGGCTTCCACTGCTGAAGCCCAGCTGACTGAAGTTTCAGCATGTTGCATGTTCAGTGATGGTATGTAACATAATGAGTCGTTATCTGAGCTACTGTTGCTTCTCTGTCACCTCTAACCAGCCTACTTTCCTCTAATTGTGGACATCAAAAGGTATTTTGGTCCAAACACTTGCTGCTCACTGGATAATTTGTTTTTGTCAGACCATCCTTGGTAAATCCCGAGAGCCAAACCCATCTGGCACTAACAACCATGCCTCAAAGAATTATCTTTGATCAGGCACTGGGTGCCAAAAAAAATCTTTTTAAAAATCCTCTTTTTTCTCCAATTTTAATTCCCAGATCTAACTTTACCAAGTTGTCTTCACCACAACTAGACACCTTAATGCATTAAGTTGCTGCCATGAGCAGTTGGGGTTTGTGGTTTATAGATTTTTTTTTTTTTTAAGTTTTTTTTTTTATTATTATTTTCAGTCAAAAAGAACAAGACCTATAATATCCGTAACCAGTAACAACAACATGTATTCAAAGGAAATTCAAATAGAACAGCCATTTGTTAAAAAGCTTCATTTATTACAGCCTACTCATAACAAGCTGGATCAACAGTGTGCAAAATCTAGATGAAGTAAAAAAACATTTCTAGCTGAGAAAACTTGAGTCCCAGGCTCTTACATCTAAATAAAAACACTTTTGCATTGCCAAATTCATTTTTATTGCCTATAAAGGAGCCAATGTGTCATTAATCGATAGCTTTTTCAAACTTTCCGAAGCTTTTTCAAAGTTGTTTTTTTTTTAACGTTTCTGCTATTCTTTTCTGCCCAGTGTTTGTACCTAATGAAACCGTGTTGTGCAATGTGTCCTCAAAAGAACATGTCAGGATTGACAAGCTATTAACAACACATGAAGTGAAGGTGATATCTCTAGGAAATAGCATCCTCATACTTGGAACAGAGTGAATGACCACCCTTCAGCAGGTCATCTACAAGGGCAGGATTTGCTTGGTCAGACTGTGTCTTTGTGACAAACTGCTGGCAACACAATATGCCTGAATGAATTATTTAAGCTAAATATTCTCTTTAAATGGTCAAATGGACTGAAGAGTAAAAAAGGCAATACAATTCTCAAGGCCTTCTTCTCTTTTTTTCTAACAGATTTTAAAAAGACTGCATCTCACAGCACTTCGAAAGATTACAAACCCAAAAGTCTCATTGAAAGCAAAGCACAAATAAATGTAAGATCTTTGCAAGATTTCCTCCTAGAAAGCCTGAAGTGGCATCTCTGATCTTGTAATTTCCATCCAAACATAACTGCAGACTGTCCACTAAGACTTACATTTTAAGAGTTTCAACTATAAACAAAAATATCCTACCAATAATCGTGGTGATAAATTCATTATTTCAAACATCAGAGTATTTTAACCAGTTTTCATTGTAACACACAAGACATGCATACAGTGTCCCACAAAGGTTTAAATCCCTTGAACTTTTCCACATTTGTCATGTTATAACCAAAACCCTGAATGAATTTTTACAGGATTTTATGTTATGCCATATGTCAAACTGATAAAGAGGAAGGAAAATGACACATAGTTTTCAAAGTTTTGCAATTAAATCTTCTCTGTCTGGACTGTGTGTTTAGGGTGGTGTGCTATATTAGTTTTCCTTCATATATATGGTTTTGTATGTTGACCGCAAAGTTCAATTTGTTCTTGTTTGACCACAGCACCTTCTTCCACCTGACCTGCAGCTTGGCTTTTTTTTAACACTTTCTTTTAGCCAGACTTCAAGTAGAGCTACATTTTTGAAATGCACAATTATTAGTCACCTTAGCAACATGTACTCCTACCTGAGGCATGGATCTCTGCAGCTCCTCCAGAGTTACCAAGGGCATATTTGCTGCATCTCTGAATCAGGCTTTAATTGCCCAGCCTGTCAGTTTAGGTGGATGATGATATCTTGGGAGGTTTCCAGATGTCCCATACTCTTTCTATTTTTAGAAGACATAGATGAATAGTGCTCCATGAGATGCAGCTTTATTCACGTTGAAATAAGCACACAGAGGTGGACTATTTGCTAACCTCATGACTCCTATTAGCAATTGGTTCGACTGAATTTTAATTAGAGGTCTCAGACTTTTCAGATAATGACTTGTAAGTAATGTTCCTCTTTACTTCACTATTATTGCCTTGGTCTATCACCAAGAAATACACAGAAGCTTCTGAATGTAACATGACAAATGTATGAAAGTGGCATAAAAGCTTTTACAAGGCACTATAGATTTTGAGTTGACAAATAGATATTTCCCCGTTCTCATTAGAGATTTGTTGATCTGAAGTCAGTACAATCCTTGTCGTCATCTTTTTGTTTCTCTCTGTTTTTGGAGGATCTATATCTGACACCAAGAGGCCTGTAACACTTGACCACAGACAAAAAGGCTGTCCTGTAGTTGTTGTTCATCCACCCATACAGGATGGGATTGACGCAGGTTGAGCACATCGCCATGATATGGAACACGGTGAAAACCAGTTTAAAGTTTTTCATATTTAGTACATTGTTATCAATGTCTATAGCCAATTGAAATGCATGGAAGGGCAACCAGCTCACAGCAAAGACCACCACCATGGTCAGCATCATCTTGGTGGTCTTCCTCCTTCGCTGGTTGTCGTTACGTCCACATGTCATGTGTTTCTTCAGTTTGTTCCATATGCGGATGTATGCAACAGAATTGATGAGCAAAGGTATAACAACCTGAACCACGAGCATTGAGAAGCTGTAGATCTTTCCATTCATGCTGCTGTCTGGCCACTTCTCTGCGCACACCTGCAGGGATTCTTCCGGGGAAATGTTAAAGGACCCAAACTCCCTGAAAATGGCAAGCGGGCTAGCCAGTAAGGCGCTAAGAGCCCATGTGATGACGATAACCACAGCACACATATCTTTGGACATCTTGGTCTCCATGTGGTGGACGATGCTCCTGTGCCGGTCCAGAGCAATGATGTTCAGAGTGATGGTGGAGACATGTACAGCCATACCTTGAGCAAAAGGCAACAAAAAGCATAGCACCTGACCAAACATCCAGTCATCATAGAGAAGGTAGACAAGAGTGAAAGGCAAACACAACGTGTTCACTAGCAAGTCAGCTACAGCTAAGTTCACAATGAAGAAGTTGGTCACTGTGCGTAGATTTTTAAATTTATAGACGACATAAATCACCAAGGAGTTTCCAGTGACTCCAAACAAGATAATTGTGCTGTAAGCGAGGATGAGAACAACTTGAACTCCAACCAGTTTTGTGCTGTCATCCAATGTCCAGAGATTTCCATCATTTATGAATTTACAGCAGTTGAAATGTCCATCTTCAAATGGAAAATATTCCTTTTGAGTCATGTTTATTTCATCCGCATCCATGGCTAACAGCCAACCTGTGGAATAAATATAGAATTGTTAGTTGGACCAGTAAATGTTTAATTTCCTATGTTTTTCTATTTTGTATGAGGAAACATAGTGGTCAAAGCAGAATACACCATAAATAGTTTTAAGTTAAAATAACGGTAACTCACCAACATTTTTTCACACCTAAATAAAACATACATATTAATATAAAAATTTTAGATTTGGCCTCTGCTTTAAACTTTTGCTGTTATGAAAACTCACTATCACAGGAGTCTGTTGCTAAAAGGAAAAAACATAAGATAATTGTTTTCTCTTTACTATAAACATTTGGAGCGGTGGAAATTATTTTGGAAATGTTGGCAGCTTTATGACAGACTTTAATAAAACATGAATATTTATAGGCTTGATATTACACAAATAGACTGTGGTGATTAGCTGCTTGTATTCTAACTGTGCTAATAGCAGCTGTGAATAGATGGAAGTCTGGACAGAGCAAATGAGCTGAACACATTCTTCAACAGATTAAGTTCTGGAACAAGCTCCCCATCCTCCCCTCCTGCTCCCAGCCAAACAGACATCCCACCCTCCTCCTTTGACCCACAGCTTTCCTGTCACACCTCAGATGTTTTATCCTCTACCTCAGTCATGGACTCTTCTGCTTCCACTAGTTTGTCTTCAACCAAATCAGGAGATGCTGCTGCTCCCTGCCCCTCAATTTTCTGTTTCTAGAAGTCAGATGAAGAGGCAGCTGGAGAGACTGAACCGGAACCAGGCTGCAGGTCCAGATGGTGTCAGCCCCAGAGTCCTGAAGGCCTGTGCAGAGCAGCTCTGTGGGATTCTGCAACACCTCTTCAACCTTAGCTTGACCCAAGAGAAGGTACCACTGTTGTGGAAGACATCCTGTCTGGTTCCGGTACCAAAGAAAACTCACCCATCAGTCATTAATGACTATAAGCCTGTTGCCATGACAACCCACATCATGAAGGTCCTGGAGAGACTCCCGTTGGCTCACCTGAGTAAGCAAACCAGCACATATCAGGGCCCCCTGCAGTTTGCTTATCGCGGTGGAGTTGGAGTTGAAGACGCCATTTTACACCTGCTTCAACAAACCCACTGTCACCTGGACAAAGCAGGCAGCACTGTGAGGATCATGTTCTTTGATTTCTCCAATGCATTTAACACAATTCAGCCTGATCTGCTTCATCTGAAACTCCAGAAGACTCAGGTGGAGGCCTCAACAATCGCCTGGATCCATGACTACCTGACAAACAGTCCACAGTTTGTAGGACTGAAGGACTGTGTGTCTAACCAGGTGGTCAGCAGCACAGGAGCACCGCAGGGGACTGTACTTTCACCATTCCTTTTCATTCTTTACACTTCAGTCTTCCAGCACAAGTCAGACTCCTGTCATCTCCAGAAATACTCAGATGACTCTGCAGTTGTCGGGTGGATCAGAGATGGACAAGAAGCTGAGTACAGAGAGCTGGTGACTACTTTGTGTCATGGTGTGGAGACAATCATTTCATCTTGAATATGAACAAAACAAAGGAGATGATTGTAGATTTCAGGAGAAACAGGGTCAGATCAAACCCTGTTTCCATCATGGGAGAAGAAGTGGAGGTGGTTGAGGAATATAAATACCTCGGTGTTCATCTAGACAACAGACTGGACTGGAGACTCAACAGTGAAGCGTCTACAAGAAGGGACAGAGCAGACTGGACTTCTTGAGGATGCTAAGATCCTTCAAGGTTTGCAGTAAGATGTCGAGTATCTTCTATAAGTTTGTTGTTGAGCGTGTCATCTCCTCTGTCTTCATCTGTTGGGGCAGCAGCATCAAAGCCAGGGACCTAAAAAGGCTCTATAAAGAATAAAAATCTGCCGTTGCTGATAAAGAAGGCTGGTTCTGTTCTGAGGATGACTGTGAAACCTCTGGAGTTGATGATGCAAAGAAGGATTTTGCATAAAATCAAGAAAATTACAGACAGCCCTGACCATTCTCTTCATGAAACTGTCACTGAAAAACGGTGTCTTCAGTCAGAGGCTTCTTCAGATTGGTTGTAAAACAGACCACTACAGAAGATGTTTCATGCTCACAGCCATCACCATCTATAATAACTCTTTAATGAAATGAGTTACAACATTTAATTTGCCTTTGGGATCGATGAAGTATATTGAATTTGAACTGAATTAAGAACAGTTTATAAATGTTACCATCATATGTTTTTGCTTTGTTTGACAAAAGTTGTAAACTGTTTTATCTTTTAGTTACAGCTGCAGCAGTTTTAGCATCTGTTATATAATTTAAAAAGTTTTAGTTACTCTTTTTAACTACTCTTAACAATTAATGTCAGCAGATACACAGATCTAGTAGCTCTGGAGCATAATATTAAGATGACCATGAAAGGATTGTTCTGAAGCTTTTGTAATTATCACTCAGAAGAAATTTGCACAACTTAAACATGAATGGCTTTTGTATTCTTAATATATTTACTTACAACCCAATGTTAAAAACAACACCAAATACTTTGGTGAAGGCGTTGTGCATCTGCCGTTGCTAAAAATATCAGTAACGGCAGACATTTAAATGCAGATATCGGGATCAGATCAGGACCTGGATCTGAGCATCTCATCTGCTATAAATTACGACTCTAATTCGTGTTACAGTTCTTTTGGACACATTAGGACATTTTTGTTTTTGCTTATAACAACTGAACAATGACAGCAATCAAAAATATTCAATTTTAGCCAAGAACAGCAGACTATTTATTTTTTCAAAATTAATAAATGTGTTTTCTTCTGTTATTTGTTTTCTGGTCGGCTAATATTCCAGTAAATAAATTCACAGTTTTTTTCAGAATTCATTATACATGCCTTAGTAATATATAAACAAGCTTTATACGTATATTACCATATAAAACGGCTGAAAATAAGGTGTTTAGTGTAAAAACCACAAAATCTTTAGTGATTCACTGTAAATTGCTTCAACAGTAAAGAACTGTTCTGAATATTATAATTTTGCTGTTTAAACAGCAAAATAAAAAGAGAAAAGGTTAAGAGGTTTACAGTTTAGGTCATCTTAAATCTGTAAGTATTATTGGGTATGATTGCCTATTAATTATCTCACATTTCAGAAAAACAATTATTCATAAAATGTAGAATCGTTACAACCTCAAAACACGATCTTATAAACCCAGAATAGGGTGTTCAACATTGTACTGCCATTAAACTCAGTCAGGTCTAAATCCCAGGTTTTTGGTTAAAAGAAAAAAGCACTCTTTGTGAGGAAAATGTACTTTAAAAGAAAAGAAGCCCATCAACAATCAGGTCAGGGCAAAGTCTGTATCCTGAATGTATAACTGTGTGTCAAGACGACTGATTCAGCTTCGGAATCACAAAGATGCTGCATTTTTACAAAGAAAATATCATAAAATTTTGCCCAATAAAGTTAAAGTGGTACGCAGACCTAATTAGTTGAATGTACCAGCATCAAACAAAGGTTTTAGCGATAAAATAACACGAGTCGTGTAGTCATTTGCCAAAATTATTAGATAAATTAACTTACCTCAGTGAAAAGAAAGAGAGGTAACCTATTTAGATTCGGACAATTGTTTGCGCATCTTCTGAACTTTTGTCTTAGTTCCACTGGAGATGAAAACGTGAACAAAACAATATAAACCAGATTAAACATGAATCGAATTGCATCCGTCTTCCAGGGATGGACACGGTGCGCGCAGCAGCGGAGCACGCAGGCGTCTCGCTTGTGCGCACTGCGGTCCGTTTGGCATTGACGGTGCCTTGACTGTCTTGTGTCGCCGAGAGGAAAAAGATGAGCCTGTCCGAATTTCAAAGTGGAAACAAATGGAAAAATAATGGTTATTTGCATCACAAAGGGTCGTTTTCTATATGCTCCACTCTGTGCGAGTTTGCAATATCAAAAGTCTGAAGCCAACAAGAGGAAAAGCTGATGCAAAGCACTGTAAAACCCCACCAGTAAGAATATGACAATAATGGCAGAATATGAAATTGTAACACTGCAGTCCAATACAACTGATAATCTGTCAACCCGCCTCTGAGATAGTAGAGAACACCTGATAAATTACAGATGCTTTATTAAAGATTTTAATATCCCATTTTTTATTATTTTTTTTTTAAAACTGTTTGATTGTGTCAGTTTTAATTTTAAGCTTTGGAAATGAGGAAAAAAATGAATCACAGTTTGAGACTTTGCAGCAAAAAGTAGATTGAAATGTTTTAGTTGAAAGACTGTCTGAAGTAGATATTTGTCTTTAAAGAAACATGTCGTATGTTCAGTTCATGTCCATCATTCCTCTGAACCCAAAAGTATCATTTTTGTCCAATTTTAGCTGACATTTCAGAGAAAGAAACATTGTGTTCCTCACAAAACTCCAACACTGTATTAAATATGATCGAGTGTGTGTGACGTAACCCCGCTACAGCAGCTCCGACTTGATTAAGAGTATTCTTCTTTCTTAAAAATCTTATTTAGACGTGCTGTATATTATTTTTCTGTTGCTCTCTTTTTGTACTGCTCGTTCACGCAATGGAACTGACCGTTTTGTGAACAACTTTGTTTTTATCTTCGTTTTTTAAGTGTTTCGTGTTCAGAGAAGGCGAGGTCCTTGTTTACACCAGGGATCAGCTCTCGGTTGCTCCACTGTTCTGCCTCCCGCCGAGAGACCCGACATTCCCCGCGAGCTGAGAAGGAAGAGACGCGGGACGCGCGCAGGCATCGGGCGTCGCAACCGAGGAAGAAGGTACAGACCCGTCATCCTGTCCATTATCATGGGAAACGTGAGATCTTTTCCCAACAAAGTGGATGAGCTAGCGGCTCAAGTGCGCCATCCACGGAGCTACCGGGAAGCCAGCCTCATCTGCCTGACTGAGACATGGCTAACCACACTAACCCCGGACTCTCATATAAACATGGACAACTTTCATTTACTCCGTGCCGACAGAACGGAGGAGAGCGGTAAGAGGAGGAGGGGGACTGGCCGTGTTTGTGAACGATAGATGGTGTAACTGTGGATTTTTAACCATCAAAGAGACGCTCTGCAGTAAGGACATTGAACTGCTAGCTGTTAACATGAGGCCGCACTAACTTCCTTGGGAGTTTTTACATGTCATGGTAACTGTGTATATTCCACCCTCTGCTGACGCTGCTGCAGTTTGCGATGTCCTTCATGCTACCAGCAGCAAACTTCAAACACAGCACCCACAGGCCCCCTTTCTGATCTCGGGGGACTTTAATTATGTCTCCCTGTCCTCCACTCTACCAACCTTCACCCAGTATACCACCTGCCACACCAGAGATGACAAAATCCTGGATTTACTTTATGCCTATATCAATGAGGCATATAGTTCATCACCTCTCCATCCCCTGGGGGGCTCAGATCACAACCTGGTTCACCTGTGTATAAACCCCTGGTACATAGAGAACCAGCTGTGACAGGCACACTGAAGAGATGATCTGAGGAGACAGAAGAAGCTCTGAGGGACTGTTTCAGCTCCACTGTGTGGGAAGAGCTCTGTGCTCCTCATGGGGAGGACATCGAAAGGATCACAGACTGCATCATGCACTATATCAATTTCTGTGTTGACAACACTGTAACCACCTTGACAGTACGGTGTTTCTCCAATAACAAGCCTTGGATCTACCCTGAAATAAAGGCTCTCCTGAAGGAGAAGAGAGCATTTAAATCAGGAAACAAGGAGCAGCTGGGAGCTGTGCAGAAGGAACTGAGAAGGAAAATGTTTCATGGGGGTTCACCCTCTTTCCCCCTCCTGCACCACCAAGTCCATATCTCTCCAGTTCCGAGACCCAACCCAATAAAACCAGCAAAGTATTTACCTTGTGAAATAATGAGAAATGGTTCAGTATAAAATTAAGATTTAATGCCAAAATGATCAATGTACAGAGTATACAAATGAACAGATACCGAGTGACATTCACCTTCGGTACCGGGCTCCCCCCAGCCCATCTTAAGGATGAACCAAGAGGAGCAAAAAATGGAGCATGAGTCCTGCTTTTATCTATGCTTCACCCTTAACCCTCCTAAAGGGTGTCATCCTCTTGTATCAGTTTATCCTTAACTATGTGTTGCATTTTATGTGATATCAGCGGTTATGTTTGTGTGAGCTGTAGCAGTGAGCGGTGCAGCAGATAAGCCATTAAGTAGGGCAGATATAATTTCAGCAGCAAAGAGTTGATTTGAAAAAGCCACAAAATCATACATCCATAACAAAAATTAGGGATGGAAATATCTATATCTACAGAGAGAAGATGGAGGATCAGTCTCAGCAGTGCAACATCAGTGGGGTTTGGAAAAGTTTGAAGTCAATTTCAGGCCACAAACCAAACCCTCAGGTTGTAGGAGACTTAGGGTGGGTGAGCAACTTGAACCACTTTAAAAGGTTTGACCAGTCACCCATCCCTCCCCCAGCCCAGCCCCCCATGCTGTAACGACTGCCAGCTTTTCTTCTCAGGACTTCACAGCTTTCAGCCATCATCCACCCCTTCACTTCAGAGGACTTCATCCCATAGCCCCCCTTCCCCACCTCCCTCTTGTTCCTTTCATCACTTCAGGTGAGGAACGAGGTGCGAAGGATCAAAGTGCAAAAGGCTGCAGGTCCATATGGCATCAGCTATAGGCTGCTGAGGTGCTGTGCAGATCAACTGTGTAGCATCATGATACAGATCAACATGGGATACATGTTGATCTGTATCAACATGTATCCCATGTTTTATTCCATGACTGAGGTCTTCCACAGTTGTGGTACTTTCCCACAATTGTGAAAGACCTCCTGTGTGGTACCGGTACCAAAGACCAAACATCCAAAGGACCTCAGTAGTTACAGGCCAGTAGCCCTGACATTACATCTGATGAAGACCCTTGAGTCTGGTCTTCAAACATTTACACCCCCTGGTGATGTCTTCATTGGATGTGCTGCAGCTCGCCTACCAGCCTGGGATCGGAGTGGATGATGCCATCATCTATCTCCTGCACCGAGCTCTGACCCATCCAGAGAAACCTGGAAACACTTTGAGGATCATGTTGATTTCTCCAGTGCTTTCAACACCATCCAGCCAGAACTTCTGAGGAACAAGCTGGAGCAGGAGTGGATCACCACAGGTCCCAGTGGATATTGGACTACCTCACTGACCACTCACAGTATGTGAGGACACAGGGCTGTGTCTCCAACAGGCTGCTCTGCAGTAAAGGGGTCCCTTGGGGAACCGTGTTGGCACCATTTCTCTTCACCCTCTACACTGCTGACTTCTCCATCAATTCCCCACTTTGCCATCTGCAAAGGTTCTCTGATGACTCTGTCATAGTTGGTCTAATCACAGGTGAGGACGACTCAGAGTACAGACAGTGGACTCAGGACTTTGTAGACTGGTGCCAGAGGAACCACCTCCTGATCAATGCTGCTAAAACCAAGGAGCTGGTGGTGGATTTCCACAGTTGCAGACCCACCTCACTGACACCAGTGAACATCCACGGAGTGGACATTGAGATCGTGGACTCTTATAAGTACCTGGGTGTTCACCTGAATAATAAACTGGACTGGACTCAACTCATAATACCGATGTGCTTTACAGGAATGGTCAGAGCAGACTCTACCTGCTAAGGAGGCTGAGGTTTTTTGGAGTGCAGGGAGCGCTCCTGAAGACCTTCTTTAACTCTGTAAGTCAAGTCATGTCAAGCTTATTTGTATAGCACATTTCAGCAGCAAAGCAGTTCAAAGTGCTTCACATCATGAAAAGCATCAATCATTTCTCAATACCCAAAGGTCCAGACCCTCTGCATGAAGCAAAGCACAGAACAAGGAGCTGGTTTTTACCAGGCTACATCTTCAAGGGGGCTCCCTGGAAGTTTAATAAGTTTAGATTTAGAGATACAGCTGTAACCATTGCCATAAATAACTTTTGCAACAGTAAGACTTTTTGTTTAGGTCTTTTTGGTTTTAACAACTGTACCTCTCAATGTCATGCTTTGAGGACGTGAAACTTATTTTAAAGGTTACATGTTTGTTTTACACCAGCTGATATTGATTTGTACCTAGCAGTTGGAAAGCTTTCTGAATACTGACAGATTTCAGCTGGTTTCTTGGCATTCTATGCCTTTTCACAAACCCTTTTACTTTATGTGTTCAATTCTTACTCCCTGGGTCATTCAAATTCTTTTACCCATAACTTAATCAATGGACTAATGAATCCTGGGCTTAAATTCAAACAGGAAGACTCTCTTCAGCCTCACCTGCATCATGCACCTCAGCTGCAGCCCATCGGCATTGGACCACACCTCATCACAGCCAATCACACTCAGAAATGTTTAACCCTAACTTAAGATTTATGTAATTTCATTACATGACAAATTCCCATTTACTTTTTAAGATAATGTTAACACAAACCTATCAAACCTTACATGACGCATTAGTCTAATAAAGCCTATTTATTGTAAATGCATAATCCTCAGGTTTATGTATTTAGTATTAATAAAATATTACTCTAAATTAACTATTTGAAATACATAAAGTACATTGTTTGAATTGCATAATAATCAGGTTATCTATACAAAAATAGCATTTCTTTGAATTACATGTCATTTATGCTTATGAAATAAACCAAATTAATCAAAATGCATCACTTTTATGCAATTCCTTCTCCATTTATTACAATCTTAATTATGCATAAGAACAATCAGACCACCTTGTTGATTCAACAGTTTTAACATTAAAGATATTAAAGACATGAAATTACACTATCTTAAAATGATGTTTTGGACAGTGAAGATGCCCATGGTCTTATCTGCAATGTCTGCCTCAGCCTCTCTGGATTCAATGTCCTGGAAAATAAAGAGAACAGAATGATGGGCTGTGTGACCAACCTTGAGCACAAAAATCTAAGCAGCTCATCCTTAGGCCAACTCAGAGTTAATTTGAAGATATTTCTTTAAAGCACTACATATATGCGTTCATGAAAATGAGATGGATGCAAGTTCAAAGTAACAATGACTTGAGGACATTTGATCACCTCCTAAAAGCCTGGGGGGAGAAGTCATAAGGATGCCATATATGGCATTCACACCGCAGAATTTCGCCGAAAGGTAACGCGTTTGCACCCACCAAAACAGCTGGAGCAGCTTATGGTAATATTTGTCATGAGTGTAGGTGTATTACTGTATATACAGTTTATAACAGCACGGAGTTCTCAAGTTCACCTTAAAGCAAACAGACAGAGCCTAACTTCTTATAAAATGAATAGGCTAAATGTTGTGGACAAAGGGAATACTATCCGGCTTATTTAACTACTGATGTCACTAGCAGTCATTTTAACCGGCATAAAAACCGGCTGCAAAGGGTTATCTTAACCCAGTATCAAGCTGTATTACCAAACTAGCCAAGACGTCGTGAAATAGCTAGCTTGTTCGCTGTGATGCTAGCATGCGCTGGTACTGTCCGGGACAGCAACGTGACCAAGATAAAACTGCTTAAAATAATCACTAACTACATAAATGAATTGATATTGGTGTGATGTGGTATAAGCTGCACGATAGGGACATATTTGGAAGTCAAAAAACATAGCATGTCTCGGATTGCTTACCATCACTGGACGACTGCTACCAACATGAGCCTCAAGACATTCTGTTCTTCTTCTTTTACCGTTTTACGACTGTTGGCGATCAACTTAAAGGGGCATTACCGCCACCTACTGGTGCAGGACATCGTTTCCGTTTCCCCCATTTCACTTCTCATAACTTCAATGAAAACCAATCATACATTTTAAATTACAGAATCTTTTTTTTTTTTTTTTTTTTTTGCAACTTTGATTTTTTTTAAGCCATGTTAGTATATATTAACTAATTAAATTCAAGACATTTTAGAATTGATTTAATTATGTAGATGATAATTAATTTTAAGGCATACATATAAAAAATATGAGTTTTTAAATAAAATCAAATAGATGTAAATGCATAAAACTTAACTCTGCCATGAATCATTTCTGTGAGTGCATCATCCAAGTCTTCATTTATAAGGGCTTCCATCTGCTCACCAGCCAAGCTACAACCTGCCTCCGCCCTTTCTCCACCCTTGTCCTCTCGACTCCTTCAGGCTTTCTTCCTGTCTTCGGCCTTCACTCCACCACCAGTGTCCAGGCCCCGGGGGGAAAACGTCTCTTACCCAAGTTTAATGCAATTCACAGCACCCACATCTTCTGCCAGGGTCTGAGGGCCAAAAACTTAAATTCATTTGTGTCAAATAAAACTTTCTAATTTCTGTGTGAATCTCTCCAGGTGAAAATTTATTTATTTATTTTTTTTTTATATTTGTGGATTATCTGGGTTCTGACATCAGGTGTGAATTGAAAAGTCAATAGAATATTAGAAATATATTTCCTTAAAAAAAGTGACTTGTTAGATACCTTTGGATCAGTGCGTTATTATTGTTGTCCATACACTCTCACTGGCATCTCATGGAAAGAAATTAAATTGTAGGAATGATATATGATTTTTTTTTTTAGTTGTTGGACATTACTAATGATAAAGTAAATTTGCTGAGTTTTAATCATTTTGGAACTAAACTCTTCCTTAATCATGAATTAATGATGGAACTTCAGTAAAAACTAAACTTTTGTAAAAAAGAAACTTACTCAAGGTTGATGTTAAATGCTGTTGTTGAAAGGCTTTTTTTTTTTTTTTTTTTTTTTTTTTTTTTTTTTTTTTTTTTTTTGGTCAAAAATAAAAATCCTCCTGTTCATACTGAAAATGATAAAGTACTGTCCTTCAGTAAAAAGATTCCTGAGACCAAACCATACTTTCTTTTTTCTTTTTTGCAGTTGGGAGGGGAATTATAAACCCAGTGAGCAGTGTGTATGAAAGTAACCTTTGTCAGAATAAATATCTTTAACAATACTTGACTAGGCAAGAGTCAAGTTCAGACCTTGCATTTGAGGTTTGTTAGAGTTTAGCAGTTTTTGATACGATATTTGTAATGTTGTGAGTTCTCACACAGCGACTTGCAAAAGTATTCATAAGCCTTTAACTTTCTTAGATTTTGTGGTATTGTTCACCATGGAACAATATTCACTTTATTCTAATAGAATTTTATACGGAAAAATAAAACAGAAACTAGCACATTAGAGTGAACCTCAAGGAAAATCATTCATTGCTTTCAAAATGTTTTTTTTGTTGTTGTTTTTTGTTTTTTTTTTTTATCTGAAAGGTGTGGCTTGCATTTCTATTCACACCTATTTACCCTGAGACCACAAAATAAAATATAATGCAACCAATTTCTTTCAGAAGTCACCTGATTAGGAAACACAGTCCAACTGTATGTAATGTACCCTCCACCCTGCAAAGACAAACAAGTTTGTACTAATTATTTTGAGAAAATGCACTAGTTGTTGTGCAAATGTTACTAGTGACATGAGAAATTCACGTCACTAGTAACATGACATGAAGCATCTGAGAAAAACTGTGAGGTTCAGTGAGAAGGATTTAAAATTGCTCTCCATTTGTAAAAAAAAAAAATATGTGAAAACCTATATGTATCATATTCTTTCCATGACACAAAAATAAAGACCCATTCAATAAATTAGAATATTATTTAAAAGTCCATTTCTTTCAGGAACTCTATCACTATGTGAAACACATTATATAGATTAATTACACACAGATGGATGTTTGAAAGCCTTTATTTCTGTAAATTATGATGATTATCTGCTTACAGTTAATGAAACATGACATCGAAAATTAGAATACAACATTAGACCAATAAAAAAACATTTTTAATTCAGAAATGTAGCCTTAATGAAAAGTATCTTTAATACCTGCTTAAAGGTTGTCAGTTTGAAAAAGTTACTTTTAATCTGACAAATGAGCCTCATTGAAACATATATTCTAATTTATTGAATATGGCTGTAAGATACTGAAACTAAAGTATGCCCTCTTAGCAAGCCAAGGTATGTAAAAACACACCTGGCAGTGAAACATATCCCTCCCAAGTAATTATCCATGCTTTTAATGAAAGTCATCGTAAGCATGTTTGTGTGCTGAGCAAGTCTTGTTTTATCCAAGTAAAAGAGGCCTGGGCTTGTGCTTTGCTCTAACAGAAACAGAAAATCTGATTTTCACAGAAGAGATGAGAAAATGGAATTACCGTCTGTAAATCCACCCTGAAACTTAGGTGCCAATTTTGAAGGCAACCAAACTGAGTTACCTTCCAATCTCAGCAGGTACTGTGCACCTGCACTCCGCTTAAAACAACTTATGATGTCCAGACCATTACATAAACGTCTTTAGAATCAATATAAATGCTGTTCCTCATGCTAAGTGCTTCATTATACTGGCAAACCTCTTAGTCTTCATTAACATTGGTCTGTACAAGTCTAACTACAGTCAACGAATATGATTTATGTGTTGGATTATAAATCAATCTTACTCTATGATGGAATTTGGTGGCTTCAGAAATCCAATAAGTTTTAAGACTTTGCCTCTATAAGTTTAACTCAGGGTTTGCTTATTAGGTTGTCATGGAGATGAGCCAGTTATAATTATAACCACATGAGAACAAGCTATGTCTGCTAAAATGTCAACAGCCTCCAGAACAAATTTAAATATTCTTCTAACTGGAGATCAATTAAATTATGTGGTTATTATATATACAGGATGATGTCAAATGTAAAGTCAAGCTTGTGTTCCACCTTTCCACCTGCATCTGTTTCCTTCTTCACATGCTCATTATGCGTAC
This sequence comes from Anableps anableps, assembly GCA_014839685.1. Lineage (NCBI taxonomy): Eukaryota > Metazoa > Chordata > Actinopteri > Cyprinodontiformes > Anablepidae > Anableps > Anableps anableps. The sequence goes on from CM026065.1 coordinate 2,490,831, forward strand.
ACTCATTAAAAGCACTGTTTCACATTCTGTCCTTGTACAGGTCCTTGTGTGTTTCAGCCTGTGTTAAATCCACAAAGCTACCAGGACGGGGAACGCTGCTCCAATGCAGACTTTTACCTCATTCATTTGAACCCTGAACCCTGAATCCCAACTGCTCTTAACTCAGGAGTTTCCCATCTCAGTCTTGGAAAAATCTGGTTTTCTTTTTCAGCTGAATGTCTCATTTTCCTAAACATATTTCAAAGGCTCACAAGGTTGTGTGGGATTTGATGTTATTATTGTGCACATACAATTGATTTAAAGAAATTAAAAAGTAACTCTACTGATAAAGTTAACACTTATTGGCGCCCCTGGATAAGATGTGAAAATAAAATAAACCAATCTTCGTAGCAGCATCTTTAAAAAAACTCCCTGAAAAATTCCTACCTTTAATAATCAATATCTGAGGAATAAAAATGGCTGAAGCATGTTTTCAATTTATGATTTTTTTATTTTTTATTTCATAGCATAAACATGATGTCACACAAGTCATTATTTCTTGGCTACTTTTCAAAATAGGAAAAACAAGAGATCATGCAATTAAAGCAATGAAGGTATGTGTTGATTTTCATACACTATGTAAGGTAATGTCTGCAGGAAAATAGCAACTCATGAAAACTTTCCTATATCTACAGTCAGAGCAATAATTACATTTGAAACAATTGTAACTATGACAAAAGAGGCTGGATGAGGGCCTAGCATGAGCTCGCTACCATGTACAGTAAACATGACAGTGAGGTCAGTGGGGCTGTTTCTCTTCTAAAGGCTCTGGGAACATGATTACACTGTGGGGTATGATGGACTTTTTGAAAGGACAGAAGATTTTAAATAGAAATCTAATTGGCAGAAAAAAATGGCAGATATATATACAAAAGCACTGGCACACACAAAATCCACCTTCTTCTTTGACAATCTCAGTCCCCAGAAACCATGAAGCCAAGCTGAAATAACAGAGTGTAAAAGAAGACCCAAGAAGAAGATGAAGAGAGATTGTGGCGAGATGAATGGACAAAGACCCCCCATCTCTGTGTATGTTCCAACCATGTGAAATTTACTGAAAACAACTAAATGCTTTCAGATAGGGGAGATGTGCTTGTGTGATCTAACAGCAGGTGTTTCAATATGTGAGGCATTTACTAAAACCAATTATTTCTTCACTGAATAAATATAAATTGTTAAATGTTGGATTTTTCTAAAATGGGCAGACTAAAATGATCCAAGTGGCATAAATTATCAATTTCTTTTGATGCTTTTTGCACATCTTTACCAAGGGTTAACAAAATCATTGGAGGCACTGAATGTGGGAGCTGTTGTCTAATTATTAATTAGCTTGTTTTTTCTGGTTTATACTGGTACTTTTGGTGTTCTTGATCCCACATTTGTACCGTAAACAACACTGTGTGGCCAATTATTAGGAAAGTCTTATTCATAAGGATTATTTTTATTATTCACCAACTTTCAGTGCTCTCGGTTAATCCAAAATGTTAATCTTAAACATAAATGTTGAAGAGAGTAAAAGTGAGTTTGTAGCTTTCTTAGGAGAATATCTATATGTACATAATTATTGGGTGACCATTATTGTGCAGACTTATTATGCAACTAAATAAAAAAACAAAAAACAAAATAAAACACATTGTCCCATCCCATTTTTTTCATCTGTTTAAGTGACAATTATAAACAAACAACTGAAAACTTTCCAATAAACATTTCTGACTTTGAAAAAAATATCTGTGACCATTATAGCCCCCCTTTTTAATAACAGTAATGGCCTTCCATTCATACAGTCTGTCAGTTTCTGGATCTGCTGACAATCATCTTCATGATTGATTCTTCTCAAACCCTTGGCAGCTAATTTGCGTCTTTTTTTTTCCTCAACTCGTTTCTTTCGACCCGTTGACTATTTGCAACAAAACGTTTGCTGGTTCTGTGATCACATGCCAATATAATAGCAGCCCTCAGAGACTTCTGGTCATTTTTGACTTTTCAGACGATCTTAAATCTATTTTTGACCCATTTTGCTTAGAGAAAAGAAGCTGCTTAATAATTATGCACACCTTGATAAAGAGTGTTGACCTCCTTAGGCCATACCTTCCTTGATTACACACCCCTGCTATGCTTAAATCCATCAAGCATTCAAGTCTATCCAGCTTGGAGTTTGATAAAAAAAAAAAAAAAAAAAAAAAAAAAAAAAACTGAAAATATTATAATTATATTATAATATACCCCTAAATATCATATATTATATTTTTATTTATAAAAATAAATATATAAATATAAATATATATATGTGTATATATATATACACACATATATATATATATACATATATATATATATATATATATATATATATATACACATATATACATATATATATATATAATTATATATATATATATATATATATATATATATATATATATATATATATATATATATATATATACACATATACATACACATATACATACACACACACATATATATATATATATATATATATATATATATATATATATATATATATATATTCCTCAGAGAGGAACTGGAGAAGGCCTGGAAGGTGAAGACCACAGTGGTGCCTGTGGTCATCGGGGCCCTCGGGGCAGTCACCCCCAAACTGGAGCAGTGGCTAAAACAGATCCCAGGAACAACGTCAGACATCTCAGTCCAGAAATGCGCAGTTCTCGGTACAGCCAAGATACTACGTAGAACCCTCAAGCTCCCAGGCCTCTGGTAGAGGATCCGAGCTCAGAGGTTGAGAAAGACCACCCGTGGAGGGTGAGACGGGAATTTATAGCATCGATAAACTGCACTAGCTGAAATTATAACAAGTATATTATTAAAGCAACTGGAGAGCAGGGTTGGACTCTCTGTTACGGTACATAATTGGTTTGAATCCGACCTAAAGAACAGGGATTTCTTTGTGTCAATAGGCAACTTCTCATCGGAGCGGACAAAAGTCACACGTGGAGTACCCCAAGGTTCAATCCTGGGACCCCTCCTATTTAATATCTACATGCTCCCACTAGCTCAAATTATAACAAGTAATAAGATCAGTTACCACAACTACGCAGATGATACACAGCTCTATATCCACGATGTCACCAGGTGACATCGTGGTATAGGGTATTGTGAAGGTATTGTGTGGTATTGTGAAGGGTTAAATCCTGCAGAAGGATACAGCTCACGTGTTTTGCTTTGTGGTGGCGGACACAGGATGTATTCTGAGGAAGTGCTGTTTTGTGCAACCATAAATAGGGCTATTGCAGTTGCCTGCATGCAGGCACATTGTTGCAGCTTACACACTTATAACCATTGTAAACAGTTAAGAATAGTTCTGGTCACACATAGACACAATGATACACACAGGGGAACACCCCTAAAGTGGGTGTAGTTTAGTTATATATACAGACATGCTGCAGTTTCTCTTTGCTTCAGTCCTCAGCCAAGATAAAGACACCGGGTGATATAACAGTATTTAGTTTCTTAGTTCGTTCTTGCATTTTGTTCTTTGTACATTTCTATTTAGTTTCCTTAGATTAGTGTTAGCCTTTCTTGGTTTATTGTTATGTTCTCTTTAGTTTCTGTCCTGTTAATCTGCTTCCCGTTTTAATTGTCTTCATGCTCACCAGTAACCTTTACCCACTCCATTCAGCTGCACCATGTGTTTCACCTGATCTGCTACTCAAGCTCTTGATATTTCACTGTTCTCTGTTTTCATGGCTGAATTTACATCTAGCTCTTTGCTCCGTTCTATATCCTGGTGTTTCTGAGTTTTGCGCGCCGTTTTTGTGGCGCCTGTACGGTGCGGAGCTGTCAGGGAGCATATTGATGGGGAAAGCAGACGGACGTAACACCTGTTACAAGGACGGAAAAAGTCGGTTCACTGATGGGTAAAACTCAAAAGTGCTGGCCTGTACTCTTGCATGTCGGACCACTTGAAGCACTGGTGGGAACTCTGGAAAATGAACACTCTATCGTGGTATTACCCGTGGAAGAATTTCTTTCTTTAAATGGGTTCATTTTTCTGAGTTATACACCATGAGCACATTGTTATTTTCAGTAATTACACATTTAAAAGAGCGATATTCCGTTGTTGGACTTACCCTGGAATCCTGACAAACATTAAAACACTTCTCAGTACAAGTTACTTTGTTGACATGGCCACAGCACTAAAGTATATGTACAAAACCTCACAATAAAACATAAACACCTCTGACCTGACAAGAGGATCACAGCAAGGCCAAGGCCATCCGTGGGTGGGGGAAACTGACAGAAACACTGAAGAGAAGAAGAGTTGCAGCCATGCATGTTTTAATGTTGCAGACCACAGTTTTTCGAAAGTAGTTAAAAGTTTGAACTGGTATTGTTGTGCATCTTAGGTGTAAACTTTGCCTTAAAGCAAACGCCCACCTTTCGTAAATATTTCTGCCAGCACCCCCTGTCGTCCTCTGTACACCCCACAGGGGGTGGTGCCGCCCTTGCTGAGAGACACTAACCGAAACTTCCAGACCCAACAAGGAGAGCACTGATCAGAGATGCAGCCAAGAGGCCCATGGTGACTCTGGACCAAACGCAGAGATCCACAGCTCAGGTGGGGGAATCTGTCCACAGGACAACTATTAGTCGTGCTCTGCACAAAGGTGAGCAAAGGTCCTGTTTGCAGTTTGCCAGAAGCCATGTTGGAACACAGCAAACATGTGGAAGAAGCTGCTTTGGTCAGACGAGACCAAAGTGGAACGTTTTGGCAAAATGCAAAACGCTGTGTGTGGTGGAGAACTAACACTGCACATCACTCTGAACACACCATCCCCACTGTCAAATATGGTGGTGGCAGCATCATGCTCTGGGGGTGCTTCTCTTCAGCAGGGACAGGGAAGACGGTCAGAGTTGATGGGAAGATGGATGGAGCCAAATCCAGGGCAGTCTGGGAAGAAAACCTGCTGGAGTCTGCAGAAGACTTGAGACTGGAGCGGAGCTTCACCTTCCAGCAGGACGACCACCCTAAACACAAAGCCAGGGCTACAATGGAATGGTTTAAAACAAAACATATTCATGTGTTAGAGTGGCCCAGTCAAAGTACAGACCTAAACCCAATCAAGAATCTGTGGCAAGTTCTGAAAACTGGTGTTCTCAAACGCTCTCCATCTAATCTGACTGAGCTTGAGTTGTTTTGCAAAGAAGAACGGGCAAAGATTCCAGTGACAAGATGAGCAAAGCTGGTGGAGACAGACCCTAAAAGCCTGGCAGCTGGAATCGCAGCAAAAGGTGGTTCCACAAAATATTGACTCAGGGGGGCTGAATACTTTTGTACATCACACTTTTCAGTTATTTGTAATTTTTTTAAAATCATGTATCATTTTCTTTCTACTTCACAATTGTATAACACTTTGTGTTGGTCTGTCACATAAAATTCCAATGGAATATATTTATCTATGTGGTTGTAATGTGACAAAATAAAGAAATGTTCAAGGGGTATGAATACTTTTGCAACTGTATATATGTTTAGTGAAGATCAGATATGTGACATGTTACTTATGCTCACATTTACCATAACCATATCACAGAAGAATGAACGCCTTGTGCGCAGTCTAACCACTCGCTTAATGAGGTCAGTGTGAGCTCAAACTGATTTTTAATTCTAAAAATGGTAGAAGTATTTTTGGTGACCCTCCCATTAGCCTTCATCACAGTCTTAAAGTTGTGAATTTATTTAGTGGAGAGAAATGTAAAATCTATGAGCTGAAACTGAAAAGCGTTCAGTGAGCATTTGAGCTGAATAGCAAAATAATTACACATACAATTGAAAATAAAGTTAAAGCAACACCACTTCTTATTGCAAATTATTATCCAGTCAGTACAAGACAATAAACAAGTGAAGTCCATCTAGAAAAAACAAAAACACAAATCACCCTGCAGTAATAACCACCAAAATGTTAAACCTGGAGTTCCTGTTGCATATTATTTTGATTTTGCTGGACATCATTTTCAGTCTTTTATCCAGAGCAATTCAACATGATGTGGCTAAGAAGCCATCCAGATGGTGAAGGAGACGAGCACGGTGAGGAGCACAGTCAGGGGAGTCACGCAGCTCAGGTACAGCATGAAGCACACGCCGCACACCGCGGTCAGGTAGGCGCTCAGTCTGCTGAACACAAGCTTACGCACCGTGGTGCAGAACTGTAAAAAACAGAAAACATGCAGGTTCGATGGGGTTACGGTGTTAGTGAAGCAGTGCAGGTCATAACTGCACATGAATTAACACTAGATGGAGCTGCTTGCCTCATGAATGATTGAGGTTAATTTCACTTTAACAAATATAATGCATGAGAACACATTCGTGAGTCAAATCTAAAGCATTTACGTATTGCCCAGTGACCATAAGGACATTCGACATTAGTCTTTATTTTAATTGGCACATAGGATAGGATTACTGCAACGACACCGGCTCAAAGCAATAAGCAGAAGCAGAATAAGAGAAGACCTTTTTACAAGTTGAATAGATTTGATTATGTACTTCTATAAATTGAATGTGTTTTGTAAAAAGCCTTAGGATGGTATTTATAGTGATGTTTTACTGTATAAATGAAATGAACTGAATTGCAAAGCTTCAAATAACAGTTTGACATTTTGCAAGAGTACATCTGGCAAATTAATCTCCAAATGCAAACATATAGAAATATATAAAATGATTATAAACAGGATCAATTTATGTTTGTATCTAAAGAGACAGACAGATTCTGTACATAAAATAGCTTAGCTAACAGCTTAGGCCAGTCTTTTGGTGCTCGCCTCAGTCTTTGGTCATCCTTACTTCAAAAACGGCCTGAAAAGGCTTTTTTTGAACAATTAACCCAAAACTGATCTATCCAGTTCAAGCCTCACCAAGTCTCACTGGTATGACAGACTCAATGATGACAACCATCTGAAGCGCACAGCCATAACTTCGCAGTGCGTACGCCATTCAAAACATGGGTGGAGAAACACGTGACATTTTCTCTTTTCTTTTTTTCGTGGGGGTGGGGGAGCTGCCCACCAAGTTCATAAAGTTCTAAATGTGTTCAAAAGAATATCTGCTTCCTCAGCAGTATTTTAGTTCTGGTTTGACCAGTCTAAATCTGGAATACAGTTGACTGGGGCGTACACATGCCGTCCCAGCATATTGCTGTCTTGGGTGGTGAGCCATAGTGCCACCATCAAATTAAAAATCACCTCTGCTTGGATACAAAGTAAGGCAGAATATTTTGCTCTCCATTGTGGACAGAAAATTTTCAAACTAACATTGTGTTGTTTTTATTTTGTTCAAAACAATCATTCTTGGAGACTATATTTGGTTTCTGAAATCATCAGTAATGATTTCTTTAACTCAGCAGCCTGATTCAGAAAAGTAAACTGTTTAAACCCCAAATATTTATTGTATGTTTATTCTTTGTATGTCAATTATAAACAGTTGTGATGAAAAATAAATTAAGGGTCTAGGTCTAAAGGCATTGTCTCGGCTCATTTAAAACTGGCAGTACTGAAGTCACTGTACCTGGTACGTCTGGTAGCTGATGGCCGTGCCATATCTGCAGTACATGACGTAATGTTCACAGTTGTACCACAGCAAGCTGTAGGTGACAGATCCCAGCAGCTTCTCAGCCCTCCGTGCCACCTCCTCGCCATCCAGCGGAGGCTGGCTGCAAACTTTGTCCATGTGGTTGATCAGGATGTCAGAGCCATACGCAAAGTCTACCACAGAGTCCACTCTGACGCTGGCCACCTTGGTGATGACGCCCATCAACAGGCGGTTGTTTGTCACCATCTTGGCTATTGCAGATTTGTCCTTGGTGATGGCAGGCAGGATGTCTGGAATGAGATGAGCCACACGATTGTCACCCAGGTAAATACCAAAATGTGTGAATAACGTCCTGGGCACCTCCAGCAAGTCTCCACGTTTGTACAGGGACAGGTCATACTTGGAGTCGTCCTCCTTTTTGGAGGCTGCAAAGAAAAAGTTGAGCAGCTGATAGAGGAACATGATGGCAGTGTGAAACAAACATCCTGACACCAAAGCATTTATTACCTCTGGGAAAGGGGAGGAGCTGGAGTGTTGAGTGGTGGTGGATTAAATACCGGTCAATGTTCAGTGTCTTTTGGAGGGTGGAAATAAAGGAGCTTTCACTAATCACTTTTCTGTGTGGCTGAATTTCAAAACTTAAGCATTTTTTGGGAGTATTAAGGTCAAAGATCCTAAAGAGAAGCTGACTGGACTCCAGGTTAAGCCCTCATTTAAAAGGTCGCAGACTTTAAGGCATCAGATCCAATAAAGATTCTTTGTTAGGGCTAGGATGATCTGCAACTGAAGCTTGTCTTTGGTTTTTTTATTGTTCAGCCTTTTCCAAAATACTAAAGAATTTTTATACAACAGTGTTATTTATATCAGAAGACAAGCTTTGCACATTTCAAATTAGTTACTGTTAAATGCAAAAAGTTCATATCTTGAATTTATCCAGCTTTTTATGGTCATAGGCATTTATTATTGCTTTAAATGTTTATATTTCTACAAGTTTGCAACAACTCCCCCAAAACCTGGGGACCAGATTGTTGTAATCCAAAATGCAACACTCAACAATGTCTGAAGTATTTCAGTTTTTTATAAGTGAAACAATTTCTACACGGCAGTCACAATGTATGATCCCTCTGAATCCTGTCTGGAATAATGCATATTTTGTTACCCGTCTAACATGTCTGACATGTCACGTGTTGTGAATCGTAATAAAGATTAACTTACCTGATTGCGTATATTTGATGGGTGTTATGGTTTATGCCAGTAAACCATTCCCTAATCTAGATGTACCAGAAGTTTTTCTGGAAGCTTTAGCATCAGCATCTTGATATGCTACAAAATGGCACAATAATTAGAAGTGAAGTGAACTGAATTTATCAAGAAAATTGTCAAGACTGTAGCAATAAAATGGTTTAAGAAAATTATTTGGAATTTTAATTTATTTATTTATTTGTTTATTTTAAATCCACTTTCATGGTGGGACGGTTGAAATGGGCCATTTTCCCCCCAGTTTTTATTTATACAAAGTATGTACAACACAAATCACTGCAGTTGACCAAAATGCAAGCTGGAAACGAGGAGTTAATGATGAAAAAGGACAAGAAACAACTTACAAAAAACTGGAAGGAGCACGCAGGGAGCCCGGGAACCGAGTTCGGGGACATGAGTGTACGGGAGGAACCAGAACGCAGTGAGAGATAAGCGGCGTTTCCATTTCAAAGGTGCGCAAATCTCTGTCGACTTTCTGCTAATGTCGAAAAAACCCACAATTTCGTAAATCCATCACACGTGAATAAGCTTGTTCAAGTGATAAGTCATTCAAAACATGCTGCACCATGATCCTCCAACTACTTCCTGTTGTCGTCTTCTTCGTGGTTTATGCCAGTGGCAACATCAGGTTGTTGACCGTGTGACGCGAAAAAAGTGTTTCCATTGCAGTTTTGCGAAATAAACCTATTTCGATATGGCCAAAAAAAAAAAAAAAAAAAAAAAAAAAACCCTCAAAACTTTTTCTCGAAAAGGGAATTCTTTTTTCAAAAATTGCGTCTTTGCATCAAGGAAGTTTATTTTCATTGTGTGAAATTTCACAGTTTGAAGGTTAATGGAGATGTAGCTACAGAGAGGTGGTTAAATACCGGGGGAGTGTTTGGTGGAACAACAGACCAGGACTGATTACTGATTGAGTCCAGCTGTGAGGGGAGAGCAGGATGCTGAGGGGGAGGGAGAGAAATGGCAAAGGGAGAGCAAGGACAAGTGAACACAAACAGGGGAGCATGGAAACAAATCTGTCAGACAAAGAAAAGCTAAATACAAGAAAACAATAACATGATCTAACTAAAAACAGACTGAACAGAACCAAGGCTGGTGTAATCAAAGATAAGGAGAACAGGTAACAAACCAAACTACACACCCAGAAAAACTCCAAACCTAAAACAAGCCAAAATCCTAACGTTGCTATGTTTGCAAGAACAATGAGACTCAGAACGGGCACAATTATGGACACCAAGTGAAAGGTTGAATCTAATTTATTTTGGTTGAGGTGAGAATGGATGTGGGCAGTGGTCCAGGTTCACTCTATGGAGTAGAAGAAACAGGTTAATATTATTTGAAGACAGCAGGAGGATTGTTGGCAGCACGGAAGAAAACATCTTACTGTAGAAGATCCTGAGGAGGTGAGTCAGTCCACAACAGCTCATTTTGGCAGGAGCAGTGAGCAGTGAACTGAGGAAGGTGTTTCTGTTTGATTTTCCAGAATGAGAGGAGCGTTGAGGGACGGACAGGGTTGGTGGATCCAGAGAAGTCGGAGGAGCAGTGAGGAGACGTACAGCAGACAGTTTGGAGGGATTAAAATGAAGGAAGCGAGGTGGGCAATCACTGGGAGCCAGGATCGGACATCCACGGAGAAAGGCAGCTGACGAAGGAAAGAGGGTGCAGGAAGGTTGTACGTTTCTTTACAAACAAAAGCACAAGCTGGAGGCCTGATTACCAGTGATGAGTGTGAAAACAATCCGGATCTGACCTCTAAGTACTTCTCCCTGATTGGTGCTGATGATGTGAAGATGGAACCACACACACACACAAACATATTTCTCCACATAGCTGTGTGGATATGACAGTTTTCTGTAATTAGTATTTATTATTTGTGGTATAGACCCTATTTGATATTTTACATGTAAAGGATAATAGTAAGAATATGTTACAGACTACCTTCTCTGATGGTTGCAGAGTATTGGCAGCTATTCCCCAGGAGACGGTAGGGAAATGATCAATGCAGTATCTCGCCACAACGGCTGTACCTTCATCATCTTAATCATACAATTAACCTTTACTTGGGAGTCACAGGAAAAGTCCTTCTGTGGTGCACTTCTACATGCAGCCTAGGATGGATCTCTTGATAGTAATGACTGAGCTGGTTGTTGCTGTCAGGAATCAGATGAGCTACTCCACTGTCACCTAAATGCCAAAGTGAGTGAGAAGGGCTCCAGGGACCTCCAGCAGGTCTCCGCTAAGGAGATGAGGAGGTGGGAAACACTGCATGGCGTGGTTATGACCCCCCCCCCAGCCTCCAACAAGCTCTTCTCAAAAGCTTTGGATCAGGATGGAGAACTTCTCTGCCAGGAATATCAACAGCTAAAGTACTGTGACCGTTTGTGGAGAAACTTTCTGACCATGCCTTGGAGGAATGAGAGTTTTATTTAGTTTTTTACCAGAGAGCGAAGAAAACATCAGTGGTTTGCTGTACTGGCTGTAAATAATCTTGCACGTGTGGAGTTATAGTTATAGGTATTAGAAACTGGTACTATATTTGAAGGGAATAATTCACCAGAAATATGAAAATTGGAGTTTAGAGTTAGGTAAGTAGGAAATGCAGTGCCTTACAAAACTATTTATGGACTTCTGTGCTGTTTTGTTGTAGATTGACTGTGTGGTGTATAATTGTGAAGTGTAAGAAAGGTGTTTTTTTTTAAAGGTAATTAAAAATTATCTAATCAGCGCATTTAATTTTTAATTTTTTTTTTTTTTTTTTTTTTTTTTTTTTACCCCAAAGCATCCCACTGCTTTCAGAAGACACCTAATATGTTAACAGAGTCCACCTCTGAGGTTTTTGGGAGAACACATCTGTTCTATGAAGGCTGAAAACGGTTGTTAGAGAACATTAGTGAACAAACAGCATCATGAAGACCAAGAAACACAGTCGACAGGTCAGGGAGAAAGCTGTAAAACTTAAAGCAGGGCTAGATTCTAAAAACATATCCCAAGCTTTGAACAGCTCAGAGAGCTCTGTACAGTCATAATCTGAAAACAGAAAGAGAATGGACCAACAGCAAACAGACAGGGTAATGAGTGTTTGTCAGAGAAGCAGCAAAGAGGCCCATGGTAACTCTGGAGGAGCTGCAGAGGTCCACAGCTGAGGTGTGAGAAACTGATGAATCAGCTGAGTAGTGCCTTGAAAAATGATTCATCTTTTCTACATTAAATCCAATCTTTCTGTGACAGATTGGAATTAATTGGCATTACTTAGTTGACCTAAACATTGCAAAGTAAGGTGATGCCATAATTTATTAAAACATGAATGGGCTTCATACAGAGCCTGTAAGGGCTTTAAGGGGGACAAAAAAAACTCTTGTGCACAAGGCACACACAGAACAGTTTTTACAGTTTGTTTTGTAGTCCTGCAGCTCAAAAGTTGTATTGCTGTGATATATTTCCCATCTATTTTTTTTACTATTTTTATTTCATATTATCTACATTTTGAAAACAGTTTGACAAGCAATGTCTTCTGTCATTGTATCTATGCCTCCTTCTCAATACAGATGTTGCAGACATTTTTTTTGTGCCAGTTTGCTCATGGCTTTCAAACATGCTAAATATAGATGCAAAAAACAGCACCTGCAATCTGGTTCAGGTTTAATAAATCAGGTATTTCCCAGTATTTTGCACTTTCTGATGATCAGACCCCAATAAAGATTCTTTGTTCTGCATATTCATGAAGGCATATGTGCTAAATGGATTGCACGTGCTAAATGGATTGCACCTGCTAAACTGTTCATTTTGCTGACTCAGTCCTGTTTGTTATCAAGTCTGCACCTGCTTTCATACACGCAAACCTTTTAAAGATCAGGGCCAGAGTCGGGTGTTGAGCTGAAAAAAATGCATCATTAAAAAGTTTGTTACTTTTGTGGAAGTTGATTCTAATAGTCACTAATAAAACTTGGTCAAGTTCTCCAACTGATCAAGGTATTTTTAAGTTAGAATCTGTTGGATCAACTGCAGTATGCCACTCTTGTGAGAACAAGACCCTTGCCCTTCACTCATGTGAAGTGTGTTTATGTTGGAGATTTTTCACTCTATGTAATGCTTTTGTTAAAACCTACAGTTCAGCAGCAGTTGTCAATGTTTTCAGGGAGCAACTTCTTTCATCTTTAGATGAAGTAATTAAGAACTCTAAATTGCTTATTACAGGTTTACCTCCTGTTTTTCTGTCTCTCTCCACCGTTTCTGCCTAATATTGTGCTGGTTATGTAAGAGGAAAGGCTGCACACTTGATATGAAACATTAAGCAGACAGGTCCAGCTACTGTTAATGCCAGAGAGAAAGATGAAACAGTACTGTTATAAGTTTTACAGAGGTGGACTGGAGGATTCTGCTGAATAGGAAATTTGATTTGTTTCCAATAAAACATAATTATTGTGTGTCTACGACATGTATTTGTGTGTGTGTGTGTGTGTGTGTGTGTGTGTGAATCTATGGGGAGCTGAAATATTTTGTAAAAGAACACAAATATAAAGTGTGCTTTATTAGGCAATACACACATTTTATAGTGAAACTGTATTGTATTCTTTGCAGTCCAGTGTAGTCCAGATATCACTGTAATAACTCAACATATCTACCCGTGGTCAGGAGTAGTCTAAAGTGAAAGTAATAAAGGCCAGTCAGTGTTTGTTCGTTCTGAACGACACGGGGACGTGGGTCTCAGCAATGTGTCCTGGCTGGAGTGGATGGACAGCAGCCATCCATCTCTTCTCTCTTACCTTCATCACTTCTGTCTTCCATCACACTCTTCCACTCAAAGCTGGGCTTTGTTTGGCACAGACTTTTCATTGTCTCAATAAAATAAATGATCCATGCTCATTTCTAAGACTTGTTAAAAAAAGGTCAAACTTAAAAAAAAAAAAAAAAAAAAAAAAAAACCTTTCTGTATTCCAGAAAGACCCCAGGCTGGATTCAAACCCAGGACCTTCTTGCTGCAAGAAGAAAAAAAGTGAAAAAAATAAACCAAAAAGCCTAAAATGTAAAACACTTTGGCTAATTGATCTTTTTTAACCTTGTGGTGTAAATACATGTTTTTCCTTCTGAGTTTTGTGTTTTCTAACTATCTGTAATGATTTCAAGTACAGTATTTTTGAAAATGAAAGAAGAGCGAAGGGTGTTTTTTTACACAGTGAGAGAGAGATTTGTGGAGAAGGGAAGGTGCATGGACTTCATATAAAAATAAAGGTAAGATCATACACAATTTTCAGTTTTAATCAGAAAAGAGAGAGGTCAGCCAAAGACAACATTCAAATAATTAAAAAAAATAAAAATAAAATTTAACCTTGTATTAAATATTATTTTATTTTTCTTGCCATAATTGTTTGTTTGTACGTAACTGATCAAAGCATGATTAAAAGCTTTAATCAGCTAAGGTCAAAACTGAAATATAAGCTTCTATATTGGATAATGGATTTGTACATCCGATTCTGGAGGAGTCGGTGCCTCACTGGTCATGAAGCTCACCGCACGTCACTGATATGTAATATACAATATCATGTATTATTATGGCTCTGTTCGGTAGATTTATTTACAGTGGGGTTTTTTTTTTTTTTCATTTGTTTTTGAGTTAAATAAAAATCAAGTTTTATAAAAATATTACACAAAAGTACGAATGCCTGCTTTTGTAACAACAAATACATGAAATCGGACAAGTATATGGCTTCTCATAAAACACGAAATGCAAAAGGATTTATTAACATACGAAACATTCATACTTGCCAAGTTAAGGTAAATTAAGAGCCGTTTGGGAGCCGAAACAGCAGCTCCTTTTCAGGAGCTGTGCAAAAAAAAAAAAAAAAAAAAAAAAAAAAAAAAGCTGCATTCTTCTTTATAGACATTGAGTTTGGCTGCACACAGTGGCAGCGCCTCCTACAGTAACCTGGTGGATCTACTCAGAGAATCACGCCGTTCAAAAGCATTGTTTTGATTAATTTTTTATTATATGCACAGCAGAAAAATTCTGAGGTCTGGACCTCGGCGTCCTCAAGGGTAGCTATATTCTGGTTGTGTATTTCCTGTGCTGTCTTCTCCTCTTCGCTGGATCTGCTCACTCACCTGTTTTCAATCATCTCATCAAGCATCAGCTTGAAAGCACCAACCAAGCTTCATAGCAGTGCTAGTTTTTCCAGTTTGATTGCAGTAATCTTGGTCGCTATGGTCCCTGTCTTTTGCTGAAAAACCTGAGCTGTCCGCAGGACCAGTGTCAGTGGGATTGCACATCACATCTTTTCTGCAGTAGGGACCTCAGTGTTTTGTGTGTACATTGTGACAGCAGGTGCAGCCTTCAGCTTATTGAAAGGATCTTTAGAAAATGTTTATCTTTATGTTGCTTATTCTTGTGAATGATGGAGTTTTTCCAGCAGATTTTTACCTTCCCTTTTCATCCTTCTTCAATATCAGATCTGAACATGACCAGACTGAAAAAAGGCCCTGTTTTAAAGGAGAACTAAAAAGCTGATGTCAGGTGAAAGGAAAATCATAAAATATGCTGCTTGTAAATTTTTTTTTCTTTCTTTCTAAAGAGAATGTGTTCTGCCTCCCTGCAAGTCCTCCTGACTATTTCAGGTCACATCTTTGGATGGAACATAAGCTATATCATCCTGATTGAACAGACCTGAGAATGCGTGTATGAGAAAATTGCTATTCAGCTGCTGAATAGCAATTTTAAATAAATAAATAGCATGTTGCTATTTATTTTTTTGCTTTTCATCCTGTGTGTATTAAGGTTATCTTTTTACAGATGAAATGTAATATTTACTGTGTAAAAAGGCGCTTAACCCTTTGTTTACTCTTATGTTACATCATACTAAAATTTCCTGTTTGAGGTCACTTGAGATCACCAACATTATTTCTGTTTTCTAATTGCCAGAATAAGCTTTTTTTTTTTTTTTTTTTTTTTTTTTTTTTTTTTTTTTTTTTTTTTTTTTTTTTTTTTTTTTTTTTTTTTTTAAACTGTCTTCACATCCAGAAGTTTACATACATTCTTTTAGTATTTGGTAAATTGACCTGTAAAACTCTGAGTTGGGTCTAACACTTTGGGTTTCCTTCCACAAGCTTCTCACAATAGTTTCCTGGAATTCTGGTCCATTCCTCCTTGCAGAACTGACTCAGATTTAAACTTTGTCTACAAATTTTCTTTGGAATTGAGATCAGAGCTTTTTGATGGTCACTCTAAAACACTGACTTTGCTTACCTTAATCCTCTTTATAACCACTTTGGCTGTATGTTTAGGGTCACTGTCAATTTGGAAGACCCATTTGCAACTAAGCTTTAGATTCTTGACTGATGTCTTTAAGATATTCTTCTGCAATCATGTGAGGTGTTTCAGTTCCTCCAGTAGCAAAACACCCAAAAATGCTTCAAAGTTGGCATCTTACAGCCCATATTGGTAGGGGACTGGATTCGCTGTGGATTTTGAAACTCTCCTGCCAATTTTAGGCAGCATCTTCACAATGTATTTTGCTTTTGTTTTGGGTGTTGATGCACATATTTCACACCAAAACATGTTCATCTCTGGGACATAAAACACTTGAGAACTTCCACACTTCTCTTCCTGATGTCTTAACTGATTGCCTTTAATTTTACCACACAAGGAAGCAGCGTGTTTGTCTTAAAATATAACCACAGGTGTGCCTTCATTTAACTCAATTACTGTGAAATTCCTATCAGGAGTTTACAAACACATGAAATTATTGTTTGAGTTTTTTGAATAATAAAGACTTTGTAATCGTAGTTTGAAAAACCTCTGAACCCAAAGACAGTAATAATCACTATTAGAAAACCTTTAGAAGGCTGCTTCTTTTCACATTTTCTGGAAAAACAAAGCTGAGAATGGCGCCCCATAGTAAACTCATAATATTCCTGAAGAACATCAGATCTCAGGCTGGAAATGTGTTCTGGCTTTGCGGCTTTGTAGACAAGAGCGATGTCCAGTGCAACCTGCTTGGTCTGTTATTAGTAGCTATGTTTCTATCCAATAGTCATGCAAGTTTTGAGCGAACTTTTAAAATGTCCCAAAAGAGAAAAAAAACAAGTCAGACATGTTTCCATCTACTAGTTT
This sequence comes from Anableps anableps, assembly GCA_014839685.1. Classification (NCBI taxonomy): domain Eukaryota; kingdom Metazoa; phylum Chordata; class Actinopteri; order Cyprinodontiformes; family Anablepidae; genus Anableps; species Anableps anableps. Next base: position 2,507,795 of record CM026065.1, read on the forward strand.
GGAGCAAATCAACCAGGCCGTGCAGAGTGTAATATCGTCCAATGTTGACGCTACGTATGGCTGTAATAAACAAGATGTAGAAGTTTCAGACTAGTATTCACACTTCTCAGAAAAATGGAGAGAGTTCTCCCCTTTGAGCTGGAGATTTGGACTGAGAAAACTTTCCAAATTTCTTGCCTCTTGTTTGACACAGACCCACCAATGGATCAGAGCGTTTCACCACTGCTATCCCAACCTTGTGCCTCGTGCCTCTTGACAGCCGCTCAAGGCTGACAGTCCTCCCCTCTGTGCTAGAGGTTTGGACCCACCTGTGGATGGGAAAGTTTGCCACATCACATGGCCGCTTGTACTGAGTCAGGTTCTGTTGGAGGTTTCTTCCTGTTAAAGGGGAGTTTTTCCTCTCCACTGTCGCTACATGCATGCTTGCTATGAGGCATTGCTGTAAAGTCAACGACACAGCACCATGCGGTCGCTACATGCTCGTCCAGGAGGAGTGAACGCTGCAAGTCAATGACTCGATGCTCTGCTGGGTGTCCTTAGAAACTTGAACAACTTTGAATAATTAATTGAGCTTACTGTACTGTTTGATAACTAGGATCTATTGGAATGTATGTATGATTGAACTCTTTTTTTTTTTTTTTTTTTTTTTTTTTTTTTTTTTTTTTTTTTTTTTTTTTTTTTTTTTTTTTTTTTTTTGTAAAGTGCCTCGGGACGACATTTGATGTGAACTGGCGCTATAGAAATAAATTATATTGAATTTGGTGAATGAGTTTCCATCTCCCCTTTGCACATTAACTCTTTCTGAAAAGTCAAAAACCACCTCAAGTGACCGAAAAGATTTTTTTCCGAAACTGAGGAAGTTAATTTGCATTTTGCCATTTCCATCAACCTTTTCTAATAGTAATACTTCAAAGGCCAGGCCTGGCAGAATAGATGATAAAATACTTGGTGTCAATTTGTAAATTATGTAGTATTATTTCTTTAAAATGTCGGTTCTCGATGTGTTCTGACTTCATAGTGGTAGCAAAGAAGGTGGAATTAACAATGGCCTACCAAAAGTGTGTTCAAATATAGGTAAGTACTTGTAACACTTCTTGTCATTTTGAACTGTAGGTGCAGTATTGTTTGATGAATGGTTGAAAATGGATAACAAATAAAGCTTTGTGTGAAATCAAGCTGATTTCTTACTAGTTGCTTTGTTATGGAATTTGGATTTGATGCTTAGCAGACCTTTAAGATGATTAGCATCTAGACAGTTACTCAGAGGAGGGGATTGTGGATGTGCATCTTTTTCACTGGGCAGAATGTCGGCCTCTTTCCCAGACAAACTATTATGTAACACTTCTGTTAATCCTGTAGGATTCAATTACATGCTCATTGTTTCATATTTTCTGAAACACTACTGCCTTTTTGAAGGAATCTTTTAAGCATTGGTTGTACTAAATACTGTGTGCTGAACTAGATTGTATAAAATCCTTTCAAAACATAAATAATTGCAGGAATTTGACTTCAGAGAATTGCCTTTTTTAGTCCATGAGAAAGTCAGTTTGGCCCACAAAGCATGCCTTACTTTTGAGGAACTATGTGGGTGAGTGGGTGGGTGAATAATACGGAGGTCTACATAACACTGTAGAGCCCTTTACAAGACATAACATGAATAAATTACAGGCAAATAACAGGCTGGTTATTCTGTATCCCTGTTTATTTAGGAAGTATGCCAACAATTCTAAAACAAACAAAAACCATCAATAAATGTGTCTATTGTTAAACTCTAATGGCCGTGTTGGACCTTCAAATGTTTCCATCACATGTTTTTTTTAGACTGGTTCCTTTAAACCTGAGGATCAAAAAAAAAAAAGTCAGAATTAGGGTTTATTACCATATCAGCTGTAACACCAACTAGGAATCTCTGTTTAATGGTGCAGAAAAATCTTCCAAAGCAAAACAAATAGAACAAATATTTTCTGTGTTTAAATATAAACTTATATAGAGAGATAACCATATGTACACAGCAGAGCTGGGGCTTTAACATGTTAATTTAGTGTAATTAATCACATTGATTTTAAGACATTAAATATTTTAATGCTATTAATCAGTTTTTTTCTATATAAAAAGTTCCAGCTGGACCCTCTATATTCACGTGTGTCTGTTACACTCATAAATTTGATGCACAAGCAACATCTGCAAACAGCAGCGACGGACAACAAAAAGCTGTTTCTCGTGGCCCACTGGGGGTTAATTGTTGCTTCAAAAGATGATCTGATGGGATGATGGAAAAGACTGTTGTGTGCAAGTTGTGCAAAAAGGGGTTAACCTATCACTGAAGCTATTCAAACCTAAAATACCATCTCAACACTAAACATCAGCAACAACCAAACAGCAGCACAGACATCCCCAATACTAATGTCAACATCCACAGTCCACATTTCTAAAGAATTTTTTTTTTTTTTTTTTTTTTTTTTTTTTTTTTTTTTTAAAACAAAGAAGCTATAAAAATGATCAGGGGTTACACTTGAGTTTAATGAGTATAACAGCACTTTGCACCAATCTGATGGTTGAAAACGTAAATAACAGATTAAAAACAATATCTTGTGTTGAGCTCATGTCTACTTATTCAATAATTTAGCTGCAAAAAGGGGTTTTAAATTGAGAATGCTTATTTTGTCGATATATGGTTTGATTCAAATGCGAATAATTTATTAATTCAAAAATTAATTAATTACAGACCCTGCAACTAAAGCCACAGTATATAACTTTTATGAAAAATATGGTTCTTACATTTTGTTAAAAGTGTAATCATGTCATGACAGTATAAGACAAATAATCTGTGAAAGAAAAAAAAATCTTCTCTCCCAATGCTCCCAGTATTAACTGCAGAAATACACCAGTCAAAAAAAAAACAAAAAACAAAACAAAAAAAAAAAAAACACAAACCAATCAAAGCCAAAGGAAGGTCTTGGCGCTGTCAATCACCCTCCTGTACGCACCACTCACACACTAACCCTTGCTCTCTGGTGGGCTACAGCTAGTTTAGGCTGGCCATGCTAAGGCTAGTTAGCATGGGCACCGATGACTACGGATAAACAGTTTTCTTGGAACAGTAAGTTATTTCTTCACTATTAGCACATTTAGCGGCACGTACAGGAGGGTGATTGACAGCGCTATGACCTTCCTCCTGGCTCTGATTGGTTGTTTTAGGTCGGGAGAGGTACATTTCTTTAGACGGCAATAGTAGCTCAGGGAGGAGGAGCTCAATCTTTTCACAGGTTATCTGTCTCATACCCAGGGGTGAAAGTAAGTCGGTACGGTTCGGTAGTGCGTACCACTAAAAGATTTTGCGCCAGTACGCAGTACCAGGAGAGCAGCTGCTATAAAGCAGTCATTCAGAACCAGTCACGGCCACACTTTGAGTCAGAATAGATCTGCTAACAGTAGGCAATCTAAAACACAACTTAATCTGTTTATAAATAGCTTTTTTCTCATTCTGAATTGTTTCTGAACTGTCCGTGACTGTGCTGGAGCCTCAGTGCTCCAGCCTTGGTTCTGCTCCCCTTGGAGCTCAAACCTTTCATCAACAGCCTGCCTTTAAAACATTCACTGCTACATTTAACATCTGTCTGCTTGTTACAAAACATCCCAATTAAAAGCACATAGAGTAACTAGTTGTGTTTCATGTTACTTTGCTCAATTAAAACACAGCTAAAAAAAAAAAAAAAAAAAAAAAAAAAAAAACCCTTGCTTATGACCGGAGATTTCACTTGTATTACACGAGAACGCATGCCATGCACACCCACTTCCAAAACACAGTGGTTGCTGAGGGGATTGGTGAGTTTGATTGAAAGGCCTGGGACATTTGACACAGGTGGTCCACAGACAAAAAAACAAAACAAAAAAAAACACCGCTTACACTAGGACAGTACGAACAATAAATCACTTATCGACAGACTTTTAAATAAAAACCCGGGAAAACAGCGTAACAGTGAATTTTTAATTCAAGTGAAATTAAAACTTGAAAACATTGCAGATAACTAAATTTGTTCAAATGAAAAGACATGGATACCAAAGATGAAAAGCTACCCCATACGTTACAATACCAATGTTTCATACATGCCAGCACAGGTGGAAAGAGTACAAAAATAATGTACAAATAAAGTAAAAGTATAAAATTATTTTTTATAAAACTTGTACTTAAACAGAAGTAAAGTTACTAATATTTAAAGGAAAAAGTACCTCATTAAAATGTTATATTAAGTAAGTTAGTTACTCTTTATGAGCAGAAGAAAGTTCTGCTCATCAAAAAGGAAAGGAGAACATATTGGTCTCAGACTGTTACAAAATAAACGTTAGCCTGTGACATCATGAATCTTTGGGAGATATTATGTGTAATTTTAATGGGACATAAATTTCCAGCATCTTCTGTCAGCAGCTGTCTTTAGGGTTCTCTTCAGCTGATCGTCTCAGCAGCCTCCACTACATCTATGAAGCTTCTGTGGTTTTCCTCTTCCTCAAAACCTGGAAGTTCTTTGCATAAGGAAAACTACATGTCCACTGTCCCTCCTAGCTAATAGTTTTAAATAACTGACTCCAAACTAAGCAACTGATCCTCTGTTTTCAGCTTTAGCCACAAATAGCAGATAAAACTGATGTTATTTACATACACTATCTTGATGAGTTTTTCCGAGAGTTTCTGTCTTCAAGTTGATGCAACACCATGAGATCTTAATACCAACTCAGCCAAAAGATCAATGTGGTTTTTCTAATGTTTTCTTATTTTTACTCATGAATGGATATTATTTCAAATGTGCCTGAGTAAAATACTTTACTCAAAACAAATTCAAAGTAAAAGTTCAAGTTTTGTAAAGAACTTTAAAAGTACAGACAAATTGTAATTAATTTCAGGAGTGCAAGTAAATCCAACTAGTTTCATTCCACCCCGTTTGCCAATACCTTAACAATATATATATATATATATATATATATATATATATATATATATATATATATATATATATATATATGTGTATGTATGTATGTATGTATGTATGTGTGTGTGTGTGTGTGTGTGTTTTTGTTTGGGTTTAGACTTTGCTTTTGAGACAAAGAATATACAATGAGCCAATGCTGGTTTATCATAGCACCAGCAAGAATTTAAAACTACTTTCACCTCTGCTCATACCATACTGTCACAACATGACAGTTTTAATATGCAAAAAACATATTTTTGTAAAAGTTACATACTGCAGCATTAACTCCATTACAAATTTTAATTGTGTCCTACCACGACCACATAGAAAATATCCATAAGGTTTAGGAGTGTGTTTATGTGTTGTGCACATTTTTGACCATTATTTCAACAAGTGCATTGTGAGATCAGACACTGATTGTCATGTTTGTAGATTGGTAATGGTGGACCCAAATGCAGACAGGCAGAGGTGGTGTATAGATTTGGTAATTTATTGTAAAAAGTAAAGAACAAAAACTTACCACCACAGGGAACACAGGGAGCCAGAGCTTAACAAAAACATGGGAATACAGATGTAAAAAAAGACAGCAGCGTATGATGGGGAACTGGGGTAGGTAACAGGAGGAACCAGTAAAGAGTGAGGGCAGGAAGAGTTTAAATACTGGGAGTGTGAATGCTGAAACAATAGACTGGGGCTGATTGGCTAACGGGTTGCAGGTGTGAGGGGAAAGAATAGAAGAGAGACTGAAGAGAGAGAATGGGACCAGGGGGTGAGGGAGAGAAAACAGGAGAACTAAGAAAATGAATAAGGCAGTAAGAAAGAATAACTAGTTACAAGGAATAAACATAAAACTACGACTACTAAGAAAAGACTGAACTAAAGTGAAACTGAAACAAGTCTGATCTAATCAAAATAACTAAGGAACATAGGATAACTATATTAAACATAATCTAAAATCACCAAGAGTAGACTGAACAGAATATGGCTGAGTAAATTAAAAAACTGACTAAGATAAAACCAAATGAAACAACAGAAAACTGAATCTAATATATCTAATACTCAACACTAAGAAACAACTGGACTAACAGAAGAAATAAACTAGAATGGGTAGATGAAAATAAATGCTAATGTAACATTTAAGTTTAAGAGCCAGAACCCAACACACAGCCAAGACAAGAAAGAAGTTTCAAAAAGATTTGAAGATTCAATGAGGTGGTGTTGAAGTAGTCCTGCTTAGTTCTGGTTACACTGGTGGGTCTGGAACACAAAAACAGAGGAGTCCTGACGAGGTGAGAACCAGGAAACAAGGAAAACTAAAAAGGAGATTTAACAGGACTCAGGGATTTACAGGATCGAAACATCCAAGCATCAAGCTTCTGCAGGACTGGGTGATCAGTGAATGAGGGGCCTTGAGGCCTTGGAGATGTTCACTGGAAGCAGAGATTATTGCATCCACAATCCAACTGTTCATGGTCCATAGACTGTCCAGGGTCATACACAGGAGGTTTCTCAGGCAAGAAATATCCAGAATACAATAGGCTTAAACAGGGTCAGAGTCAGGCAAGGTTCAGCAACAGGAGATCAGAAACTCTACTCACACACTGGTAAGGACAAGGCAAAAGCAGGGGTTAATAACATGCAGGGTCAATAAACAGATAAATGCTTGGCTCAAGGAACAGGGCTTGAAAGCTGTGACTAAGGCAGCCGATCTCGCACTAAGGCCTCTTTTCTACGGGCTCTACTTGACCTGGCTCCACTCTTCCCGGCCTGCTTTGCAAGTGTTTCCACTACTGTTTTTTCCAGCCCGGTAACTGCTTTTCTGGTCCCTGCTCCAGAGTAGCGTCGGTCAGGGCAGAGTAGAGTAGGTACTTTATGTGACGTAAACATGCTGCTGTTCACTGATTGGCAGTAGGCATGGTCAGATGCAGAAGCAAAGAGAGAGAAAAAAAGCACGCGTTGCCATTTTCCAAACTCGCTACAACACGGAAGTGATGGAGTCCTCGCAAGCTACAAGCAAGCGATGCTACAATGAGGTGCAGGCTGCTCTCCGCATCGGACTGCAATATTTAGCAGCAGCTCGATGGCGCAACAAGGAATGAGAAGTTTTTGTTGACGAAGCAGAGAGAAATGCAAGCCTTGGAACACCGTGTCGGAGTCCAGTTATTCCAGCACGCCGGCACAGACGCATATTAACACCAGCCAGCGTTCAGGTAAGCAGTGTGCAAGTATATCTGTCTTGTTTAGACTATATTTTTCATTTGGCTAAATACATTCATGGAAAATATGGAGTGTTATTTTTTTTAATGCTCAAATACACATCCACATTTGTGTACATGTCTTAAATTATCCTACTCAGTTGCACAATCCTCATGATGAGTGTGTTATTTATAAATTTCTCTACAGTATTTTTATGTTGTAACTTTGCCTTTATTATGCGTTATGTTATTCTTAATTGTTTTTATATATCTTTGTGTGAATTGCCATGCTTTGAGTCATTTTGCTGCTGTTGCACCAGAGTTTCCCCACTGTAGGACAACATATGATATTTTGTTTCTTTTCTATTCTTCTAAAATGGCTAGGTATCAGCTCTTTAATTAAATTGTTATGAGCTATTTTTACGCTCTTTGTATTAGCTATACCAGACATTAAAATGCACAAGAAACTTTAAGACAAGGGGGTTGTATTTTTTGTATTTTTTTTCCATGACTGTATGTCTGTGTCGGTTTAATACGTACATTTATGTTTGTTTTTAATTTACACATAAATTTATCAATTACTGTGTATGCCTGTCAATGATAAAACAAAAATCATTTGTGTGCATATAACAATTTATTTTAATTCTTTGCGTGTATATAACCAGTCCACATTAGTATTTGTTTTTGGTCCACATATCTTGTAGCATTCAGTTGATTATTTTTCCCCAGGTAACAGAAGAAGGGACGTGGCTGACATGATGGTGAACGATGAGAACCATTGGCATTGTGAAGTAACTGCGAAGTTACTTCACTGAAACACAGAATATCCTAAAATGTGAACTTCAGGCAGAGTGGAAATAATTTGATGCAAACTTTTACTAGTTGTCTGTTTATAGGTATTCTTTGTGTTACAAAGGACACGGTAACTTAATAGGTTAAAGGATTTTGACATTTTCACATTTCCACTGATGGCATCTGAAAGTTAACACATGCACACCAAACATTTTGAAATGATTGTTAGGGTTGCTATTAATAGGAACCCAAAATACAAATCATGTTTATCAATTACTACATAATTCTGTCCACTGTTTAGCTGTCTTCCTGGAGAATCGTGAACGTAAAAGAAAGTGTCCAAAACATTTAACCATTACTGGATTGTGTTTTGTTATCCTTGTTCTATGAAGATTACAAGTTTAAGCACCCAGTTATTTGTTAGAAAATCTGAGATATGTGAAAACATAAGATTTAAGCAAAACTAGAACCATTAGAACAGATTAGAGCAGAGCTTTATCCATTTTTCAGAATGACTCTGAATCAAAAACTTGTTTAGTAATTTCAAACCATTAGTAAAACCAATTGTTAATGCACTTTGTTATAAGAATATCAGCCACATTTTCTTAAATTAATCTGCCATAAGAGCATTCGGCACATATGTCCCCTGATCCAGAAAGGTGAAGGTCTTCCTGGACATCCTGAAGGTAATTATTCACTTGGAGTCCAGGTAGGCAGACAATGTGACATCCCACCACTCGAAGGCCTGCAGGAATGCCCACGCTGATGGTCTGCAGCGACAGTTTACCAACATCTGAAAACACATGCAATAGGAATAGCTATTAATAAACGTGTGGCGACAATTCCAACACTAACAAGTTATTCACAACACAACGGCTAAAACTGGCACATCTTTGGCAAGTTTCATAGTCGGTGAGTTACAAAAATTAGCGCTAGCTTACTCACCCGCTTTTCTCCAGCTGCAAGGCCAGGAATCTCCTGTGGAAGTCTGCTATCCTGCTCACTACAGTAACTGCATCTGTAGCATTCCTCACACTGCGCCTCTCTTCATGGAATCAGGAAAATCCAAATCAGGCTGAAAAAAACCCCAAAACAGCAACATCCCAGCTCTATCTTCTTCTGTTGTCTGTAAAAATGACTGACAACGCATGTTATGAAACAACGCATGACATAGGACGTAAGGAGGAGTTCCCCCTGAACCAGGTCTCGCAGAGTTCGTGGACCCGCAATAACTTAGGAGTAGAACTGAGCCGCCAAAGTAGAGCCAGTGGAAAAGGGGCATAAATAGGTGAAGAGCGGGTGTTTAAGTAGGGAGCAGCACAGTTGAGGATAATGAGTAATCAGCAGGAGAGGGAGGGAGCATGAGCAGCACAATCAAGGGAGAACTGAAATCATGACAGCTAAATGTAAAGAACCATTCAAATAAGAAATAACTGAACTAACAGAGGGAAAATAAGAAGTCAATACAAATAAATAACAGAAACAAAAGTCCAATGGAACAAGGGATCATAATACTGATGTTGAATAAGAAGACTTGGCTTGCAGTCTCTGCTCTAATTCATTCCAGTGTTCTATCTGATTAAGTTAAGGACTCTGGGTAGGTCAGCCGAATTCTTCCACACTCATCCATGTCTTTATGTCAAGTTTATTTGTATAGAACATTTCAGTAGCAACCCTATTCAAAGTGCTTTACATCAGAAAAATGCCATGTAGTTAACAAGCAAGAAACATTATTTTGACAAAAGCCATCATCAAAATCATCAAGCAAACACATCAAAAACATTGATCAATGTTCCACTAGCATTGAATTGAAAACTAGTTTGTATTATGCGCTCAGCAGATGCGCAGTTCCACTAGGTCAAGCCAAGCTTATTTGTATAGCACATTTCAGCAGCAAGACAGTTTAAAGTGCATCATACATCAAAATTATTAAAGTCATTGAGCAAATATACATATCAATACATCAAACTCATCATCAAGGAAATATATATCAAAATCATCAAGCACATGCATTTCAAATATATTGATCAGTGTTCCAGTTATTATGAATCAAAGGCAGCTCTAAACAGGTGGGGGTTTAGCCTTGATTTAAAGGAACTCAGTGCTTTGGCTCTTTTGCAGTTCTCTGGGAGTTTGTTCCAGATTTGTGGTGCATAAAAATTGAAAGTTGCTTCTCCATGTTTGGTTCTGGTTCTGGGGATGCAGAGTAGGCCAGAACCAGAAGACATGAGTGGTCTGGAAGGTTGATGCAATGACAACAGATCTTTGATGTATTTTGGTGCTAAACCATTCAGTGATTTATAAACTAACAGATGTATTTTAAAGTCTATTCTCTGAGCTCCAGAGAGCCAGTGGAAGGATTTTAAAACCGGGGCGATGTGCTCCATTTTCCTTGTTTTAGTGAGAACGCGAGCAGCAGTGTTCTGGATCAGCTGCAGCTGTCTGATTGACTTTTTAGGTGGCTCTGTTAAGACACTGTTGCAGTAATCAATGCAACTAAAGACAAACGCATGGATGAGTTTCTCTAGATCTTGTTGGGAAATTAGTCTTTTAATCCTAATAATGTTCTTCAGGTGATAGAAAGCTGACTTGTAACTGTCTTTATGTGTCTCTGAAGGTTCAGGCCTGAGTCCATCACTACACCCAGACCTAATGTTTTTGCTGAAAAAAAATTGTTGTGTATATATTTTCATAAATTTCAAAATATAAATGTCAAATACCTATATGGTACAAGTGTTTTGTGCAAAGATGAGATTTTAGAGTTTACCACACACATCTGCCTCCATGACATGTTACAAAACCTCCACCTCTTTCTTGCATTGTATTAATTAGACACATATTTGAAATTAAATAAAATAATAATAGCTGTGGTAGTGTTTGCAGAGGATTATAAGCAAGCAAGTAACTTGGATAAGTAACTTCAAACTGATTAATGATTACTGCGTAACTAAGTAATGCTCTACAGGTGTTACTGGTTATGACACATTTGCAAATTGATGTGTTTTAAGTATCTGCTCGGTGCTTCAGTGGGGTCATAATCATCTGGAGACATTGTGATGTAGAGTTGTGTATCATATGTGTAGCTATGGTAACTAATCTTATTAGTTTATAACCTGGGCTAGAAGGCGCATGAAGATATTAAAAAAGAGGGGCCTCAAGATGGAACCTTGGGGTATTCCACATGTGATTTTTTTTTTTTTTTTTTTCAGCTCCAATGAAAAATTACCTATTGACATGAAGAAGTTCCTGTTCTTTAGCCAAGGCTCAAACTAGTCAAGTATTGTACCAGAGATTTTGTCCCAGCTCTTCAGTCGCTTAATAAGAATATCATGGCTTAACAGTGTCAAATCCTGCACTGAGGGACAAAAGTACCTGCTCTGTGGTTCTTCTGGAGTCAGTATTTATGCAGATGTCATCAAACACTTTGACAAGAGCAGTCTCAGTACTGTGGTGAGCATGGAAACCAGACTGAAAGACATCAGAGCTTTTGGTCATTAGAAGAAGGTATTTAACTGTTGAAACTGCTTTTTTAACAGCGTTGGTGATGAATGGAAGGTTGGAGATTGGCCTGTAATTTTGTTACTGCAGCTTTTCCAGATTGCTCTTTTTTATCAGTGATTTGATAACTGCTGTTTCTAAAGCCTGAGGAAAAACACCTGAAATTAGAGATGAGTTCACTATTTGAATCAGATCAGACACAATGACAGGCAAAACTTTCTTAAAGAAAGCTGCGAATAAGATATTGATGCAGCAGCAAGAGAACCTGAATTGATGTATCATGTCTTCTAAGTTTTATGGTTGAGAGTGTAGAATTGTGTCATTTTCTCCAGATTGGTATTGATTGTGGACAGTGGTAATGGGCTTGATATTGATGTACAAATTGAGCCACAAATTTTCAAAGTTTTCTCAGTGAAGAAGTTGGCAAATTCACTGCAGATCCTGGAGGAGTGCAGTTCAGATGCCAAGGTCACAGGAAGGTTTGTTAATCTCTCAACCATGTCAAACAAGGCACAAGTATTATTAATGTTTTTGTTATTGATTTCAGAAAAAATAGGATTCTCTTGCATGTTTCCATTGTAAGTTATATCCAGGGCTCTCAAGTTTCATGAAAAGTTTGGAGTGAGATTATGTCTGCTGGGGTTGAAATGACTATAGATTATATATGTTTTGGCCGCAGTGGCCCCTTGGAAAAATGTCTAACTTTACATTATCCTTGCTACAAATAATCACAAATAAAACTAATGATAAATGGCAGATACAAAATACAAAAATTATTTTTATTTTTAATTCAAAGACAGCTGGTCAAATAAAAATACATTTTTGTTGGAATGAAATGGGCCCCTTTAAACAGCCATGTTCAGTTTTGAGTTCATTTCAGTGCAGCATGTGAATTTCAGTTTAATTGTTTTTTGTGTTTCTAACACACTTAGGTGCCTTGATGATGGACACAGGTGGCTCCCTTTTGAAGCACTGTGGCTCAATGTCAGACATATTTACTTTCAGGGCTGAGGACAGTGTTCCATTGAAAGCTAAGACGTTCCTTGTTTTGGTCTTGGAATGGTGAAAGTACAGTCCCCTGTGGTGCTCCTGTGCTACTGACCACCTGGCTAGACATACAGTCCTTAAGTCTCACAAGAACTGGGGTGATGTGCTCTACCTTCCTGGTCTTAGTGAGAACATGAGCAGCAGCATTTTGGATCATCTGCAGCTGTCTGATTGATTTTTTTAGGCAGATCTGTGAAGACACGATTGCAGTAATCAGTGCGACTAAAGATAAACACATGGATAAGTTTCTCTAGATCTTGTTGAGACATTAGTAACTGTGTCTCTGAAGGCTCAGGTCCGACTCCATCACTACACCCAGATTTCAAGCCTGATCACATCAAACTGAAGGAGTTCTGATATGTGCTGGTTTGCTTACTCAGCTGGGCCAACAGGAGTCTCTCCAAGACCTTCATCATTTGGGATGTCAAGGTAACAGGTATATAGTCGCTAATGACTGATGGGTGAGTTTTCTTTGGTACCAGAACCAGACAGGATGTCTTTCACAACAGTGGTACCTTCTCTTGAGTCAAGCGAAGGTTGAAGAGGTGTTGCAGAATCCCACAGAGCTGCTCCGCACAGGTCTTCAGGACTCTGGGACTGAGACCATCTGGACCTGCAGCCTGGTTCCGGTTCAATCTCTCCAGCTGCCTCTTCACCTGACTTCTGGAGGAGGAGGGGAGGATGGTGAGCATGTTCCTGAACTGAACCTGTTGAAGAATGTGTTCAGCTCATTTGCTCTGTCCAGACTTCCATCAATCTGATTCTCCTTTTGCTTGAAGCCTGTGATCTTCTTCATCCCTGACAACACATCTCTGATATTGTTCCTCTGCAGTTCACTCTCCAGCTTCTTCCTAAACATCTCCTTGCTGTCTCTAATCTTGACTTTGAGCTGCTTTTGTATACTCCTCAATAACTCTGTCTCTTTTTTCTCTCTCTCTCTTTTCTTGCTCTTTTTTCTTGTTCAGCAGAACAAAAAAAAACATTTTTGCAGTTCCTTTACCTCACTGGTGATCCATTGAGGTAAAGGAACTGCTAAAGGAACTCACCTCCAGTGAGGTGCTTATTTGGGAAGCACCTCACTGTTCTGGTGGGGATGGTGTTGTCCACACAGAAGTTTATGTAGTTGGTCACACACTCAATCATGGCATTAATGTCTTTTCCGTGTGGTTTGCAAAGAGAAATCCAATTGGTAGCATCAAAACAACCCTGTAGGGCTTCTTCGGCTTCCTGTGACCACTTTCTCATAGTCCTTTTTGTTACAGGTAGTCTCTGGACAAGGGGTTTATATTCTGAGCAGAGAAAAACAAGGTTGTGATCTGATTTACCCAGAGGAGGTCTTGCTTTGGAAATATATGAATCCTTGACATATTTGTGTAAAACAAATTAAATGTCTTGATTTCTCTGGTAGAGCAGCTGACAAACTGTTGAAACGTTAGCAGTGTAGGCATGATTAAAATCACCAGATATTGCCACAAAAGAATTGGGGTGTTGGGTCTGCATCTTAGCAACAACATCTGCATCTTAGGAACTGATGACATCACATGCATTGTCGGCAACGGCTGAGGGTGGAATATAAACAGCTACCAAAATAACACAGGTGAACTCTCTTGGGAAATAATATGGACGAAAACTTACTGCCAATAGTTCAATGTTTGGACTGGAGAGACGACACTTTACATTAACGTGCCCTGGGTGACACCATCAGTTGTTGACAAGCACTGCTAATTCACCTCCCTTCCTTTTCCTGCTACTCTTTAAATCTCTGTCTATCCATATAGTCAGGAAGCCCGGCAGAGACATTGGAGTTGGGGATATGATTCTGCAGCCATGTCTCAGTAAAACACATAATACTGCGTTCCTGATACTCTTGCTGCGTCCTTGTCAGGGCTTGAAGTTCATCCAGCTTTCTAGCTAATGATCTCATGTTGCCCATTATGATGGATGGCAGAGAGGGCTTGAACTTCCTCCTTCTCTCTCTCTTTGCTCCTCCTCTGCATCCACGACGCCTCCTTTTCAATTCCTCTGGGATTTCTGGCTTCAGTTGTCTTATTATTTCTGCTATAGCAATGTTAATCAGCTGCTCCCTGTTGTAAACCACCCTGTTGCTATGGTTACACATTGTAACAAAAGAGAAAAACATAAAAAATTGTCTTATCCCATATTGTTTGGACTCTTTGCTTATGTTATTTCCCTGTATTGATTTCTTATTTTCATTATTTTCCTTCATCCTAGTTTATTTCTCTGATTAGTTTAATCCACTCTTAGTTATTTTAGATTATGTTTAATTATTTAAGTCTTGTGTTTATTGTCTCAGTTAGATTCATTTTCCTAGTTCTCCTGTCTGTTTCCTCCCTGCTGCCATTCTCTCTCCCTCTTCAGTCTACCTCTCTGGTCTCCTCTCACAGCTGCAGCCCGTTACTAACCAACGGGTTAGTAACGGGCTGCAGCTACTAAATACAAGTGAGTAGCTAGTAATCAACTCACTTGTATTTAAACTCCTCTTTGTTAGCCAGTCACTGCTGGATCCTCCTGTTACTTACCCGTTTTCTGCCTGTTACCTACCTGTTTCTTCCCCATTGTACTCTGCTGTTAATTTGCTCCCGGATTCCTGTTTTTGTTCTGCTCTTGCTTCCTGCTTTCCCTGTGGTTTTTGTAAGTTTTTTTTTTGTTCATCATTTTATTAAATCATCAAAACTACTTGCTGCCTCTGCTTCTCTGCATTTGGGTCCACAACAACCACCAATCATGACAAAAGTATTAGGAAAAATCAATCCAGGTGCAAAGCATCCAAGACAAGAAGGAACAGTTGTCAAAAAAAACCCAAATTTTTCCAAGAAAAGCAGGAATGAAATTTTGAAAAAAGAAAAAATCTCATTGAAAGTTACAGAGCTACTCCAACGTGCTGCCACCCTGATCGACTCAATTCTAGAATAAGGCCAGCTTGAGTGATTTTAGTGATTTGATTTTAAACAGCTGCATTTAACTTTCTTGAGAATGATTTTTCAGTTTTTAACATAGGAATCCTATAGTATTTTAATCTAAGGCAGCCAGACAGTGTCCAGAAAAAGATATGGGTAGAACTTATACCTGCTCCCTCTCCATATCAGATATCACATATGTTGACAGGAATTTGTGAGGTTGCTTAGTGGCCTTTAGTGGAGTTTATTGTTTTTTAGACCCAAGGGCTTGAAAATGAATTGTATGATCTGGCCTTGGTGTCAGTTGTGTTACCATCCTTACAGGATCATTCATATTTTCAGAAAATTTATGGAAGGACAAGTCAGGAGATAATGAGGAGGTGGATGAGGTGTGGGGTGAAGAAGCAGAATCTTCTTTTAGGACTTTTGGCTGCTGTTCAGCAACATCAAGGGCTCCTGTGTGTAAGATGAGGTTTATCATAATTGTCAGTATTTTCTCAGAGATGTCAGACACCATAAAACTAAGTCCTTTGGTATTTTTATGTTGCAGAATTGTTTAATCCCATTCACGGCCCCACAGTAATATTCTTAGGCTTGTTAGCTGGCTTCTTTTGAATCTTTTTGGGCTTGGAGCTCAATCGTGCCTCAAAGATCTCACTCTTGCTTAAAGTTGAGCTTTCTTTTGGTGGACTCAGGTTTATGTGCAAGTGCAGCAAACCTGTTTTTCAGTTGAATTCCTCTGTTTCTAGTTGGATTGCTGTTGCTGCTTGTTTTGACAGAAATCTTGGCCCAGGGGATGAAGAGACATTTCTCCATAATGCTGGCCAATTTGTTTCATCTAGATGTGTTCTTTCTGTAAGACGTCTTCCTTAAAGCTGCAGTATGCTATTTTTATAAAAAAAAAAAAAAAAAAAAAAAGCATTTCCACATATTTGTTGAAATGGTGACTATGTTGTGACAATATGGGATAAGACAGATAATCTGTGAAAAAAAACGTGCTCCTCGTGCTGTCTAGAGACAACCAGTCAGAGCCAGGAGACGGGTCTTCGCGCTGTCGATCACCATTCATGTGGCACTGCTCACCCCCGCCCCCACCTCCAGGTCTCAGTCAGGCTGCACATCTAAACACTGCACTTTTCCTCTATTCTCTCTTGCAAAACTGTTCAAGTTCTGTCAGTTTGCATGTGGATCAGCTATGAACAGCTTTTTTTAAGTCCAGCCACTAATCTCTATCTGATTGAAGTCTGGGCTTTAACTGGGCCACTCCAGAACATCCACCCTGTTTTCTTCAAACCATCTCTAGTTTCAACCAGATGCTTCGGGTCGTTGTCTTGCTGGCAAATAAATGTTTTTTCCCAATATTTTTCTGCATTCATTTTACCTTCTACTTCTACAATCCTTCCAGGTGCTGCTGCCGAGAAACGTCCCCACAGCATGATGCTGCTACCACCATGCTTCACACCGGGGATGGTGTGTTTGTTGACATATGAAGTGTTTCCCAAACGTAGTGTTTTGTCTGATGGACAGAAAGCTCTATTTTTGTCTCATCAAACCAAAGAACTTTCTTCCACTTGACCAAGGAGTCTCTCATGTACCTTTTGGCAAACTCTTGTCAAGCCTCGATGTGAGCCTTGATATGATATGATATTTTCTTCAACAGTTGCTTTCTCATTTCCACTCTCCCATAAAGCTTTGACTGGTGAAGAACCTGGGCAACAGCTGTTGTCTGCAGAGTCTGCCATCTCAGCTGCTCATGCTTGGAACTCCTTCAGTGTAAAAGATGTGGAATTTAAAGCCATAAAAAGCAATATATCAGAAAACAGACCATCACTGTTCTTGTAAAATGTTTTTATTTATGGTAAAAGGTTTTCCAAACTGTGTAGAAGTAAACAGAACATCTTTGCTGTATGTTTTAGCATGAATCATGCTACGTTCATCTAAATCCAATCACCATCTGTGGCCTCAAGCTGAACCCTGATGTGGCAATAAAATAAACCTTTGCCCTGTGTGCTGGGGGGGGGGATTTACACCCTGGCCAGTCGGCTCTGGATTTATAGCCAAGCCTTATTAAGGACCCTACAAAGGCTCTTTAGGTTTAATTTCTGGTCAACGAAAACTGTGGAGACTTGCGTGGGGGGGGGGGTTCTTTTTTTCTTTTTAGAAAAAACTGTTGCTTTTGGACAGATAGACATTGTTCTACTCAAAAGCTTCCAAGAATTCCAAGAATAGCACTGATGCAGCATTGTTTCCTAATTTACTGGATAAAGATTTTGGAATTAGGAGAAGCTGCTACCTTCAAGAAGATAAATAGTTTCTTCTTTTTTTGCTGTATTTTACTTGCTTTGGTTGATTGATTGATTTTTATTTATTTAGTCAGTCATCAAGTACTTATTAGCCATACTTCAAAACACTGCAACAATTTCACAACTTGACTGAAAAGGTACAGGCAGAAGCTCTGTAACTGGATGTGATCTAAGCTGTGTAAGGATATATTCATGTCTTTGAAATGTTGGCCAGAAGAAGTGGCTATGACTTCACAGCAGTGGGAGAATGAAAGAGACATGTCCCAGTTGTCATTTCTACACTATTAGGGAAGTTCAGGAAAAGTTCAGCACTGTTTAAGTTTATGGTCCTGGCAGTTCATTCTGAGATCAGATGGTTTTATATTCATCCTGGTTCCACATAATAAAAAAAGGTAACTTGAGGTAACACTTACCAATTAATGTCAACACAGAACTAACAGATGACGCCTTATTAAGCTTTGTGAGGTCACATGTATCCTCACTGTTTGATTTGATCTCATAAAAAGATGTGTAATTTACCAAGAGGCACCTGGAAGAATTACAGCTGAATTTTATCAAAACAGTATCTTGTTGAAGCTTTGCAGCATCCAAAGTGGTGGAAGGATAAGGTCAGTGCACATCAGCAATTAGGATGGAATAAAATAAGCTGCAAACATCAAAAGATAGAGTTACACTGTAACTCTAACAGATGCAAAGGATTTACAATATGTGCAACACTTCTGTAAAGTAAATTATACTACACTTGTCCACCAGCACTCCTGCATGTGGTGATACCTCATACTGATAATCATCAAGAGAGAAGTATATTTACAAATTATGAGAAGGATATTGGATGTTTTCAAATATACTAAATTGCTCCAGTAGAGAAATGTTTGTGACAGCCTTGCAAGGTTTCCCAGTAATCACAATGAGTGGCAAAAACATAGATTGAAAAATTAAAAAACAAAAATTGATTGACAAATTAAAAAACAGCAAAAAACAAAAAAACGAAAATGATCTGAACCAGAAATCACCAACTTTTTTGCAACTAAAAGCTACTTCATGGGTACTGATACAAACGGCTACCAAATTGATACACACAGTTTACTTTTAATTATATCACTTAATGATTTATCTAATTTTGGAACTGTGCTGCAGACTACTCATATGGCCTTCGAGGGCTACTTTGACCGCCCAGCCACCAGGTTGGTGACCCTTGGTCTAAACAAACATTCCTGCTTTCCCAAATACCTGAAAAACTGGAATCCAGAATCAGGACTGTGGACTTGCATCACAATTCCGGTCAAACATTGCAGGTGTCATCAAAGTCACTTTTTCAGTGGTGTACTGATTATACAACAACAGATTTTTTATAAACAACGTGGAGCACAAGTTTGACTTTATTTTGAATTTTCTCCAATCCACACAGGGTCAAAATTGTGCAGATATGCTCCAAGATAAATATAAATCTCAATTAATATTTGGTTAAATGCCTCTTATCAAGTTCCACCTTGACCACGTGCCTTTAGGAAGGCTATTCCAGAAGGTTAATGGAATCCATTCCATTACTACTGTTGTTATTGTTCTGTCAGAACGCCCAACGGTGTCCAAGTTTTAACCATGTAGCTGTTGTTTTGAAGTGAAGTGGAAGAATTTGGTGGTAGTTCTAAACTAAAGCAGGTAACATTGTACCTCCGGAATGACCCCGACCTCAATCCTGTTTATAAGGGCTAACCGAAACTGTTCTGAACCTGTAAACTATTATTTTCACAACCAGAATGTCTACATGACTTCTGGCAACCATACATTAAAGTGTATTAAATGTTTAAGAATCAGAAAAGAATTAGATATTTCTTAATCTTTCCAAGTCCAGTTTTTGAAATGTGAAACATGTCCTTTTTTGTACTCTCTTAAGAATTAATGTTGTTTCACAGTTAGGTTTGATCAGTGAGTTCCCAGCTGCATGTATCCAGCTTATTAATCAATCCAATAACTTAGCTTCCTGGTGCAGAAAACCAAGAATGTTTTGGAGATTGCAGAAGGAAAATCCTGTGTAATCCTGCAGAGCACGTTCTAAACCTCCCCTGAATAAGCACCAGTGTTCAGGGACTGTTCAGCAGTGATGTATTTTTCTTGTGATTAAGTTACACAATTTAAGGTTAATACCGTTACAAGACTGCCAGCATGTATGTCAGCACTCAGTGAAGTTATTTAAATATACAGCAAGAAAATCTGGTATTTTTTAAAAGAAGCAATACTGCGTCAGGACTTGATCAGTATGCTTTTAGAAAGAGAAGTTGGGTTATTTCTTTACAGACAAGATGGTTAAACTACTTGGCTTGAAGCAGGGAAAAAATACCCCAACCTGACCAAAAATCTAAACCATCTGACTCTCATCTCAGCTGTAAATTGACTGTGAAATGCTTCCAGGCTCTCTGAACGTCATGGCTGGAAGGTGCCAACAGAACCAACTCATATGGACCATACTGATGCATTTTGGTTAAATGTCTGATAATGTTTCCAGATTTTATTTTTGGGGATTGGGAAGGAGACTGTTTTAACACTTTCTTGTGAGTTATCCAGAATTATTTCTTCCCTCTTGAAGTTTCTCTCTGCAGTTTTTCTAGGTGCTGTAAGTGGATGAGATAATTGCCTGTCTCAATAAGCTCATCAGGAAGGCCAGCTCTGTGCTGGGATGCCCCCTCGACCCAGTGCAGGTGGTGGGAGATAGAAGGACTCTAGCTAAATTAACATGACTGATGGACAGTGTCTCCCACCCCATGCATGAAGCTGTTGCTGAGCTGGAGAGCTCCTTCAGTGACAGACTGCTGCATCCTAAATGCTCAAAAGGGCATTATCATAGCTCCTTCCTCTCAGCAGCTGTTAGACTTTATAACCATCCCAACAAAATCAATGTGTTTACATCCTTGCTGGCATTTGCACAATCATTTACTCTGTTCTTACTCATTTTTAAATAACATTTCCACTGTTATTGCACATCTGTTTTTCTGCACTCATACTGTATCATTTTTTAATGCTCTTGGAAAAAGTGATCTGACTCAGTTGCACAGCCCTTAGATCATGAGTCTGATATGCCTATTTCTAATAACTGCACAGTGTTTTCTACTAGTCTTGTACAATATATTATTGTTATTGTTAATATTGTTGTTTTTTTTATGTTTTTAACACTTTAAGAACTTTTTATGTTTGAAACTTTATATCTGTTGCTGCTCTTACACTTGAATTTTCCTATTCTATTCATATTTTGTACTTTTACTCCCACTAGTGGTTATAATGTATTAGGCAGGAACCTTTTCCAAAACTGCCCAGATAAAACATATCTCCATTCCTGCAGAAAAACTTCAAAAACATCCCCCTTTTGTCTGTACTTAGAGGTAAAGTTTAATTTGTAAGGATTAAAGGAAAAAAACGGAGACCTCGATACAAATGGGAACATGATGTGAAAATCATTTCACGGTTATATCAAGATTTATTTATCTGTTTGTCAATTGCAAATGAACACAGCATTGTTCAAACTCATTACTTTCAGCTTAAAGGAGCAGTATTATGTATTTTCCAGGCACATAGTTCCATTTTATAGCACAATCAAGAAACTATTACCTTCACTTGTTATAAAAATGCTGTATATATCAAACAGCAGAAAAGAAATGTGACTTCACAATTTAATGCTTTGAAATTGGGACTCTGTCTCTTTAAAAAGCTCCTACTCTTTCTGACACTCCGCCTTCAGCACATCATCACAATAATGTTTCTCCATTAAGCCTTTAGCAGTGTTCTTTGGAGCACTGAACTGAAAACTAGTTTGTACGATGAGCTCAGCAGATGCGCAGTTCAACCAGGTCAAGTCAAGTTTATTTGTATAGCATATTTCAGCAGCAAGACAGTTCAAGGTGCTTTACATTGTAAAAACAACAGGCAAATATACATCAAAATCATCAGTCATTGAGCAAATATACATAATATTAATACATCAAACTCATCATCAAGCAAATATACATCAAAATCATCAAGCACATGCATTTCAAATATATTGATCAATGTTCCAGTTATTATGAATCAAAGGCAGCTCTAAACAGGTGAGTTTTTAGCCTTGATTTAAAGGAATTCAGTGTTTTGGCTGTTTTGCAGTTCTCTGGACGTTTGTTTCAGATTTGTGGTGAATAAAAACTGAAGGCTGCTTCTCCATGTTTGGTTCTGGTTCTGGGGATGCAGAGCAGACCAGAACCAGAAGACCTGAGCGATCTGGAAGGTCGATACAATGACAACAGGTATTTAATGTATTTTGGTGCTAAGTCATTCAGTGATTTATAAACTAGCAGAAGTTAACTAACAGGTGTTTGCTAATTGCTGCTGCTGCTTGTCTGGAGGAGCTGAGTGGGGGAGTTATGGGGGAGGAAGCTTGGCTTGGAGACTGCAGCTCCAAGGAGGAGCTTTGTGGAAAAGGCAGTGCTAAGTGAGAGCAAACGTTTAGGCATCCCTGAATGGCTGCCCTGGGAGAGTCAAGGATTTCTCAAACATTCAAGAAAGAATCAAGGTAATACTCTAGGTATGTTTTTGATGAGAGAATTACATAATAACATGATATAAAGCTCAAAAAAATAAATTTTACATAATACCCCTGCTTTCAGAGGAAACATTTTTATCCTACTGAAGTGATTTACCCCAGAATGACTAAGCAGCCATTTGGCAACAAAAAGAAATCACTGGATAGTTTGAAGAGGACTAAAAAAGATGGGAAATAAATGTTTTTCTTTCCAAATCTCAAGTCAGCTGTACCTCTTATTGAGATAAAAATCACTCTTAATAAAATCAAATCAAATGATTCAATGAAAGATTAGCATTATGTTCTTCCACCAGTTGGAAAACCATGACAATTAGTAGAACATTAAAAACAGTAGCTAATATCTTCAATTAGTGTGTCAGAATTAGAATTCCATCCATCCATCCCAGACCTCTCTCTCCTTAGCTTCATCTTCCAGCTCAGTTGGAAAAGCTCAGTTGTTCCCATGTCACCCATGTGATCTAATCTCTGCTGTGAACCCAGGGTCATCCCTGAGGCCTCCTTCCAGTAAGAACTTTTCTGAACACCTCCCTATGAAGGAGTCCATTAGGTCTTGTTATGAAATATACCAAAAAATGGTGACTTTTATTGACACATTCAGTTGGAAAGTTAAAAAGAAATGAATGAAACATTAGTAAAGTAATTTTGCATAAAGAATGGTGTCTGTCTCCCTGGGACTGCTGTGTATGTTTTCTCTAGAGTGTAAATAGGCAAGGAGAAGCCTGTCAGAATCAGCTGAACACATTTTAAACATTTGTAAAGTATCTTTGCATAAAATATGTCCATATTGCTTAAGCATAATTTAATGAAGTTGGGGAAATAAGGGAAGATTAAATCTGACTTGTATGGTGGGTTTCCCAAAAATAATCTAATTAACATATGGATTCAAGACTGCTCCTGTCTTAGCAGTGGACTTGCAACTGTATCAGGCATTCAGCTGTCCTGTGGGGGTCTCTGGGGTCTGTCTCCGTGGGGCTTCTGTGTATGGTTTCTCTAGAGTGTAAATAGGTGTGGAGAAACTTCTCAGAGCAGCTGATTGCATTTTTAACTGGACTTGATTTGAACTCTGATAGGTTTCTAGGAGGGATTGCTTGTAAAAGCAAGATAATTCCTTCACTGGTTTCAGAGCTATGCAGACTAATACAATAATTTATCAAACTTCATAGTCAGAGTTTAAGAAATACTCAGGAGACAAAAAAAATCTCCCTCTCTAAGTTTGCTTGAAATAGGCCAGGAGTCCTCAAATTCAGGCCTCGAGAGCTGGTGTAGTGAAACTTTTCAATGTGTCCCTGGTCCAACACCCCTGAATCAAATGGCTGAATTACCTCCTCAGCTTGCAGTCAAGTGCTCCAGGGTCCTGCTGATGACCTCATTATTTGAATATTTGACACATGTAAAGTTGCGGGACCCTGGCCCCCGAGGAATGTAATTGAAGACCCCTGGTCCACAGCATCTAAATCTGCAAATAAAAAGTCCTCTCAGAAATGGCAGGAAAAAAATCACTGATTAAATGAAGTCATTAGTTCAACAGTTTAAAAACTTCAATATTATGAATATTCATATCGAAACTAAATTACTAATTGTAAAATTCACAATAAACCTTAAACTGAGATATCAAAATCATCAAGTCTGTGAGCATTAGGTCTCAGATTTGCTGGTTTATATTTCCAAAATAATTGTTATCATTTCCTTGTTTTTCAAGTAAATTCAATTTGACTGGATATAATATGTTCCATAAAGCTGGTCTTTAATTCAAATTTTACATTTCTAGATACTTGTTCCTACAACAGTGGGCACTTTCTGTATTTTTTCAAAACATCTTGATTGTAATGTTTTACACAAGGATATGACATTGCGGTGGACTGTTTGATTTTTTTTTTTTTTATCAATAATGAGTCAGCAGACTGGATGGATACATTGTGTTCAAATCTTTACGGGAAAATCAATGCGGAGTAAAAATCTGTTCATCAGCACCACTGGCAGACTCCGTGTTCATAATTTCCTAACAGCTGCTGTCAGTCAGCCTCTGCGTCATGTCTTGTAACGGACAGCTGTCAGACAGTTGAGTCACAGGTTGAGAACAACAAAGTGAGTGGGATGTTTGCACATGAACGTTTTATCAAAGGGTGAATCTAGGACCTTGTTCAGATAAATATCCCAGACTGCTGAGCAGCTCTTCACTACCCCAGGACACTAACACACACAACTGGTGGCCAGTTCAGCATGGCTCTGCCACTTTTCACCACAGCAGGCGTTATTTTCCTACTTTTTTCCACCTCATCAGCTGTAAGTTTGGAATCTTATATGGATCCATTTTATTGTTAGCTCAAATAATTTTCTATAAGCAAAAATATCTAAAATGACATTTTTATGTGCAGCAAATCAGAGGAGATAATCTTGCAACATGTAACATGAATGACGGCTTTGTAAGTATGATGAAGTATCTCAAATATGCATGCTGTAGTGTCACTTGTTTTATTTTAATATAATTTTCTACAAATGCTGTCTATGAACAGGGAAAGTACTGCCCTACTACATGTGGGGTTGCTGATTACCTGTTCAGGTATTTACCAGGCGTAAATGAAGACCTGACCTCAATGCAGAATCAACTGGAGATAATAGCCAATTTAACTGATGGGGCAGATGAAACAATTACATACATGAAAGACTCGACCACTTCAGCTCAAAAGTCTTCCCAGTCTGGTAACATTTTTTTTTTTTTTTTTTTGGTTCATAGTTTTTCATATTACTAAATACCTGTGTGTTGTGATTAAGCTCCTAAATTAATATAAATTCTTTGTTTGCTTTATTACAGACCTGACTTAATCTGATGTAGATTTGTGTATAATTTAAACCATCCAACTTTTTATTTCAGATCCATACTACAAGAAGTCCTCTAGTATGCTGGATGATGTTTTGCGATTTGAAAAGACAATAATTGCACAAGAACAGCAAATGATGTAAGTTATTATGAGCATTTAAACTTTGCTTCTAAGAATTTGCATTCAAAGAAATTCTCTTATGAGTAATTTTGATTTAACTGACAAATTTTATAGGATTTCATTCAGATTTACTGTTTTAGATCTTTTTATTAGGCGGCATCACTTTTTAAGAAAATATTTCAGGATATAATCACAGACATTCAGTCTAAAATAAGAGATATTTCTCCCATAGTTACTTTTATATGATAGATGAAAAATTTCTAAACATCTACTTTTGTTTTTATTCAAATGAATTAGTTCTTTCTATACATTTTCTGATTCTTTAATGTATTAATTATTATTTTCCGTAGTGGTATTGTTGTTGTTATTGTAGCCATATTAATAGAAGAGTAATTGCTGTAGAATTCTTTCCTATATTTTATTCTTTCCTGTATTTAAAATAATTTCTTCCTGTGTATTGTTGTAATTCTTTTCATTTTCAAAACACCTTCTCGGTTTCTTATATGTATTTTCTGATTCTGTTATAAAATTATATTATATTATTAGTATATTTTGTGAGTCGACAATATTGACTCACAAAATATACTATTTTGTAATCCTGATGCTGGATTTTTAGTTTGAACTACAAATGACCTCAAACAAATCCCATTTGTTACGCTTTTCTCAGTGAACTTCAGAATTTAATCTTAACCAATGAGAGGAGGATGGGAGACTTGAAGAAACTGGCCCTTCAGCTGCAGCAGAAATGCAGTGAGCCCTGTAGAGACACTGTCCAAATCCAACCTATCACAGGAACAGGTAAAAACAAAAACTGGTGAGAGAGAAAAAGACACTCTGACACTCTGTGACCGTTGGTACATTCCTATTTCAAAAGACGTTTCTCAATCCGGCCTGAGCAGAACAGCATTTGTCCTTGTTCAGTGTTTAGTTAGAGAGAAAAATCAATACACTGCTTCATAGAAAAGGCCACATGTTTACTCAGGCTGTGATGAGTTTTTACTTTTAAAGGCTAAATTTCACCAATGCTTTTTATGAAGTAAACTAGACCTGTTCACAGAGTTTATGTTTGTGTTTCTGCTGTGTTTATTTATTTATGGGGGGTTTTTTTGTTGTTTTTTTTAATCAGACTGTCAGGATGTTGCAAACAAAGGTGCGACCACCAGCGGTCTTTACTATGTGAAGCCAGCCAAAGCTCAGGAGCCATTCTTAGTGTATTGTGAGATTGACAACTTCGGTCGTGGCTTCACCGTAATACAAAGGGTATGCACCCATTTAGTTACTATTTTAAGTCACATTATCTAAAAAACCTTGGCCACTCTATAATTTTATTCATATCCACAGAGACGTGACGGCAGCGTTGACTTCTCCAAGGACTGGATCCAGTACAAGGAGGGCTTTGGGTATCTCTCCCCAGACGACACAACGGAATTTTGGCTCGGTAACGAGAAGATCCACCTGCTGACGACCAGCTCATCCCTCCCAACTGTGCTAAGGGTTGAGCTTGTTGACTGGGAGGGTAACAAAAAGTAAAAATGCACAAGCACACACACTCTCATGTGTTATGTAAGGAGTGATGGCAAGCATGACCCCTTAGAGATCTGGTGACCCCTAGAGAGCAAATTCAGTGAGTAGTCGGAGGCAAGAAGAAGCTGAAAACACGGCTGGTTTGTCTGCAGGTATGCCGACTACAACATGTTCCGAATCGGCTCGGAGGCTGACATGTACCGACTCACCTATGGTTTCTACTTTGGTGGTGATGCTGGCGATGCCTTCGACGGCTACGACTTTGGAGACGACGCCAGCGACAAGTTCTACACATCACACAATGGCATGCAGTTTAGTACGCACGATAAAGACAACGACAAGTTTACAGGGAACTGTGCCCAGCAGGACGGCTCCGGCTGGTGGATGAACAGATGCCACGCTGCACATCTGAACGGAAAATACTACCAGGGTAAGACCCTCTGACCACAACCTGCTGCAACGCTGCAGATGCAAGTGCAGAAGAGCAAAACTCTTTGTCTGGAATTTAAATCTGTTGGATCATTGAAATGTTCTTTTCTGTGTCCTTCCAGGTGGCAGGTACAGCGAAAAGGATGCTGGTGAGTTTGGCTATGACAACGGCATCATTTGGGTCACATGGCACAATCGTTGGTACTCCCTGAAAGAGACCACCATGAAGCTCATCCCCCTGAGCCGCATCACAGCAGGAGGCGGGCAGCAGACTGGGATCAAACAGTTTGGAGGACTCGGAGATGCTTAAACCGGAGAAAGTGTTGTGGTCTGGTTTTATTGACAACTCTTGAATCGACGTAGAATAAAAAGCCTCCAATTATCATGTGATCATTTTTGTTGTTGTTGTTTGTTAACCACAGTAAAGTATAAGGCTTTTAAACATCATCTTCAAAAATAACACTCACTGTTAAATATGTACCAAAGAGGCTGAAGAACAAATAAACTCATGCAGTAATTAACAAATTCTAGCAGAATGATGCTGGAATGCTGTGCTAAACAATCATCCGATCCACAAATTGCTGATTCACCAGTAAAACCTGAATGTTCATGTGGAGTCTGACTTTAACCCAGTGGATTTCAGATCAGCTCAAGGCTGATCTTCAGCAGATGTAACTGTCTTTGTTCGTTTCCGATCCAGTTGGTTCACTTCACAACAGACACACTCTGACTCTCTGTATTTATTCTAGCAAGAGACAATAAACAAGTTGGCGGTTAGCAGCTCCAGCAGTAAAAGACAGCAACAGAAAAAGGGGAAGCGCTGACTGTTACTGGTTGCTACGGTAACCACCAACTGACAAGAGTAACATGAAAAAACGTATATAGCAATAAAGTCAGGAGAAAAAAAAATTACTTTTTGACTAAATAAAATGTATTCAAAGAATAAATAAACCAATTTTGACAAACTTCACATCTATAATAATGTTAAAATAAAACCCTGTTACATACAAAATTGTGGGGCACTGGGGATGTACATTTTTAAATCCAGAAATGTTGCCTTGGGTAACACACTACACACTGCAAAAAAAGAGAAAAAAATTCAGTGGGGCACTTCTTTTGTCCAGAGGAAAAAGGACAGTTGCGCTAGCACCACCCAGAGTCTATCTGTGCACATCCCTGCATATAATGAATATTAGATTTCACCTCTATAGAAACTGGAGTTTGGCAATAAGGTGGTCTCGTGCTTACAGGTTTATTTTAACACAGTGCCAAGGTAGGAAGACATCCAAAATGACCTTTGAGAAGGCATTGTTGCTGCCCATCAGTGTTGTGATGCCTTTGCCAAACTATTTTGAGTCCAGCTAGTAGAGGGAGAAACCTTATTCACAACTAGAAGACATGAAAGACAAATTCCAATTTTCAGACGAATTGACATCCCAACATATCCACCCCATGGTTAGACCATGCAATGATCAGGGAAAATGTCAAAAAAAAAAAAAAAACACAAGCTGACACTAAAATACAGATGTATTTGCCATAATGGAGAAAACCAAACACAGCATATTAGCATGCTTGCACATCTGGTGGAAGGAATATTTTTTGGACTTGACTTACAGCCACAGGACCTGGGCACCTTACAGTGAATCAATCAACTCTATTCTTGAGTTAAATATTTGCCTTGGCCCAAACTGGGGGTTATAACAGGACAAAGATCCCAAACACAGCAACAAATCTACAACAGAAAGGCTGAAAAAGTAAAGAATCAATGGGTTGCAGGAATGAATGTGTCCAAACCTCAACAAGACAGAAATACTCAGGGGGGAGATTAAAAAGAGAAGGGCATAACGTGAAGCCCTCAAAACTCAAAGAAGTGATGTAAAGAAGCTATGGGAAAGGATTGTCCTTACAGTGATGTGAGAGACTGATAAGGTCAAACAGTGAACATCGACTTGAAGACACTGCAGTTGAGGGTGCTTTTACAAGCTATTAAATGATAAGGTTTATGTTGTTTTTAAAATCATATTTTTTTCATTTATTTTGGATTCAATCTTGCAACATACTTGAGTTTGAAAATAGCTGCATTTTTTTCTAGTTGTTTGACCTGTGTTACAGTTAAGACTGATTCTGTATGTGGTCTGTTTCACCACCTTGTTTTATAGAAAAACCAAACAACATTTAATCCTGTCAAGGTCCATCAGTTTTTCATTGTATGCGATCAAAAATACTGTCATATAAGAGTTAGAAAAGAAGTCCAACTTAACTGTTTAAATACTGACTGTGTCTGCGTTAAGATTTTGCAGTTTAATCTCCAACATAAAATGTTACGGAGTCCTTGTCATTTGGTACCACCATCAGTGAGTCAGCTGGAGTTTGGACTTTTCAAAAGGAACAAATACTACGGGTACAAAACCAGAATAAATAAACTATGTTGCTGTGACTAAACAAACAGATACAGCTGGAAGTCAACTTCTTTGGACCAAAATGTTATCACTGAAACAAGTAGAGGCTGCCCCTGTCAAACCTGTGTAATTCATATTTTATATATATATAGATAGATTTATAAGAAATAAGTCATCGTAGAACAAGTATATAGCAGTGTTGAGTTTTTTTCTTTTTGAGGGGGTTGGGGGGAGCGTGTTTTGTTTTGTTTTGTTTTTTTTCCAGCAAGACGAAGACAAAACATTCGGTTACAAACGCGCTTGCATTTTGAGATGGCGGTTAAATCATTGGGTCATCCTGGCAGGTAGGTGGCGCTAATTTTATTCCATCGACAGCTGGTCTGTTTATTTCCGGGTTATCTGATTTGCTTGTTTTACAGCGGTTAGCATACTTGTGTGTCGAATTTTTGTACTGGGAACCGGTTTAAATTTCAGAGAAATAAGTCAATATCCTGCATTTTCTGCTTATAAAAAGTATATTTATCCCCACGATGACGGAGGTAAGACTTTTTGGTGTTTATCACTGGCTTTTCGTTAATCCCGCTAAATTGCTACGGTACGCACACACCGTTGGGCCTGGATAATAGCTGGGGCAGTTAATATTTACATGTTTAAGACAAGCATGTTTATTTTGAGAATTGTGGATTTTTTTCATAGATTAGATAGTTTTTAAAGCGAATGTTATATACTTTCACAGGAAGTCCAGAAGCACTCTGTCCACACTCTGGTCTTCAGGTCTCTGAAAAGGACTCACGACATGTTTGTGTCTGACCATGCTAAGACCATCGCTCTGGATGAAGACAGGTAAATCTCACCTGAATTTCCCTTTCATCCAGCCATTATCTAGTACGCTTATCTTTGCAGGGTCGCGAGGGGGGCTGGTGCCTATCTCCAGCGGTCATCAGGTGAGAGGTGGGGTACAGCCTGGGCAGGTCGCCACTCCATCGCAGGGGAACACTGAGACAGACAGGACAAACAACCATGCACACATACATTCACACCTAAGGAGAATTTGGAGAGACCAATTAACCTAACAGTTCCTGTCAAATCCTGTGGTGAAACTGTGGGAAGAAACCGGAGTACCCAGAGAGAACCCACGCATGCACAGGGAGAACATGCAAACTCCTTGCAGAACGACCCCAGGCTGGATTCGAACCTTCTTGCTGCAAGGCAGCAGCGCTACCAACGACGCCACTATGCAGTTTGTCTTCCGGTTGCTCATAAATTCCTGAAAGTGTTTGCAGATTTACAGCATCTTTAACTTCATCAACAGTGGTGCTTGTGTCATTGTGTGTTCTCAGTTCTGCTCATAAAATAAATTGTGCTTATTATGGGTTATTTGAGGAACACATCGATTGGAATAGATGTCTCGGGGCTATTTTATTATACATTTGGTAATTAAATAATCAAGATTACTCTTGGAGAAACCTAACTTTGTTAAAAATCAGAAAATTGTGCCATCGCTTTGAATTCAGTCTCCTTTACTCCAACAGCCCTAAATTAACCCAGTACAATCAGTTGTCTTAAGAAGTCATCTAAATAGTAAGTGGAAACCATTTTTGGCTATAATGCAAACCTTTATGGGTAGTTGAAGAAAAGTAACTGTACACATTACCCTGAACACACATTTCCACCGTGAATCATTCTAGTGGCAGCATCATGCTGTGGGGATACCCTTCTTTAGCAGGAACAGGGAAACTATGCAGCATGGGAGAGAAGATGAATGGAGCTAAATACAGGACAGTACCAAAAGAAAACCTCTTCAAGCCTGTGGTGGAGTTTCACCTTCTTGCAGGACAACAAGCATGCAGCCAGAGCTATGGTGTGGTGGCTTAGATGAACGCATACTGATGCATTAGAATGGCCCCCTCAGTGTCCAGACCTAAATCCAATTAAGAATCTTTGGCAGTAGATGAAAATTGATGTTTCCAGAAGTTCCCCATCCAACCTGACTACATTTAGGGTTTTTTTTTCAAAGAAGAATGAACAAAGTGTCATTTTTTTTACATGTGCAAAGACACCCCCCCACACACACACCCACCCACACCCAAAAAAACCCATCTGCAGTTGTGACTCTAGTAAATCTGGGTTCTCTGAAGTACTGAGTCAAGGGGATGAAACGGATACATGTCACACTTTTCAGATTTTTATTTGTAAAAAAACTGACGTGTTTTTCATTTTCCTTGACAATTATTTGGTGTTGGTTTATCAATCAAATCCCAATAAAATGTAGTATTTTTTTTAAGTTTATAAGCAATCTAAAATTTATAAATACTTTTACAAGGTACTGCAAGCTCGTAGTTTATTTAACCAGTTTAATGGATATTAAGTGATACAGAATACAGTGACCTACTTCCTAGTGCTCAGAAGCAGTGGTGGGGGTTAATAGTGGTGTAAGACAGAAGGAGGGTTGAGAAAATATGGTTTAATTGCAGTTTATATTTTTACTGAAATATTCTACAATGATATTTTTTTAAAAACTACATTTTTCAGCCCAACCTCTTATTTGCTTTCGGTGTTGTACTAGTTCACCCTCTGTTAGAACTAATACTAAGTTGATGTTTAATCATTTATTCAATTAGGCAAAGTGTAAACTTAAGTGAATGAAGACTCAGTTTAATGCCTCATTGTTTCCTGAATCACAGCCACAAGATGAAGATGGGTGTTAAACTGAAAACAGAATACGCTCCAGTTTTGCACATGCCAGTTCTGAAGGAGGGGAGAGACCGGGTTTCACAGCTTTCAGGTGGCCAGGAAATCCACCAGGGCTACGCTCATCCAGGTCAGGAAGAAACGGACTCGATAACAGATCAGTGCCCCCAATAAAACACCGCTTTAAGATTATTTTGTGTTGTAACTAATGTAGGATCTGTTGCTTTGAGTCTGTTGCTAAAATGCTGTTTTGTTTTTCTTTTTAACAAAAGGTGATGAAGCCGAATATCTGATTACTGGGACACATGCTTATCCCTCAGGACCTGGTAAATATTCTTTCCTTAGCTAAGCTTCCTGTATTTTCAGTAAATAAAACAGCATTACTTTAATACTTGAATGAACAATTTTGGATCAATAGGAGTGGCTTTGACCGCCGACACAAAGATCCACAGGAATCCCAGTGAGGGGGGAGTTCTCTCCATGGCGCTGGCTTTGCCTCCCTCACAAGTCAGGTAAAGTGTTCAAACACACTAAGAGTTGATCCAGGGGTACATATTAACACAAAATCCTGGAATTTAGTGAGTAAAACCATTTATGGATTACGATTTGTTGAAAAACTGTAGGCAGGAGGCAAGTCGCACTGCAGCCAGCGTTGCAGAAATCCATCGACACGCAGGAGGAGCGGAGAGAGTTCACCCTCAGTCCACTGCTGTGGTAAAATGCTCCCACATTCCCTCTTATTCATAACTTTTGTTTTTATCATGTTGTAGGAAGTTCAAAACTGACAAATCAGAGATGAACAGTTTGTTTTTATGAAGGTTGTGTGAAGTACTGGAAAATCAGTGGTTCATGATGGTTAAACCAACCTTGGCATTGTTCAGAGGACTCCATTATATCCCCATGTACAATAACCAAGACCCACATTTTCAACTACATATACTGTTAAGAGCTTTAATCCTGCATCACTTTTTATGCTTCATGAACCTGAAGATTTTTGGTGTAGAAAAATGGTTGTTTTGAATGCCATGTTTTATAAATGACATGCTGATCAGTAAACAGTGGAGTACATGATGATCCTTTTTTTTTTTAAGTACTATGTCTCTTTCTTTGTTGATTTTTAGTCCCTGTTAGAGGGCGGAGGCACCAGAAATTCTGCGCTCATGAGGAGGGCACCAACCATGCCGAAACCACAGTGGCATCCTCCATGGAAGCTGTTTCGGGTACAAACCATTTTAACAGCGACTTAATGATTTGTGCTTTATACATAGTTCATATGGCAAGATTTTTATGCCGATGTTTTTTCCCTTCCGACAATCTTAAGGACGCCCTGATTATCGGAATGTCTCTTCTTATGAGATATTCCTGCTCTGTGTGGTGTGTTAAGAGGGATCTGGTGCACTCGGAAGGACGTTGGGACCGCTCCGATCTAAAATCGGGGAATATTTAACATGTTGGATTATCTTGGCTCGATATCGCAGCGCGTGGTGTTCCCCGAGGAAAAACCAGCAAGCAGCCTGTTAAATGTGACGTGCAGCCAATCAGAAAGCGAGGTGACGGAAACACGGAGGGGAATCCAAAATACACAGAAGACAAAACAACTGCCACGGTGCAGCAGGAAGTCCAGTGGACGTTGTAGGCGTTTGGATCGTTTTTTCTCTGATAAATGTAGTCCACTAACAGCCGCCATTGCTTCTTCCCAGTCGGCCATATTTGTTCACTCTGTGCTCACGTTTGGTCTCGAAGTTTTGTGAGATTTTCTGTCTGAGATCTACATGTCGGTGAGTGAAATTGGTTCTTGTGTGGCGTGTCGCTCGACACCACACACTGTACGACCAAACCTGGTATACCTAATATTAGTTAATCGGCGCGTGTGTGGTCTCTCAGGTTTTCAAAATCTTTGCCATGTGAACCAGGCAGAAGACAGTCACTGTGAGTGAATGCTTGTTTACTGACGTGTATGTTCTCTGACAGGTGATCAGCGGTCACCTGGGCTGGGTGAGGTCCATCGCCGTGGAACCTGGGAATCAGTGGTTTGTCACAGGCTCCGCTGATAGAACTATAAAGGTAAGATGTGCTGATCCCAACATGAGATTTTCAGACTTCAGAAACATTTGATTGTAAGAAGAATATTTTAACAAAATGTTCTTGCACAATATTTTCTGTTTTTTCACTTAAACTACGACTCCATGGTCTTCATCAGCTTCCCTTCAGTGTTGTCATGAAAGAACAAGGCTAAAGAAAATGCAGGGTTATGTTTCAGCACCTCTTCTAGATCATTAATGATTTCTTTCTTCATTCAAACGATGTGATGGTTTTTGTGGATGTAGTTGATCTACAACGATTAATATCAGCTTTAATACATTTCTGGTAAAAGGCACATATCATACTAGTTCCTGTAAAGATTTCAGGTAATACCAAGGCCCTCTGTTCAGCATCATTGCAAGGTGTCACTTGTTTTAGGAATGTTTTCTGGATGTCTCAACAGATCTGGGATCTGGCCAGTGGAAAACTGAAACTTTCCCTGACCGGGCACATCAGCACGGTGCGTGGCGTGGCGGTGAGCAGCCGCAGCCCTTACCTCTTCTCCTGCGGGGAGGATAAACAAGTCAAATGTTGGGATCTGGAGTATAACAAGGTACACTGTTCAAGTTTGTTGTCAGCAAGAGATCTTTAAGATGCTTGTTTTAAAAGTGATGTTTTGTTAAATAAGAAGTGTTTTGATATGCATGGACATTTTATTGTATTATCCATTTCATCATGTTTTGCCTGTTTCATGACAGTATTATTTTGCCTTGCAGGTAATCAGGCATTACCACGGACACCTCAGTGCTGTGTACGATCTGGATCTCCATCCAACGATTGATGTGCTGGTGACGTGCAGCAGAGATGCTTCAGCAAGGGTGAGGGTTGAGATCTGTGAGCTAAGCAGTCCAAGCAGTGAGGCAGTGACTACAAGGAGAGGTGGGCTCCGTCACTGTCCTGTTCTCTCTGGACTCCCTTCAGTTTATTGAAGTTGGCTTTAGCTTATTAACTAAGGTTCTGTTAGGTTAGCGGGAGCAGAGGAGACCATTAGTCATATAGTTTCTGGCTGCAAACTACTGGCCCCCAAAGAGTACCTGGAAAGACACGACAAGGTTGGGACTTACTTGCGCTGGGCATCATGCCAGAGAATGGGTGCAGGTACAACTGATGGGTGGTACGAGCACAGGACTGAGAAAGTGGTTGACAGTGGGACGAATGTCGTCATGAGGGATATGACCGTCTCTACTGAGCCTAACCTCTCTGCCAGCCGACCAAACATTGTGTTCCGTGACAAGACCAGCAAAATGTGTTGCTTGCTTGACGCGTCTATCCCGGATGACGATGACAACGCAGTGCAAGGATCTGGAGGTAGAAGTCCAACGCATGTGGAACACAAAAACTCATTATGCCAGTTGTAATTGGAGCTTTAGGAACAATGAAGAAAGGATTTAAAGAACAACTGGAAAAACTGCCATGCAGAGTCAGTGCTGACAGGGAACGAGTTCTCAGCTGAACACAGAGACAGATCAAACCTGGGGGCCTGGGGGGCCCCTGGTGGATGAACCAGCAGTACATGAAGAGATACTGAGAAATGTTATTTATTAAGCGCTTTCAATCAAGGTGCTGTACATGAGGAACCGGAAAGGTCTGAAAAGCTGCCACTGTTCCCCTGAGCTGACTGACAGACCCGCCCACCAAGGCACGTCTGCACATGCGTGGTGAGCAATGGTCGCCCCACTGTTGACAACTTACTGACTTTGTCGCTATATTTAGCAACTTTTCAGACAACAAAATCATAATTGGCAGGTTTTGAAAGAACTGTGATTGGCCAGAAAACTGCAATCGGTGCACCTCTAATTGTGGTCTTCTGTTTGTTTCTAAATTAGCCAGAGAGGAACAGCATCACATGGATTTAATTACATGCAAAAAAGTTGCAACTGATATTTTTGCCAGCCATAATTATTGTAACAAGTCTTCTCACATTAGATGACTGTTACTGATTTGTTTTTTTACCTAAATATTCAATTTATTCAGCTTCCAGATTCATACTTCATACTTTAGAGTTTCCAAATATTGGTTGTGGTGTTAGTCCTCCATCGTTCGGACGCCTTCGTATATATAAATAACTTCTTTGCATTAGAGCTTATTTGGCATCTATGCAAAGCTAGTGCGATACATTTATGGCACTATCTCTGTTCATGAGGAGCGACAGTGGCTCAGGTGGGAGAGCAGGTTTCCATCGCCGCTCCCTCCCTCCCTCTCTTCACCATGAACATCCTTTATAATGCTCCCACTGGTGGTGGCAGCATTATGCCCTGGGAATGCTTTTCTTCAGCAGGGATAGGGAGATTTTCCAGAGATGATGGTTTGATGGATGGAGCTAGAGCAGGGTGAGGTTCACCTTCCAGCTGGACAACCCTAAACCAGAACTGCAGGGGTTTAGATCGACCGTTCTTTTTACAGAGCCTTATAAATCTTGTTTTATTTTCCTGCTCCTTCCAAATTATGGACCACTTTATGTTGGTTTCTCACATAAAATCTCAACAAAATACCGAAGTTCATGGTTGTAACACAGCAAAATGAGACGAAGTTCCATTTGTGCATCCAGAATCTAAAATTAAGATGGCTGTCAAATCGGAACAGGACATCAGTCATGAACTCATCCTGCCTCAGACGAAACTTTACAGTTTGCTTTTAAATTCAGTTGGCGTTTGTCTGTTGTCTGAAGAACCATGAAGTGGTTCTTCTCACATCAGTAGTGAAGCACTTTGCTTTAAATGATGTCATCATGCTGAGGGCCAGCTTGATATTTTTGGCTGGCTGATTATGTCGTTAATATGTTTGCAGGTGTGGGACATCAGGACAAAAGCAAACGTTCACACGCTCACTGGTCACACCAACACTGTCGCCACAGTGAGATGTCAGGCTGCTGAACCACAAATCATCACAGGTAAATGTTGTCTTTAAAAACCCTACGCTAATGTAAGCTAACTCCCTTTCAGAGCTTACAGTAAAGTTGCAGCCTTTGACTTCTCTCTGTGTGACTGGTTTTTGCAGGCAGCCACGATTCCACCATCAGACTGTGGGATCTGATCGCTGGGAAAACCAGAGCGACTTTGACAAACCATAAAAAGTCTGTCCGAACTCTAGTGCTGCACCCCAGACAGTGAGTAGATTCATACGGAGCTGCTTCATCTGCAGCAGTCTGGAATTTGATTGGAGAATTTTTGAAATAGAAGTGTGGAAAATATTTTCCTTTTTAAGACTTTATTCCCTTTCCTATGGTCTAAGATCAGTCTTTCATTCATTCATTCATTCATTCATTCATTCAAATCTCCAAAATGATGCAGAATAAGTTTGTAGTGATCCGTTTGTTAGGTATGTTAACACTTTCTAATCCAGCTGTTTGGAAATAACCTCTATTTTTAAAAAACAGAACAAAAGGAAAGTTTTTGGTTCCATTTTTTTGCAGGTACACATTTGCTTCAGGATCAGCTGATAACATCAAGCAGTGGATGTTTCCAGATGGCAGCTTCATCCAGAATCTCTCTGGCCACAACGCCATCATCAACACACTGGCTGTTAACTCTGATGGTGTTTTGGTGTCTGGAGGTAATAAAAAAAAAAAACAGCTTTTCTGTGACCGTTATGTGATTTTTGATTAATTCATGATACAATATTTACTTAGATTCACATTAAGCTCTATAATATCATTTGTTTTGTACTCTAGCTGACAATGGAACCATGCACATGTGGGATTGGAGGACAGGCTACAACTTCCAGCGGATTCACGCCGCTGTGCAGCCCGGATCGCTGGATAGCGAGTCGGGAATCTTTGCCTGCATGTTCGACCACTCTGAGAGCCGGCTGATCACTGCAGAGGCTGACAAAACTATTAAAGTTTACAAAGAAGATGACACAGCCGTAAGTTATTCTGTTGCCATTAAATCTATTCCTGTGTTTATAATCCATCTGGAAGACAATCGGCTAACTGCGTTTTCTGTCTTGTAGACTGAAGAAAGCCACCCGATCAACTGGAAACCAGAAATCCTCAAGAGAAAAAGATTCTGAAGATTTTTTTTTTTTTAATCTTTTCTAATCCTTCAGGTTTTGTTTTGGTTAGGCAAACTGTATTTCATTTGAGATTTTAGCCAAAGCAATCTCACCTTGGCTTCTATTATTCTAGAAGCTATTTACATCAACACTGAATGTTGCCAGACCAGTAAACACACCATGTTGGACAGCCAGAAAAGTCCAGGAGCATTTGATCCTGATGAGTACTGCAGGTCGTGTGGAGACTTTGGTCCCTCTGGTGTCCCTGAAGTCAGGAAGTACATAGTACTGATTGCTAGTTGTACAGACATGAAAACTTTCCTTTGTTCCCCACATATGAGTTGGGTTTTTTTGCTCCATTTTAATAAAGACCACATTTTTTCACAAACATGTTTGGGGGTTTTTTTGTTTTATTTTTAAAAATTCTCCACTTCCTGAAGCATTTACATCCAGTCCCTTGAATCTCCTCCCAGAAACAATGGTGTCCAGGCACCTCACTGAGCTCCACTGTTTCTGCTGTCGCCACGTGGCTCAGATAACTACTCACCTATGAGCTCAACACAATAATGCATCACATGGTTTGTATTACGGGAATACTTGTCACTGATCAACCTTTAATCATTACAACAGATTTCATTTTTTTAAATCCAGGGTTCCTACACAGTCTGGAATCTACAGAAAAAGAATATGGAAAAATTTGAATTTGGAGACTTAATTCCCTGGTAGCCTACTTCACACCCACTGAGTGCTGGAAAGAACCTCTCCAGTGACCCTGAAAGGATTGTGTGGGTATAGAAACTGGGTGGCCTTTATTCTTGGTCCAGTTGCCTATATTGCATTCTTCAGTGAGTTTGTCCATCTGTGCTTCCTTGCACTGCTTGGTTTTCACAAGTTTTACAAAGCCTGACCTTCGTATGAATATTTGCTGCAAATAGTCATTATTGTGAGATACAAGATTTTTTTTTTTTTTTTTTTTTTTTTTTTTTTTTTTTTTTTTATGGGAGTGGTGGAAAATGACTCCCATAATAAATAAATAGTTGTATTGACGTTTTCTAAATGTTTCAGTTAGTGTGTAAATAAGTAGTTACATAATCAAATTATTAAAAGCTGAATTTAATGACTAAAATTTAAAGATATTCATCGTGGTTTCTGAATTGACTTCCCTATTGTTTACTGTGTGGAAGTGCATCGCAAAACAATTTAATAATTAGATCGTTTAATAAACATTTGCTTGGTTAAACCCTTATATTGAACAGAGTGGAGAGGAGCTAACATTTAGAATAAATCGATGTGCTACAGTAGGCAGATATTAAAAAGTAGTCAAATAATTATGCCTTTTGTTAGTAAAATAAAATGTTTAATTATACATTTTATAAAGTATTTGGTTTTTGTTTTAGTTAGTCTGTGACACGTTTCATTAACGTAAAGATTTCTTTTTTGAGCTGTGGCCCTTTCAAACCTTAATAGAAAAGAAACGTTGAGTTGATTTTCTTTTTCACCAGCAGAGGGAGCCGCTTCAACACTTCAGTTTCTTACCAAATCGAAACAGCTTGTTAAACTATTTGTTGTTTGATTATTACAGCTCCTTTTACTTCATCTGATGAAGGAAATCACAGATGTTCTTCATTAGCCTGTAGGTTTACACGGTTTCTCCACTGAACTGGTTGTTTTTGATGATAGCAGGTCAGAAACACGAGGCCATCTGCCAGGAGCGCAGTGCGCAGGGTAATCTGTTGTCCTAATTACATCTGAAGCAATCAGGGCCACAGATGGGGCCGATCAGCGTGTGTGTGTGTGGGGGGGGGAAGCCTGCAGGGAGGAGCTATCGGTGCGCAGACTTGACTTTTAGCTGTGCTGATTTGTGTGAGAGATTGCAGCGGAGTTACGCAGTATTGTGCTTGGAGTTCAAGATTTCAATTTTCCTCAAAAACAACTCAAACACAAATGGATAATTATTGGAGTCTGCGGAAATACGAGATAAGTTTACCACTTTTTATTATTAAGTTGTTCTAAAACGCGATTAAGTTTTTATTGACGCAGAAAGATGTAGTCTTCCTTCACCTGTTACTGAAAAGATCCCAAAAGCCATGTGCGAAGGAGTCATGGGTGGAAGGAATGCGCCAGTTGCGCTCCTCCAGGTGCTCCTCCTGGCGCTGTTTTGCACGCAGTCACTCGGTCAGGTATTTAACCTGACGCTGTCCGTAAAGGAGGGTCTGCCTGCTAAAACCATCGTTGGAGACCTGGGAGCGGTCCTGAGCACCCCGAGCCCCGGGTTCTTCATCTCAGAGAGCAGAGACTCGTACGTGTTCAGAGACCTGGAGATAGACGCGGACACGGGCATCATCTCCACGGTGGTGGTCCTGGACAGAGAAAGCAGAGACAAGTACGAGTTTGTGGCAGCTACTCTCGCAGGAGAGATGATCCGGGTGAGAATAGAGGTGGAGGACGTGAACGACCACTCACCTGTGTTTCCCAGTAAGGAAGTGGAGCTGGGAATCTCAGAGCTGAGCCCACCAGGGAGTCGCTTTCCGCTTGAAGGTGCGGCAGACCAGGATGAGGGGGTGTTTAGCACGCAGGGATACAGGATCAAAGAGAGTGAGATGGAAGAATTGTTCCACTTGGATTTTCGAATAGGATCTGAGCAGCAGCACAGCCTGGATCTGGTCCTGAACAGCAAAGTCGACAGAGAAACACAGGACTTCTTCACCCTGACCATTGAGGCCTTTGATGGGGGGATCCCAG
Source organism: Anableps anableps (assembly GCA_014839685.1). Taxonomy (NCBI): domain Eukaryota; kingdom Metazoa; phylum Chordata; class Actinopteri; order Cyprinodontiformes; family Anablepidae; genus Anableps; species Anableps anableps. The sequence continues at coordinate 2,548,875 of CM026065.1, forward strand.
CCAGGACTGGGACCATCCAAGTGGATATCCATATCCAGGATGAGAACGACAACCCTCCTGTGTTCAACCAGAGTGAATACCACACCTCAGTACGTGAGGATGCTCCCATCAGGTCCATTGTCTGTCAGGTGCTGGCCAGTGACCGTGACCTGGGTGGCAACAGTAGGATCACTTATGAGATCAACAGACGGCAGAGTGACCCAAACCACATTTTCTCCATTAATAAAACCACAGGATTTATTTATCTGAACAAGCTGCTGGATTTCGAAACTCATCCATTTCATGAGCTGATTGTCAGAGCAAGAGATGACGGTGCTCCGCCTGAGTACAGTAGCACCTTTGTGGGTGTCAAGGTCCTTAATATCAATGATAACAGCCCCACAATCAGTGTGCTCTTCCTCAGTGAGACAGGAGAAGCAGTGGTGTCAGAGGCAGCAGCCGTTGGGGATTACGTTGCCCGGATTTCAGTGTCAGACCCAGACCTGGAGGAGCTTGGAATCACCGTCTCTCTAGAGGGAGGAGATGGGAAGTTTACCCTGAAGCAGACAGATGATTTTCTGTATGCATTGTGTGTTAACTCTGATCTGGACAGGGAAGAAAAAGATCTGTATGAGCTGAAGGTGCAAGCATCTGATTCTGGAAGCCCTCGTCTGAGCAGTGAGATACTTTTCCTCCTGAAGGTGTCTGATGCTAACGACTGCCACCCGATCTTTGAACAGGATGTGTACACTGTAAGCATTCCTGAGGACGCCCCTCAGGGTAGCTCCCTCATACAGATCAAGGCCCAAGATGCTGATGAAGGCGTCAACTCAGACATCAGATACTCCATCCTGAAGTCACAACAGAACGGCCTGATCGGCATTGACCCCAACTCTGGTCTGGTTACCACGGCTGCAGGCCTCGACAGGGAGACTCAGATGGCGGTGTGGTTCCTGGTACTGGCAGAAGATGGAGGGGAGCCATCTTTATCGTCTACAGCTACAGTCACAGTGCTGGTGGAGGATGTCAACGACAACGAGCCAGTGTTCCAGCAACAGCTGTACAACGTGTCCATACCTGAGCACATGGACATCGGAAGCTGCTTCTTACGAGTATGTTCGAGAGATCTTTGCATTAAAAGTGATCACAAGAAATATCTATCTATCTAAACTCTTGCTAAAAAGTCAGACTTTTCAATTTCATAATGATAAAAGATAGGATAAAATTTATATCTACATTCTCAGGTTCTTACAAATAATATTTTTACTCAATTTTTTTTTTTTTTTTTTTTTTTTACAAGATTTGTTACTTTTGTTAAAATAAGTATTCAAGACAACATTAAGCTGAAGCCTTGAAAACTACTTTTCTCTCCTAACATTTTCCCCATCCCTCCATTTAAAAGATGCTTTTAAAGTAAAGCTAAAGATCCCTGCAATTGAGTCCCTTTTTTTGTGGACATCAAACTCTGCAATGTGCCAAGTGGAATTTTTTCAACTCTTGAGACAAAAGTATTTCTGAGTCTGTTAACACAAAGACATCAGTGTTTTTCACCAACAACACACACTACACCCAGGCCTTTCAGCTCAGCTTTGTGGCCTTGGTATGACAGACGCGATGCTCGGTGCCACTCTGCTGCAGCCTGGTACCAGCCTAAACCAGTTACAAAAGAAGCCTCTTTTATCAGAGCACAGAAATTATTATAGGTATTGTTTTCAAGTCTGTTCTGAAGGGACTTTTGTTTTGGGTCAGGACAAAGCAGTCCTTCTATTTTTATAAATTAATATTTGTTTTAGTGAGTAAATGAATAAGTGGGAAGTCACCTGTTTTACTCGTATGCGTTTATTCAAAAAGCTGAGTTATCAGTGGGTTGGTGATCAGTAGCACATGTTTCATTAGACTCTGGCCTGCTGTCTGTAAAACTTCCCGCGATCAGAGTTCATTCATTCTGAGCTGTTATCATCTTTATGGCCTGAAAGCAATCTGCCTCACTGTAAATTTGCCTCTTGTCACGATTGTAGGCGGACATGAAAGAAACTGTCGGTGTTTAAGTGTGTTTCCATGATGTTTGCTGTCTTTTGAACTCCACAGAGATGGCACTCCTCGCCCTTTGACTTCCAGAGGGGGTTTTTTTCTTTTGCACTTTTATTATGTTGACCTTCTGTAACAGAATAACTCTCATTTTGTGATTTACACCTACCAGAAATGTGGAGGCTGACAGATACAACAGCCTGGCACAACTATGCTTGGATATGAACACATTAGAACAAAACTAAATGATAAAATTTCTGAAATTTAACAAGACAAGATGAATTTTGTTATGATCAGATGGATCGATTAAATATATAATTTTCATTTAAAAAATTCACTTACTTTACTGAGTTTTTACTATTGCTGTAGTATTAATATCTGGTGTTTGGGTGGTAAGCCCTGGAGGGAAGGTTGCTGTGCTTAAACATCATTTAAACTGGTCGAATCATTTAGGACAGACTTTCCCCCCTTTTTACACCGACTTTACTTGTTTTACAGATGGCAATATGTCCTTTGGATCATGAGTCTTTCCAAACCATTTTTTAAAGATATATTTTGGCACTAGTGGCCTTTATTCATTAGTAGTTTGACAGGAAGTGGGGCAAAGAGAGAATGGGAAGACTTGCTGTAACGGGCCAGGGGCCGGAAATTGATCCCTGGCCCGCTGCATTGAGGACTGAAGCCTCAGCGTACCGTGTGTCTGCTCTACCACTGAGCCATGTGACATCCACACAAACCATTTTTACACTTCCATACTTATGGTATGCTAGGACAGCTTCCAAAGTACTTGAGCCAAATGCAACTGGAGTTCTTTTCTTGTTTCTTGAAGAGGTTTCAACTGTGGGTGAAGAAGTCCAGTGGCCTTTCATTTAGGCCCTTGTGACCGCCATTTTCTTGATGACAGAAAGTCTGAGGCAACCTATGACAGACTCTTCCTGCCTTCTATTGAGATAGTGCTGCAGGAAAGTTTCCTTATTAATATGCTTTTCCATTTAAAGGGTTTGCTTTTGTTGAATTTGCTTTATTATGGATCTGGAGATGTTCACTTGTCCAGGGTGGTTTTTATTAAGACAAAGCATTTATACCTGTAGAACAAAATGCAGTAAGAAAAAGATTATTTAGGGAATTAATTTTTAATGCACCAGATATAAACGAAAAAACACATTAAAGACACACTACACATATAGTACATTTCATATATATATATATATATATATATATATATATATATATATATATATATATATATATATATATATATATATATATAAAAAATTTTTTTTTTTTTTTTTTTTTTTTTGTCTTTGTTTCAGGTTGTAGCCACAGATGCAGATAGCCCTGAGTTTGCTGCTCTGTTCTACTCCCTGTCTGATGGCTTTGACAATCAGGAAAAACATCCTCTTTTCCAAATCAATCCACACACTGGAGAGCTGTGTGTCTCCCAGGATATTGATCGGGACAATGGGCCGAGTGTCCATGACTTTCTTATCAAAGCTGAAGATCCAGTAAGTGGACTCTATACTAATATTATGAGATGATGTAAAAGTTTTCTTTTATTTTCTTAGTTCTTTATAACTTTCTTTTTTTTTCTCTTTCAGGGAGGTCTGAGTGCTCAAACATACGTGCATATTGAGATACAAGACTTAAATGATAACCCTCCAGTGTTCAGCCCTGAAGAGTACACCGTGAGCGTCAGCAGCCATGCATCGCCTGGTACCGAAATTGTCAATGTTGTTGCTACAGACCGAGACTCCGGCTGGTTCGGACAGATTACCTACAAAATTCATCCAGGAGACACGTCCAGTTTGTTTACATTGGATAAACAAACAGGTAGGCTTACATTTCTTGTTTAGGAAAGAGCTTTATTCCAGCCAACAGTTATATTTTGATCTGGATGGGTGAGAAATTAGTTGAAATCTGAGTTCTAGACGATATTGTAGGTTACATAAAACCCCATGTGTCATATTGGTTGTACGGTCGGACCCAAGTGCAGGCAACAGGAGGCAGCAGGTTAAGTGCAGACGATTTTAAAAATTAATAGCAGAACTGATTTGCACAAAAACTCCTAGGTAAGCTCATAAGTAACCAAGAAAAGGAATAAAAAGTCGTGGAGAATTTGATGGAGAGCAACAAAAAAAGCCAGAGAGAACAATGAGACCAGAGAGCTTAAATATACTGACAAGGGAGTGGAAATTAAAGAAGAGCTAATCACAGGTGAGTGGATGAAGCTGGGGCAGGTAAGGGCAAAAGAGGAAATGATTAACAGCTGGGAGGGGAGCAGGTGGGGGGTGGATAAACAAAGCAAGAGAATGAGAATTAGGAAGGGAAAGAACCTAATATAAACAGCAAACAGAAAAAAAAACACTAATCTAAGAAAATAAATCCAAAACACAAATAATGGGACTAACATAAAGAATCAGCTAAAAATGTCCAGAAATAAGAACATGAACAATAAAGAAATGATCGAGACAGAAAATAGCAAACTAAAAGTCAGAACATCTATGGATTTATTTTGTTGAGCACTTTACAGATTTATCTATAAAAATGAATCCTCACCTTACTGAAGTGCTGGTAAAGCTTGTCTAGTGCTCTGTTATGTAAGGTTGTAATGCTTGTTCTTTAATGAAGGTCCTTTTCTAGTTAGGATGGTATTTAAAACATTCTCAGAATGCCTTTCAAGCTTGATTTATCACATAGATTCAGTTTGAGTAAACTGTTTGAGTGGCAGTTGTTGTTTTCAGGGATAAACACCTAGTTAACTGGTCTAAATCCCCATGATATGACTCCAAGTGTCACTGCTCAGCAGGGGTGGAGCACAGAGCTTAAAAGCTTTGGATCCCAGCGTGACTGGGGGTAAGACCAGGTTTGTGCACAGCCACAATACAACTCAGAAAGTGGTGAAAAAAGGAAATACATTATTAGCTTGTGTTTAACATTGTTCTAAATGCACACTGATACCATTTTCTAACCTAAACCAGTTGTTTGGACTATTGTTCAGAGTTTGCAAAATAAAATTAAAAGAAATACAAAACAGCTGAATAAAACTAAGGAACAAGATAAGTCTTAGCTTTGCATCTTCCTGGTTTTTGTAAAAATAATGAACAAATCTGGTTTCTTACTTTGTTTTGTTTTTTTTCTTTAGGGATGCTCTTTTTGAACTCTTCTCTGACCCACCTGGGTGCAGCCAGCATGAAGCTCCTAATAACAGCACAGGATGAAGGTGGTTTACCTTCAGCCAGACCTGCAGAAGTCACTATCAATGTTGTACAAAGTGCTCAGGCTCCAGCTGTGTTCCAGAGGTCGCGCTACACGTTTACAGTGCCTGAAGATGCAGCGGTGGGAACATCTGTGGGGACTGTGGAGGCCAGCAACCCAACCGGTGAGTTCAGCATCTTTGTCTGAATCCTGAACAAGAAAGCAGAAGGCAACTGTAAGTGGTATTAATGAGATTACAGTTACTTTAATGCATGTAGAAACTCCAATTACACATCTGAACAGCAGTATTGCATTGCCTTTCATGTTAATTGCATCTGCAGCTTGCATCTTATGCTCCAGGAGTTATGAATACAATTGACATGATTAGTATTTGCACCAAACTGAGCACAATTGCTCAGACATTGAGGGTTTTCCAGACGGCTGTCTCTCATAATCTGGTGTGAATATATGAACTAATATTATAAATCTAACTCCGTTAATAATACTGTGACTTATCGTGTTTTTTATGTGGATAAAACTAGGGCTGAAAGGATTAACATTATGTGATTTCTGGAAAACATTAATTTAGTTTTATTCATATCTAGAATCAACTTTAACCCAATCAGTGCCACAGTATTTTATCTCAATCTAAAGTCACAGTAAAGATCTCTGCACGATAGTCTAGGTCAGAGTGAAAGGTATTTTTATGTGTGCATCTTTTTTTCTGCATATTCAAGCAAAAAATTTGAGTTTTAAGCATCTATAACACTGAGATTGATTAAAACTAAAAATAGTCCATTTAAAGGGCAATTTTGGATGGTGACACAAAATGGGATTAGGCAGGATTTATCTTGTTTGTGACATAAACAGTTAAGGAGATCATAGTGTTGTTCAAATTGTCCTCCTGAATGAGACAGAATGAGAGATGTGCAAGTTAAATTTCTATTGCTTTCTCTGAGCATACAAGACAAAAGGACAGTATTTACCATAACTGATCACATTATCATTAAAATACAGTTATTAAAAAGCTTATTGTGTAACATTTTACTCTGTGAAAGATATTTACAGTGTTCAAGGTTTCCAGGATTATTCCTTCATGGACATCTTGCTGCTCCACACGACTTATTAGCAGTTAAAGCACTCGGCCCCACACACTAGACAGTCATTTAAGGCTGTCTAATCAATTTACAGATTAACACTTCAGTTTAAAGTAGAAGCAGCAGGGGTTGGCCAGCGTTAAGATCTTTGCTTGTTTCAGTGGTTTGTAGCTGGCGTTGAGGTGCAATATCCACATTGAGGAGATTATTGAGATTATTGGGCTCTTAGGACCTTTAATATAATTAATGTACTCTGTGTGTGTCTCCTTGTATTTAATACATTATAAAGACCGTTTCCCTACACATGCTACGTTGTGGGGACCAAAGCCTAGTCCCCCCGAGGAGAAGTTCTGTTTTTGGGTTAGGGGTTAGGTTTAGGACTAAGGTATGAATTGAGTTTAGGTTAGGTTTAGGGTTAGGCATGTGCTGGTAATGGTTAGGTTTAGGGTTAGGCATGTACTGGTAATGGTCAGGTTTAGGGTTAGGCATGTACTGGTAATGGCCAGGTTTAGGGTTAGGCATGTACTGATAATGGTCAGGTTTAGGGTTAGGCATGTACTGGTAATGGTCAGGTTTAGGGTTAGGAATGTAATGGTCAGGTTTAGGGTTAGGCATGTACTGGTAATGGTTAGGTTTAGGGTTAGGCATGTACTGGTAATGGTCAGGTTTAGGGTTAGGCATGTACTGATAATGGTCAGGTTTAGGGTTAGGCATGTACTGGTAATGGTCAGGTTTAGGGTTAGGAATGTAATGGTCAGGTTTAGGGTTAGGCATGTACTAGTAATGGTTAGGTTTAGGGTTAGGCATGTAATGGTTAGGTTTAGGGTTAACATCAGGGTTAGGCTATAGAATGGAGTCAATACAGGGTCACTGTAAAGATAGAGAAACATAATGTGCGTGCGTGCATACATGTGTGTTTGTGTGCACAAGAACTATGGATCCATGTTTGTGTTCTAATAATAAAGAGTCTATTTTTCCTCACAATGTTACCAAATTTTTATTTTTGAACTCACCTCAGTCGGATGTCTGCATCTTGTGGGTGGCTTTGTGATCTTTCACAGTTAACACACTTAAATGGCTATTGCAGATCACACATATTGTTAACTTATTTCTGCATGTTGTTACTTAGAGAACACCATTTCACAACAAGGGTGATCTTTGGCTGGTTCATTGAAAATAATAAACTTAAACCAGAAACTTATGTCTTCATCATGGCACCTGTTAGTGGGAGAGATATGTTAGGCAGCAAGTGAACATTTTGTCCTCAAAGTGGATGTGCTAGATGCAGAAAAAAATGGGAAAGTGCAAGGAATTGAACGAGTTTGACAAGGGCCAAATTACGATAGTTGGACAGCTGCTTCAGAACATCTTCAAAATTTCAGCTCTTGTGGTGTGTTGCCAACCTGCAGTGGTCAGCATCTATAAAAAGTGGTTCATGAAAGGAACAGTGGAGGTGCTAAGTCTTACTAGGGTTTGTTCGGTGTGAACCAACAGATGAGATACTTATTCAAATTGCAACAGAAGTTAATGCTGGTTCTAATATAAATGTGTCATAAAAATCTGTATCACCATCTGTTTGATGGGACAACAGTGCTGTAGACGGTTCATTGTGTCCATGTCCATGTCTAATCAATGTATATTGTTAGGGAGATAGGAATAAGGGATTGTGGGCGTGTTGGTTCAAACCTAGTGCCAGGATTAATCATTAAAAAACACAAACTATGGTATATACCGTACAAAGTAAAATTAAATGCATTTTATAAAATACTTTGCTTCTAAGTAGTCAGGTTTTAGCAGGTCGTTTAAAGCCTTTCTTTAGATGCTGACTGTTTTTTATTTCCTCTTTTTCTCACCAGTTGTACTTGGCCATGGAAGAATTTATGAATTAATTTTAAGAAATGGGAACAGATCGTGTCTTTGCAACAGGCTGTTGATAAAAAAAAAAAAAAAATCTGTTTTAATTCCTTTTTTGCAAAGTTGTCTGTTTTGTGAAGACACAACATTAATGCATCACTTAACTTTAGAAGCCTTTTTATGCCCAAATGATTCATAGTTTAGAGTTTAGTGGCTTGACAAAAAATGCTCATGAAAATGATCAAGTACTAAACATAAATCTGTTGGATAAATTGATATTTTTTGTTATGAAACTGAAAGGTTCTCGATAAAACCCCAAAAGTGTTTTGAAACACTTTTTTTATTTTTGTCTTTACAGACGCAGCAGAGTCTGTTTCTTACCGAATATCTTCTGGAGACCTTCACAGTTGGTTTTCTGTACATCCAAAGACTGGTGTGATCAATACTATTAAACCTTTGGACCATGAGTCTCAGCCATATGCCCTGCTATTTCTTCAGTCCTATACAGACACTTCTCCTATTTACAGCACCACTCAGGTCAACATTACCATCACTGATATCAATGACAATGCCCCTGTGTTTCCTAAGAGAAGAGATGTGATCACTGTTTCTCAAAACACTCGGCCTGGAACAGTGGTGTTCATCGCTCACGCACATGACTATGACAGCAGTGCCAATGGTGTTGTGCAGTATTACCTGAAAAGCAGCAGAAACGAAGTGTTTGCCATTGACTCCAACCTTGGAACAGTTAGACTTAATAAGAGTTTACAAGTGAGCCATCAGCAAAGATACAACTTGGAAATCTTGGCAAAAGATGAAGGAAAACCTTCCCTGAGCTCTACCCTGACCCTCTCAGTTAACATTGATCACACAACTACAGATGAAAGCCTGGCGTTTGAGACACTGGTCTACCAGGTGGAGATAGGTGAAGGCTATCGCAAAGACTCTCGCATCATCCAGGTGAGGGCGCACCGCACCCGAGGATCTCACACTTCAAACTCAGGTCTCACTTACTCCTTAGAAGCAGAAGCGGGGTTCCCTTCGCCTCCTTTTCGCATCCACCCAAAGACTGGATGGTTGTATCTCTCCAGCAATCTTGACTATGAGACCGAGTCAAGATATCATTTTCAGGTGTTGTCCACCTCCAGAGAGGCTTCACTGGCGAATATCACAGCAACAGCAATGGTGACTGTACTGGTGCTGGACATCAATGACAATCCCCCCGTGTTCAGCAGTGACGTGTACTACTTCACTGTATCAGAGGGGTCATCTCCACAAGGCCTGGTGGGAACAGTCACGGCCAAGGATAGGGATTCTGGGAAAAACAGCCAGCTGTCCTACATCCTTCTCTCAGATGGGAAATATTTCCGCATTAATGCTAAAACAGGTAAAAGTTGTTTTATTACCAGCACCAACTTATACTTCTGTGTACAGCTGTCTTCTCTCGTCACTCTTTTCTCCCTTCTCTTTAAGGTGAAATCATCAACTGGGTGGCACTGGACCGGGAGCAACACATCCAGCACAGCCTGACGGTGATGGTGACAGACCAAGGTCACCCTCGTCTCAATGCCACTGCCAACGTTCATGTCCTGGTCACTGACATCAATGACAACGCTCCACAGTTTAATCATCTGCCTTCCAGCAAAGAATTGAATGTTCCTGTAAGAAATCCTGGTAGCAGTATGAACGACCTGAGTCTGGAGAATCACAGCTTGCATTACAGCTTTTGTGAACCTTCATACTGAAATCATGTTAGCATTTGATGTTTATTTAATCCGAAGTCTGCGTTACCATGTCGCAAAAAACACACATGTATGTGAATCTCAACCTTGAGAACTGTCTTCTTTTTCAGGTTACTTCAAAAGGCCTTTTAGGATCACAGATTTAGTCACAGAAAGCTCTTATCTGTGCTAGTGGGGGACTACAAAGTGAATGTGAAGTCTCCATATAGACTATGTCTGCAATTGTTTTTTAAAGTTCTTTTATTACTTAAGGTCTTATTCTAACTAGTTATATTCTTATTCCATCCTTTTGATCAGATTAGTTTAACCTTTGGGATCTCCAGACCACTCAGGTCTTTATTTCTTGGCATTTATTTATTTAACTCTTATAATTAGTTTTATTCTCTACTGTTTGATTATAATGGAGTACAATTGACCAGTATTTTAAATTTCATCACAAATTATTTGAGTTTAATTTTTTTATGTTTACTACACATCATTTTAAACTGCTTTCTGTGGCCTCCAATATTAGTTATTTATCTAATAAATTAATTTTAATTGTCCAGAGCATAACAACGTTTAAAAATGTATTTATGACCTTTTACTATATGCTAATTTCATGTTACCTTCATTGCAGATATGGGCAGGCATACCTACAGGATTCTTGGTGACCAACATGTTTGCCAAAGACTTGGATGCTGGAGAGAATGGAACAGTCACCCATTCACTAGTAACAGGTGAACTGGAAATGTGTGCTCTGCTGGCCAAAAAAATGCAGAGGTCAGTGAGATCCTGAATGTTCTTGTACTTTTCTCTTAGTTGGGTCAGAGGAAGATGGTCTCAGACACTTTGAGATTGACCATAAAAGTGGAGACATCAGAACTACGCAGCTTTTCAGTCAGAGCACTGAACCACTTTACACTCTGAGAATAACAGCCTGGGATGGCGGAACCCCATCTCTGGAGGATACGGCAGTGATTCATATACAGGTACCCTGCGTCCATCACAGAGTCTTGTTTTTTGCAGTATCATACGTTATTTCCAGTGCCTTGCATCCATACATCCATCGTCTCTGCTTAGGCTACTACCTAAGCAGAGAGGCCCAGACTTCCCTCTCCCCCGCCACTTGGCCCAGTTCCTTCAGGGGAATCCCAAGGTGTACCCAGGCCATCTGAAAAACATAGTCCCTTCAGTGTCTCCTGGGTCTTCTCGTTGGTCTCCTTCTGGTGGAGGCCTTGCAAAATTATTCAGATTTTTTTCACAATTTGTTACAGTTTTATTACGTTACAACCAAAATGTATTTTATTCAGATTCTATGTGATAGACCAACACAAAGTTGTGCATAATTGCAAAAGAAAAAGAAAATGATGCATGATTTTTAAACATTTTCAACCTCTCTAGATGTGCAAGTCTCCTGGCTTTGATAAAGACTGAAATGCTTGCCCATTCTTCTTAGTTACGTAGCTAAAGCTCAGTCAGATCAGCTAAACAGCATTTGTTTGGAGCACTTTTTAAGTCTTGCCACAGATTCTCAATTGGATTTAGATCTGGACTTAAGATGGGTCATACTAACACATGAACATCCTTTGATCTAAACCATCCCATTGCAGCTCTGGCTGTGTGATTAGGGTCATAGTGTCATATCCCATATTGTTTGGAGTCCTTGCTTATGTTATTTCCCTGTAATGATTTCTTATTTTCATTATTTTCCTTCATCCTAATTTATATCTGATTAGTTTAATCTACTCTTAGTTATTTGGCCCAAGCAGCTAAGCGCTGCGAAGGCCTATTGTAATTCAAATGTTTAATATTATTATTTTTAGCAAAAATAAATTGGCTATATGGAGGTCTAATCATCGTCAAAAAGTCACCAAACTTTGCACATTCGTCAGTCGTGCGTGAAATTTATATGTTCTAAGGGTTTTGTAAAAGTCTCACCATAAACCCCCCCGCCGCATTGACCTTACTTTATCGCAGAAGCAAGGAATTTGGTACATCTGTACAACTCCCCAAGACCTACAGAAAACCCTCAGCACCCATGCGCTGTACCAAACAGGAAGTCAGCCATCTTGGATTGAAGGTCCAATTTTCAGCCCATTTTGACCGTTTTCAGCCTCCTCATAGGGATTTTGATCGATCTGTTTCAAACTTGGTCAGTTTGTTCATAAGGCATGTGGGAATAAAAGTTATAGTTTTTGAGCATGTTGAAGACACAGCATAGCAGAGAGCGTGGGGGAAGATGAACAGCCCCACAGGTATGGTGATTGACCCGCGTCCTGGCTCTGATTGGTTGTTTCTAGATAGCACTGGGAGCACTGGGAGAAGGCAGAGCAGCTCGATTCTTTTTTTTTTTTTTTTTTTTTCCCCACAGATTATCTGTCTCATGCCATTCTGTCATGCTATAGTGACAGTTTCAACAAATATGTAGAAAAATATTTTTTAAATAAAAGTTACATACTGCAGCTTTAATTAAGTGACTCTTAAATGCAATTAGTTGCACCGGGTTTTATTTAGGGTTTTCAGAGTAAAGGGGGCTGAGTACAAATGTATGTACATTTTTATTAGTAAAAAACATCTTTTAGACCATTAATAATTATTCTTCCGTTTTACAATCATGCACTACATTGTGTGGGTCTACCACATAAAATGGAAATAAATTATATTGTAGCTTGTGGTTGTAGCCTGAAATGTAAGACGTTTTATTGGCATAAATGCTTTCCCACTGTAATTAATCCTTTTTAATTAGGTTTTTATCCAATTTGAGTGATTTTTCTTTTTTCTTTTTTCTCTCAATTTAAAAGAAAAATACATTAATTTGTTGAATTTCTGCTGCAGGTTTATGGATTAGAGGATCAGTACAGCAGCTCAGATCACCAAGCACTGAGGCATTTCTCAGTGAGGGAGGACGCCGAGCCTGCAACTGTCATCGGTTCGGTTAGTGTTTCAGATAAAGGCAGATTTCAGTACACTATCACCGAGGGAGACGGGAGTATTTACTTTGGAATTAACAGCACGTCTGGCAACATCTACGTCAACCAGCCGCTAGACTACGAGTCTGCCATGCAGTACTTCCTGGTGGTTCGAGTTGAAGACATTGGTCCATCTGTTGGTGTAAACATTTCCATGTTGGTGAGCGTGACGGTGGAAGACGTGAATGACCACACCCCCTGGTTCCCTGATGAACTGCTGATGTTTGGTCTGAGGGAAGACGCTGCCGTTGGATCACTGGCATTTGCTTTTCACGCCAGAGATGCTGATGGGACTTTTCCAAACAGTGCCCTTCGCTACACTCTGACCTTTGACCCTGAAGGCAGTGGGTCACTCCCACACTTCCCCTTTCACATTAACTCACATACAGGCACAATGACTGTTGCAGCACCATTAGACCGCGAGAGCACGCCGACTTTTGTTTTCGCTGTAACCGCCACAGACCAGGCAGAGAGGATGGATGAGCGTAAACAGACATCAGTGACGGTTCAGCTCTTCCTGCTGGATGTGAACGATAACCGGCCCGTGTTTGTGTCCGTTGACTCAGTCCAGTGGATGGAGGACACAGAGGTGGGGAGTCTGCTGCACCATTTTGTGGCAGTAGATGGTGATCAAGGAGAAAATCGATTGATCTCCTACTCCATTATAGCAGGAAACAAGAAAGGATTCTTCACACTGGAGGACAAAACTGGTACTTTTTGTTTTTGTACATAGATGAGTATGAAATAAATAATGCAGTTATTCTCCTAAAATTATATTACTTATAACCCAAAACATAAAGTGTGTTTTGTACGATGGAGTATTAGGGCTAGGCTAAGAAAAAAATAAATAAAATTATGAGAATAAAGTCAAAATAATATGAGAATAAAGTCATAACAAACATATCAGCATCAGATTGTCAGTAGCAGGACACAGCCTGGTACTGATAATAATCTGAGGCTGATGTGTTAACAGATTAAGTATCTCCTTATTTGTTAAACCAATACCAGAGTATAACTTCCCTATTTACCACAGTTGTAACACTGTTTATTTGTGTCGGAGTTGTCATATTACGGCTTTTTTTCCAGTAATATTATGACTTTATTCTCACATTACTATGACTTTATTCTGGCAATATTATTCTCATAGTATTATGATATTAGTCTCGTATAATTTTGATTTTATTCTCATCCGACTTTATTCTCAGAAATATTATGACTTTATTCTCTTAATTTTACTTTTTTTCTCTTAGCCTGGCCCTAATACTCTTTACCCCCCCCCCTTTTTTTTTTTTTTTTTTTTTTTTTTTACATTTTGTCATGTTACAACTACAAACAATGCATTTTATTGTGATTATATGATTCATGCCAAAGGAGCACATATTGGTAAAATGTAAGGAAAATTATACATGATTTTCACATTTTTTGCAAAGCAAAATCTGAAACGTGGTATGTGAGGTTAAAAGTGTCCCACTCTTTGAGCATCTCACAGAGGTCCATTCAAGCCATCATCTAAACATGGAGATAGTTTTTCACAGCTGTAAACCTATCCAGACATGGTTGTCCACCGACTGACAGAATGGGCAAGGAGAACATTAATCAGAGAAGTACCCAAGAGGCCTATGGTAACCTTGGAGGAGCTGCAGAGATCAGCTGCTCAGCTTGGATAAGTGGTGCACATATTAACAATAATAACTTTACTATTTACTATTGGCAAAAAGAAATCCATTGTTAAGGGAAAACTAGAAGAAGTCATGTTTAAAGTTTGCTTCAAGCTACGTGGGGCTAGAAAATACATGAAAGAAGGTTTTCTAGATAAATGAGACCAAAACTCAACTTTTTGGGCTCCATCCAAATCACTATGTTTGGCAGAAAAGTAATGCTGCACACTCCCCTGAACACACCGCCTCTATGATGAATCAAGGTGGTGGCAGCATTGAGCTGTTGAAATGCTTTTTGGAATAAGGGACAGGAAAGTTGGTCAGAACTGATTGGAAGGTGAATGGACATAAATCCAGTGCAGTCCTGGAAGAAGACCTGCTAAAGACTGCAAAAGGTTGAGACTAATGCAGAGGCTCCACTTCCTGCAGGAGAACCCTAAACATACACTCAAAGCTACAGTCAAATGCTTTAGATCAAAGCATATTCATGAAGTGGCCTTGTCAAAGTCCAGACATAAATCCAATTGACAAAAACTCAATAGAAACAAAAGTTTGAGGTTATAATGTGATGAAATGTGAAAAGTTCAATAGGTATGAATGCTTTTCAAATATACGGTATTTATAATTATTTTGGTCAGCAAAGACAGGGTACATGTCATATACTAGAAATTAATAGCTTTCTAATAAATATAAAAAAATATCTTGAGCCAAGGAAAAATAAATACATTTAAAAACTTCTGATTTACCAAACATTTCTGTCATTGTTCCTTTAATACTTGAATATTATTTCCCCAACTGGCTGTTTTAAACTCTCTTATCCTCTTTAGGCCTTTTGTTTCTCTCTGCCCCTTTGGACTATGAGACCCAGCGTGTCCACCGTCTAACTGTCCAAGCGGTGGATCAGGGCGCCCCCTCTCTGTCCTCCACCCAGACTCTGACAGTGGAGGTGGGAGATGTTAACGACCACCCCCCTATCTTCAGCCAGACCACCTATATGACCACTGTGGTGGAGAATAAAGCCCCTGGAGAACCCGTGGTTACAGTTTCTGCCTCTGATGTGGATTCAGGTATTGATTATAAGCTACTTACCTACATTTTTCCCTTTGTTAACTATTAATATTTTGGCTATTATTATTATTATTATTATTATTATTATTATTATTATTCAATCTATCCACACTTTTGTTTTATGTGATATTAATATTATAAAAGGTGAAAAAATACATTTTGATAATTGTTTAATGTTCTTATTATTGTTGGACTTTTTATGAATGGCATATTTACAGCAAGATCAGATTTATTTTGTCTAATACAGTTTTTTAATATAGATTAAAAAACATATGAAAATATTTGAGAAAATTTAATTGAACTGCTTTTCTTAATGAAATTTCCCAAATGTGTATCTCTATTTTTGTTTCCTTCTCAGTCAACGTTTCTGAAATCATTTGAGTTTTTAAAAAAAAAAAAAGTATTTTCAGGCACCTGAGGAGGAAAAAATACTTTCAGTTGTAAATTTCAAAACCTTATTTTCATGAGTCAGAGAAAAATAAATGTTAAACAAGGGAAAAAATAGTCAGTCAGTTTTTTAAAAGTATTTTTAAGTTTTGTAAACAATCTTAGAATTGCAGGTTTTCAAGTCCAAAAGAGCTATATCTGTTCTGTATACTGACATATACTGTTTCATGTCTCACTTTCTGTTAAAACCTAATATTTTTTTATATATTAAACATATTCCTTATGATTAATATATTTCAATACATTTAGCACCTTTAAAGTTGATACCAAAGAGGTTTTCTATCTGGCTATAAATTGCAGTATTTCTGTAATGTCCCTAGATGGCAGCACCTGCTTGTGGCCCTAAAACCTTACACCCAAAGATACAGCATGAAAACAAAGTGAGACACACAAAATGAACGTGAAACCCAAAGAGAGAAAAGCTAAAAACAAAAATTCTATTTTTTTTATATAAAGTTTAGAGATTTTTCTTTTTAAGATATCTATGTAGCTAAAACAAATAGTTTCTGCAAATTTCTCAGTTTAGTAGTAAAAATTTTGATAATGTTTATGTCTATTATATTTAAATAACCAAAACTTTGTCATGTTTCTTGACTAACAGCATAACCCTGAATTGAAGTTATGGTTAGCTTTATTTATAATAATCCAGTAGTTCAGTTCAGATTGATCACAAAGTTTTATTCATATGTTCTTTTTTTCTAAATTTCATTCATATGATCCTTATTTATAGTCATTACTCGACACTTCAGTCCCGTTTATTTTAACACGTGGGCATGCACCCTCCAGAATCCCATTTAGTCTCATCACTTTGACAGTTGGAGTCTTTTTAAATGCTGGAGGTGGAGGCGGTGCAGCAGAAGGTTCAGAAGGTGGGGAGGGGTTGACTTGAACTAACATTCCTGTGAGGGAGAATTGTCCAAGAACAGCAAGCACACAGCTCCTCTGGGAGATCTGAAAGGTCCTCTCTCATGATGATTGCCGTAATCCAAGCCATCTGTGCCAATAGGAGCTGCTTTTTTTTTTTTCTCATACGTTTCCTCAGATCAGCTCAGCTCACAGTTCTGGCCGCTCTCCCACCATCTTATTTGATTATCGTTTGTGCTGCTGTTTTCCATAAGCTCCCACCAAAGATATCCATTGTTCTGTCCCTCTGATGGTCTCTTTATCCAGTTTCTGCATGTTAGGCAGTCAAAGAAGATGTTGAGTCTTAAAAAAGGATGACAGTTTAAATTTGTACTGCTTGGCACATTGAAACTTTGATCTTGATAGGAAATGTCATGTGATTTATATGGGAAGTTGATGGCAAAGTGTGATTTCCATCACAGGTTTATTACACACACACGTACCACAGTCTCACTTATTAGTCTATTCTCTGAGCTCCAGGGAGCCAGTGGAAGAACTTTAGAACTGGGGTGATGTGCTCTATTTTCCTGGTTATAGTGACAACACGAGCAGCAGCGTTCTGGATCAGCTGCACCTGTCTGACTTTTTTTAGGCAGACCTGTGAAGACACTGTTGCAATAATCAGTGCGACTAAAGATAAACACATGGATGAGTTTCTCTAGATCTTGTAGGGAGATTAGTCCTTTAATCCTGGAAATGTTCTTCAGGTGATAAATGGCTGATTTTGTCATTGTCTTTATGTGTCCCTGAAGGTTCAGGTCTGAGTCCATCACTACACCCAGATTTCAGGCCTGATCACTAGTTTCTAGTTGTAATAACTGAAGCTGCGTGCTGACTCTAGATCGCTCCTCTTTAGGTCCAAACATAATACTTCAGTTTTGTTTCTATTCAGCTGGGAAAACATATGGCACATCCACGCATTGATTTCTTCTAACCATCTACCAAGCCCTTAGATGGGTTCAGAGTCAAGTGGTGACATCGTAATGTAGAACTGTGTATCATCTGTGTAGTTATAGTAATTAATATTACTTGTTATTACCTAAGCTAGCGGGAGAATGTAGATATTGAATAGGAGGAGTCGCAGGATTGAACCTTGGGGTACTCCACATGTGACTTCTGTGCGCTCTGATGAGAAGTTGCCTATTGACACAAAGAAATTCTTGTTCTTTTGGTAGGATTCGAACCAATCAAGTACTGTACCAGAGAGTCCGACCCAGCTCTCCAGTTATTTCAATAATATACCATGGTCAACAGTGTCAAATGCTGCCCTGAGGTCCAACAGAACCAACACTGTGGTTCTGTATTTATGCAGATGTCATTGAACACTTTGACGAGGGCAGTCTCAGTGCTGTGGTGAGCACGGAAACCGGACTGAAAGACGTCAAAGCAGTTTGTCGTTGTTAGGAAGCTATTTAACTGTTGAAACGCAGTTTTTTTCAATAATTTTGCTGAGGAATGGAAGGTTAGAGATTGGCCTGTAATTCTGCAGTAGTAATTTGTCCAGATTGTTCTTTTTGAACAGTGGTTTGAAAACTGCTGTTTTTAAAGTCTAGGAGAAAACACCTGATGAGAGGGATGAGTTTACTATTTGATTCAGGTCAGATACAATGGAAGTTTCTTAAGGAAAATTGTGGCTAGGATATCAAGACAGCAGGAGGATGAGCTTAACTGATTTAGAATTTCTTCGAAGTTTCATGCTTGAGTTGGTGAAATTTAGCCATACATTTGTTCTCTACAGTTGTTATGTTTGTGCCTAGCATTGGTGCTGGATTTGATATTGATGTGATTAACCCTCTAACTTATTGAATTTTCTCTATGAAGAAGTTGCCGAATTCATTGCAGGCCCTAGTAGAGTGGAGTTCAGGTGTTACAGTCACAGGAGGGTTTATAAACCTGTCGTGAGACAGGTTAGTTTTACTCTACTGATAATGTGTTGTTGCAATAGTAATCCTGTGGCAAACAAAGCATAGGCATTGTTGATGTTTTTGTTTATGATTTCTGCAAAGAACATTGCACTTGTATGTTTTAGTGTTCAGTGATAGCTTAACAGCCTTTCTAAACGTCAAGTCGAATTTTTAGTTCAGCCTTTCGACAAAGGCTTCTTTCACTTCTTACTAGTGGAGCATTTGTCCACGGAGATTTCTTCCTACCAGACACGATCTTCACTTTAATGGGAGCAATGGAATCAATGATGTTTGAGTTTTTAGAATGGAAATTATCCACCAACCTATCTACTGGGTTACAGCATAGAAGCGAGGTGGAGGGATAGATCTGAATAAAATTTTCAGCCGTGTTGTCCATAAGAGAAGGTTTTGTAATAACATCTGTTTTGCTAAGATATTTACACCCTTACTGATAATCAAATCCAGAGTGTGTCTTCGATTATGTGTTGGCTGTTTAACACGTTGAGTCAAACCAAAGTTTTGAACTACATCATTCAGTTTTTTTTGTCCCTCTGTTTTGGGGGTTGTCAACATGGATGTTGTTCAGTCATAATCAATGCATATAGCAGATAAGAGATCATTAAAGTCATTAAAAAAATTTCCACGTGTTGGGGTTTTGTATAGATTTAGTGTCAGTTTGTTTGTGGCTTTTTACCTCAATTCCCAAATATTAAAAAGAGTCAAATTTGCCCAGGGAAACCTTTTTACAGTTTAGTGAATCATGAAATATTTTATCAACACCTCTCCCCCTCTTATGCTTTCTGTTCTCACTTAGAAAATTGTAATTAGGAGGCATTGATTCGATTAGTACAGTTGCTTCATTATTTTCATCCAGCCATGTCATAATGACAGCCATGTCTGTCGTTTTTGTTTGTTAGAAACATATCAATATTATGCTCAGTGATAAAGTCATTAACTAAGAGTCCTTTTGCTGAAGATAGTCTTATATTTAGCAGTTTAAGTGACTTAGTGGTAGATAGTTCTTCAATTTGAGTGTGCTTTAGACTGGGGTTAACTCTAAGGTTTGATCTTAGACTGCTGCATTTTAGTTTTCCATTAGTGGTATATCAGTTAGTTATTTGCACAATGATCCTTCTGTATCATACAACCAGGGGGCCAGACACATTCTGGGGGAAAACAGGTGGCGATTTAATATCCGGATCCCCCATGTCAGACTTTAGATATGCAGACTGGAGGTGGTGAGGATGAAGTATATGTTTCCTAGTATAGTTCAACAAGCAGAACATTGATGAGTGAAAAATCAGCCAAAGTTCAAAGAAACCCTCAGATTATAAGGTGTTTCTACTTGAAGAAAAAAAATCATTACATGAGGTTTCCTCAAGGCTGAAGACTTTTTGCACATATGAACACCTTGATTGGTGTCTCTACCATTTATCTGTCAACTGAAATAGACAAACCTGTTTAATTCCACCTCCTGTGTCCTTCATCCAGAGGAGAACGCTGTGGTGTGGTACAGTCTGTTGCCGGTCCCTGGCTATGAGCTCTTCAGCATCAACCCATATACTGGCCTGATCACTACTACGTCCCACCTTGACCGAGAACAGGAGCAACATTTTACCCTCAGAGGTACAACACTTGACTACTTTCAAACACTGATGAGTTTATTTTACAGGTCTGAGTAACTCAAAGCTCCAAATAGAATCAGCCCTATAAATAATATCGAAACCTGTGGCTTTTTACTTATGAGTGAACAGCGCTAACCACAATCCCACCATGCTGCTCATCATTAAATTAGTTTTAAAGAAAATCGTTTCTGATCTTTTATTTCCAGTGTCTCGCTCTCAGTTAGCTATTTACTCAAGGCAGCTGACAGTGAGGTTGAGTCTTTCAAATGATAACAGCACAATCTGATTACATTTCCATCATCGAGTACCTATCTGTTTCTTATTCTCAACCTTTCTTCCTATGCCAAATTCATAGAGACTTCTGCTTTCTACATGAGGGTGAACTGAACCTGCAGACTGATTTATGTTAAAGGAAACAGAGGGGCTGAGCAGTATATATAGCATATCCAGCCTGGATCGACTGCACCACAGAACCTCCAACCTTTTGTTTGCTTTCACTCTCACGTGGGTGCACGCAGTAATTACGTTCACCCCATCCAGTGGTGGTTAGTGATTTAAAAATGCTTTCAGATGTTTTATAACAATATTTGTACAGTCACCAGTAGGATGAACAATTAAATCCAATAATAAAATCTAATGACAGGAAACCCTGAATGTGCTGAAATCGTGCCAGGAATTTTTTCAGGAAAAACTAAAATATGTGGTGACGATTATCCCAGCAGGAAGATTTTGCAGAGAAAAAGGTTATTTTAGACAATGTATTACAAGCTGTCTTGGTACATTAATCTTTTTTTTTTATTATTTGTTTTTGTTTCTTATAATTCTACTAAAGATAAACACCTAAACTTAATCTCTTGGACAGCAAAGACAAACCCAGGATTTCCCTCTGAACTCCAGGTTGTTTCTGTTGCATTCTGTGAGTCGGTATGCTAACTGTCAAAGTTTCTCTTGTAAAAAAGTATGAGTTAATTTGTGATTCCTGTCTATAGTCCAGGCTCGTGACAGTGGCCTTCGCCCTCTATCGGGGACAGCCACGGTCTTGTGTTCTGTCCTGGACGACAACGACAACCCTCCAGAGTTTATGCAGCCGTGGTTCCAGATCAGCCTGCCAGAAAATCTGTCTCCTGGAGTTATACATGCAGCTCTCGCCTCTGACCCAGATCTTGGAGAAAATGGCACCATACATTACTCTATATTAGGTAGAAAACCCACATATATCTCAAGCTGTTAAAATTCTGCATTGTAAGTTTCCATGGATACAGGGACTTACTGTATCAGCATTGGCCCAGTGTGTTCATGTGCCTCGAATGTTTTCACATCTTGTCACAATACGACCAAAAACATCAATTTTATGTTACAGAGCAACGCAGAGTAGTGTATAATTGTGAAACAGAAAGAGAATGACGTGGCTTTTCAATACATTTCATACATTTCTGAAAAGTGTGGCATGCATTTGTATCCAGGCCCTCTGAGTCAATACACCCACCTTTCACTACAATTACAGCTGTAGGTGTTAGGGGTGGGTGTGAGTGGGGTTCTTTCTCTCTACAAGCTTTATTATCCAGGGAAATAAATTTTTTTTTTTTTTTTTTTTTTTTTTTCCCCAATTTTTCAAAACAAAGTAGAACAAGCTCAGTGTAAGGCAACTGTGAACATCAATTTTCAGGATTTGCACAGATTTATATTACCTTTGATAGAATATAACCATTCTGTCAAAAGCACTTCCTGTATGATTGAGGTTGCTGTCATACTGGAAAGTGGACGTCCACTGCACCCTACGGTCTTTTCTAGCCTCAAACAGGTTCTATTACCTTGTATTTTACTCCTCCTCATTTCCAGTAGCTCTAACTGGCTTCCCTGTCCCTGCACAAGAAAAGCATCCACACAGCATGATTCTGCCACAATTACAATGGTATTTTCAGCATGATGTGGAGTGTTGGATTTCCGGCACATTTAAATTTTTGCATGTTTGCATAAAAGTTCCGTTTTGGTCTTGTGTGACAAACACAGCCTTCTATGTGTTTGCTGTACTGCTAAATAAATAAAATAATGCACAAAAACTGTAATTTTCCTTTCAGTTCCCATTTCTGTACTACTTTGTGTTGATGTGTCACCTAAAATCCCCCCCAAAAAATACATTGCAACTTGTGGTTTTAATGTAACAAAACATTAAAATCTTTAAAGGGTATGAATACTTTTGTTACGGTTTTGTGTTTGTTGTTTCCTTTTTTCATTTGCTGTGTTTAAAAAATGCTTGCACTGTACTGGGACTTGATGATATTATGGTTTTATCTATTTGTACCAATAGTAGAAATTGTGAAACTCTGAAATGAACTGAACTGTTTTTTGTTTTTTTTTTCAAACTTTAGGTGAAGACTATGGAGGTCGATTCACAATCAACAGTGAAACTGGTGCAGTCAGCACCATGCAGGTTCTGGATCGGGAGGAGACTCAGAACTACACTCTCATCATTCAGGCTCAAGATTCAGGTCCCTCACCTCTCCACTCCACCACCCAGCTTCACCTTCTCCTGCTGGACCAGAATGACAACGCCCCCTCCTTCAGTTGTGAGAGCTATCATGCCTCAATCAGTGAGAGCTTGCCATCCGAAGCTGAGGTCCTGCAGCTTAACGCCTTTGATCCTGATGAGGGGCCCAATGGGGACGTGACCTACACGCTGACGGAGGACAGCAGCCAGGGGGCTTTTTCAGTGGACCCCTTCACTGGAGTCGTTCGCACCACCAGGTCTTTGGACAGAGAGAGCCGGGCTCAGTACACCCTCAAAGCTGTGGCCACAGATGGCTCCACTCAGGGTCCGCTGAGCTCTGTGGCATCACTGACGATTCAGGTGGAGGATGTGAACGACAACGAGCCGATCTGTGACCAAAACCCACTTAACACCTGGGTCTCTATGAGGAATCAACCAAATCAGATAGTGACCACAGTGGTTGCTACAGATGCTGACCAGGGTGAGAATGGGACGGTTCAGTTTAGGTTATCAGACGAGGAAAGTCTGTTTGACATCAACTCAGCTTCTGGAGAGATTTCACTAAGAAGGCGAGTAGAAGCAGGTTTCTCTGGCAGAAAGCTGGAGGTCCTGGTCTCAGACCGAGGGCATCCCTCTCTGACCGCCACCTGCCTGGTTTTGGTCCATCTGAAGGGAGAACATGATGGGCTTCAGTTCACAAACAAAGTGTACAATGCTACCATCAAGGAAAATAGCAGAGCAGGTATGTCTTATTGCCTCTGTTCCAAATGGTTTCAATAAATAACACAAAAAAGCTGAGTAACAGTTTCACTTTTCATTTTTCAAGGTACTTGGATAACAAAAGTGGAGGCCAGTGATGACACCAACAGCAGACAAAGAATAACATACACAATATTTAGTGGCAACGAGAATTTAATGTTCTCCATAAACCGCTACACAGGTAATAAGCACATTAAAATATTTGTTTTATTCCTTTGTTTTTCTGTCAAAGCTGCTGTTGTTACCTTTAATGTTTTAGGGTTAGCTTTGCTTATGCACTTGCATGTTTTAACATCTTGTCAGATTACGCTCACAAACTTTGATGTATTTTATGTGATAAATCAACACAAATGAGTTCATAATCGTGAAGCAGAAGGAAAAAGGATACATGGTTCTTGAAGAACAAATCTGAAAATGTTGGGGGAATGTGTCATCAAAACTGCTCAACCTCAGTCAGATTGCATGTAGAGTGTCTGTGAAAATAAGCCATATGGTTACGTGGTTGTCCTGCTGGAAGCTGAACCGCAGTCTCAGATCTTTTTTAGCCTTTAGTATTGGCCCATATTTAGCTCCTCCATCTTCCCATCACCCCTGACCAGCTTTGCTGCCGCGACTGAAGAAAAGCATCCCCACGGTATGATGCTGCCACTACCATGTATTACTGTGTCAGTTGTGTCTTCAGGGTTCAGGTGCAGTGTTAGTTTTATTCCACACGTAGCATTTTACATTCTCCTTCTTTAAGAAGGAGAATGTAATGTAATTCATCAAAGAGGTCTTTGTCTTCTACAAAGACCTCTTATTCAAATTCAAAAATACTTTATTTATCCCATAGGGAAATTAAATGTTGCTATAACTCATTTAGTCAAGGAGTTATTATAGATGGTGATGGCTGTGGGCAAGAAAGATCTCCTGTAGCGGACTGTTTTACAACCAATCTGAAGAAGCCTCTGACTGAAGAGAGACTGTTTTCCAATGATTCATGAAGAGGATGGTCAGGGTTGTCCATAATTTTCTTGATTTTATGCAAAATCCTTCTGTGCGTAATCATCTCCAGAGCTTCCACAGTCGTCCCCAGAACAGAACCAGCCTTCTTTATCAGGCTTCAGGCTCTGAAGCTGCTGCCCAACAGAAGATGGCAGAGGCTATGGCTTTCATTCAACAATGGATTTTCTCTTGCTACTTTTTTATGAGGCCAAGTTTGCAGATTACGTGACTAATAGCTGTCCAATGATTCTCACACCCAAGCTGTGGAGCTCTGCAGTTCCCCATGAGTTGCCATGGGGCTTGAGGCTGCTTATCTGATGAATGCTCTTCTTGTACAGCCTGTAACCTTAGGTGGGCAACCAGGTGGACTCAGTTTACTAATTATAGGACTTCTAAAGACAGCTGGTTGTACTCAGTGATTTAAGTGGAAAAAATAAGCGCCGGTACTCCCCTTAATCTCATACAAATATGGGACAGAAACATGGGTAATCATTTAATATAGATCTGTTTATCGATCTATATATCAATAGTTTTATTGTGCAGAAACGATAAAGAACAAAGGAACAAAGCCAGCTCTAAATCAAATCCACAAGTCAAATTCAAAATGTCATGGAGTCACTCATAATTTCAAGCTTCCTGGCATTAATGTGGACATGAAAAATAACATTGAAAAAACAGAGAAATAAAATAAAAGCTTCTTAAAAACATAAAGAACTGAACTAAAGAGTTCAATAAGATATATTTCTTCTCAGCATTAGGCCTGACCTCAACAAACCCATGGCACTTTAGCAGTGTTTTACCTTTTATCTGATATATATATATATATATATATAAAATCAGTTAGTTTATATCTGTTTATTCCTTTGTATTTAGTTTCCTGGTTTATTCTTGCATTTTGTTTTTTATGCGTTTCTATTTAGTTTCCTTAGATTAGTTTTAGCCTTTCTTGGTTTATTGTTATGTCCTCTTTAGTTTCTCTCATGTTATTAGTGTGTCTCCCATTTCTATTGTATTCATGCTCACCAGTAGCCTGGTAAAAACCAGCCTCTTGTTCTACACTTTGCTTCGTCCAGAGGGTCTGGACTCTCAGCTGCTGAGAAACAATTGCTTCCTGGAGGCGTGGACTCTGCTGAGGTTTTAAATTTTACCCAATCGCTAATGTTTGCCTGTGACGTATGTAATGCACCAGTTTGACACCATGAATCTTACTGGAAATTGCCTGCACACTAAACAACCATCCTCCGTTGTGAAGAGAGAAGTGTCAGACTGAACGAGGTGGCTGTTAATGTTAATTCAGTATTTGGAAACGTGGCCAACACGGACTGAACGGCTTCATTCACTTCCTCCGCTGCCGTTGTTAAAACTACAGGCTGAGTACAATTCTAAAACAGCGCAGAAAATCGACATCATCGTTCAGAACTTCTCCTTCTGTTCGTGGATTGGCCCGGTGGAAATTCTACTGGAGGAATCTAAGTCAATGGGAGAAAGCTCAGACTTAGCTGTGAAGTGACATTAGAATCAAACGGAATTGCGTAGGAAGGCAATGGCCAGGCGAGCTCGCCAGTAATCGTCACTCATGCCATTCACCTGGGCTGCCTCATCATCCCCAGTTGTTTCACCTGACCTGCCACTCATATAAGTTCTTGGTGTTTCACTGTTCAGTGCCTGATTCTTTGTTTCATGCCCTGATTCACGGCAAGTTCTTTGTGCCGTCCCATGTCTCCTGTTACAACACAGGAAAAAGTTCCAGTACGCTGAGGGGTAAAATTTAAAAGTACTGGTATGGTGTACCAGTGCAAACTGGCCCACTTAAAACACTGGTTGTGCTGGATTTTATTTAGCTGTATTTCTGTAAAGAGGGTTTTCTACAAATCTGCACCACAGTTTTCAAATTCTTATTGAGAAAAAGATTTGAAAAACACTATCTTTTTTCCTCCAGCTCACAAATATACTTTGTACTTTGTCTTGGTAAAACACAAAATCCCAATAAAATGCAATGAAAAACAAGGTGAAAAAACGTTAAGAATTTAAAGGTATGTGCAAATTTGTCATCTTATTTTTATTTTCATGAATAATCAGATGAGACCAGAATGTTTGACCTATTTTAGGTACACAAGAATTTATTTTAAAATCTTTTTTTTCTGTCTGATTGATTGTATCCTACTTTCAGCCTATGTACTACATTGATTGTGGGACTGAACTTTTAGCACACCTTGAAGTGGTGGAGTTAACAGCTTTTGTTTTTTTCACCGCCATCTTTGGCCGTTTTTAGGTGAGATCAGAGTGCAGAAAGAAAACTCTCTGGACTTCGAGGCGAGCCCTCAGATCCAGCTGGTTGTTCTGGCCGAAAGCGGGCTGCACACAGCCCACTGCAGGGTCTCCATCACGCTGCTGGATGTTAATGATAATGCACCGCTGTTTGAACTTAGCAGCTACAGAACAGCTGTTTGGGAGGGGCAAGTGCGCAACACCTATGTCATGCAGGTATGGACACATCATTCATCCTTTACATAGATCCAGTAAGGGCTGTTTTATGTTCCTGTTTCCTGCATTTCAAACAGGTGTTTGCTTCTGATGCTGACAGCAGTGAAAACGGACAGATTGAGTTCTCCATCCTGTCAGGCAACATTAATGAAGCATTCATTCTGGACTCTGTGAGAGGGATCCTTGCAACCAATGTTCTGCTGGACCGTGAAATAACTCCATCCTACAAGTAAGCAAAGCTTGTATCAGCAGGTATTAAGTAAACTTCTGCTGCTTCCAGTGCTTTAAAATAAAGTCAGTTTACATAGACAAATACTTACTTATCTAAAATATTCAGTCAATAAAACAAGAGTTTCAGACCAAGTTTCACTGGTCAGAAATAACTTTTTTGACATTAAAGAGTGTGGTCACTTTGAGATTGTTAAAGATATGAAATACCACTTTCTGTATCCGTTTCAAATGGGTTTGAAATATACACTTATGACCTACTTAAGACATGTAAACTCATAGAAGACCTTTTTATCTCATCTTACCTGTAAAATAATTATATTAAATGTAAATATGAAATATTTATTTAACACAATAAAAATTTTTTTATACATTAGGATTTATACACAGAAAACAAAACACATATTTACCACAAAAAGAAGTCATCAAAGATGTTCACATTCAGAACTCAAACACAAAGTGACAACAATAATGGGGTTAATAACTATAATTAAACATCTATTTCCTCAGTTTTACTCCACTCATAGATCCATATAACAGTATTAGTATTTTGAGATAATTCCTAATTAAAACATATGAACATAAATGGGAATTATTCATTTTTGATGAGCAGTAGAACGGTCCTGAGTTTAAGATGCCGGAATCCCATCTTCTTCTAATTAGCATTGATTTATGGTGTGTTCTAGCAATTAAAAGCTGGAATTATGAGTTCCAAGTCGGGTAAATGAATTGGACAGTCTGTCTGTTATGTTGTAATCCTTACTTGGAAAGCAGAGGTCCCCAAACTACCATGAGTTCAAAATCCAATATAGTTGCCACATGTATGGAATGTAGTCAGAGTGTCAGGTACGAAAGGCGTATTTGCACTTTTGACGGTTTATATTACATCAAACCTGCGGCAACCATGAAATGGTGCAATTGATATATCAGAACATGTTCATTTTAGTTTCTGAATCTGTAGAATAAAGATACACAGATTATCAGCCTACAAATAAGCAAATCCCACTGCAACTTGCAAGTGGAGCGCATCCTGCTCGAGTGTGATGTCATTTCCAGATCCTACTTCTTCCTTCTATGACAAATTTAACTCAGCACTGATTGTTGTGGTGTTAACTACTATTAGCATTGCGTTAGCAGAGACTTATGGGATTTTTCTAACTGGGAACTGTTTCTGGGCATGTTTTGTTTCTGTTAAAGAGAAATTATGAAGTGAGAGTTTCATTTATAAGGAAATGGGTTCAAACTTTATCACCATTCACTTTAGTTACAGTTACAAGTTTTTGGGGTATGTCTACACGCTTTGCATACCCAGAGACTGGATTTTTTTTTGCACATTTGTTTTTGCAACATAGCTCAAAACCAGTGAGATTGGATTGAAAGTAGGGCTGGGTGATATGGCTAAAAAAAATTATCACAATATAAACATTTCATATCAGTCAATATCAATAATTTTTGATTAGGGTTTTTTAATAGCTAAAATACTGCCTAACTGGTGACATGACCTTTCCTTTTTTATTCACAATGTCTTCTTGAGCTGTTGCCCTCATTTTCTGCTTTCTCTCCACCCTATTGTTTTTTATATTTAAGCAGTCATGAGGCACGGTGACAAACATGAAACTGCTCCCACGTACTCAGGCAAACCGTGGTTGCGTAGAGGTTGCGCTAGACTTTCTCGATGTCCATCATTTTGACTGACGGTGCCACAAAAAATCCTGTCATAATCTATTTTTTCCATCAGATTGTAAATAATAATCATGACAAATTTGGTTGCATTTAAGTTTAATTCAGTTTAATTCATATTCAGCAAGCTGAACGCGCCATCGCACATCAAGCAGATAAATACATGTAACTTTTTCTCCACAGTAACAAAACCCACTGACTGAAAATCACAATAAATTACAGTAATGTTTGTGGTTGTAAAGGTAAAATTGTGAACAATAGTGAGGGATATGAGTAGTTTTGCAAGGCACCCATGAAATGATGTTCAGATAAGCATTATCGTAATCTTTCCACCTTTATATTCCAGGCTGATCCTACAGGCAGCAGACAAGGGGGAGCCTCCGCTTAGCAGCACTGCAACTGTTAGGGTCCAAGTGGTGGACGTCAATGACAACAGCCCTGCCATCCCACCCATGGAGCCCGTGTATGTATATGAAAGTAAGTGTAATCCTTCACAGTGGACCCCTGGTAACAGTTTTTCAGTGACAGAGATCAGAACTCATTGTAGAGTAGAATTTAAAAAAGGATTCCACATTGTGGTGAGATTTTTTTTCCCCTCTCTTTAGATCTACCAGCAGGTTATGTGGTCACCCAGGTAACTGCGAATGACGTTGACCTTAGTTCAACCATCACCTACAGTTTTTTAAACAGCAGTAGTCCCAGTGATCCATTTGCTATTGACCCCTACACCGGTGCCATCACGCTGACTCGAGCTCTAGACTACGAGGCGGAGACGGAGTACAATCTGGTAGTGAGGGCATCGGACTCGCTCCATGAAACCAGCGGAGAGGTTAAAGTTCAGGTTTTGGATGTCAATGACAACGGTCCAGTCTTCACACAGCTCTCCTATCAGGTATAAATAAAAGACGAATCATTTAAGATGCAAAAAGGGCTTCTGAATTATAAATGTAAATTATTACTCTGCTGTAAGTGTCATGATGTGTGGTTGGTTGTATCGGACCAAAATGCGGAGAGGCAGCAAGTAGTAGTTGAAGATTTAATTAAGAATACAAAAACTTACAAAAAAAAACATGGGAGGACGCAGGAATCCAAAGCAAAACAAAACATGAATCCATGGAGAATAACAGAGAGAAATCTGGTGGCAAAACAGGAAGCGAAAACAGCGAAACGAGCAGTGATAACAGGAGGAATGACTTGTAGCAAACAAAAGGAACCAGCGAGGAGTGGGAGGAGGAGAGGAGCTTAAATACTGGGGAAGTGAATGCTGGAACAAAGGCTGGGGCTGATGACTGAAAGATAGCAGGTATGGAGAATTAGGTAGAGGGGAGACTGAGGAGAGAGAGAATGGCAGCAGGGGGCGAGGGAGAGCAACAGGGAAGCAAGGAAAAGAATCTACATGTAACTGAGGATAACGAGACACAGGGAAATAACTAAAGTCTGTGCTGAAGTGAACTGAAACATGGCTGATGGAATAAATATAAGAATCACAGGATGACAAGATACAATGAGAAAACTGGACTTAAGGAAACAACTGGGATAACTAAGAAAAGAGTGAAATGATCAACGTCATCTAAAAGTAACTGAAATACTCAAACTAAGCACTGGACAGACCAAAGGGACAAACTGGACTGGGGAAAATAGGAAATCAATACAAAGAAATGAGAGAAGCAAAATCTACCAGAACCAGACGATAACTAAAGAGTGTACGAAGTCAAACAGAAACGAGACTGAGCTCATCAAAATGCAGGAGAATAAACAGAATCTAAAATAAACTGAAATACTCAACCTAAGCACTAGACAAACAAGAAATAAACTAGGATAAATGAAAATAAGTATTCAACACTAAAAAACAACAAAAGCAAGAGTCCAAAAGAACCAGGATCTGACAGTAAGGTTTTATTACTAATCTCCATTCCTTGCTAACAAGTTACGTTTTGCATTCAATCTAAGCTATAACTCACCTGAATATAAAAATCGCTGATCCAAGCAATTTTCATTCATAAACTGTCTTTTCTTGCCCTGTTGTTGTTTTCATTTTTCCCCACTTATCCTGATTGTAACACTGAAAAATTGCTTTAACCCTTTAATGAAAACTTCGGTCTTGACTTCAGAAAACTGTCCAGTAGGGCAAATGCTGCTTACTATGGATACATTATATGAACATTCAGTGTTATAACCACAAGTTGATCATAGTTAATATTGTCATTGTATTGTTACAGTATTATATCCAAGAATATTATCATTTTTAGCTTTAAGATGAGATCAGTTGTCTCAGACGACCTGTATAAATAAAGATAAAACCAAGTAAAAATAAATCAGTTTAAGCTATGGAAAAGTTGCATATACATTGTTTTTAAGACCGTGATAGTAATTCCAAGACGACATTCTCCACTGTTTAAAACACTTACAAGGGTTCTGCTTAATATTAATTAAATATTCTGTCAACAGTGTATAATACTGCACCAAGAATTAAGATCATTTCTGGTGTTTTCAAAGAGATAAACAAAATAACAAATGTGTCAATTACCATTTTATTAAATGATGTTATGGACAAATTGAATTCTACAGCCTGAAGAAACAATGCACTCAGCAATCATAGTGTTTTCACTAGAGGGCGGGATGCTGCAAGCGCTTTTATTAAGCTGTGACACTTGCAAAAGGTATAAGAACCCAATATATTCCTAAAGGCTTGTATTATGAAAGTTTAAAGGAAGAAGTGTCTCAGTTCAGTTGCTGTCTTGAGGCTATAAAATAAATGTTCATCTAACTGCTTCAGGCATAAAGCCTATATTATAAGCAGAGCCTCTGCTACAATGGCGATAGTCCAATAAATCGGACAAGCGGGTGACAATCTAAACATACAAACCAGACCATTCTGGAGACCACTAACATCCGACTCAAAGTTACCTTACTTAGTATTTACTGCAAGGCAGCTGTCAGCTGCTGGAGTCAGAGAACCACTTCTGTTGATTCCTTCTTCTTCTATCATCAAAAAGCCGTTCTTACACAGGTATAAAGTCAGAAAGCTCCATTTGGGTCTTGGAGCTGTTTGCTGGTTCAAATATAACTGCTTTACTTTCTCTGGCTTCTGCTTGTATCTCCGGCAAAGTGTCTGAGGTGATGCATTTAGGGACAGTTGGGGAAAAAAACTTTCTCATTAGAGCAGAAACCCAAAACAGTTTGATACTAATTAGGTATTTTAATGGTGGTATCAAAGATCAGTCAAGTTATTAAGACCGTTAACTGTTTCACCCCTGTTTGGTGCACTGTACTATGTCCAAATATTTCCGCTTTGGTCTTTTCTCTTCAAATAAAATTGTCCCAGAAGTATCCGAGTTTTTTCAGATGCAGTTTACCAAACTTAAGCTATGTCGTTTAGAGGCTGAAAATCTCCCAAACAAGTCTTTCATACCTAATATGTATTCTTTTTAGTCAAATGTCATGAGCCTAAGACCTATACAGTCATCCAAGATTTAGCTCTTGGGTTTTTTGCACACTTTGAATGTACCAGGATGTCTTCTTCTGTCTATTCAATTCAGTTTATTTCTATAGCACCAATTCACAACAAATGTCATCTTGAGGCACTTTACATAAAATCATTTCAGTTCAATCATACATACATTCCAATTGATCCTAGTTATCAAACAGTACAGTAAGCTCAATTAATTATTCAAAGTAGTTCAAAAAGTTTCTAAGGAAACCCAGCAGAGCATTGAAAGTGTCGTGCTGTGGAAGAGTGCCTGCAAATGATGAGAAGCTGCTCTTTGTCTCTCTCCTCAGTTTTTCCTTTTGTTGTGCTAGTAGGAGTCAAGTTTTGGCTATGAATAACTATGAATAATATTAATAAAACTAGTAATTTAGATCAAAATTACTAAGTTGGGTCACCACTTGATCATCAAGAAAATAATAACCAAATAATTCAGTCTAAGTCTCATTGTTTCTAAATACCTGATAAGGCTGAGATTTTAAAATAATAGATGAAGGCATAAGTTCAGCACTGATGTTATCTGAACACATGTATACGGAATAAATACAGACATTTCTCTCAAATATACAAGTTTATTATCAAAAAAACAACAAATTCGCTTTGCAAGTAACACTCAACTACACTACTGAGAAAAAGATAAAGCAATGATGAAACTAAAACTCATAGAAGTAAAAACAGTAAAATATAAAAATGGAGCCAATAAAATGATGCAATGATGTCACAGTTCATGAGGCCAATTAGCTCTAAATTAATTTAAGAATTAGTTTAGACAAATTGACACTTGGTATGTATTTTAAACACCATTTCAAAATGCAAAGACAAAACATTATTTAAAGGAACTAATGTCTTATTAATTTTGATTAAATTCAAAATCAATTACCTTTTGGATAATTTATTCTTATTCTATCAGTTAATGAATTGATAGATCATTTAATAATTTGGAGTAGCAAAATGAACACAAAGAATCTAATGTTTTGCTGTTTAAACAATCTCATTTAAGTCCAATGCACCATAAATAACAATATGAGCATCAGCGGTCTGCTACAAGTCAAGTCAAGTTTATTTGTAAATCACATTTCAGCAACAAGGCAGTTCATAGTGCTTTACATGATTAAAAAAAATATAATACAGTTACCAATTATGAAACAAGCAATAAACATTACATTTTGTCAAATGCCATCAACAAAATCAAGAATCATGATCATCAATTCTACATCAAATATATTGAACAATGTTCTAGTTATTGTGGATCATCAACAGGTGGGTTTTTAGCCTTAATTTAAAGGAACTCTGTGTTTCAACAGTTTTGCCATTTTCTGGAAGTTTGTTCCAGATTTGTGGTGCGTAGAAACCGAATGCTTCTTCTGTTTGGTTCTGGGAATGCAGAGCAGACCAGAACCAGAAGACCTGAGTGTTCTGGAAGGTTGATGCAATGACAACAGGTATTTAATGGATTTTGGTGCTAAATCATTCAGTGATTTATAAACTACCAGAAGTATTTTAAAGTCTGTTCTCTGAGCTCCAGGGAGCCAGTGGAAGGACTTTAGAACTGGGGTGATGCGCTCTCTCTTCCTGGTCGTAGTGAGAACACGAGCAGCAGCGTTCTGGATCAGCTGCAGCTGACACTATTGCAGTGATCAATGCGGCTAAAGATAACTTGGCTTTATTTCCTTGTTTAGGAGTTAGTTATCTGGTAATGATGCTGGGTTTTCAGTTTTCATGGCAAACTTTAAACAGAAACTCAAACATTTTGTAATGGCTATTTTTTTGTTCCGTCTGTATGTTTTCTGTTTTAGGTGGAAGTATCAGAGCTCGTCTCAGCAGACACTTTAGTTGTGACGGTTGCTGCTACTGACAGAGATTCTGGTTTCAATGGCAAGATCAGCTACAGACTTCTTTCATCTCCTCTTCATGCCTTCTACATCCAGAAAGACAATGGTAAAAAAAAAAATAATAATTATAGTGTAGTTAATAAACAGCAAAACATCATTTATATGTGTACCTGTACAGATCTGGTCATATTTGGCCGTTTATTTTCTGTATTTGTCAAGGAAATTCTTTTCTTTCACATTCTTGGCTCATTCAGCAGCAAAAGTTACTGAGAGTTTGACCGCTGCCAGCAGCATATTATCTAGTGTTTATATTTTCAAGTATTGTGGTAATTTTTGAACCAGAAAACTGAGAGAGCAAAAAGCAGTTGTGGGGCTATAGTATCTCGGACAATCTATAGCTTTGGTCTTGTGCAACTTAAAAAAAAAAAATCAAAATCATAAAAAAAACCTAAAAGCAAGCCATTTCTCGTCAGTCTGGTGAGTCTTTGCTTAATAAAAAGAGGATTTACGCTCCCGTATTATGTTTCAGCTCTAAATTCGATATGCACTGAAAACTATATGCATTCATTTATGGAGAGGACCATGACTGAAGATGTGCATGAACACTAACTAAAGGTTTATGACTACAATCCAAAAACATAACACGGCTTTTTCTGTGGTACCAAGACGTTTTGTTTTTCTGTGATCATGTGTTCCTTGGCGGAAGGTCCTGCTCCATGAACCATGTGCTCATCATGTACAGAAGTTTAAGTGGCAGTGAAGTGGAATAAGAAATTGTTTGGTGAAACTCTTTGATGCTATCCAAGAAGAAAATTGCTCTTGCAGTCCGCACATGGTATTCATTTAGAACGTTTTTCACAGGACATGAGGTTGCACTGCAGAATCTAATGACTTATGCAACTCCAGCAACAAATGGCCTTATTGTTAATTGTTTTTCTTGTAAAGCAAAATAAAGCCAGTGATAATTTGCATATTTGGTTAAATCAAATGTTGGAACGGTTTATAATGTGAGTGATTTTCCTCCATTGAGACCAAGTATGTGACTTTTAAGCAGTTGTTTAACACAAAATATTACAAATAATTAAAGTTTACTGAATGATCATCATGAAACATTTGTGAAAAGTAAACTTACAAAACCTCCAAAGCGGAAACATAATTCAAGCAAAAACAATGTACAACCTGGCTCAGAAATCTGGCAGAAAGACAACAGTACATCAGAGAGGAATATTTATCGGGAGGGTGATTATTATGAGAATAATTACAGTTTTTCTCAGTCACTTTGGTCCGTTTCTCGAATGATCCTCAACATTTGCAAAACAGGAAGTGCGTTTCTCAAAACAATTTGTACAAACAGTAAAACATCATTGATTACAAAAATCCAGTCTTTTTCTCAAAATCCTTTGTTCATCTTTCAAAATTAAATGTCAGTGAACATGTCAGTGCCTCAGAATGACAAGTCCTTTTTTTATTGTGTATGGTTAAGACGGTCAGATTGCTTTGTCATGTTGTCAATATAACCGTGTATTCCTGAGGGATGCTCTGTTGTAAACTATGGCTACAGTTTTGATGACAAGTATTGTAAATTGTAATTGTGGAAGATCAATGGCAAGAGACTGGACAAGATTCACATTTACGATTTTATTGTCATTTGTTGACAGACCAGGTCATTGTGATACAGAAAGGAAAAAAACTGCACTGCAGAGCTCAAAGGAAAAAAAGTTGAAATGGAAACATAAGACAATCTCCTTAAGGAAAACTGTACATGCAGTTCTGTAGCAATTACAGTGCAGTCTTCCTACAGCTCATGTTCATGTCTGTTGGGCCACAAACTCTCATCCACATGCCAGCGAATATCCTCCAGGGCTCTAGACTAACTGGTTGCACTGGTGCACTGAACTCTTTTTCTTAGGTGCACCAGCACAACAGTTAGATGCACCCAAATTTTTGACCACATTGCATTATTTAACATCGCAGTTTTACGGTTCACCTTTTTTAAAAACCACTATCAAATCAAGGTAACATTGACCTGTAAATGATTAATTAATCTCATAAACATAAAGTTCTTTATCTGAAGTGGAATTACTGAAAATGTGTTTAAAGAGTTTCTATGAGCTGAAATTGAAACATCTCAAGATAAATTAAATAAAGGAAATCTAAATTAGAAAATGTTTTAAGGCAGTGGAGTCCAGACTTTTTGCCATGAGGACCAAAGTTGTTAAGTTGAAAGCACTTAGGACCACAAAAATTTTACTTTTTTAATAACATTTTTCAAACAATTTTTTGTATTTTTGACTGCTCAACAATAAACAATTTCAATTTTATTAAAACTTGTTTGGGATGAGAAGTTAGATTTGCTTTTCAGAAAAAGTTGGTCAATGTTTGTGGTTCTTGTTACTCCAATATTAAGATGAATGCAAAAACTTTAATAAATGGAAATCTATTTTTTGTAGATAATATTTTGAAGAAGTTACTTATCTGTAACAAAAAGTACCCTAAAAGATTAAAAAGTGTCCATCTGCATCAACTACCTATGCTTCCAGGCCAGATTTGCTCCATTCTAGAATTGAGCTCAGGGGGGCCACCTAAAATCCTTCAGAGGGCTGCAAATTCCCCCCGGGCAGCACTTTGCACTTTAAGGGTTAAACATCTCATGTACATCTTAAACTAAACATTTCATTACGTTAAAGGCATTTTTCTAATGAAAAATTATTTCTGACTAGAACTTAGTGAAGGGAAGTTTTTCTTTTTCAGCATTAAACTATTATCATCTCAGCCTGTACTGATGATCTGTTTGCTGCCTTGTAATGTGTTTTCTAGATGCATTGTGTTTTTTCAGTGTTTCAATTTAAAATGTCATAGAACCAGTCATAAATGCGCTGTTGCCAGTGTAGAGCCAACATAGTTTGCCATGACAGAATTTGTTTCCCTGCATCAGGAGCAAAAACACGGGACCTGTCCCATTTCCTATCTACTTATTGATCGAATTACTTTAAATTTCGAGCTGCCTGTTATGAATAATTTTGGGAGTAACTTTGTTGAGTTTTTATTTGACTAAATTTTGTATTTAAGATCATTCATTTATAGGTCCATCTAGCTATAAAAATGTGTTATAGAGGGTTTTTTTTTCCCCAGCAGATAACATTTGGCATCATGAAATCATCAGAACCAATAGGAATTTTTATAGGACATCTTGGCACTCGAGAGCCCTGTCCTCTCTGGCAATGCAGCATGGAAAGAATCTTTTAGAGTGCCTTATCTAGCCTCTGCAGGCATCTGCTGTGATGTCATCACATGCTGCGTCCATGGCAGCCAGAAGGGTCATCTGTGTATGTGGCTGGCGGTCATATCCATCTCCATCTCCATGCTGAGCAAAATTCCTCAATAGGGAATAGGAATATAAATGAGGAGTAGAGTGAGAGGAAGTCCATCAGCAATCTGTTGTGGATCACAAACCATATCCTGATGATGTTGGAGAGATGGAAACTGGCATTATGTCCTCTGCCTCTTCTCCCTCTTCCTCTGTTTTGCTTTCTAACTCCTGTGCCACACAGCCTCATTCCTCTTCCTCTTCTTCTCTCTGGCCGTTGACCCTGTCCAAATCTTTGTCCTTCCGTTGTCAGAAATGTAACATTGTGTTGTGCTCTGGCTATATACACTATATACTTACCAGCTGATGGTTCATGAGATGTACCTTTGAGCTATTTCAGAAAACTGGTTGATCATTGGTTGATCTAATGCTTCACACATTTACCTACGTTGGAGAAAATCAGGATTTACTTGGGGCAATTTACCAATTCAGGACAGATTTAGAAGAGTCTAATTCAAATGTATAGAAATATGCTTGACATATTATGACAACTTGTTCTGTTTACTAATACACATTCTGTTATTACAGGTTCTGTTTTCACCAACAAGCCTTTAAGGACCATCACAAACAGCAACGTGCTTCATCTTCTGGTTGAGGCAAGAGATGAGGGCGATCCCATGCGATCTACAGTCACCTCTGTGGACCTGGTGATTATAGACTCCAACGACCATAAACCTTTGTTTCACCAGGATGTTTATACACTCAACATCCCTGAAGATACACCCCCAGAAACTACCCTGCTCACTCTTTCTGCAGAGGATGAAGATTGGAGCCTAGAAAACACCCATTTGGAGTATGCCATCATCAGTGGAAATGAAGAAAAGCGATTCTGTTTGGAAGTGAAAATGATTCTGATTGAAAATCAAATGAAAAATGTTGGAAAGCTGGTTTTGTGTAACTCCTTAGACCGTGAGACAACTGAGTATTATGAATTGATGGTTAGCGTTTCAGATCGAGGAACGCCTCCCCTAAACAGCTCATCAATCATTAAAGTGACTGTTACTGACTGCAATGACAATGCTCCTGTCTTCTCCAGCGCAAAGTACCATGCACAGGTGAGTGAAGGCAGCCAGATAGGAACTAGTTTGGTTCAGGTCAGCGCTTTGGATCCTGACCTTGGTGTCAATGGCCTTGTGCATTATGAAATTATTTCTGGGAACAGTAAAGGTCACCTCAAGCTGGACCCCCAGTCTGGTCTTTTGGTGGTCAACCACTCACTTGACTATGAGGAAGATTTAAAGTATATCCTCACTATCAGAGCTACTGATGGGGGCCAGGCATCAGAAAACCATAAAGTGGCTTTTACAGTCGTCTTTGTTAATGTTCTGGATGAGAATGACAACACTCCATTCTTCATATTCCCCTCAGTTACCTGTTCAGTGCTGGAAAACCTCCCAGCATTCACTCATATATGTTCTGTCCATGCTGTTGACAAAGACTCTGGGCCTTATGGCCAGCTGACCTATTCAATTTTGTCCTCTTGCTTCATGGACTATGGCAGTGGAAGCCCAGAGAGGAAGGAGGCCTTTGACATTGATGCCCTTACAGGCGACATTTACACCAGACAAACATTTGATTATGAACGTGAGAGTGAGTACTGCTTCGTAGTGGAGGCCAAAGACAAAGGTGACAAATCAGCTACAGTAAGAGTCCAAGTGGCCATAAAGGGAGTGGATGAATTCAGTCCCATCTTCACGCAGAAGCAGTACCACTTCTTTCTTCCAGAAAATGCCAACACTGGGGAGACGGTTGGTTTTGTGATGGCAATGGATCATGATGGAGGAGTGGATGGGCTGGTAGAGTACTCGCTTTTGACTTCAACACCATTTTTTTCAATTAACAAAACAATTGGCGCAATCTTTGTGTCAGGTCCTGTACATCGCAGAAGAATCAGCCATGCAAGCCAGGATCTGGTGGAACTGGTTGTGTCTGCAGGTAGTCCCAGATTAGGTTCTAGAACCACAACTTGTTTGGTTTTTGTCAATATCTCCAGCTCAGCTGAAGCACTTATTGGGGTTCAGCTTGAGTCCCACATGTTTAGTCTGAGTGTGTCGCTGCTTTTGTTCCTCTTTGTCCTTGTCATCTTTGTGGGCTTAGTTCTTAGATGTAAAGTTAAAGAAGCTGTCCTAAAAAAGGCTACTGCCATTGCTGCGCAGTTGAACCATGGTACTGACTCATCCAGTGAATCCAAAAGCCAGATGCAAAGTGTCATTTCCTTGCAGGAGTTAACACAACCCGGAGGTTTTGTTGCAAAGAGAGATGTCTCAAACCCATACATCCAGTCAGATTCAAGTGGCCGTGGATCGGCAGAGGGTGAGACAGCTGAAGACCAGGAAATCAAGTGGATCAATGAGTTTCCCTGTTATAAAAGAGAGGAATTCAGCAAACCTACATCAGAGATTCCCAACTCCACCATACCAATTGATAAACTCTCCCGCCACTCTATTGATGTAGGACCAGAACATATTTTATCTCTTAGCAAATGTTTAGCCAAGGGCATAGCCAGCACAGAAAGCCTCCACCATTTCAAAGAGGAGGGAGGAGGGGAGGGATTACTTCCTGCAATACTTAGGGTGAAAGATTTAGAGGAGTCCATGGGGGCAAAAGGGTATGCCCCCCTCTCCAATGCTCAAGCCTCTGCAGATTCTCTGAGGTCACTGGTGTGCCTTGAGGAGCCACTGGAGGGTAGCTACAGCTGGGACTTCCTTTTAGACTGGGAACCACGCTTTCAAACTCTGGCTGCTGTATTCACTGATATAGGTATGCTACCTGATGAGGAACTTCAAGGAGGCCATGAGGACTTTGCTACAGAGTCAAGTTCTCTCATGTACCCGCCACCTCTCATAACTGGAGTGGCTCAGCCAGGCATTCGGACTGTTCCTCCAAGGAAGCCTGGACGAGTACCAACCTTGAGCAGGAAGCCTTCCTACCCCAAATATACTTATTCTCCGTTAGCCAGGAACACAGGACTTACCCCGTCAGCTATGACACCCACTTTCACCCCATCGCTGTCCTCTCTTACCATTAAGACCCCCAGTTCCTCACCAGTTGTCTCAGACACAGGAGTTGGGGGGGTTAGACTTGACTCAGGGCCACATACTGCAAGTCTTTTGGAGGCTGAAATCCAAGTGTAGACATGGACAATTTTAAATTTAACAATGAATCCAGTGCTTCACAGATCATTTGAAATATTCTGGAGTTATCCTTCGCAGTTAGTTGTTGTTGACATTTTAAAATGTGCCTGATCATTTGTCCAGTATTGTTCCAATGTCTGTTTTCTGTAAAGCTGTTCTTAGCTCAAAAGTGGCTTCCATGAGCCACATAAAGGTTTTACGCTGCAGTGAGCAAAGCACAATCTAAACCCAGCTCGGTGGCACCTCTGCAGTCCTGTATGAACTTTGACCAAGCTTGCACTTCCAAAAGACAAAGGATATTTATCAAACTGCTGCAGATTGTCGGTCAGTGTAGAAATACAGTAAACCTCTCACTGCTCTTTAAATTATAGCATCTCACAACATTTCCTGACCCTTATTGTTTAATTTTTTTTTGTCTCACCATAGCATGGGCACTTTAGTTTCTTTAATACAGAATGCATCATCATAGCAAATAACACAGTTTCTTTGCAGATAACACATTATCGGCTTATTTTAAAATCTCTGCCTGTTTTCTGCTTAACTCCTCAAAAGTCTGCTGTTTAAAACGGTTTACTGCTGTAGCAAGCTCAGTGCATCCCGCTTTTGGTCTAAAAACCACATAATTGTTATTGCAAGTCTGGCCTCAAGGGGGAGATTCTGAGGACAGGGATTTAGTTAACATTTTAGGCTGCTTTCACAACGCACATCAATAATAAATCTGAACTTATATCTGGAAAAAAAATCTGAAATGAAGTCTGTTTTGCATTTACATTCTCTAAAAATCCATAGTTTAAATACAACCAGATTGTCTTTTTTGCCAGTTATTGAATATTTCATATAAACATTCAGAAAATGAAAATGAAATTGAAACACTTTTTATGGCCATTCTACAGTTATGTTTTCATGATGGCTTCAACTTTAACAACCAAAGAAAGGCAACACATTTTGTAATTCTTTCTCTCTCTCTCTCTCTCTCTCTCTCTCTCTTATCATACAAATCACAGAATTTTTTGCCCCCCTCTTTTTTAAATAAATGCTACTTATAAGATGCCTACAAAATTGTTGCGTAAAGATTGTTTGTTTTCTGTTTGGGCATGTTTTGATGCTTTTCATCCTTAAGGGCAGGAAAAGAGTTTAATTATATTCAGACATCACCTAACATGACAAAGTACACATTGTACAGATTTAGGAGAGAGATGTTGTTTTTTGGTCACTGTTCATAAAGCAAGTCCAGATTTTTGCTTATGAAGAGCAAAGATCTGTTTGCTTCTCTATTGTTTGTGTGATGACCAAATGGCACTTATTTGTGTAAATGAACATTCTTTTGTCAATATCCAGCACTTAATGTAACTTGTTGATACTTTTTGATTTTGAATATTTACACATTTTCTAAAAAAAAATTCTAATAGAGACACTCTTAAAAATTGCGCTGTTTTGTTTTATTTACAGGCCTTGTGATGATAATGCTTTAAATTGGCTGGCACAGACGACATATTGTGAAAAAAATATGCATACAGTTAGGATCGACCCATATAGTCTTAATAAAAAAGACTTGTCATATAATCTGGAGGATTTATCCGACATGGGAGGCGATTGACATAAACTATCTGGTGCTACAGATTTCGTATATTACGGCGAGCCAGATGAAAGCTTTCAAAAGCCTGGAAGCCTATTATTGTTTTTGTTTCAGGTTGGGTCAACCATGTAGGATCCAAAGAAGTTTTAAATGGGTGTCACCTTGTTTCTGCCTGGGTGAGTAGTGAGTTGGGCTACTTTAAGTAATTAGCCTATGATAATGCTACCGCTAATGCTAACATTGAGTTAACCCCTGTTATTTCTATGTGCTTGGATCAACTTGTAAATAATTTAATTAGCTTCTGTAAAACCAAATTCATCCTGGAGTTATATGCATATGTTGATGCTGAGTCATACTTCTTTTCTCCAATGTAGGTCAACTATTTGCAGAGATCTACAGAAACCTCATTAAAAACAATGCTTGTCTAAGTAATTGTCTGATAAAATAGCAGAACATACGATTTAATCAATGCTGTTTCGTTCAGTGCATGTTTTCTGTGTGAATTAACTTTGATTTAGTCTGCTAGATGTTACAATCTGTAGAACTGTTTTGTGCATTATAACTTGATATGAAGTTATGTTGTTCTTCACTCAGAATTAAAGAAGAAAGTTTTTCAGTGTCAAGGCAATATGCTAGTTTTACAGCTTTTAAGAGGTGCAGTTTGAGTGTGATTCAAATTTTTCCCATAAATACACAGGTTCATCTTTTATCAACCATGGTTATACATTTTTTTTTATATATATATATAGTCCTCTAAATACACAGACAAGCAGTGTTGTCCACCTTTTCAATGTTTCTTTGTCCCCATTTTCTACCACTGAGATGTCATTGTAAATTGTTCAGAGGTTGTTTATGTTTACGTTTGCTAGCCCTAGGGGCCTTCTACATGACCCGGGGCCTCAAGCACCTTGCATCTCATTTCCTGAGTTGCTGTTTAGACTGAACTGTTAAAACAAGATCTCTACTCAAATGTAATAGCTTGTCTATTATTCTGTGGCATGTTCAAACATTCAACCAGACTTTACGAAAAACCGTTAAGGTGTTACTGAACGACCCTCCAATCAAAGAAAACAAACAAGCATAATCTTTGTGGTAAAGTGGGGGTGGGGTCTGAAATGATTCACTTGATTTTAGAGTTTATGTGGCATAATGCATACCCCGTTTTTATTTGACAAAACAAGATTCCCTGTTTGTTCAGCTGTTTTCCTTGTGTCAGTATTTGTCTGGCAGAATTTGCTATGATTAACAATTCACATGGCAGCAGCTGGATGCATTTAGGCATCTAGAATTGGTGAAGACAACTTGCTGAAGTTCAAACTAA
Organism: Anableps anableps; assembly: GCA_014839685.1. Lineage (NCBI taxonomy): Eukaryota > Metazoa > Chordata > Actinopteri > Cyprinodontiformes > Anablepidae > Anableps > Anableps anableps. Next base: position 2,592,663 of record CM026065.1, read on the forward strand.
CCCATCAGAATGAAGAAGAATGGGGATTTAAGTGACCTTAAACATGGCAAAGTTATTGTTTCTGAGACTGCTGATCTGGTGGGCTTTTCTCTCACAGTCGTCATCTCAGCCTTACAGACAATGTTCTGAAAAACAGTAAATAGCCAATGAGTGGTTGTGTGATGAAAATGCCTTGTTAATGTCCAGTCGAAGAAGGGAATGCGGACTGTGTTGAGATGATAGAAAGGCAACAGAGCAATTAATTGGTCATCACAACCAGCGAGGGCTGCAAGCAACTGACGATTAGTTTAGTTATCGATTAATCTATTGATTATTCTGACGATTAATCGGATAAACACATAGGCATGTTCTGCAGATTTGTCATGCAAGTATAAAAAAAATTACAAAAACAAAAATACAATAAAAGATGGAATTAAATAACTCAGTTCCTTTTTATAAAAAAAAAAAAAACAAACAAACAAAAAAAACATTTTATTGCCTAAAATGCAATAACGCAATAACAGTGAACGCTTGATCATTTGTAGCAAAAGATGCATTGCCAGCTAAAAAAATACTTTGAACATCAGCATGTGGAAAGCCAGCCCTTTCTGCTCGACTTAACATCAATACGATATAGGACTGATCTGGTGATTATATTTTGGATTAACCAAATCATAACTGGATAGAAAAAGGTGCTTAATGGGAGATTTTATATACAGACAAAGGTGTTTTATTTTTGTTGTTTTTGTTTTATCTTAAATACAAAGTGTATATGATTTTTGAACTGTTTTGGCTTAATTACTGCTCTGAGTGTGTTCTTTCAGCGAAGGGCCTTTTTTGAGTCTGTAGACTCCAGTTAACAATTAAAAGATTAGTAAATTAGCTGAGGATTCTTTCAATAATCGATTCATCACAATTAATCCAATTAATCATTTCAGCCCTACAACGAGCGTATGCAAAATAGTCTCTGAATACACTCTGGCAGCAGAAGGGCCACAGCAGCAGCAGACCACAGCGAGTACCACTCCTGTCAGCTCAAATGGAAATGAAGTAAACAAGCCTGCATTTTGTAGTCATAGGAGCCCATATCAGCTTTTTCAAAAACAGACATGGTTTTACATGTTAAAGTTTGAAAATGCCTTTGACAAAAGTGTCTGTGTTTGAGGAGCATCGGCGTCCACACCATGGGATCACAAGCTGTGGAAAAACAAATGTATTCAATAGGCAAACCTCCCTAATCTACAACAGTTGGTTTTCTCCCAAATCTCATATGTAGCTAATAGGAAGGGTGCTGTAACAATCCAGTAAAAATATCCCTTCCATTGTTTTGAAGATGTTGCTGATATTCCATCTGAATTTGTTTTTTCAGAAGAAGAATAAGAAAAGCAAAACTGTACAGAACAGCTTACTGGAGGAAAAAATAGACTCTACCTTCATCACACTTTGTCTTTTTGTGACTTGTGAAGCATGGAAGTTGAAGCACTGAAGGAATTTCATTTACATCAAAAATGTGTTTTAAAATGTTATGAAACCACAGGCTGGGTAACAGCTGATGAATAGGTGAATTGTTTAAAACTGTATTTAGAATCCAGTATGAACTTAAGTCTTTCATTTTGAAAAATGTAAAGTTTAATTTAATATAATTACAGCAGTTTGATGTTGGTTTATTGCTTTTCTTGCCAAATACAACTTGTAAGTTTATGGCGCAGGATTATAAATTCCATCTGTTGCTGTTACAGCACTGAGTGACTGTTCTGAAGCTCTCTTATATGCAAGATGGTGGAGATTATAGGCTAAATAGAGATGGGAAAATTAAAACAATATGCAGAAAGAAATTGTCAACTTCAAAGGACATTTTCCCCTGTTTTACACACATTAATCCTTCAGAGGTAAGGAAAACAACATTTATTTTCATTTCACCAGCAGACGTTTGTCATTGTGCAACTGATTAAATTTCCTTCCAAAAATATTGCTGTGTTTTATAATGACTTGTCTTGATGACCATGTGTGCAGCATAAAAAACATGCATAACTAAGCATTGTTTTTGTCATTTTGAAATGTTAGTAGAAAATCTATCCCAACACAAGCCTTGGAAAAATGTCATGATGTTGTGTCACCACTGCTGATATTGTTCCTGAGCCCCCATAGCGAAAATCTAATTTTATTCTTATGCAGTCTGTCAGTGTGGTGGTCTTTATTTACTGGAATACATCTTGTGAACCAATCAAACAGAGCATGCAGAGCTGTTTCATATTAATTTTGCAGACTTTTTCATACAACACATATTAAAAAAATAGTTTCTTCTTTCTTTCTTCTTCATTCCAGTATAAATTATGTGGTTTGACACTTCATTGTGTCCTTTAAATACACATTTTTTTTTTATTTTTTTTTTTTAAATCTTGTGTGTTTCTTACAGCATTTAAATAACTCATCAAAGTGCTAGAATGAGGGTACGACTAGTTTCCTGTTCTGCTATCATAATTTGACACAAAATGCATCAAAACGCCCACTGGGCCTCAATAACATTTCACTAGACCAGACTGTAAATTGTCGTTACTTCCAAGTGCCATGCAGTGATGCCAAAATCTGAACTAAGTAGACCTAAGAGGCCTGTTCATCAGTTTTTCATGAGACCAAATTGAAGTGAGTCCAGTCAGTGCAGCATTTGATTCCTTTACTGCAAAGCATTCCTTCTCTCTCTGGCCTTATATTTTTTTTTATAATTTTCTTCTGTCACTATCTGATGAAAATATGCAGTGTCCCACACAAATCCTCTCAGTTATAAGTCATGGTGATGCAAACAGTCACTGACATGCTTGATAAGGTAGATAAGCCACATGAAGTGTTTGCAAAAGAAGCTAGCTGTTCACAAACTGCTGTACTCAAGCATATTAATAGCAGGTTGAGTAGAAGGAAAAGTCTCCAGAGAAGAGATACACAGCAGCATGAAGGCTGGGAAGGATTTTAAAGCAAAGCCCATTCAGGAGCTGTGGGAGATTCACAAGGCATGGACTGCAACTGGAGTCAGACCTCTGTAACAAACAAACATATCCAAGATACACACATCTGCAAAGCATGATTATCAAAATTAAGAGAAACAAGTCTTGAAAATATATTAGTGTGTAATGATGTTTCACGTTTTGAATAGTATGAATCAGATATAAATTTATTTTTAAATATATTTTTGTCATTGAGATGTAGTAATCTGCATATAGTCATAATAAAAGCCATCTCAATGCACATTTTTTGACAAATGTATTTAACTATTCTTAACTAAAAATATGCTAAATAATTTTATCAGAATTTATTCAATCCAATAAAGTCAGATTCTGATTAAAAGCCATGAAAAATATATATGTATCAAATTTATAAGATTATATAATAAAACTTAATGAAACATTGTCTACAATTAAAAAAAAACAAGGTGACTGCATCAAATCTTCATGTCAATGCAATCTCTCATCCAAAGCAAGTACAGGAGGACAGTGGAGAGAAAAAACATCATCTTTAGCTGGAAGAAATGTCTAACAAAACCAGGCTCAGCGTGAAAAAGAGTCAAACACAACAAGCACGTGTTTTACAGGGACTTTCTGTGGGGAAAAAAAGACAAAGAGAGAACAGTTAGTGGCAGCAATGATGGCAAATGTAGCAGTGAGAGGAAAAGTGGTCGGAATAGTAACAAAACCATAGAAATAGCTCATTCTGATTGAAGCCAGGATAACTAGATGCTTTACCAAAAATTAAGACAAAGTATGAAAAACTGTGAGCTGGTTATGTCTGGCTTCTATGAGAACATCTGTGAAAAATAACATTAGAAAAAGACAAATTTGTTTATTTAGCTGAAACTTTAAAAGTTCATGGATTTTGAATTATTTATTTTCTTATTTATTTAGTATATATATTCAGTCATATTTAAATTACAACATCATACTTGGCTGTGTGTGTGTGTGTGTGTATATATATATATATATATATATATATATATATATATATATATATATATATATATATATAAAATACATTTTTATTGCTTATGGTTATATTTGTATTAATATTTAACACCTTGGATAGAGTAGCTTGTCAACAAATAAGCAATTTCACCTTGGGGATCAATAAAGTATATTCTGTTCTATTCTGTTTATTTATTGAGGTTTTCTGTTTTTGGAGATTCTGTCCTACTGGTTTAAATTTATTGTTCGGTGCTTTTTGCACCCTGTTTACTTGTTTACATCACTCAGTTTTGTTTCCTGGTCTTTACCGCACCTGGATCTGAGTCATCACACCTGTAATGTGTATCTAGTTACCTTCCCTCAGTATTTAAAGCACCTGGTTCTCAGTTGCGTCTTATCAGATTGTTAGGTATAACTTTCTTCCCATGAATTTGCTCCTCCTGTTCCATATTGTTTATGTGATCTTGAGTTTTCTGGTTTCATGTTTTGGGCTTCCTGCTTACTTTGTGTTACCTTCCTCTGTTCTGGTGTCCTGCAGTTGAGTCGTCTTTTAACAAACAACTTTTTCCACAACAGAAGCTCTTAACTGGTCCCACATTTCTTTCACAGTACAAAAAGGATTCCAGAAAGGGCTACAGTTTAAAAAGGATGATGAGGTCACAAGCTGTATTTTTTGGAGTATGAAAACCAATGTCAAAAGACATTGATGCACATAAAAGTTTCATAATCTGCCAAAAAAAAAAAAAAAAAGATTGATTCTTTACCTATTGCGGAACTGGTTCCTATCTAGTGATCATTGGATAAGAGCAGGGGTACACCTGTCACTAGTTGTGTGGTATCCTGGGCAACACAGAGAAATGGACAAACAATCGTTCATACAAAAACCTCAGCGAAATTGAGTAAGAAACCAATTAACCTAACACATATGTTTATAGACTGTGGGAGGAAATTGGAGCACCTGGACAGAACCCACACATGAACAGGAAAAACATGCAAACTCCATGCAGGAAGAGCCCAGAACAGGATTCAACCTTAAAACCTTCTTGCTGCAAGGCAACAGTGCTAATCTCACAAAAATCAGAGAGAGGATCATTTTGGAGGGAAAAAATAAAACAAATCAAGCTTCACAACCAGCTTTACTCCATCAGCTTCCTGCACCAGAACTGCCACAAGAAAACAGCCAAAAAGACTGCCTACGTGGCAGTCTTTCACAGTAAGACGTTGGCTTACTCACAGGCAGGACTGGACAAGGGATCTCATTTATAAAGCTTGAGCAAAGGTTGTGATTTATAAAACACAAACTTGACGTGAAAATGTGCGGTCCCTCACACCAACTCTGACCCATGCGTACCATATACACTTGTTTTGGAAACGAGGGCGAAATGGCGACACAGATGGTGAGGTACAGAACTGAAGCCACGTTTCATCATGATTCTATCAGACATTTCATTACACTGCTCAAAACAATAAAGGGAACACCTAAACAAAACAATGCAACTCCAAATCAGTCACACCTTTGTGGAATCAATGTCACCAGTTAGGTAGTAGCACTTATTGTGAATCAATTTCATCTGCTGCTGTGCAAATGGAAGATACAACAGGTGGAAATGAGAGGCAATTAGCAAGACAACCCCTATAAAAGAGTGATTCTGCAGGTGGTGACCACAGATCATTTCTCTGTTCTTGTCCTTTCTGGTTGAACTTTTAGTCACTCTTTCATCTTGTCAGTGCTGTCACACATAGAGGCCTCATGAGGTGTTTTTTACAGCCCATTGTAGTTGCTCAAGAAGTGCAGCTAATCCAAGACGGAACATCAATGTGAGTGGTGGCAAGAAGATTTGTTGTGTGTCTCAGCACAGTGTCCAGAGCATGGAATAGGTACCAGGAGATAGGCCAGTACACCAGGAGACATGGAGGGGGCTGTAGGAGGGCTACAACCCAGAAGCAGGACCACTACCTCGTCCTTTGTGCAAGGAGAAACAGGAGGTCCACTGCCAGGGCCCTACAAAATGACCTCCAGCAGGCCACTAATGTTCATGTTTCTACTCAAACTGTCAGAAACAGACTCCATGAGGGTGGTATGAGGGCCTGACGTCCACATATAGGGCCTGTGCTTACAGCCCAACACCATGCAGGACAATTGCCATTTGCTAGGGATAAAAGCAGGTTCACACTGAGCACGTGACGGACATGACAGAGTCTGGAGACACTGTGGAGAACGTTATGTTGCCTGCAACATCCTCCAGCATGACTGGTTTGGTGATGGGTCAGTAATGGCGTGGGGAGGAATTTGTTTGGATGGCTGCACAGCCCTCCATGTGCTAGCCAGAGGTGCCCGGACTCCCATAAGGGACCGGGTTGAGATCCTCAGACCCATTGTGAGACCATAAGCTGGCGCAGTGGACCCTGGGTTCCTTCTTATGCATGACAGTGCTAGGCCTCATGTGGCTGAAGTGTGTCAGCACTTCCTGCATGATGAGGGCATTGATGTTATGGACTGGTCTGTCCGTTCCCCAGACCTGAATCCAATTGATCACATCTGAGACATCATGTTTCGGTCAATCCACCAATGCCACATCGCACCACAGACTGTTCAGGAGCTAACTGATGCTCTAATCCAGGTCTGGGAAGAGATCCCTCAGGTGAACATCCACCGTCTCATCAGGAGCATGCCCAGGCGTTGGCAGGAGGTTATACAGGCACATGGAGGCCACATGCACTACTGAGCCTCATTTAGACTTGTCTTGAGGAAAATTCACTGACGCTGAATCAGCCTGTCATGTTATTTTCCACTTTCATATTGAGTATGAATCCAAATCCATATCTCCATGTTGTAATAATTTTGATTCACATTGATTATTTTTGTGTTATTTTCTTCCCAATCAATTCCACTGTTAATAATAAAAAGGTTTTCAATAGGATTATTTAATTGAGATCTAGAATTTGTTATTTTAGTGTTCCCTTTAATTTTGTGAGCTGTGTAAATATCGAACTTAAAGCATAGATTGACTTTATCATAAGCATTCAAAAACACACTGTGATATATGCTTGCGCTGGTGAGCCACAACTATACATGAGGACCTTTTAAATAAACAAAAAATATCTAGAAGGCAGCCTCAATCCTAAACTAAAGTCCGCACAATGTTTAAACACTTTCACACCATCACATTCCTCTTCCCTATGATCACCAGAGACGTATCACAGTTTTTATTTATTTATTTATGGGGGGGTTTTGTTGTTTTTTTTTTGTTTGTTTGTTTGTTTTTTACCACAGATTAGCACATAAATTGTGACAAGGTGTGAAGGGTTCACAGTGATTTCTGTAAACATCTATTCAGCGTTTTGACACCTATGCATAATGCTTTGCCATGGATGTATTGGTGCTACTGGAAGACGCTCTAAATGGGAGAATCGGGAGGAGGTGTGTTTTCAGGAATCACCAAGATCTTCTGGCCCATGATGATGACTGGTTTATAAGCAGATTTAGACTCCCTCGAGCAGTGCTCTTGGATCTATGTGCTATGTGACTGCTCAAACCTTTTAAAGAACTGGTTCAAGTCGTTCACCCACTCTAAGTCTCCTACAACCTGAGGGTTTGGTTTGTGGCCTGAAATTGACTTCAAACTTCTTCAAACTCCACTGATGTTGCTCTGCTGCAGCTAATCCTCCATCTTATTCCTGTATATGATTTTCCATCCCTAATTTTCCTTTTCAGTTCCTTCTGCACAGCTCTCGGTTCCTCCTTATTTCCTGTTTTAAATGGTCTCTTCTTCTCCTTCAGGAGAGCCTTAATTTCAGGGTTGATCCAGGGCTTGTTATTGGAGAAACTCCATACCGTCACAGTGTTGTTGACACAGAAGTTGATATAGTGCATGATGGAGTCTGTGATCCTTTCGATGTCCTCCCCATGAGGAGCACAGAGCTCTTCCCACACAGTGGAGCTGAAACAGTCCCTCAGAGCTTCTTCTGTCTCCTCAGACCATTTCTTCACTGTGCCTGTCACAGCTGGTTCTCTGTGTACCAGGGATTTATGCACAGGCTGGAGATGAACCAGGTTGTGATCAGAGCCCCCCAGGGGAGGCAAAGGTGATGAACTGTATGGCTCTTTGATGTTGGCATAAACTAAATCCAGGAATTTGTCATCTCTGGTGTGGCCGGTGGTATATTGGGTGAAGGTTGGTAGAGTGGAGGACAGGGAGACATAATTAAAGTCCCCCGAGATCAGAAAGGGGGCCTGTGGGTGCTGTGTTTGAAGTTTGCTGCTGGTAGCATGAAGGACATCGCAGACTGCAGAAGCATCAGCAGAGGGTGGGATATACACAGTTACCATGACATGTAAAAACTCCCAAGGAAGTTAGTGCGGCCTCATCCTAACACCTAACAGTACAATGTCCTTACTGTAGAGCGTCTCTTTGATGGTTAAATGTCCATAGTTACACCATCTATCATTCACAAACACAGCCAGACCCCCTCCTCTCTTCTTACCACTCTCCTTCGTTCTGTCAGCACGGAGTAAATGAAAGTTGTCCATGTTTATATGAGAGTCCGGGGTTAGTGTGGTTAGCCATGTCTCAGTCAGGCAGATGAGGCTGGCCTCCCAGTAGCTCCATTGATGGCGCACTGGAGCCGCTAGCTCATCCACTTTGTTGAGAAGAGATTTCACATTTCCCATGATGATGGACAGGATGACGGGTCTGTACCTTCTTCCTCGGTTGCAACGCCCGATGCCTGCACACTTTCCATGCTTCTTCCTTCTCAGTTCATGGGGAATATCGGGTCTCTCAGTTGGAGGCAGAACAATGGAGCTGTCAAGAGCCAGCTGCTGAGCCCTTGTGTAAACAATAGGCGCATGACCACTCACGACTTCTCCAAACATTAAAGACTTAAAAAATGAACTTAAAAACAAAGTTGTTCACAAAACAGTCAGTTCCACTGTATGAACCAGCAATACAAAAAAAGAGAGCTACAGAAAAAGAATATACAGCACGTCTAAATAAGATTTTAAAGGAAAATACTCTTAGTCGAGTTGGAGCTGCTGTAGCAGGCTGCCAGCTCACACGGCCCCAGAAGTATATAAAGTAATTAATATGGAAAATAATATAAAAAATAAGAACTTTCCCAACTCATAAACTGATATTTTAAGGCTTCTAAACAGAAGCCTCAAAAACAAAACTTTGAACTCTATGGTCCTATAGCACATTTCCATTTACTTCACAAGACAAGAAGTGTAAAAAGCTGAAGAGGGTGATGTTCCCTCAAACTCGTTCTCAGATTCTGTGTGCATTTGGTGTAGAAGATTATTTCAAACACAAAGATTATCATCCATCTTTGTGCCTTTCAACTTGATGCAATGAACATATGGCCAGGGTTTATATTTGTATGCACAAATCTGTAGGCTCATCTAAACTGTGATACTGAAACTTATACAAACACTGCCACACTGAGAGCGGGCTTTACATGCTTTATTTTGCAATCTGGAAACAATCATCTTTCTATTTGCCTTAGTCCACCAAAAATAAAAGGGAAAACATCTGACAACATTACAGAGCCAAGTTAAAAATCATTATTTATTGGTAATTGTAATCTATTGTAGTATTTATTTATAATACAACCATTTCCCGCAGACACTTTTATTCTCAACAAAGAGGCAACAAGGCTTTTTCTGTAAACAATTACAAACAGAAGTGGAAAACTCAGCTATTTAACCAGAACTTGCATCAGTTTCTATCAGAACCATATGGAAAATCGTTTCTATAGAACTCATATGTTTGACAGTGTGTGGACGATATATCCCAGATATATGCCTGTGTCTAATGGAGATTAATACAAGCATGATGTGGTTTAGCTCCAAAGCCAGGAACACTACTTTGAAGAGTAGATGCATGGAGCGTATGGAGCCAAGCTTTTTCTGCTTTGATTTGCAGACTCTTAACACTTATTTTTTTATAACACAATTTTTTATGTTTAGACATTTAAAACGTAATTTTTTTCAAATGAAAAATCAAAAGTTGAAAATTGTGACACTAAAGCTCCAGTATGTAACTTACAAAAATATGTTTTTTACATATTTGTTAAAACTGTCACCATATTGTGATAGTACAGTATGAGGGAGATGATCTGTGAAAAATCAAGCTCCTCCACCTCCTCCCTGAGCTACTATTGCTGTCTAAAGAAGTGTACTGCTCCCAACTGACTGACTGGTGTATTTCTGCAGTTAGTACTGCGAGCACTGGGAGAAGGCAGAGGAGCTTGATTTTTTTCATGGATTATTTGTCTTATACTGTCATGACATGATGATAATTTTAACAAATATGTAAAAATATATATTTTTCACAAAAGTTACGAACAGCAGTTTTAAGTCTACTGAAAAAAATATTGCTTTTGGTAAGTTGAACCCAGTAGCATCATCTCATTAAAGAATGGTACTGATGTCAAAAGTTATATAGTAAATGTTTGGATTTGTGACAAATCTCAGCAAAATTGTAGAGAAAATGCAAACTTCACACATAAAAGGTTTTATAATATATAAATATGGGAATTAAAATTCTAAAGATAATATAATAAATATATAAATAAAGAAAGAATAAAACCTAAAGAAAAGACTATTTAAAAACTTCAGTAAAAATGCAATTTCTGTTGAGGAATAAATTGGGGCACCCCGATATTTATTCCAACTTTAAGTGGCTAATGTCACACAGGCATCTCACATCTTATTAGAACATTGTTCCACTGGATCTTGAAAGATGTTTGCTCTGTTTAAAACTCAGACATTTTGTTTGGTGTGGTAGATTTAACTAACCAGTTGTTGGAGACGTGATGGAGTAGGGGGAGGTAGAGTGTACGGCCCGCTCCAGCGGTGGGTTGGGGCGGCTGGGGTGCAGTCCGGAAAGACAGTTCTCCCTGGCTCTCATGCCTCATTCTAAGGGCTTAGGTTATTTTGAGCTATCTCTGTAGTTATGCTGCTATAAACTTAGAGTGCCGAAGGACACAGTGACCACTCTCCAATTTGCATTATTTACTGTTATTTCAACTGTTAATTATGCAACACCTGTTCTGATATTCTGTTCAGCTGTGATACCTTCCTGGAGAGGGCCATGAGCTGAGATAATGCTGCCAACAACTGCCTCTCCTGCTATTAACTATTTATTTTTCCATTAACATCAAGAGTACTCTGAGATCAGGTTTCTGTTTCTTTTTTATGTCTCTGCTCTGTCTTCTCAAACCCTCTGTCGGTCGTGGCAGATGGCCACTTGTACTGAGCCAGGTTCTGGTTCTTCTGGAGGTTTCTTCCTGTTAAAGGGGAGTTTATCGTCTCCACCATTATATGCTCATCCAGGAGGAATGAATACTGCAGATCAATGACTCAATGCAATCTGTTGGTTTTCTTTAGATGTCTTTTTTTTTTTTTTTTTTTTTTTTTTTTTTTTTTTTTTTTTTTTTTACCTATTTGAAAATGAACTGACTGCACTGTCTGTTGGAATATATGTATGACAGAACTGAAAGGACTTTTTTTGTGAAGTGCTTTTAAATGACGTGTTGTGAATTGGCGCTACAAAAATAAACTGAATTGATTTGAAAATTGAATCCTGACTGCTGCAGGGAAAGAGACTGTTTGAGACCTGTGGAAAGAAGATTGAAGCAGCCTTTGAGTTTGATACGGGATTTGAAGAAATTTTAAAATAATTTGAAATCAGCCATTCCCATTTTCTTAGAAAATGAAGGGCTTTATCATTTAAGGGAACAATGTGAATTTAAATCTTTAAAATTCAGAACCACAAGAAAAAGCTTTTGTATATCAGGGAGGAAGCTGTGGAAGGGTTTAAGAATGGAAATCAAGCAATGTCCAAACATAAAACAGTTTAAAACCTAGCTTAAAAATATGGTCATCACTGCATGTCAATATGAAAAATAATTAGCTATCACTGCTATTATCAATGTTATTGTTACTACTTAATGAAATTGTCTATTATTAATGCATCATGGTATATTGATATAGAAAGAATTTTAACGTACTAAAAATTATTGATGCTTGTTCATAATGGCATGCATATATGAATACATTGTACCAGTCATATATATAGAAAATACTAAGAATGTTATAACCAAGTTAACATGAATAGTAATTTATTGAATGATACTACTGATGTAAGAGGGATGGCTGTAAAAATAAGTTTATCATTCTACCCACTCCTTTGAACGTGTAAATATGCTTCACTGTTCCTCTTCTTTTGCTTGCTTTTGTTTTAAATTAAGTTCTTTGTATATAACCTGTTTATTCTTTTATTACACTATGTTCAATAAAGTCAAACTCAAGTTTCCCAATGAGAACCTAGTAAGCAGAGTCTCACTGAAGTTATTGTTACTGAAGGGAGTAAGTTCAGCTATCAATGGGAAGGGTGTCCTAACTTTTTCTCATCTAGAAAAGCTTTTTTGTAAATAAGTTTTGTTTAATGTGTAAAAAGGTCATAATTTATCAACAATCACTTGTCTCTCCAGAGATAAATAAAAAGTAAGATTAGACATCAGCATGTAAACATTTCTTCATGAAAAACTGAAAACTAATGGGGTGTCCCTATTTTCTCATGTAACCATTTTCAGTTTGGCTAGACATTTGGTTGATCCATCCATTATCTGAACACACTTATCTTTGGAGGGTCATGAGGGGGGCAGGTGCCTATCTCCAGTGGTCATTGGGTGAGAAGCAGGGTACGCCCCGGACAGGTCACCAGTCCATCACAAGGCAACACAGGACAAAACCATGCAAACGCACGCTCACAATTTAGAGAGATTAATTAACCTAACAGTCATGTTTTTGGACTATGGACGGAAGTAGGAATATCCAGAGAGAACCCACACATGCACAGCGAGAACATGCAAACTCCATGCCGAAAGACCCCAGGCTGGGACTTGAACCGAGGACCTTCTTGCTGCAAGACAACAGTTCTACCAACTGTTGGTGCTGCTTGATTATTAAATCACAGGTTTTTGCTTAAAAAAAAGCTTGGATAGGTCTTATAATTTCCACCTACTCATACACACAAGTAATCACGGAGACAGGCACAGAGGTCTACAGCCCATTCAACAAGACCGGTGGGGGAAAAGGGAAAGCAGGTTTGCTGGTAGGGAACAGAAGGAGGGTCAAACAGCCTTTGGATGTCTGAACGAGCCTTAAGCGTTACATTTGGGTCCAATCAATGCAGGGATCTTTTTTTGGCCACGATATATAAAACAGATGGACCAAAAATGAGGGGTGTACCACACTGTGGGGGAAAAAGTGATCCTTTTCTTTGTTATGCCATTGACTTGTGTTTCACAACTTTTTCTTTCTCTGTTTTGAAATTATGTTGTTGTCTTTGTTCTTCTCATGCTGTTCATTGGACTCTATTGGAGATTATATTCGTATCGCTGTTTCTAATGAAGCTTGTGTGGCCTTCTGTTGACATTAATCATATCTTAACCGCTGACGTGTCTATAATATGAGCTCTATTAACCACAGGGTAGAGTGTAAATGTCATATTAAGAGAGCGTCTGTGGACATGCGAAGTTGTCTCACAGCCTGACTGATCTTTAACCTCTCAGAGAAGCTGCAGGAGGTGGAGGGAGAAGTTGGGGGGGGGATCAGGTGCCCCCCACTGGGGCCACTGCTCGCCATATAAAGGACCTGATTCTTCTATGATGTATGGGCCTGAGATGCCAGGCTCCTTTTGGGCAGAGTCCACAGCAGGGGGATGCACCATCTGGGAGAAGAATGTCACAGCTGACCTTAGGAGGGAGATTTATGCCCCGTCCTCAGGTTTGAATGTCTGCATCTGACACCACGCAGACAAGGTGTCCATGACGGCCTCCCTTCATTCATTTTCAAAAAGGGTCCAAGTATTTTTTGCCTTAGTGAATGTCACACAAAAGAGAAACATTGGAGCCAAAATCTAATTTCTTTGACTGCTTTTCAACACACAAACAAATAAAACGAACACAGCTGGGATGCACAATGAGGTCATCCCTGACTGGTCATCTGGACTACAGTACAGTGAAAATCCAAGAATTTTAATAGACTTGCAATTAATTCAGTTCAATTAATTTTCTTTATATAGCGCAAATTCACAACACGTCATCCCAAGGCACTTTAAAAAAAAGACATTTCAGTCCAATCACACATACTTTCCAGTGCCACTGATCTCAAATGACATCACATTTGCTCATCAATATTTATAAGCATGCCAGTTTCCCAGATGTTCGGTCAAACAGTGTACAAACTTAGAATGGCAACATTTGAAACGCATATAACTGGAAGATGACGACTTCCCGGGAGCTGCATTTCAACATGTTTCATTACAGAAACACAGTGTACAACAACTTACTGGTTGAAATGTAGACGACTCAAAGTGAGCGGAAAGAAGGCAGTGTCGTTAGAAAGCACTCGCTAGCACAAATTTATCTAGGCCTACCTAGCTAAGTTTCTGCTTGGGAATAGGGGTGGGTAAAAATATTGATTCATCAGTGCATTGCAACACATTTTTTTTCCAATAGAGCATCAATTTGGAAAAACCTGTGAATCGATTAGATCTCCTGTCTCACCATGGTGAGCAACACTGTCATGAGCTGCTCACACCATCATTATCAGCTTGGTGTCACATATAAAACAGTTCAATGTTCAATGTCTTCTTCGTCTTGAGTTTATTTGCGGTTGGCAAACAGGTGGGCCTTACATTGTACATATTACATATTACCTAAATCAGCCGATTGCACACAAAAAAAAAATAAAAAAAAAATCACCTGTTCAGACGCACAGACATTTTCCCCAAAACACACTTAGCAATAACACCATGAAACTGCTCATGCAGTACACAAAAAAAGAAAAGTGTCTCTGAACTAAAACTGTTGTAATCTGACTATGCCAGATCACTTCAACATTTCTCCGTTTTGGTCCTATTGAGCCCGTCATTGCTTCTGGCACCACAGATCAAACGTAAGGAAGAACCCCGCTGAATCCCCATAGAACTACAGCTAATACAAAGAAAAAACATATATTTTATTAATATAAGCATTCATTTACATTTATTACTGTGTTTCAAATTATAATATGGCTTATTTAACTGTCATATAAATATGCTGATCAATCCATTCTGTTTGTACAGATGCCAGCATACAGTTACTTCTTTCTTGGTGGGGCTGTTAAACGGGAACAAAAAAAAAAAATCAAATAATGGCCCATTGCCTTGATACTTTCGTTGAGAAGTTTCACACAAGTGCCACTGGCCTCCTGAGGTAAACTCATGAATGTCTGAATGTCCTGCACTGAAGTGTGTGGTGTGTTTACAATTCGAAGATGAGAGATGTCATGTATTATATTTTGATGTTTTCCTTCTGCTGAAAAAAGCCATATAAATGTATCTGCACAGACGTTGCAGTCGCTGGTATTTGGTCTGGAAAGTCAGTTGTTGGCACCTTTCCACCGATGACATGTAGAGAGCATGTATATGTGTCTTTGGTCACATTTTCTACAGCAAACCCCTCTCAGTTATAAGGTTGTATCCAGTGCTGACATTGCCCAGCATTCCTTTGGTGTTTAGGAAATGGAATAAAAAAATCTCCCTTCATATGCTGACGATCATCACATCGTGAGTCACCCCTGCAGACACCAAAGCAGCAGTGTTTTGTTGTTACCATTATTCTCTTGAGAATAGGATTTGACTCATTCACTACACACTCTTTACTGCTTTTGTTTGTCTGAAACTATTATGGCAACGGCACATGCGGAATGGCTTTTCCAAATTTAGCATTTCAACGTCATTCGCAATCAGTGCCTAGTTATCAAACAGTGCAGTCAAGTTTAGTTGATTATTCAAACTGGTTCAGCAGATTGCATCAAATCATTGACTTCTAGAAACCCTTCATACTGAGCATACGTGAAGCAACAGGAAAGAGAAAAACTCCCTTTTTACAGGAAGAAACCTCCAGCAGAACCAGGATCTGTGCAAGCAGCCATCTGCTACAACCAACTGGGGTTTTGAGAAGACAGAGCATACACACAGAAAAGAAACAGAACTGATGTATGTACTGAATTACTTTGATTGCATAAGGATGCTGAAAGGATAGACATTATAAACAATTAGAGAGACACATATGGAGGACTGGAAAAAGCTAAATCTGTTTGTGTTTGGGTGGGTGTGTGCATTGTACAGAAGAAAACACAACATCCCACATGGAGCTTGGTTTTTTCCTCTTAGTGGACAAAATGAGTACAAAAGCCCTCTCCTGCTCTTAAACAATTCATTTTATTGGCAAATACAAGTGATAACAGCACAGTCTGAACACACTGGCATCTCTGGTAAACACGTGCCACAAGAGTTAAAATTAATTATTCTTTTATTGAAGTACCATAAATTCACACTGAAAATTCTAATAAATCAAATAGTTATTTAAACTAAAGTTATTAAGTGGAGAAAACAAGATTGTTTTTTGCAAAATCCAGCATCATCACTTTTTAGCACAGCTTTATATAGGCTGTAGGACAGCATTTAGTCAACATTTCACAAGGTTGGAGCATAAATATGAGAGGGATCTTTGACTATGTTTTGCTGCACAGCCTCTCTAGATCATGATAATGTCTTGGGTCCTTTCCTATGCTTTCTTCTGTCCCCTCAGGGTTTTTATGGAAGACAGAGGATTTTCCATCCATCCATTTTCTTCCACTTATCCGAGGTTGGGTTGCGGGGGCAGCAGCCTAAGCAGGGAGACCCAGACTTCCCTCTCCCCAGCCACTTGGGTCAGCTCCTCCGGGGAAATCCCAAGGAGTTCTCAGGCCAGCTGAGAAACATAGTCCCTCCAGCGTGTCCTGGGTCTTCCTCTGGGTCTCCTCCTGGTGGGACATGCCCAGAACACCTCACCAGGAAGGTGTCCAGGGGACATCCTAATCAGATGCCCGAGCCACCTTAACTGGCTCCTCTCAACGTGGAGAACCAGCAGCTCTACTCTGAGTCCCTCCTGGATGACCGAGCTTCTCACCCTATCTCTAAGGGAGAACCCAGACACCCTCCGGAGGAAACTCATTTTGGCTGCTTGTATCTGTGATCTCGTTCTTTTGGTCACGACCCAAAGCTCATGAGCATAGATGAGCGTAGGAATGTACATCAACTAGTAAATCGAGAGCTTCGCTTTTTGACTCAGCCCTCTCTTCACCACGACAGACTGGTACAGCACCTGGATCACTGCCAACGCAACACCAGTCTGTCTATCGATCTCCCACTCCATTTTTCCCTCATTCATGAACAAGACCCCGAGATACTTAAACTCCTCCACTTGAGGCAGGACCTCTACCCTTTTCCAGCTCAAGACCATTGCCTCGGATTTAGAGACACTGATCCTCATCCCGGCTGCTTCACACTCAGCTGCAAACTGCTCCAGTGAGAGTTGTAGATCACAAGCTGATGAAGCCAATAGGACCACATCATCCGCAAGGAGCAGAGACACAATCCTAAGGCCACCAAAACGGATCCCCTCAACACCTTGGCTGTGCCTCGAAATTCTGTCCATAAAAGTTATGAATAGAATCATTGACAAAGAGCCACCTTGGAAGAGTCCAACTCTCACCAGAAACGAGACCGACTTACTGCTGGCGATGCAGACCAAGCTCTGACACTGGTCATAACAGCCTGTATCAGAGGGCCTGGTATCCCATACTCCCAGAGTACCCCCCACAGGATTCCCAGAGGGACACAGTTAAATGCCTTCTCCAAGTCCACAAAGCACATGTAGACTGGTTGAGCAAACTCCCATGCACCCTCCAGGACTCTGCTGAGGGTGTAAACCTCTCCAAACTCCTCCCATGCCCGAGTTTTTGCCTCAGCAACCACCCGAGCTACATGCTGCTTGAACTGTCGGTACCCATCAGCTGCTTCCGGAGTCCCACAGGCCAAAAAGACCCGATAGGACTCCTTCTTCAGCCTGACAGCATCCCTCCACCAGCGGGTTTAAGGATTGCTGCTGCGACAGGCACCAACAACCTTGCAACCACAGCTCTGGTGAGCCACCTTGGTAATGGAGGCACGGACAATGGCTCACTCGGATTCAATGTCCCCCACCTGCCCCGGATCTCTCGAAGCTCTCCCGGAGGTGGGAGATGAAGATCCGTCTCATGGGAGATTCTGCCAGGCGTTCCCAGCAGAACCTCAAAATTTGTTTGGGCCTGCCAGGTCTGACTGGCATCCTCCCCCACCATCAGAACCAACTTCCCACCAGATAGTGGTCCAGTGGAAAGCTCCGCTCCCCTCTTCACCCAAGTGTCCAAGACATGTGGCCACAAATCAGATGACATGACAACAAAATCAATCATCGAACTGTGGCCTAGTGTGTCCTGGTGCCAAGAGCACATATGGACACCCTAATGCTTGAACATGGTGTTTGTTATGGACAATCCATGACGAGCAAAGAAGTCCAATAACAAAAAACCCCTCGGGTTTGGACCGGGAGGGCCATTCCTCCCAACCACACTCTTCCAGGTCTCACTGTCATTGCTCATGTGAGTGTTGAAGTCCCCCAGCAGAACAAGGGAGTCCCCTGGAGGGGCGCTCTCCAGCACCCCCTCCAAGGACTCCAAAAAGGATGGATAATCTGAACTGCCATTTGGCGCATAAGCACAAACAACAGTCAGAACCCGTTTCCCCACCTGTAGGTGGAGGGAGGCTACCCTCTCGTTCACTGGGGTGAACCCCAATGTACAGGCGCCAAGATGAAGGGCAACAAGTATGTCCACCCCCGCTTAGTGCCTCTCACCAGGGCCAACTCCAGAGTGGAAGCGTGTCCAACCCCTCTGTAGGTTCCAGAGCCAGAGCCATGCATCGAGGTGAGTCCAACTATTTCTAGCCGGAACCTCTCCACCTTGCACACCAACTCAGGCTCCTTCCCCACCAGAGAAGTGACATTCCACGTCCTTCTACAGCTGAGGATCAGACCTCCAAAGTCTCCGCCTTCGGCCGCCACCCATACTACAATACACCTGACCCCTTTGGCCCCTCCCACAGGTGGTGAGTCCATCGGAAGGGGGACCCATGTTTCCTCTTCGGATAGTACCGGGCTGGGCTCCATGGGTGAAAGCCTGGTCACCAGGTGCTCACCAGCGTGCCCCACCTCCAGGCCTGGATCTAGAGTGGGACCCCGGTGACCCACGTCTTGATGAAGGAACACTGTTTCCAAAGGTTGAACTCATCATAAAGGGTCTTTTGGGCTGCACTTTGTCTGATCCCTCACCTAGGACCTGTTTGCCTTGGGTGACCCTACCAGAGGCATAAAGCATAAACATAGCTCCTAGGGTCATTGGGACACTTAAACCCCTCCACCACAGTAAGGTGACAGCCCAAGGAGGGCAGATTTTGTCTCTGTGAAACATTACTGTGTTAATTTTCAACTTATGCTTTGGATCATCATCCTGCTAAAAAACCCAATAATCAACCTACTTTCAGTTTTCTGAAGGAGGCTGCTAAAATATATTTAAAATGTCAAAGTATCCCTGATGCCATGCACTCTAACATGGTTCCCATGGCTTTGAAAGAGAAACAGACCCACTGCATCACAAATCCATCACTGTACTTAGCATTAAGTATTGGGATATTTCCACATATTCATCCTTTGTTTCACATTAGACCCACATAGAGTGTCTGTTGCTAAAAACCTCAGCCTTATCCAGCCAAAGTAAACAGAGGTTAAGGCAAACTCTAGATGTTTATATTTGTAATGGTAGGACAGAACTGTCCTTTTCCTGGCATGCCTTTCAAAACAACCACATGGCATATAATATTTAGATGAGGACTTTATGACCCCTAGATATCACTCTTCACAATTTCTGAGATTTTTTTTTTTTTTTTTTTGCCTCCCTTTACTACCCCTTTCAGTGTTCCAAATAGATTTGGCTCTATGTCGAACCTTGTTTGTCACATCTCCAGTTGTTTTAAGCTGTTAAGAGAATGATCTGACTATAGATGAGGCCTAGTTTAGGTAGGGCCCTATGAAATCTGTTTTATTATTTTCCAAATTCTGTTTTATTTTTCCCCAAATTCCACTTTTTCCATTTTAATTTTTCTGAATTCCAGTTTTTCCATTTTATCAATACTTATTACGCCAAAACGTATGTAATTATGGTGTCAATGAAAAACATGGACAAATGAATAGGTAGAGGTCAACATTTACTGTTATTCTGTATCACAAATGAAACAGACTACAGCAGTTCAAAAGAACATTGGTTTTACAAGGTGGTAAAAAGTGTTTCCCACCCATTTTTTTTAAACAACTCAAACATTGTGTGAAAAACTAGGAATCTACTTTTTAACAAAAAAGAAAATCTCCCTTTTAAAAATGCTTTAGAGTTGAACTGAACACCAAAATATTTGTGGCATAAAAACCCCTGTAAAAAGTAAAAGCTTGTGCACACTTCCATAATGATAGGGACCTTTGTTCATTTTTATTTCTTCCATCTGTCACAGAAAACTCCATTGAAGTAATGACTGTCAGTGTTTTGGTGTTTATTTGATGTTCTTGCAACTGTAGCCCGCCCTCTCTCCCTTCATCCAGTGCCGTTTGCTTTGCTTTACCAAAAAAATTAGCAAAGTTTGTTTCATTTCTTTCCTAAAGGAATATCTGATTCGAGACACAGAGCAATAAGCACCTTCAACTCTCGCTTCTATTGATTTATTTCAGTGTTGAATAGTTAGCAGACGTGACTAGCAGCAGCTTGCTAGGTTGTTCTCTGTTTCTTAGTCGTCGTATCCTTGCGCCTCCAGTCAACCGTGTGCTGACAAAAGGTACATAAAAGTTTTCTCCCGTTTCATAAAACTCCCCAACCCTGCAGCCTGTGCTACGCTTCGAGTTGTTTATTTATTTAATTGGGAAGATGTCGGTGTTCGTACAGATTTTTTCGCCACAGCTGAGCGACTTACTCCTTCTGTGTGGAGAGGAGAGCCCATCTGACCTAAAGCCGAGTCCCGCTTAACCAGGTAACAGCGGCTACGGGAGCTCCAGTGGCCAGAACACTACAGAAACTATGGTATAGTCTTTTCCCTTTTTGTAGATATCAGCTAATTCCGTGAAATTCTGTGTTTTATTGTGGATTCCATTTTCTTTATTAAATTCCATGATTCCATCCGCGTTTTCCGCATCACAGAAATCATACGGCCCAAAAGTTTAGGTGAAGAGTTATTTTACTGCTGTCATTTCCTGACTTGATGAAGATCCTGAAATTCCCAATGTGGAACAATAAATTATATTTCCTTTCTATTCTATTCTATTCTATTCTATTCTATTCTATTCTATTAATACACATTTGCCTTTCTTGAATGTTTTGTTCTCTTAATTTTCCCATTTT
Source organism: Anableps anableps (assembly GCA_014839685.1). Classification (NCBI taxonomy): domain Eukaryota; kingdom Metazoa; phylum Chordata; class Actinopteri; order Cyprinodontiformes; family Anablepidae; genus Anableps; species Anableps anableps. The sequence continues at coordinate 2,613,945 of CM026065.1, forward strand.
GAAGAGGCAAAGAATATGATGTGTCACATCATATTAAAAGGGGTGGTGATATCACTGTATAAACTATTTCATGTAGTTGATAATGCTGCATATGTCAATTCTCCAAAGAATTTAATTTAAAAAAATAACGTGACCTTTTTGTAGGGGGTTGTTTTGGCAGGCCAGATTTCCCTCCTCGGTTAAAGGGCTGGGTTCGGTAATGACATGTGGCTCTATCTAGCTGACTTCACTCTGACTGGCAACAAAACCATATTTGGGAAACTCTTCAGTAAAATGCGCTGAACATCGTCTCAAATTGAGGTTATAATTGCGTGCTACTTCCCCAGAAATGAACTTCAGCCACTCTTCTCTGGTTCTCTCATCCTTCAGGAGTAAATTGGAAACTTCCAGCTGTTATTGAGCTCCCTCAGACATAACAGCTCCACTTTTCAGTTGCCTTTTAGTAGCTCCTCTTCTCAAGTGGAGCAGCCAGACATGCTAGCGCGGCTTAGCCCTTAAATTAGCCGGTTTATCGGTTGAGGGGAGGAGGGAAGGGGAGGGGGAGGGCTGTTTGCTTGATGGTGTGCTCTAACTGGAGAATATGAATTAAGTAGAAAGATAACCTACGTAGAAAGATAAACTGTTCTCTGATTCGTCCATTATTGAACAAAGAAACAAAGCTGACCGCCTAAAGCAGGGCTTTTGATACCTATCCTTGACATCCATACAGCCTCATCAGTGCACAACAGATCATATTATACCCCCAAAACCACAGAAAAATTACATTTGTTGTCATGACCCCTTTAAGCAGGAAGGGAAACAGGAAGTCATGGGTTACTTGTCAAAAGTTCTTGAACACTCTGATAACTTTAAAAAATTAAAGCATAAATTTAGAAAATGCTTCAGTTACATTTAGTTTATAGGGATCTGTAGTAGTATCAGTAATTGAGGATCATTTGGTTATTTTTTTTACAAAACTGTATTCTTTTTTTTGTTGGGTGGGGTGGGACGGGAGGATGAGTGGGCCATCTGGTTGGAGTCTGGGCTGTGGGTGGGCTTCAAGCCTTGGTAGGCGGTTGGAGGCGGAGTCTCCCAGGATGGTTCGGATTTCTGGATCAAGGCTCTTCGCTCACAGCCAGGGGTGGCCACCTGGTTCTGGCACCCTCCACTTTCATGGTCAAATCTTGTTTTAGGTTTGCTCGATGATTTTGATTAATTTGATGTATATTTGCTTGATGATTTTGCTGTATACTTGCTCAATGATTTTGATGTATATTTGATTGATGTTACAATGTGAAGCATTTTAACTGTCTTGCTGCTGAAATGTGCTATACAAATAAACTTGACTTGACTTGGTCAGAACAGTGATACAAATCCATGTTATGCACTGCTGTCCTCCTAACTACCATGGCTAACAGCCATATCAAACCATAAATTTATTTATAATCGCTTCACTCAGCTTTTTTATAACACATGACGATGGATAATAATCAATCCCAGCCTATTCCTGTTAGATTTATAGTGATAAGAACTACTGATTTAGGACCATGTTGCTGAAAATTTTATTAACCTTTATTTTAGCAGGTTAAAAAAACCCATTGAGATCAAGGTCTCTTTGACCTGGCCAAGAGGTCAACAGCACACTTTTCAGAAACACAAATGACTTAAAATAGAACAGTAATTATACATGTAAAGTGCAATTTGTTATGAACAATAATTTTGAAAAAGGAGTACAGTTGAAGATAAGATACATTAAATATGAAGATATGGTGCAATAATTGTAAACAATATAATGAAGTACAATTTAAAAAGTGTTAAAAGGTGCAGTTTTTCACTGTAACATCTTTAAAGCTGCAGTATGTAACTTTGCACTGCTCCCGACCTAAAACAACTAATCAGAGCCAGGAGGAGTGTCTTAGCGCTGTCAGTCAACCTCATTTACTTACTGCTCAATTTGCTACTGGCGGAGAAACAACTTACTGTTACAGGAAAACCATTTATCTGCTGTCAGAGGTGGCCATTGCTAGCTAGCCTAAGCATACACGGCAGTCTCTGCTAGCTGCACCGCAGCAGAGAGCGAGGTGGAGGGAGAGGGGGGAGGGATGAGCAGCGCCACTCAGACGGTGACTGACAGCACTACGACCTGCCTCCTAGCTATGATGAATTTTTTCTCGATAGTACTGGGAGCATTGGGAGAAGCCAGAGGAGCTCGATTTTTTTTTCACAGATTATCTGTGTCATGCCATACTATCACGACATGGTGACTTCAATAAATATGAAGAGCAATATTTTTTATAAGAGTTACATACAGCTTTAAGATACAGGCACTGTTTGTGAATGATTTTTGCCTTTTCCCTGATAAAGAATTGAAAGTTTTAAATTAGACATTTTCAGTTCAATTTGGTGAATATTCCAAGCAGGAGGAGCAGAGTAACCAAAGGCATGCTTTCCCAACGCTGTACCACCACTTCTCCAGGCTTTTTTTTTTGCTTAAAAAACGATCTGATGGGGCGCTGGAAAAGACTATAGTTATGTTCAAGTTGTGCTAAAAGCAGTCAGCCGTTCAGCGAAGCTATTCAAGCCTAAAATAGCATCACAGTGCTAAACATGTTGAAGTACCACAGACATCCCCAACGCTAACATCAGCATCCACAGTTCACATTTCTAAAGAAGAACTTTTTCAAGAAGTTCCATGAGTGATCAGGGTTCCTGAAACACTTGAAAGCTGAATGGGTATTATAGAACTTTGCTCCAGTCTGATGGTTGAATAACCTAAATAACAGATTAAAAACAACAAATATCTTTGTTGTTGAGCTCATGTGTCAGTTTGTTCAATAATTTAGCGGCAAAAAGGGGTTTTGAACTAAAAATGTTGCTTATTTTGTCAATATATAGTTTTCAATTAAAATATCAATAATTGTGATTAATTAATTACAGACCCTGCAATTAACTCAATAAGAATTTTAACCAAGTCCCACCACTAATTAACATATGTTGATAAAAATGATCTTTTGTCTAATGTCTCTGCTAAACACTTGCAAAACAATCCTTCCAATCTGGGTCACCAAGGCAGTCAGCAATTCAGTCCAGACAACAGAGTTAAGCGTTATTACTTGCTCCAAGTCTGTCCCTGATAAATCAGTGCATTATTCTGGTTATTATTCTCCTCCTTTCTTACTTTATGACAGTAATTTATTTCCATATTCATGTCATATTTTTGATATTTCTTGGAAAAAAAAAAAAAAACAGTCCACTGATTGTATAACTAGTGTCAAAGTCTTATTCTTAGGTAAAAATACACAAAACAGTGAATAGAGGTGCATATTGGTCAGATAAGGCATTTAGTTTGCCAGTTTTCAGCAAAGCAAAGATAGCTTTGGTATCAAGTCATCTGAAAGAAATTTACTAAACTATATCTAGAACACAATGCAACTTTCTAACTTAATATTTCTTTAACCACTTAAAAATCTGTTTCATGCTCATTAGGCCAAACAAAAAAGGAAAAGAAATTCTCTAAAAATGACGTAAATAAAATTGCCTCATTATGGTGAGGCTGAGCAGGTTTATTACAACGTCTTGGTATTTTAAGTTGTATCAGAAGTCTTAAAATGAAGGCATCATGCTTGGAATAAATTAAATTAAGGCTTGTTTTATGCTGAATGTGTCATCTGAAAGGGCATGTGTAAGCCTTGACAGCATGATGCCTGATCACAGCAATGTTTTCAGTGCTTGACTTTCTGCCATCACCGCAACAGATACTAGGCATGTCAAGCAAATCTTACTGGATGTCTAATTAAGCAGAAAACTGAAAGAGGAGCATAACTGCAATTCCTTTGTTGATGTTCAAAGCCACCTTGTTTAGCTGCAGTAGTGATGGTCTGAAACACTCAAGCAGTAGCACATTGGTGGAGGGTTTTTCACTGCAGGTTTGAGGTTGGAAAAGCCCTCAGTGTCAAAAGGGAGCCATCATTTAGTTAATGTGAGGCCGATGTTTAAGTATGTGTGGAGTGATGTCTACCCCTAAGAAATTAAGATAAATACAAGTCGTTTCCTTCTCCTCTCAGCATGACTCTGAAGGTTTATTACGCACTGCCCAAGGCTTGTTCCATCTACGTGCAAAAACCATTACACAGAAACACACACTTACTCTCTAGGTTATGATGACGCTGAGTCAGTACAGATATACTATATATACAGAGAGAATTGAGGAATGATGGGATGATTGATCTGAGCGTAATAATGGTTATAACTCTAAAAGTTCTGCTTTTAGAGTTATATTATTCATATTAAAACAGCAAATCAACAAGGATTTATGTAATGCACCAGCTCGATGAATCTTACCGGAAATTGTGTGCGCTGTACAACCATCCCCCACTGCAAAAAGAGAAGTGCCAAGCCAAATGACATCTTTGCCAGCAATAAAACATCTTATACATTCCTCTTGCTTCAAATTTATTTGCTCAATATTTGAAAACGTGGCCAACACGGACTGAATGGCTTCATTCACTTCCTCCGCCGTCATTGCCAAAATACAACCATCGGCACACTACACAGTGCAGAAAACTGATGTACTCGTTCCCAACTCTTCCTTCTGTTTGCTGATTGGCCTGGATGAAATTCTACCTGAGAAATCCAGCTCAATGGGAGAAATTCCAGACGGAGCGCTGAAGGGAGATGAGAATCAAGCAGAACTGCATAGGAAGGCAATAGCCAGACCAGGTCAGACAACCATATGGAAAAATTTTAATTGTATAACCCTAAAGCTGCAGTATGTAACTTTTATTAAAAAAAAAAAAAAAATCTATATTTTTCTACATATTTCTTGAAACTGTCATTATGTTGTGACCGAATGGTATGAGACAGATAATCTGTGGAAAAAATCGAGCTCCTCTGCCTTTTCCCAGTGTTCCCAGTGTTATCTAGAAGCAACCAATCAGAGCCAGTAGGCGGGTCTTAGCGCTGTCAATCACCATCTGTGACGCTGTTCATCCCTCCTCTCCCTCCCCCCATTGCTCTCTGCTGTGCTGCAGTTTGCAGAGGCTAAGCTAGTTAGCATGCCCGCAGATGGCAACAGATAAACGGTTTTCCTAGAACAGCAAGTTGTTTCTCCGCCATTAGCACATTTAGCAGCGAGTCAATGAGGTTGAGTGACAGCACTAAGACACTCCTCCTGGCTCTGATTGGTTGGTTTTGGTCAGGAGTTGTGCATTTCTTCAGATGGCAAAATAGGGTCAGGGAGGAGATCGAGCTTTCCACAGATTATCTGTTTCATAGCATACTGTCACAACATGGTGACAGTTTTAACAAATATGTAAAAAACAAACAAAAAAACAAACAAACATATTTTTGTAAAAGTTACATACTTTTGCTTTAATGCATCAAAAATTGTGCTTGACCCTACAGCACACCATTGTTTTGGAGGTGGCTGAAAATACTATTGTGCAAGTTCAACATTAAAAATAATGAAGTTTAACTCACACAGGCAAATGGAATTATCTCATGGTCATAACTGTACACTTGAAATATCTGAGTTTATTTTTCAAATTATGAGATAAATAAAAAAAGTTGTCCTGAGGTTATGAGTGTGTGGTTGTTTGACATTTATGTTGGCTTGTGATGGACTGGTGACCCATCCAGGGCGTATCTCACCTGTTGCCCAATGACTGCTGGAGAAAAGTACCATCCCCCCACGCCCCCGCATGGACAAGTGGGTATAGACAACAGATGGATGGTTTAAAGCTTGGGGGTAATTAATTACTTACGATGGGTTTCTATTTAGACGTTTAGGTGCTTGTACAACCTCCCACATGCACACGCTGGACACTCATCGAAGTTTACCATCAAGGAAAATTATTTCCAACTCTACAAATGAGATCTTAAGAAGCTGTTTTTTTTTTTATAAGTGTCAGTTTGCAACAGCCTTTCACATATAAATAAAACACTGTTTAATGTCGCCAGAGTAAGTTCAAGTTGGTCAAAGTAAAAAGTTTGAAGTGCTCAGAAATGTTCTCTCTGCTCATGAGTGCATTCATTAATTTGTTCATGTATAACACTAGCTAAAAATAATGTGCAATTCAGTTTATCTGTGTGCTGCCAATTTGCATGAAATGTGATCTCAAAGGACTTTACAAGGCCCAGAGATCCAATTCATATCCAGTTACATTAATCCAAGCCAGTATCCTGAAAACACAGTACATGTGATTAATACCATCAATAGAAGAAGATGTGTTTGCACAAATAGCAAATAATACAAAATAAGAAAATGGAAAAAAAGAACAACATATTCAGAACTCAAAAGCAGCATGTGGGATTTTATTTAAAAATGTTAATCACATTTCTTGGCAAGGACATGTCTAGATTTCTAACATAACTTTACATTCATCAACAATTCTTTCAATCTATACTTGGTGATTTCTTGAAGACTCTTGGAGAACTGTGGTATGAGGCAAAATGTAGTAAACAAAAGTATGGATGTAAAAATATTAAGTTCATTTGTGCCAGCTGAATCATGGTTTGTATAATTTGTCTTTCAGCTTTTTTATTATTTTTTTTACATGTAGCAAAAAATTGACACAAAAATAATTGGTTTTTACCATAAACCCAAACCAGTCAAATGTTTTACAAAATGTATTACAATACAAACATGTAACATCGTATTACAGGAAATGTATTTTAAAAGTACAAAAATCTAGAGTCTGAGATTTGTCTATTTCCTCCTTTCTTTAGCTGAATGAATTCTGAATATATCCAGTCTTGCTAATGCATGTTTTTCCAGTGCTGTAAACACCACCATGGTATGGATGGTTCCTCACTTACTTCAGTTAAATTATTGTTCAAGACCCATAAAGATAAGCTTTGGATTGTACTCATCTAACCTCATAAAACACTAAACTAAATTAGTGTTTTATCAACTCTGTACTGAAAAGTACTGGTCTCCCTTTTTACTAACTTTCCCATGCTGGAAATTCCTTCTTCGCATGTTTCCATTATGGAAACATGCGAAGAAGGAATAAATATGATGTTGGAACCTTACTAGAGTTTTGTAAACATGTGCATAAATCCTAAAAAATTGCAATGAAAGGTTGTTTTATCAATTTCATCTGCAAAGTTTGTCATTTCAGTCATAAAAACAGCAAATTAATGGTCCCCTGTGAGTTAAATGGTGTTATCAGTCGTTTCTAAACAACTGAACATAAAAATGGAATATTTGCTTGATCTAGAAGGAGGAAAAATGACATGGCATGATTCTAAAAGGACGTGTGTTGATCTCTGTTCTTTATAATGTTCTTTTTGTGGAAAATTGTTTGCAGTTTACATTTCAGGAGCTCCTCTGAAGAGATTCCACTGAGTTTAAGATTATCTTGGCTCAAATGCATTTTGTCTTCAGTATGGTGACTTCCTCAGCTGCAGCTACACACAAAATGTAGCGTTGTTGGGGTGTCACAGCTGTGATTGAATACCAAAACTTTATTTACTCTGGAGACTGTGTCTGGTATTCTGGGGGTCAGTATAGGTCACTTGTTAAACAACTGCTACCTTTGCTAAAATTAGGAGGGGTGTTTGTTTGCTTTTTGTTTTTTCAACTCTTAAAACCACACAGTGCAGGAATATAACACTGTGTGGTTGTATTGCAAATGATCCATAGTGTTTAGTGGATTTGCACTTTGTGCACCGGATGATTCATCTTGCTAAAGAATGATCATCCAGTAAATTTACCCAACTGTGGAAAGTACTGATTTCACACTCATTTGTCATTTAAGTCAGAAGGGAGATCATTTGATGTGTAATGAAACACACTGAGATCATTTTGTCCATTTTTTCATAAGACACTGATTTTTAGAAACTTTTCTCCTCAGAAGCCAGAAACACTCAGGAAGATATACAGGCAAGGTACCCAACCTCAATCTAGCAAGTTTTAGATGAGCTCCTATTTCAGCACACTCAGAATAAATGTGTGGCTCATTAACTGGTCTCTGCAGAACTTGAGAAGATGTTGAGGAGATAATTCAGCCACTGGAATGAGGAGCACTGGAGCAGAGACAAATCTAAAACGTCAGACTTCAGACACGAGTTTGGTCCTACGGTAAGCGCACTATGAACAATCTGAATGTGCTACACAAGAAGAAGAAACAGTGTAATGGTTAGAAGTGGTGTCAAGCTAGCATGTTAAGTGTCCAACTAGTTAAGTATCCAACTATTTGTATTCATTGCGCTTGACTTTTCACATATGCAGTTAAGCTTATTCATACTGCTGGCAGATTTATACACTGCTCACAAAATTAAAGGGAACACTAAAATAACAAATTCTAGATCTCAATTAATTAATCTCATTGAAAAACTTTATTATTAACACAGTGGAATTGATTGAGAAGAAAATAACACAAAAATGATCAATGTAAATCAAAATTATTACACCATGGAGATCTGGATTTGGATTCATACTCAATATGAAAGTGGAAAATAACATGACAGGCTGATTCAGCGTCAGTGAATTTTCCTCAAGACAAGTCTAAATGAGGCTCAGTAGTGCATGTGGCCTCCACGTGCCTGTATAACCTCCTGACAACGCCTGGGCATGCTCCTGATGAGATGGCGGATGTTCTCCTGAGGGATCTCTTCTCAGACCTGGATTAGAGCATCAGTTAGCTCCTGAACAGTCTGTGGTGCGATGTGGCGTTGGTGGACTGACCGAAACATGATGTCCCAGATGTGCTCAGTTGGATTCAGGTCTGGGGAACGGACAGACCAGTCCATAACATCAATGCCCTCATCATGCAGGAAGTGCTGACACACTTCAGCCACATGAGGCCTAGCATTGTCATACATAAGAAGGAACCCAGGGCCCACTGCACCAGCATATGGTCTCACAATGGGTCTGAGGATCTCATCCCGGTCCCTTATGGGAGTCAGGGCACCTCTGGCTCGCACATGGAGGGCTGTGCGGCCATCCAAAGAAATGCCTCCCCACATGATGACTGACCCACCACCAAACCAGTCATGCTGGAGGATGTTGCAGGCAACATAACGTTCTCTACGGTGTCTCCAGACTCTGTCACATCTGTCACATGTGCTCAGTGTGAACCTTATTTCATCCATGAAGAGCACTGGGTGCCAATGGTGAATCTGCCAGTTTTGGTGTTCCCTAGCAAACGGCAATTGTCCTGCATGGTGTTGGGCTGTAAGCACAGGCCCTATATGTGGACGTCGGGCCTTCATACCACCCTCATGGAATCTGTTTCTAACAATCTGAGTAGAAACATGCACATTAGTGGCCTGCTGGAGGTCATTTTGTAGGGTCCTGGCAGTGGACCTCCTGTTTCTCCTTGCACAAAGGACAAGGTAGCGGTCCTGCTGCTGGGTTGTACCCTCCTACGGCCCCCTCCATGTCTGCTGGTGTACTGGCTTATCTCCTGGTACCTATTCCATTCTCTGGACACTGTGCTGAGAAACACAACAAATCTTCTTGCCACTGCTCACATTGATGTTCTGTCTTGGATTAGCTGCACTCCTTGAGCAATTTCAATGGGCTGTAAAAAAAAACACCTCATGATGCCTCAATGCATGACAGCACTGACAAGATGAAAGAGTGACTAAAAGTTCAACCAGAAAGGACAAGAACAGAGAAATGATCTGTGGTCACCACCTGCAGAATCACTCTTTTATAGGGGTTGTCTTGCTAATTGCCTCTCGTTTCCACCTGTTGAATGTTCCATTTGCACAGCAGCAGGTGAAACTGATTCACAATAAGTGCTACTACCTAACTGGTGACATTGATTCCACAAATGTATGATTGATTTGGAGTTACATTGTTTTGTTTAGGTGTTCCCTTTATTGTTTTGAGCAGTGTATTTGAAAATGATTTCATTCAAAATAAAAAAAGAACAAAGAAGTTTGTTTCTGATAGGAAATGGGACATTGTTTTATAATCTCCACAAGGATAATAAAACAATATAAGAGGAGTTCTTTTCAGAAAAAAAAAACATTAGTTTTTATTTACATTGAATTTATACAGTGGCTTGTCAAAAATAATTTATACTCTTCTCAACAATCAGTTAAAAAATCTTTCTTGGCATCACAGCAACACATGCTTTTTCATGTTTCCTCTGGTATTTTATCAATTTATCTTTGTTAATGAGCTCCATGTCTTTGAGGTTGGAAGGACTCCCTTCCATCACCCTAATCATTCACTCTTTCCATAGATTCTCTATCAGGTTCAAGTCAGGGCTCTGGCTGGACTGCTCCAAAACATTAAAATTACTTCCAGTCAGAAGAGACTTGTTAGTAAAATTAAGAGATTACTTTGAACCTAAATCTGCCTGAGGTACGAATAATTTTGTTCTTGACTGTATTTGCAGGCATCAACTCTGGTATTATTTGGTCCTTCAGTACTGCTTCCACCTTACACATTGACAATGAATCTTAGAAGCTAAACTAAAACTAGCCCACACTGTGTTACTTCCAGGCTACACTGCTGCAGTTGAATGTATGTGAATGTCAAAGAGAGTCCTCTGAAATGTCCCCAAACTGAGCAGAAATAGGCGACTGCATCCAGAATTCAAAATGGGAGTTGAATAAATGATGCTATATAACTTCAACATTGCAACAACATATTTAAATCATGAAAATTAGTCTTTTTATTTAGTTTTTTTTTTTCTAAATTGGACTGAAACCAGTATGGATTATTATTAAATAAACTGCAAGAAACAGACTAGTACTGCGCTGGTTTAAAATATATACAAGGCAACAATGACCTAAGATGTATGTTTCTCCTTCTGGAAGATCATTAATTTTAGTCTGTGTTCCAACTTTTTATTATTTTCCTTTTTATTCAACTGCAATGTTTTGAGGTTTTTTGTTTTTTTTCTGTCTGATGTTTTCATTATATAAAGCACTTTGAATTACCTTGTTGCTGAAATGCACCAAACTTGTCTTGCCTTCTTTCTTACATTTCGTGCTTAGGTTTGTAGGCAGTTTAAGAAAGGTTTTCACTAATGCAGTGAAGGTGAAATCAAGTTGATTGACCTGTCCCTGGTCAATCAACTTGTCTGTGAATGAAGAGTTTCCTGTACTTTGATCTGAAGTTGTTAAATATCCCAAAAGAGCCCTCCCCAGTGTTAATCTTCAAGCTTCAGTAGTGTTCAGGGTTCAATGACCAAAGCCTAAAAGAAGAATTGACTTGCCACACTAATCTGCAGACATTGTGTAAGCATAAAGCTGCCTGACTTGTTGCTGTTTTGGGTTTAGGTTAGAAATTTGAGCGACCTTCCACAACAGAATAAGTTACAGTTACATTGTTGGGTTGCGGTCACTTGTAGTTAACAGAGGTTAACATTTTTGGACTTACTCTGTTTGTTTATTGGGAGTACATGTCAAACTCAAACTGCATGTGAGATCATAGGATTGCACAATCAGCAAACTCATTTAGCTCACAAAAAATAAAAAAGAAGGAAATAGCCTGGTTATGCTGCCATAAAAATTGATGCAGTAAAGATGCCAAAACATTCTAAAGTGTTTATTAATGACAAAGTGATAGGCTTCTATAATCTTGACTGCAGAGGGTGGCGGAGTAAATTTGGAAACTGATTTTGTGTCTGTATGCAGTTGCTGTAATTTTTTTGTCTTGTGCACATTTTTTCCATGTTTGGGTTTGGGTTTAGGTGCAAAAAGTCTTGGTTTGTTTTAGGAAAAGATGAAATCTGGGTTTTTCAGATATAGCTTCATTGCTTTAATTCTGTATTATATGATTTTGCATAACTACACAAGTTCACAGTTTAGCTGGCTTGTTAAGGTGTGTTATAAAAACAAAAACAGTGATTTCTATCCAAACATAATGAAATGTTCTGATTAGTCAGGTGAACTGTTTTGTCACAAATTCAACCTAGTTTTCTTTTTCTGAGTTTGGTTTAAATAAATCAGCTCCAACCACCTTTCTCGCAAATAAACACACTACATTCCAAACATATCACTACAATGAATTTAATTGTGTGGCTTGTATATAACCATTACCAGATTTTACTGTTTACTTACAACAATAAGCCCATAAGTAAAGTGCTGTACACACATACATACATAAGAATAGTGTGGCGGTATGATAGTTGAGACTTGATCAGTAATCCTTGAACTGTTGTACAAGTACTTGATCTGCCTTCAGTGGTGCTCAAAAGGAATATTGGTTCAAGATATCAAGTTGCAAGATATTCACTGTGAACAAATGGAGGACAGTAAAGGTGGCTCATGATGTGTTTTATATAAGTAAGAAGTGTGAACTTAGATATGAATCCCAACATTAAAACTGTTCAGGTCTGGAATGAGGAGGCCTCCTCATCACTCCAGGACTGTTTCGAGCTTACTCAGTGGGAGGTTTTCAAAGCGGGCTCAGATCTCGAGGGCTATACAGCCACTATTCTATCTTATGTGCAGTTCTGCACTGATGCTGTTCTGCCCACTAAAACTGTCAAGATTTTTCCTAATCAGAAGCCATGAATGGATAGAACTGTGCAGCCACTGCCCAAAGCCCATGATGCTGCCTACAAGTCATCTGACAGGCTGGCCTACAGTAATGCCCAAAGAGATCTGAAAAAAGGAATACGACTGGCAAAACTTAGGTACAGCCGACTTATTGAGAAACAGTTCAATACCAACAACCCACATAACATGTGGAGAACATTCAAGACTATGGCAGACTACTAGAGCACCAACCAGCAGATCAATGGGGATCCCTCTCTTTCTGATACATTGAACAGTTTTTTCTCTAGATTTAACACCACTAATGGCAGAGGAAATGCTCCCGTCCAACTAGAGGAGCAACATCAGCCCCTAATCCTGCAGCTCAACCAGGTGACTTTTTCTCTGAAGAGGGTTAACCCTAACAAAGCTGCAGGATCGTACAAGGTGTTGGGAAGGACTCTGAGGTCATGTGCTGACCAGTTGACAGGGGTCTTTTTAGACATTTTCAATCTGTCCCTGCAGTTTTTAAATGATTACTGCCCAGTCGCACTAAGCCCAGTCATCATGAAATGCTTTGAGACGATCATCCTGAAACACATCAAGGATAGCCTTCCTGCTGATCTGGACAGGCACCAGTTTGCCTATCGGAGGAACCGGTCCACAGAGGATGTTCTTTCCATTGCACTACACACAGCCCTGACACACCTGCAGCATCCTGACACTTATGTTCAGATGCTATTGATCGATGTCAGTTCAGCATTTAATACCATCATCCCAGAGAAGCTGATAGTGAAGCTCCACGACCGGGGATTTTCAACATCAATGTGCCTTTGGATCAGGGACTTTCTCACCAACCGACCTCAGGTGGTGGAATAGGGAAATGAACATCATCCACCCTGGTCCTCAATAGTCCGGTTCTTTTTACACTGTTCACCCACGACTTTGCAGTCATCCCCTCCTCTAGCAGGGTTCTAAAGTTTGCAGGTGATACCACCATAGTGGGTCTGATAACAAACAATGATGAGACCCTCTAAAGAGAGGAGCTCCAGCACCTGTACGAGTGGTGTTAAGTGAACAACCTGGTACTTAACACCAGTAAGACCAAGGAGGTCATAGTGGACTACAGAAGGTCCAGAAGGACAGTGCACACACCTATTATCATTCAAGGTGGAGCGTGTGGAGAACATCAAATTCACATCACCTCAGACCTGACCTGGTCACTGAACACCTCTTTTCTGACAAGGAAAGCCCAACAAAGACTCTTCTTCCTCAGAAAACTGAAAAGGACTGGACTCCCTTCTCAGCTGCTCAAACATTTCTATAGAGCCATGATTGAGAGCATCCTCTGCCTCAGTATGACTGTGTGGTACAGCAGCTGCACAGTCCAAGTCAAAAATGACTTGGCCCAGGTGGTGAAAACTGTCCAGTGGATTGTGGGGGGTCAGTTACTGAACCTGGACTTAATATACGCTGGCAGATTGCAAAGGAAGGCCAGTCGTATTGCTGCTGATCCCACCCACCCAGGACACAAACTATTTGTACCACTGCCATCTGGGAAACGGCACAGGTACATAAAGACTACAACCACGTGGCTAAGGAGCAGCTTTTCCCCAAGAGCAGTGAAATCCATCTGTCCACCTTCCATCCCCTCTGTCCCCCTGCAGGCACATTCACACCCATTCACTGCACCTTAAGGAGTGATTGAGACTTCAGCAACAGATATATGCTTTATTATATTATTTATTTATTTATTACTGAGGGTAACACTGCAATTTTGTTATGTTCTAGAAACATAATGACAAATAAAAATCTTATGTCTTATGTCTAATCATTTTCCATTACTATCCACATACAAGTTGACTACTATTAGCAATGCTAGCAATACCAGTGTATTTTGTTTGGTTTTGTACAGTCAAACACTGTGTCAAATTGCTGACTACAGGAAGCTGTATTAGACAGAAGTTTTGAAAGATCAACTAAGTCACAAACCACCACAATCACAAATTAACAGCTTTTCTTAGCTTCAGGTTTTGCTAAGTTCTATATGCAAGGCAGCCATTTTGGATTTTGAGATTAGGGTTGATGAGAAACATCTGACTTTCTCACTCAAAATTGCAACTTCCAAGGACCTTTCTGTTGTTTTTTTCTGAATTTAAACTTGGAAATTTAATCTGAAGTAAAAAAGTTAACACAGTTAACCTGCATCTTTCAACCGGTCAAGCACTGCTAATGAATAAGAGTTTTCCTCTTCTTGTTTTGGTTTTTATGACATATCACAACAAACTGTATGGTCAAAGTCCTATTAAGGTCTGAATGGTAGATGGTAGGACTTAGAAAATATTTTTTACTGAGGTAGTAATTGGTATAAAATATTTGAGAATTACTGACTGGTCATTTGCAAATAAACTAGTCTCCCTATTCATTCTTAAGATATATTTGTCATTCAGTGTAACAGCACATTTATGTTGTTTTACCTGGAATATAGATACCACTAAATAACGTGGTATTTATTTGCATTGGACTGCTCTGATAATAAATTATTCTGCTGTTATTTTTCCAAGTTTATTTATTTTTAGCTGCATATTACCCTAAGGTTGTATTTAACTGGTATCTAGCTGCTGTTTCTTGAAGAAAATCGATGGAGCATCAATCATAAGCCTCAAAAGGTTACTGAGTCACAGATGGTCCAGTGGGTATGATCAACTGTGTCTCTCTTTCCCACTGGGTTATAATGAGAACCTGCTGGGGTGATGTTAAGCATAGGCCTAGGATCAGTTTACCTCTTCTCTAACCTCTGACCTTAACTGTCTGTGAAATTGTATAGGTGACACAGAGAGCATTTTAGGGGACAAAAGCCTTAAAATTGGTTTGCCTCACTCTTGTTTTACTTATCCCCATTCATGTTCATGTTAGCCTATAAATCCTTTAATCATAATAAAACTTGACAATAAGTAACAAGTCTAACAGAGAAACAACTGTTCGTGTTCATGCGTGTAGCCAGTTTTATTTATTTTCTCTCAAACATAACTCTTTAGGCTGTTAGAGGATGCTAACTTATGGAATAAAGTGCAATTCATATGGATTTTCTTGGGATCTTTTAAGATCCAGTTTCTTTCTGTCTGTCTTTATGTCTTTCTGTCTGTCTGTCTAAAAGAGAATTATTAATGGTTTCAAATTTATATTTTTTTGTCACAAAATGAGACTTTATTTATTATTTGCTCCTATTCTATGTAAAAATTCCAAATAAATCAGATATTAAGTGGTTGGACATGAGTGATAAATTTAACTTATTAATTAGAGGCTTTAGTATTAATTGACCTTGTTTGATACATTTTTTAAATAACAATATTTGACTAAGTTTGTTAAGTTTTTCAGTTCAAATACATTTTGACTGATGATTGTATTAATGAATAGATATATAAATGAACATAAACAGCTACATCAGATGTAATCTTGATTAGTTTGACCTTGACCATGTACCAGGACTATCGTAGATAACATTAGTTCTTGAGTCCACACTTGATACCTGATGTGCTGCCATTCTCAATATATCCTGTGCATCTTTCAAAACTGAAACAAAATTTTCGTGTGGGTTATACATACATATCCCACATAAACAATAAAAAAAATTGTAAAGGCCACATGTAAATTATGCAAGAAAAATGAAAGCCCAAGCTAAAACTGAAAACACAGCTTTATTTAATACAGTATCATAGATTAATTTAATCCTTTTCAGCTATAATACTGAAATGGATAATAATATCAATGTGTGGAAAAAGACTGGGTATTTATTTAAGACTGAGAATTTTGAAAATAGTGGTAAATATGATGACAAACGGACTTGTTTGTGCTGTACTGGAGGATGGAAACAATACTTTTTTATCTAAAGTATTGCTAAACATTGAAGCTGTAGTACAGGCAGTGTATTCAATTCAATTCATCTTCTTTATATAGTACCAATTCACAACATGTCATGCCTTTCATAAAAAAAAAACAAATTAATTCAATCCAATCACACATACATTCCAATTGATCCTACTTATCAAACAATGCAGTCAAGTTCGGTTTATTATTTAAATTGGTTAAAAAGTTTTTTTATCGAAGGAAACCCAGCAGATTGCACTGAGTCACTGACAGCATTTATTCCTCCTGGATGAGAATGTAGCACCAGGAGACAGTCACTTGCATTGTCGTTAACTTTACAGCAATCCCTCATACCAAACATGGATCTACCGACAGTGGAGAGGAAAAGTTCCCCTGTAACAGGAAGAAACTTCCAGCAGAACCAGAACCTGGGCGTTTGAGAAGACAGAGCTGATACACAAAAGAAGCAGAATAACTGATCTAGGAGTACTTTCGATGTTAATGGAAAAATAAATAGTTAATAGCAAGAGAGGCAGTTGTTGGCAGCAACATCTCAGCTCATGGCCCTCTCCAGGAAGGTATCACAGCTAAACAGAATGTCAGAACAGGTGTAGTCTTTATGGAGATGAAAAAACCTGAGAGAAAACAAAATTAACAGTTGAAATAACAGCAAGTAATCAAAATTGGAGAAAAGGAAGAGAATAGCAGAGTGAAGAGAAGTGGTCAGGTTGTCCTCCAGCAACCAAAACTAACTACAGAGATAGCTCAGGACAAGATGCTTTCTCAGTATCACTGTAAACAAAGTTCAGTTTTTTGTCTATAAAAGAAAAATGTCAGCTGTTTGGCATAACTCAAAAATTTCCAACCAAAATTTCTCCACTCTCATCAGCAGTGGCATCTATAACCGGGTTGCTCGTAACACAGAGATGACTCTACACTGACATAGTATCTTCAAGGTAAATGAAGATTGGAGTTTAATTTCTATTTGTAAAAAAAAACTACATATAGTCCCACTGGATATATATGAAGTTATATAATTTTCACATATCAAAGTCCTGGCATGTAGCTTATCGAGTAAAGATATGTTGTTGACCTTAGATTTTTTTTCCCTCTTTATTTTCAATATGCGCACAGTCTGGGCAGGTCAATATTTAGACTGCTGATAAGAATCAAAAATACTTTCACTTTTAGAACATATATGATTATTATTATTAACTGAAAATGTTCACTGGGTAGATAGTCAACCACATACACATCTACATAACTAGCTAACAAAGCATGGTAAACATAGTTTACAAGGTGAGGTGGATATTTTTCTAGCTAATTTTCTTGCTTTGTTTTTTAGCTCACCATAGATACATGGGAAGCTTGCTAGCTTGGTTACTGTAAAGCACTTTGAACTGCCTTGTTGCTGAAATGGGCTACACAAATAAACTTGACGACCTGACTTGTTCTTATAATGCATTTTAGGTTTATTTATGAGTAAGGAAACTTCATAAAAATCTAATGCATGTGGAGTTCTGTAAACTCTTTATAGGTTCTGTCTTGTTTCCATCAGGAAAAGGAAAAAAGTGAAGTAGCACCTCAAGACAAAATCCCCTCTGTTTTAATAAATAAATAAATAGAAGCGGCCAGACTTATAAACTTTAACAGCTTGGGTAATTCAGAGCATATAAACAACCTGTGTTTTCAATTTATACACTTTTCATTCTTATACCAATGAAATATAACTTACAAGTATTATACTGAAGTCAGAGGTAGATGTTTATACACTTGACACATTTTGGGGGAAATGAGTTCTCGTCAGTGTATTATTGCTGGAAAAACAATTTTTCTATCAGCATATATGTGATTTCTACACATTTGCTGTGGTGGCAGCAGGCTTCTAAACACCACACATACCAAAAACTGGACTGTACGGAAAAGCAAAAACATCTACAGTGCAACAGTCCACAAGAGGCAAGTGGGAAAATTCAGGTGAACCGACCCTTTTAGAAAGAAATTCCACATGTTCAGTGTTAAAGCACCTAAGGCCTGAGAGGAAATGCTGTGGTGTATGCAGTTCATGGGGGTCTGAGAGGGGATAGGAGCCAGAGCTTAGGTGCCAGAGGTGAGAAGCAGATTCGGTTACACCCCTGGGTGTGCTGAGTGGAGGTCTGCTTCTCACACCAGGGCAAGCCATATTTCACCATGTGATATGAACCTGCAGACTTGCCCAAAGGACTTCACCACTGCTAATGATGGAAAATTAACCCTACACTGAACTGAGCTGAATGCCCCCACTGACATTCCCAAATTATTTACAGCAAAGACCAGCAAGCCAAAGGATCACTCTGGGCGTATTTCTGCTGATTGGGGTGTAATGAGGAAAACCAGTCAGACAGATTTTGTTATGATTCCATAAGAGGCAGGAGGCTGGAAATGAAAGGGAAACTGTCAAGAAAACGGCTGGTGATAAAATACTGAGCCACAATTAGACATCAATCTGTCTCTCAGAGTCAGAGGAGAGCTACAACCCAGGGTTTTCTTTGCCTGAGAAGACAAATCTGTCTACAGAGTTCGCTTGACATCAGGAAACCAGCTTTGTTGAATAGAAAAGGGCCTTTAAGCACAGACTCCTCCCAGACATGTCTGGAAGAAAACCTCCAGCGAACAGCAGGAGTAGGTCACTGACAGATGCTTCATCCGCACAGCCTGTAGCCCAGCAAAAGCCTGACGTATTTTACATCAGAGACACAAAATGAGAGCCTTTTTTTCGGTTGTAACCGTTTTATGGGGGGTAGCAATACCCTCCATGGATGCCATCCACGGATTGTACAACTTCGGCCAGCATGATTTATTCCACAAAAAGAACAGCTGCAAGCAAATTCCTGAAAATCTCCTCCTTTGCAATGACATAGAATACACAGAGATGCGCCTCCCGAACCTGCTTGGACACGAAACCATGAATGAGGTCCTGCAGCAAGCTTCGTCCTGGACCCCCCTGGTTCAGAAGCAGTGCCATCCCGACACAAGGAAGTTCCTCTGCTCTCTTTTCGCTCCCGTCTGTCTGGACGACCTGGACGAGCCCATACAGCCATGCAGGTCGCTGTGCGAAAGCGTCAGGCATGGATGCGGACCCGTTATGCTCGTGTTTGGGTACCCGTGGCCAGAGATGTTGGACTGCAACCGCTTCCCACCCGACAATGACCTGTGCATACCGCCTGCCGGCACTGAGAACGTTGTGCCCGTCACCAAAGAGGGTAAGGATCCGTAAAACTCTAATTAGTCTTGTGCGTAAACGTGCATTTACGCACGCACTAAAATGTATGGGTGGTCATTTTAGATTGTGTCTAATTTCCATTCCATTGTCATAAATATATATATCGAAGTCCTATATGAGTAAATTATGTGTTCAATCATGGAAAATTCTGCAATGTTCATCGTTTCAAATTCTCTTTTAGTACCTAGGGTATGCGATGCTTGCAAAGAAACTGAAGAAAATGACAACGAAATTGTTGACAGCCTGTGCAAGAATGATTTTGGTAAGTGCTCCAGCTTTACTAGTCCTGAGGCCCCAAGAGGTCATCAGAGGTGGTTCCAAGAAATTCAAGGCAGAATTAGAGTAACTTTAACTGCTGGATGTGAGTCACTTACGGGAAACTCTTCAAAAGTGTACATTTGACCCAGATGTCTCATGCACCTTTTATGGGGTTTAAGTTTCTCAGATGGCTTTACATCCCGGCATTTTGAAAAAGCTGCTTTTCCAGCACACACAACAAGGGAAATGGGTAAAAATGTATTTAATGTGGAAAAGATGTGTTTTAAATCAAAAACCTCTCCTGCTAGCACACCCTTTGGGCAATAAGATCCTGGTTTCTGACTCTTGGGTTGGAATAACTCTTGGTATCTTTTTCTGTATTTCTTATTATGACACAAACCTGATTATACATCATAAGTAGTTTGCTATGTTTATTCACCAGTGTTGCTTTGAAGAGATGTGCCAGTCAGGCTGATTTCTGTTTTTCTTTGAGAACTGCCAATTCTGGTCTTGGGGATTCCATTTTCTTCTTATTATTATTTTCTAAGGACTGGAACATATAAAAGATTTTTTTTTTTTTTTTTTTAAATTGTGCCAAAGGTACTGTAGCTTTGAATCCAACAAAAAATGAAGTAAATGTTTGGTTAACGTAGTTAAACACTGACAGTGGTGAGAGTTCTTTGTTTTGATGCATTCAGTGAATAGAAAAAGAATATTCTGTTTGACTCGCAGGAGACCGATCACAGACTGACTTACTGCTGCATATGTACTATTTTGTTGCAGTTAAGAAAGATTAGTATTTGATCTTAGCAGGCCAGTCGAACACGGTAGATTCAGATGGTGCAGATTTTTAATGTACCATTTTATTCTCATTACTTATCTGATTCTATAGTACTGTAAAAAAAAAATACTTTACACCTTACATATTTCTTCTGTTCTTACTTTTTTGTCATGTTTAAATGTTTCAGTTCAACAATATTGGTTTTAATATCAGACAAAGATAACCCATGTAAATATTGAAAAAAAGCAATTTTCAAATGACTTCTTTTATTAAGGGGAAAAGCTATCCAACCAATCTAGCCTTATGGGAAAAATGTTCTGCCCCCTAAACCTTAGAACTGGTTGTGCCACTGTTGGTAGCAACTGCCATTAAGCACTGGAGGTCCTACCACAGCATCTCAATCGAATTTAAGTCCACACTTTAACTCAGGCAAGCTGAAGCTTGATTTAAGTTTTCCAACCCTTCAGATGTGGTGTGCCTCTGGTCATTGCCCTGTTGCATAGTGTGCTTGAACCCAAGCTCACGTACTGATGGCCCAATATTCTCCTGCAGGATGTTCTGGTAGAAAGCAGAATTCATGATTCTAACAACAATTACAGAAGCAAAGGAGCATTAGACCATCACATTACTACTACAATGTTTGACTGTAGGTATGATCGTCTACTGAAAAGTTACACTAGTGTGTCATCAGTCCACAGGATATTTTCCCTAAAATCTAAAGGATCATCAAGATGTTTTTTTTTATTTTATTTTTGAAGGAAAACATGAGACTTTTTTCTTCATTTTGTTCGTACACGGTTTTCATCTCAGATCTCTCCATTGGATGCTCTTTTTTCCCAGCTTCTTTCTTATGGTTGAGTTATGAATTCTGACCTTAACTCACACAGGTGAGGCCTACAATATTGAATGTTGTCTTTTGTTCAGTGTTAAAGCTGAACAAAAAGGGGGGGGAAGGTATAATGGTTCTAACTCTAACTCTAACTCTGATTTGTAGGAGTCCAAAAACCTTAGAAATTGCTTTGTAACCCTTTTTCAGACTAATAATCTCCATGACTTTGTTTCCAATTTGTTTTTGACTTTTGGGATGATGTGTTTATTTTTGGTATCTTTTAGCCTACTTCATGTCATCAGGCAGGTTCTGTTTAAGAGAGTTCTGGATTCTCCAGGTCAGACAGAAATCAGACCTGGGTGTGGCTTGTCTAAATGAACCAGAACATATTAAACCATGATTTAATAAGGTTGAGCAACTATATTTTCACATAAACATTTGGATACATTTTCCCCTTATGAAATTAAATCAGCATTTGAAAACTGTTTTTGTATTTTCTCTGGTTATCTGTATGATAATGAAATTTGCTTGACATAAAACATTTAAGTGTGGCAGCAAACTTTTTTATTCTTAATTCTTTTTTTATCCACATCCATCTCTAGCTCTAAAAATCAAAGTCAAAGAGATCTCCTATATTAATGGTGACACCAAAATAGTGCCAGAGACCAAGAGTAAGACCATTTACATGATGAACGGCGTGACAGAGCGTGACCTGCGGAAGGCCGTGCTTTGGTTGAAGGATGGAATGCGGTGTATCTGTGAGGAGATGAATGACATCAATGGCCCCTACCTGGTCATGGGCCAGAAGATGGATGGCCATCTGGTCATCACCTCCCTGAAGCGCTGGCAGAAAGGACAGCGGGAGTTTAAGAGGATTTCACGTAGCATTCGTAAGATGCAGTGTTAGGAAAGAAAGTTACATATCAGAGCTTAGATCAAGTTTAGTTTAGCTTTTTCTATCAAACTGACATGTTTTTAGATTGGGATACTCTATTCTAGAGTAAGGATTTCTCCAAGGCCTCAGAAACTACAAATCCCAAATTCCTCCATTGTTTAGAGGTTTTTTAAAATTGAAGATGAATATTTTATTGTGCATTAATCAAGTTTAAATGTATATCATACAAGATGTGGGAGGTTTTCACGTTTATGAAATCTGTTCCATTAACGAACAAGTTTAAAAAAAAAAAAAAAAAAGAAAGAAATCAAACTCATTTTGTGTTTAACAAGTGCCTCCTCATGGTCTGTTGTGAAATGGCGTGTCTTTGTATGAATGTGTGGAGGTTTTTCTTCACCTCCTAGTCAATGTAAATAACACTCAGATTGCTTTTAAGGTGCAGCAGAACACCATCACGTGACTCGAAAGCAAACTGTATAGGGCATTTAATCTGACATTATGAATTATAAAATTATTAGCAGATGTGGTCTCATCCTGTAGAGAGGTAGCAATAATCAAATTTGACATTTTTATTCTGCCACTTCTGTTCCAAATCTCCAAAAGTTTTTTTTTTCTTTTTTTTTTTTTTTTTTTTTTTTTTTTTGGAGTGAATGTGATCTAAAATCAAATTAAAACAACTTTGACATGATCAAAGTACAGAAATGGAGAAAAAAAATGCAAAATGTTTCTGCATAATGTTTATTCAGCTTTTTCAGAGGTATTTCAGCCTCATTGCCAGATACTTAAAAACAGATTCATTTTCCATGATGCACATTGAATAAAAGTGTGATCCTTGTGTGTGTTCATAGTGGGATGTTTAGGCAGTATTTGTACTTTTATATATTCCCTGTATTTTCTCAAGTAGATCTGAGAGATAGCTGGCTATATTCTCCTCCTGTTCATCTTTGTAAAATTATTAGTAGACTTTTTATGTGAGCAACTGCACCCTGTTGTATCAGCCTCAGATAAAACTATTTTTTTACTCCAGAGCTCATTTTTGATGTATTTTTGGTACAGTTGTTTATATTAGGATCTGCATCTTCTTCAGTATTTTTTTTGTTCCATGCGCCAAATCATAATCAACAATGTCTCAATATGCAGTAAAGTAAAAGTTTATTGTATTTTTAGATTATACAGCATTTTTATCGGTCTTACAATGTAAATATACAATGTAGTTCAGAGTGTTTGGCAACTTATGTTGTGTTTAAATTGGTAAATTTGTTGGTTGTGTGGATGGGTGTTCAGAATAAAGCTCAAATCTTTTTAATATTAAAGCCTAATTTGTTTGGTCGTCTGTTATATTAGAAATGATCTGAATTTTTTTTTGACTGTTAGTTGAATACTGCCCTCTAGTGGAATGCAGTGGTAAACATTTAAGGTGGCGGTGGGTTGAAGGACACACAGTTGAAGTAATGAAAAGACCAAAATGTTCAGGTGCTGCTGTTGCTCATCATCTGTAAGTTTTTCATTACCCATTTTCATCATCCTGATTATTGTGTGTGAAACAGAGCGTTTAACAATTTAATACCACAGAATGTCTTGTGGTCAGATGCAGAAACATAAAAACAGCCAGTTCAGTCTTATAATTATTATTATGATCATTAAAACCATATTGAGAATTTTTTTATTTGATTTGATTTTGGGGGGTTGGGGGTTATTATGATAATTCTTTGATAAATGAATCAACATGATACTACGGTTAGATGCAGATTTGTCAGCTAATTCTTCAGGCATCGGGACAAAACACTTGCTAGGTTGCTTTCTATGGAGAACCGTTTCATTCAAAATTAAATAAATACTGTTATTAATACATTAATACATATTCCATGAAATAAATAAATGTCTCCATGAAATAAAACATAATTGATATTTTAAATATATATTTTTACCTTATTTGTTTATTTATTTCATTTAATTATCTTGAGATTTATTTATTTCAGGATGGATTTTTTTTTTTATTTCAAGATTCATTTATTTATTTTGTTTTTTCATTTCATACGGTGTTTTGTTTGTGACAGTTCTATTTTGTAAAGTTACTATATATATATATATATATATATATATATATATATATATATATATATATATATATATATATATATATATATATATATATATATATACACACACACTCTCATGGACTTTTATTTTTTAACTCTGTTATTTCAGGCTCTTTTATGTCATGTTCCTATATTGAAATGAGGGGCGGAGTTTTCTGTGTGGAGTGGGGCTGCTGCTGGTCAGCGTGAAATGAGCGGAGACCCCGAACTTCAGCACATCTGCATGAGGGAGAAACATGCGAGCTATAAGGGCTTGAACTGGTAAAAGAGGTGGAATATGTTTGGAGCACTAAGGGAACTTGTCTCCTAAAGCTCTTCACAACCCGCTCAAATCAACACAACTCAGTGGAGGCAATGCCTTCCCCGGAAGAACCATGCCTTTCAAAACAAAAGCACATGAATATAGCTTAACTCCTCCGCTTACAAGGGAAAGCAAGGCCTGTCACGGCGACTCAGGGGACACACATTTTGTCAGTGACAACTACCTCGTCACGACACCGGTACGTCAGTTCAAGCCTTACAGCTCGCAGCCTCGCATGTTCCTCCCTCATGCAGATGCACTGAAGTTCGCTGTCTCTCAGCTCGCTGCTCTCTGACCAGAGCCGCTCCACAGAGAAAACTCCGCCCCCTCATTTAAATATAAGAACATGAAGAAAAAAACGGAGCTTAAAAAAAGTAAAGTTGCTTTACAAAATAAAAGCGTCACTAAATAAAACACCATTATGAAATGAATAAACAATGAAATAAGTAATCCTGAAATAAATACATTAATAAATCTTGAAATAAATTTTTAAAAAATAAACAAATAAGGTAAACATTTCTTTTTAAAAAATATTTATCTAGTTTTATTTCATGGGGACATTTATTCATTTCATGGACTATTTATTAATAATTTATTAATAACAGTATTTATTTATGTAATTAATTTTGAATGAAACAGCTATCCACAACTTTCAAAGTCTCATATTTTGTGTGAACTCAGATTTTCACACCATTAGACAAACTTTTGAGAGCTCTAATTACATAACCAATGGTATGAACTGATTTCAAACAAAAAAATGTGGTAAAAGAAAATGTTAAGAAGACATATAGTACACAATACCAGTTCAAAATGTCCAACATGGAAGTGATAGTATTGAAATGCAGGTTTCTGAATCTAGATTGCTTTGGTGACATGACTTGAAGTTGGATGCTCCTTCCCCATGGAGTCTTTTTTTTTTTTTTTTTTTTTTTTACAAATTTCACACCTTGGTTCAAGCTTTCACATGACTGTCATTTGATTTCATGACTCACCTCAAAAGAAGTCAGTGTCATGGTCTGTTTCACCTGGGAATACCTGGGACTCCCCGCTGGCCAGTGGGTCTGATTAACCTCTTGAATGAATGTCAGAAAAGAATTGAACACTCCTACAGTCTAGACAGCAGTTTCACTTTGATCAAATACATTCATTGTTCTTGTAGTCCACCATCAACCCTGAGGGAAACAGAGTTTTCCCAATGACCTACCCAAGGACACATATTAGCCTACATATATTCTTTGAAATTTCTTGTAATGTCACAGAATGTGTTGATATTTTCAGTATGAGTACATAAAATATTCCCACTTCTGTTGCTCTGTGCATCTACTCAGATTCAGAATCTATAAATGTATATTTTAGATTAGGGTGATGGACCAAAAGGCTCAAAATCTGTGAGATGGTGACAATCTTTGTGTCCTTTGCTGCCATATTTGACTCTAACCACAACTCAAACCCTGTATTTTAAAAATGTCAAACTTGACCACATGTTTTTAATACCTAAAGCCACCCACAGTGAGTGAAGTATAGTAAGAGAAGTATCAACCTTAGAAAATGCTGAATCACATGGAGATCAGGACATTATAATGAGCTCACTAATAATAATACCACCCACTCCTACCTTCCCTATACTATTATTTTTATTTTTAGGAAGTTAAAGTGTTTGGGTTCCTGGATTATTTAACGTAATCCAAAAATTTATTAATGTCATCTTATTTTAAAACTGATACATGGTTGTTTTTAACGGCCATTTAACAGTTAATTTCCCCTGACTTTAATAAACATTTCTGTACCACCTGTAGAAAAACCTTAGGCTGGAGATGCTCCCCTCTCTTTACAGTGACTTGCACTCCTGAAAGTCTTACTCATGTTGTTTCATTACAACAAAATGCATTATGGTTTTATCAGGATTTTATTTCACAGATGAACAAATAAGTGCATAAATGTGAAGTGAATTGTAAATACAGTGTTCAACTTTTTCATTTTTTACTAATATCTTAAAAAAATGAGGTGGATTTGTATTCAGCCACTCTAAGTCAATACATTGCGTACCTTATGCACATATTGAGATTGGAATGTTTTCCATTTTTCTTTTCAAAATGGCTCCAGCTCAGTCAGACTGGATGGAGAGCATCTGCAAGTATCAGTTTTCAAGCTGTTATACAGAATCTTAACTGGATCTCATCTTGGACTTTAACAAGGCCATTCTAACACATGGTTTTGGTCCAAATCATTGTGTAACTCTGGCTCTGTGGTTAAAATCATTCTCTTGATGGCTCCGCCCCATTCTGAAGTCAAGCAGCCTCTAACAGGTTTTCTTCCAGGATTTCCCTGTACTTTGCTCCATCCATCAGCTTCTGACCAGCTTCCCTGTCTCTGCTGTGGAAAAGAAACCCGACAGCATGATGCTGCCGGCACCGTGTTTCACAGAGGAGACGAGATGTTCATGGTGTTAGTTTTTGAGTGTGATGAAGGTTCCGTTTTGGTCTCCAAAACTCTTTAACACAGTTCCTGGATCTATTACGGCTCATGGCAAACTGCAAACAGGACTTCTTATGGGTTTCTTTCCAAAATGGCTTTCTTTATGCCTCTAATCCATGTAGGCTAGATGTGTGGGGTGGACAATTAACAGGTGTCCTGTCAACAGATTCTCCCACCTGTGCATGTCCTCCGAGCTACCATGGGCATCTTGGCTGCCTCTTTGATTAATGCCCTAACTTTCTGGCCCGTCCATTTAGGTGAAGTTTGCAGTTCTGCTACTGGTTGCACAAGAATTTATTTATGTCAAATTAAAGGAGGATGAATAGATGTGCACACCGCACTTTTAAGATTGTTTTTATTAAAGATTTTATTAAAGATTTTAAAAAATATATTTTTACCACCCTACAAAAATACATCAGGTTGGTGGTTGTAACAAAAAAATTAAAGGGGTGTGAATACTTTTGGAAGGTACTGTGTTATGCGTAGTCTGTGACTCAGGAGGTTGGAGACTGTCCTGTAATCAGTGGGTTGCCAGTTTGAATCCCCACTCCATCTGTCTCAGTTGTTGTGTCTTGTGCCAAGACACTTCTGGTGGTGCCGGTGTCTTAGAGTCTGCTCTTGCTACAATAACTCACCACCATCAGTGTGTGTGTATGCATGAATGGGTGAATGACTAAATGTTGAGGAGTTCTATGGATTAGACAGAGGGATATTCAAATACAGGCCATTCGGCATATTATTGGAATGTCTTAGGTACAATCCATCACCAGCTTTATAGAGTATCAGGTCATCTGTGAGTCAGGAATATTAGAATATTACTGTCATTATGGCAGTAAAAGTAGAGTATCATGAGGTCATATGCACTGGAATGTAGGAATAACTCTATGTATCACATGTATGATCCACAGAATCATAAAGAAATATGCATACTTTTACTGTGTCATGTACTCAGTGATTAACAAGCACTGGCAATGCCCTAACTGCGCAATTCACTAAATAATCAATTTACGCAATGACCAAGAAGAGCGTCCGATGCGTTTATTGCTGTGGGAAATCTGAAAACGGAACAAAAGTTTGGAATATGGAAAGAAAGTGCTTTAAAAACTGATTTCCCTGCTGTGATTTCAATGAGTGACAGTGTGGAAACCCAGCAATGTACCGTAATATTGTTTTATACAGTAATCTGTCTATTGAAACCCTTTATTTTAGAACATAAAAAGAAATACCCAAATTCAGACCTTTTTTATTTGACACAAATATTATGGAGCATGAGTAATGAAATAAATCTCACCACTTTCCAATATTCTTTCACTGAGAGTATATGGTAAATCAAATTATAATTAAAAAGCTTATTTATTTTGTTTTTCATATCAAGGAATGAACCTTGCATATTTATTTCAAACAGAGATGTGTTTTATTTCTGTTCATCGATGATGGTACTTCTTTAGCAACAACCGTTTGTGGCTCAGTGACTGTCTGCTGGACAGCTTTCAAGTCTCCAGCTTCCCCATGTCTGTTTGGACTACATGACAACAACGCAACATGGTTGTTTAAAATGTTTTCTTAATGGAGTTAGGAATATTAGAATATTACTACCATGGATAATGGCCATGGACTACTATGGATAATGGTAGTGAAAGTAGAGTATCATGAGGTCACTGGACTGTAGCAACAACTCAATGTATCTCAGAGTGTAATTTTCTGATGTTATAGTTCTTCATTGGCTTCATAATAAACAAAAATAAATGCTTGAAACATATAATGCCGTGTGCTGGTTTCACTTTTTCAACTCGATTACTGATATGAACTAACTTTTCAATTCTTAAGATGAGTCCCCCTCGCGACCCTGCAAGGATAAGCGTGATGGATGGATGGATGGATGGATGGATGGAATTCTTAAGATGCATATGAAAAACAAGAGTTGGTTCATGCAAAAAGGCGCGAGAGCTCAAATTTCCGACGACTTTGAAGATAGCATTCGCGTTTCCTTTTCAGCCGCTGCCGAAGAAACCCGAGCGTAGTTATCGCAAAAAAAAAAAAAAGTTGAATGTCTTTTTCTGTGTTTTTGTAGGTTAAGAATTATTGCCGTCGGTCTGACAAACCTTTATTTTAGTGCCGTGTCGCCGGGCTGCGAGGCTTTGAAGGGTGGCAGCAGGCAGCAGACAGGCTGGGCTCCGTTTTGACGACGCTCAAAAAAAGTCCGCGGGGAAGTTCCCCAGGAAATCCCCGTTCGGGGATATTATTCTCGACACTGATGCGCCAAATCTCCGGTAGAATTTACCTCCTCGGTGCACTTCTAAAAGACACAGGGTGAGAGGCAGAGGCGTCAAATGCTGGATGATTATTATTAAAAGACCTGATCGGTGTTGAATGTACGAAAAGTCCGCCATGGATCGCGCCAGCATAAGCTCAGAGGGGGACGCGCTGCTGAGGGAGAAGACGCGGAGCTACGGCGTCCTGAACACCCTGTATCATGAGACGAGGGGGGAGATGGAGCTCCTCAACAAGCAGATCTGCCTAAAGGACAATATTATTGCAGACTTAAAGAGCAGGCTGGCTAGACATGAGAGGCTCTACATGACGATGGGAGATGATGAGCCTGTGGTCATCGCTCCGTCCAACTCCTTGGTGGAGAGCCTGCTGTCAGAGATCTGCAAGCTGAAACAGAAGAGAAACGACGTGGAGCTGAAGGCAGCCCGACAAGGAGAGGTAAAAGCAGTTGGAACAGGTCCACATTTCACTGAAATGGATGTAAAAAATCACTCTTTTCAATTTATTCACACTTAGATCTCATTCAAAACAATTAAAGACAAGAATTTACAGGGGCGGTGCGAGAATGAAGCAGCACTTGGGCACAAAATCTGCAAAATCCTACAGTCCAGATCCACATTTTCATTTAGATGTATACATGTAATAAAAATATGCCTATAAGTCTTAACCGAAACATCCATATACATACTGTTTTTGTTTGAATCTTGATTTCAGACACTTTCTTGTTTTTATTGTGGCTTAATTTTACCTGTATTATGTTTGGAAGAGCTTGATCAATAAAGTTTTGAGAAGATGTACACACCATCTGTCAAGAATATATATCACAATCATTTCATAAGAACAGGTAAAAAATAATTTTGTCCAGTTTTATAGGACAACCGTATGTGAGGACAGAGATGTTGCTGGAGTAAAGCTGTACTGAGGCACAAGATCTGATGAGATACAGAAAGTCCAAACCCACATTAAATTTATATACATTTCATGTTATAATATATACACATATGTAGCCATTTGTGATGGGCAGTTATCGTATCAGTATCAGGGGGCATTGTGATAAGACTAGTAATGTATAGCTCTAATTGTTTTTTTCTTTAAATACAAAAACTAACAGTATGGATGCAGTTGTTACATTTACTGTTTAAACATTTATTTTATTTTATGTTATTTTTACTTTTTGCTCCATGAGAGCATCACCAAATGTCAGTTGTACTAAAATAGTTTATGTCATAATGGGGAAGCCTAAATTAGAGCGGTATATGTGTTTGTTGGGCTCTGACTGCAGCCAGTGGAACGTGTTTTGACACTTTTGACTTTTAAATTATTATCATCACTTTATCATCATTGTAATATTGATCAGGAAATACATTTTTATGTCCAGAGCTAAATCCATACATGTATAAAGTCAAGAGCAGTCGGACTTTCTTGGATTCTTTTAGAGTGGATCTACATCCAGCTTATTGCTTAACATTCATATTGTTTTGTTGAAATAATAATAATAATAATTAATAATATTCTGTGACACATGCCAGAAAAATGGGTCTGTCACAAATCTTTCTGATATAAAAAAGTGACTCTTTATAGAAGTAAGTAATTGACTGAAACTTTTTTTTAAGGGAACCTTCAGATCACAAGCAAAGCTATAAACAACTAACTATAAATAATTAGAATAAGCTATATTGGAGTATTTGTGGAATAAATACAAAACCCCCCACAAATTTTAACATATTGCGACTGCTTTTTCATCCTCGTTTTCTTCCATCTAGGAGATCCAGAGGCTGAATGCACAGATCAGGGAGCAGGAGTTGGAGCTGGAGAGGATCCGGTGTCAGCCGGACCACGAGAAGGACCAGGAGATCCAGAGGCTGCGGGCGGCCCTGGAGGAGCGGGAGCGGGCCGAGGCCACCAGGACCGTCCTCTGCTCGTCGCTGGCCGAGGAGGCCGACCAGCTGCGCGGCCAGCTCGGAGCCACCGTCAAGGTGTGCCAGGAGCTGCTGGCCAGGCTGGAGAAGGGGAAGACCGCAACAGGAGGAGAAGTGGAGGAGCTGTCCCAGCAGCAAAACGCCAAGGAGGTGTGTGTGTTCAAGACTCCACCAGTTCACGTTTTTCTCCTTTTGCACCATTTTAACTCTTTCTGCAACCTTTTTACAGACACCAGAGCTCTCTGACCTTAACGCTGCTAAATCCCAAATCCGCAAGCTTCAGGAAGAAAATCAACAACTGAAGCAGCGTGTCTCTTATGTGAGTCTTGGTTTCGCATTCAACTGAAATCCAACGTTAGCATGAATTGCTACACACACAACCCAGCATCGGGTCACAGTGTAAAGCATGCGTGTGGTGCTGTTGTGTTTGCAGGTGCAGGATCTGAACTCTCAGTGGCAGAAGTACGACTCGAGCAGGGAGGAGTACATCCGGGCGCTGTGTCAGAAGCTGAAGGAGAGCTCTGAGCAGGGCCTGATGCCGGTGATGGGCTCCATCAGGACGGGGATGCTCCACCAGGAGATTTCCAGGCTCAACTCCTTACTGGAGGAAAAAATCAGGGAGTGTTCAAGGCTGGATAGAGAAGTGGAGGACATGAGGAGGCAAGGACATGAACGAATCCAGACACTGGAGCAGCAGGTGGGTTTCCACACTCCGCTGAATGATTCTAAAACCACACTCATCCAGAGTATATGACTTCATACAGATACCTGAAAGTAGTGAACGATGGTGATGTTTTTCTTTTCTAGGTCCTCATCTACACAGAAGACTTTAAATCGGAGCGAGCCGACAGAGAACGAGCTCAGGGTCAGATTGCAGACCTGAAAGAGCAGATTTCTCAGTTAAAGCAGCAGCTGCATAAACAGGTGAGGTGGTCACCGTTGCGTTGGGTGAATGCAGAGCCGGCCCAAGGTGTTAGCAAACTTCTCGCTTCTTCGGAAGCTAAAACTAACAGGAGCTCAAGAGCACAATAACTGCCACATAAGGCATCTTTACAAACTTATTCATCCTCCATGGTAAATTTAGATTTCTCAATATTTCATTTCATTCAAACAAGCAGTTTGTTTCTAATAGAACAGGCATCTCTGAAAAAAAAATCATTACATTTTTAAAAATTTTGAAATATGTTGTTTTTGTTTTATCTTTAAAAATGAACATATTGAATATTATAAATACTGTTCACAATAATCAATCGAAAAATCTTTTTTGGCATTACAGAAATCAAACCCTTTTTGATTTCTCTTGAACTTCCCTTCTTAAATACCAGCTTTTTGTTTGTTTCCACCAGTATTTTCACTACTTATCTCTGGTGATGAGCTCAGTCTTGGTTGGAGGTTGGAGGGCCTCCTTGCTATCACCCTAATCTTCAGAAATAGAAGAATAGAAATAGAATAGAAATGGCCTTTATTGTCACACAGAGAGGAAATTCAGGCATAACAGCAGCATCAGATATATAGGTTCACACAAAAAGTCCTACAAGTGTTAAAAATATATAAAAAAAAAAACAAGACTAACAACAATAATAATAATGTACTGTACAAGATTACAACCAAAAGATTCTGTGCAATTATTAGAATAGAAATGTTGTACTTTTGCCACCAGGGGTATGAATAAATTTGAGCTTAACTGTAAAGGTTGGTATCAGCTAAACTGTGGTAATTTTGCAGTTGGGGGGACCTCGATCACATTCTCTTTAGGTCCCCAAAAAGCCTTGGACTGGCTCTGGGTGGGTCTATAGAAGCCTGTTTCTCTGTTGGTCTGACCTGACGGTGTTTGTGTCTCGCAGCAGGGAGCCAGCAGAGGCAGCCGAGACATTGTCCCCATGTGTCGCGTCCACATAGGACACAGGATCTCCCCAAGGCGAAATAAGGACTCCTCAGAGCCTCTGCTGAGGACTGCTCCTGAGAGGCAGCAGCCGGCCGTGCCGCCGCCACCAGCTGCAGCAGCTGCAGCCATGGCGGCGACGAACTGGAGCGAATGCCCAGGCCCGTCGGAGCTACAGTGTCCGCAGTGCCACGCCAGGTTCAATGACACTGAGGCTGCAGAGTGCATGAAGCATTTCGACGAGTGTGCCCGGCTATGAGAGCGATGCTCTGTTACTGAACACTGCAGACCAGCACTACAGCGCAGAGAAAGCAGCGAGTTGGACGTTCAAGCTCCTGACTACAAACGAAACAACTGACTGAAGATGCTTTTCAAACAATGACGTAAAACCCAAAGTTCCCCTGTTGCAAGCCTTTCTGAGTCTGCACAAACACCCGTCTTCAGAGTTCTCCTGTGGTGGGAAAGGATGCCAATGCAATATATATACATATATGTATAGATATAGGTATGTGTGTGTATATATATAATGTGAAATACCTCATGGTTAAATTACAAATTTGCTGCACTTTCTTTACATTCAACCAAAGCAACAACCTATCGTAGGATTGTATGTTTGAGACGTGATTGATAAGCTTCTTCCTTTGGAATCCAGACACCTAATTGTTCATGTGGTGCTATTATTATTAATATTATTATTTTCTATTGGACTTTCTATTTTTCTTCAACAAAATATATATTTTCAACGGCAGATGTAAAATATAAAAGTATATTGCTATATTGATATTTATTCTCTTTGTATATCTAACTGGAAGACACAAATCATTTTAGTGCAATGACCTGTTCTCAAGTTTCCAACCTAGGCCATAACATATTCATATATTTTCTGTAAACTTTTGGGATCAAATAAGTGTAAACTATATCACAGCAAGACAAAATCTATTTGATCAAACAATTTATTTGTAAAGATTGCATCCAAACTGACCACATAGATGTTGTTTTTCAGTATTTTTGTAATAAAACCCTGCTGACAGGCACGCTTCTGAGCTGATATTTATCACTTGAAATTCTGCTCATTATTCGGTTGTTTTGTTTCATTCTTGAAACAGTCTGCAGCCTCAAGCTTTAACTGCAGCTCATGGGCCAACCACAAAAAGTTGGCACAACTTAATCTAAATCTGTGTGCTCGTCTTTTTTAGCGCGTCACGTGTGCTTGTGCTTGTGCACGGTGGAAAACCCCTTCCCAGCACTGCCTGAATGGGCACGCTGTGCTGCCACGGCCGGATTCCCAGCTGTTGTGTCGAGCCGAGGCGAACTCCACAAGGGCACTGAAGGGGGAATGAGCCAAAGTCACACCCAAACCTCAGCAACTGCCTGCAGATGAGTTGCTGAATAAATCAGACCCAGTGAAGAATCAAACACAGCAGCGGCGGGCGCTCCTTCGGTGAATCAGTTGTCATGGGTTTAGTGCACAAAGCACAGGAAGCTGGACATCCCCTGTTTTAAAAAAAGGAAGTAGGCAGTTGCAGAGCAAAGAAAAGACAAAGCCAAACAACTTTTGTGTTTTTGTGAGAATGATCACTTACTGTACCTGCTGATGTCTGCTCAGACAATGGAACATTTAAATCTAGACCAAAACTAAAGCAAAAACAATACGAGGAACTGTTGATTTTTTTTTTTTTTTTTTTTTTTTTTTTTTTTCCTGCGATTTCTTTTAGAGCATACCAGAACCAAAGGTTTGTGATAAAAGGAAGTTATCTCGCTGCGGCTGCTGTTTGGTGAACTTTACATTGCCTTGAAAATTATTTATATCCCTTGAACCATGTTACAAACACAAAACATTTTATGTGACAGACCAACACAAAGTAGTTTGAATTAATTCATGCTTTTCAACACATTTACAAATCAAAACCTGCCCCATTTACTTTGATACCCCTAAATAAAATCCAAGGCAACCGATTGCCTTGTTTACTAATAAGTAAACAATGTGAATCCAGGTGTTCTGTGAAGACCTCAGAGGTTGCTGAAAAACATTCATGAGTTAACAGCATCCAGAAAACCAATGAACACAGCAGACAGATGTCTACAGAGTTTAATGAACCCTGAGATGATAAAATAAAATCCCGACATCTCATAAAGATACAAACCTACCAAGAAAATTTTCATCTATATGAACTGAGAGGAGGGGCAAGGGGAGCAGTAATCAATGAAGCACATGAGAAGCCCACGATAGAGGAGCTGCAGAGATCCTCAGTTCAGGTGGGAAAATCTGTTGATGGGACAACTATCATTGGTCCACTCCACACATCTGTCCTTTATGGAATAGCAATACAACAGATTCACTGCTAAAAGGAAGCCATGAGATGTTCCGTACACAGTTTGCCTCAAGGCATGTAGGGGATGCAGAAACATCTGGAAATAAGTGTTCTGGAAAGATATGGTGGTGGCAGCATCACAGTGTGGGGGACAGGAAAGCTGGTCAGAGTTGACGTTGATGAGAAAAAAGTATGAACTAAATACAGTGTAATCCTGGAAGGGAGGTTCATGGTTGAAACTGATCCAGAGGTTCACCTTCTAGCAGGACAATTGTAAACATGGAGCCAAAGCTACAATACCATCCATCCATCCATCCATCCATTTTCTTCTGCTTATCCAAGGTCGAGTGGCAGGGGCAAGTTCAAGTTCAAATTTATTAGTATAGCACATTTCAGCAGCAAGGCAGTTCAAAGTGCTTCACATCATAAAAACATCAATCAGGTATACAGCAAAATCATCAAACTCATCAAACAAATATACATGAAAATGATCAAAATCATCAAGCAAATATCAGTGCATCAAAAATCATGAGGATCATCAAGCACATATCATCAAGCAAGTATAATTCGAAAATATTGATCAATGTTTCAGTTATTAATCAAAGGCAGCTCTAAACAGATGAGTTTTTAGTCTTGTTTTAAAGGAATTCAATGTTTCAGCTGTTTTACAGTTTTCTGGAAGTTTGTTACAGATTAGTGGTGCATAAACACTGAATGTTGCTTCTCCATGTTTGGTTCTGGTTCTGGAGATACAGAGTAGGCTTGAACCAGAAGACCTGAGTGGTCTGGAAGGTTGATACAATGACAACAGGTCTTTAGTGTATTTTGGTGCTAAGCTGTTCAGTGATTTATAAACTAACAGAAGTATTTTAAAGTCTATTCTCTGAGCTCCAGGGAGCCAGTGGAAGGACTTTAGAACTGGGGTGATGTGCTCTACCTTCCTGGTCTTAGCGAGAACATGAGCAGCAGCATTATGGATCAGCTGCAGCTGTCTGATTGATTTTTTAAGCAGACCTGTGAAGACACTGTTTCAATAATCAGTGCAACTAAAGATAAACGCATGGATGAGTTTCTCTAGATCTTGTTGAGACATTCGTCCTTTTATCCTGGAAATGTTCAGGAGATAGAAGTCCAACTTAGTAACTGTCTTTATGTGTTTCACCCAGATTTTGGGCCTTATCATTAGTTTCATGTTGTAATAGCTAAAGCTGCGCCCTGACTCTAGATCATTCCTCTTTAGGTCCAAAGATAACTTCAGTTTTGTTTCTACTCAGCTGGAGAAAGTTTTGGCACATCCATGCACTGATTTGCTCTAAGCATCTGTTCAGTGCTTGGATGGGTTCAGAGTTACCTGGTGACATCGTAATGTCGAGCTGTGTATCATCTGCGTAGTTATGGTAGCTAATCTTATTTCTTGTTATTATCTGAGGTAGTGGGAGCATGTAGATATTAAATAGAAGTGGTCCCAGGATTAAACTTTGGGGTACTCCACATGTGACTTTTGTCTGCTCCGCCTATTGACACAAAGAAATCCCTGTTCTTTAGGTAGGATTCGAACCAATTAAGTATTGTACCAGAGAGTCCAACCCAGCTCTCCAGGCACTTCAATGCTATATGATGGTCAACAGTGTCAAATGCTGTGCTGAGGTCCAACAGAACCAACACTGTGGTTCTTCCACAGTCTGTATTTGTGTAGATGTCATTGAACACTTTGACTTGTCTTTGAGCATAGCACAGTCTGGCCTTGGGACATAATGGCCTTTTACTGTAAATCTTCACAGACTGATAGGCAGCAACAGTTTCTTTTCTAAAGTCATTGTGATAATATGCATGTATAGTGCTGTGAAAATGTAACCGGCCCCTTACATACTTTGTCCAGTTTTGCTTTTTTGTCACATGTACATGTTTGATATCATCAAACTAATTTCAGTGTCACATAAAGATAGACTGAGTAAATACAAAATTAAGTTTGCAAATAAGGATTTAATGTATTAAAATTAAAAAAACCCCATCCAAACCAACCTGGTAGAGGTGTGCAATACTGCGTATTTTGGTATTGATACGATACCAAATTGATATAGGGCCAGTATTGCCCATACCAATAACAGTACTGATACCGATACTTATTATTTAAATTTTATATACCAAATTCTGACTTTTATGTGTTTTTGTGGTTTTTAATTTGAATCAAATTGTTAAAACCTTAGAAAAAATTTAAACATAATTTATAGGTGTCCAATAGCATATTAACAAGATAAACAGAAACAATAGAACAAAACTAATTTGTATGGATTTTTTCCTAAATAAACAAAGTGCTGAAAATTATCATTGGAGAGAAAATCAAAATCAAAACTCTTGAGGTAGAGTTGAGAAACTACAACACAAAAATAAAATAACCGACTTGGTATCGATATCGATATTTTGGATCGATCTGCCCACCTCTACAACCTAGCCCTATGTGAAAAAGTTACATCCCATAACTCTAATAACCTTGTTGGCAACAACTGCCATCAAGTGTTTGCAGTAACTGGGAATTAGTCTTTTAAATCACTGTGGAGGAAATCAGGTCCAGTCTTCTTTGTATATCATTTTAATTCAGCCACACTGGTGGAGTTTCAAGCAAGAACAACCTGTTTAAGGTCACATCACAGCATCTCAATTGAAATTGTTTTGTAGTCATTTTAAAGCACATAATGCAAGTGCGCTTGAGCTGATGTGCTCTTTTAGTTTTTTTTTTTAGTTTTTTTTTTAGTTGGAGCAGAATTCATGGTTAAATCACTTATGGCATGTCATTCAGTTCCCAAAGCAGCAAATCAACATCAAACTACAATCACCATGTTTGATTGCCAGCATGATGGGCTTTTCTCTGAAGTGCTGTGTTGGTTTCATCAGATTTAATGAGACACAGAGCTTTCTAGAAAATTCACATTTGTTTTATCAATGCACAGAATATTTTACCAATAGTCTTGGGGGCATATCAAGGTGTATTTTTTGGCAATATGAAATGAGAATTTCTCTTCTTTGAGCTCAGAAGTGGTTTTGGGCATGGAACTTTCCCTTGGGATGTTTTGAATGACTTTCCATGACTATTTCTCACCTGTTCCCAAATTTCTTTAGAGTAGAGCATGATGTGTTGTTTAGTTTTTGGGTTTTTTTTTTTTGCTTCCTTCATGTTGTCAGTTTTGGTTGTACAGTTATCAGACATCAGAGCTAATTTAGCTAATTTAAACGTTTAGCAATGAAATAAAAAAAGGGGGGGTTGAGAACATTAATAACAGCAGTTATATATGATTTTAAGATTATGTCTCATTATCCAAGTCTTAATATGAGACCTGGTATCACATGTTAAGTCAATCTATGAAGGGGAAATACTTGAGGTTAAAAGATTTCCAACACATTGATTTCACTAATAAGGCTTTATCTTCTGTACCCACAGAAATACTGCTGCCATATTTGGCTTTTAAAAGGCAGTTTTAGAATGTTGTCTGAAAGCAAACCACACACAGAGGAGCTGAAATAGGCCTCAAAAAAAAGAAAAAGAAAAAAAAGGCCACGAGGTGTCTGTTGGGGATTCTCCCCCCGACAGTTTCCTCCTACGCTTTACAACAGGGTCTAAAAGTGACTGAACTTCCACACAAGCGCTCAACCCACCCATCTCAGAGTGGAAATAAATAGGTCACAAGTCCCCACCTGAGTCTCTGGGAACTTTTCTAAGAAACAAAGATTTAAAAAGAAAGGTTATAGCAGAGGATCAGTTCCTGTCAGAAACTGGTTTTCAAAGCATCGGGATGTACAGATGTAAGTGTTGTATACTCAGACAGGAAAAAAACTGTAGACTTACACTTATCTAGGCAAATACAGAATGGATGGATTCAACCATTAATCTTATGTGAATCCTAAAAGAATGGGAATTTCCCTCCATTCCATGGAAATTCCCAAAACAGCATACAAGTTTATTTAAAATGGATTGCTGTGGCCATAAGGAGATCATTTTGATTCAGTGTTTATTGATTGAGTGAGTAGGTATTAATGTAAATTGCTTTTCATTTTTCTTGGTAGGAAGTCAATGGTTTAAGCTATCAACCACCTCACTGAGGCAGATTTTAGGCTGAAAGGAAGAAGGGGATTCCCTCTTTGGAATTGTACACGGTCCTGAGATGCTCCAGGCAGTTTTGGAATGAAAAGAACAGCATTCTTATTACAAACTAAAAAAGCAGCTCTCATTCCTTTAAATTAACCCACAGAGACAATTATCCCCCCACTCACTGTCAGACTGATCTGTGGAGTACTGGTTTGCTTTCATACATCCATTAAGGAAACCTTTGTAGGAATCTCCTGGTTTAAGGAAGTTTAATTCACTCTTATTTTTAAGAGTATCAATTTAGAGCACTCCTTTACATATGTCAAAAACAAATCTGTTCCATTTTCACATTTTATTTAGATCACGTCCTACGTTTGTGTCTCATACAATTTTCGGGGTGTTTTTGACTCGTCTACATTTGCGTAGATTTGCCTAAATGTGGTAGATCCAATATTACATCAGCACTGGCTGAGACCAAGCTCAAAATACAAACAGCCATACTGTCATTCATACCTGAAATGATTTATGAGTCATATCTCGTAGCTCTGGCAAGCACAAAAAAAAAAAAAAAAAAAAAAAAAAAAAAAAAAAAATCGTGCCTCTTCTTCCATATGAAGAAGTTTTACCACAGTGCTCACTCATCAGGTTGGAACTCATAGTGAAATCCCACCGTTTTAATGCACATCAGCCCTTAGTACAAGTTAAGAGGAAGCAGAGATGAACACAACCCTACCTCACTTCCTCTTCTTTAGTCATTTGGGCTTTTTATTTAAAAAAAAAATAAATAAATAAAATAATGAAAATGCTTTAGAACCAAATACATTTGATGTACAAATGAAATGGCACTGGAAAATTAGAAATTTCTGCATCCTTAATTTCATCTCATAATCCAGTTTTACAAAGAAACTTTAAATGAGTTCCTTAACTGTTTAAAAACCAATAAACTGACCTTGTCACAGGACCTATTCAACAGGAAAGATGGCGCTTGTGGTATTCTGGTGAATGAAAAATTAATTTCCCTGAATTTGAATCAATTATTCAACAGTTTATACAGTTTCACCAGTTACTATAAGATGCCTTCCAGTCAGTATTTATTAACTAAAATAGAGGAACAGTGTTAAATCCATGATTCAATACCTGTCCCAAATTTTATCTGTAGTTACATGATAAAGATTTATATGCAAAATCCTCAAGTCGTTGAAAACAGCGGCTTATTTATTTGACAAAGTTTGCAACTGAAACTTAACTCTTGGGATCTACTTGACTCAGTTGCAAAGCCCCTCTTCATTGATTATGACTTAATTGGAGGATTTCCCACAAGGAACCGGTAGATGAATGTGTGACTCACCCTGCAACTCTATGTAGCCGCAGACATGCAGAAGAGCAACACTTGGTAAAGATTTCTGCTGTTGTGCAGGCTGCAATGACGACTCAGTCTCCTTTACAAAGAAAGGTGACGCTGAGATTTCTGCCTAAAATTAAGTTGTAAGTATATTTTGTATGGGATGTGCTTACATACTTGTGTTGGATAGCAACATGAAACAGCCCCTTGAGCAGCAAATTAGAATTTGAACTGAAAGGTATTTAATTGAAGATGAATTTATCTGCAGTTAAATTGATAATATATTTATATAAATATTGTCATATGCTACAAATTAGAATATGCACTCCAATGATGGTCATCCATCAGATCCTTTCAGCAGGTATTAAACAATTTTCATTAAACTCAAATTTGTGTTAAAATGTGTTTTTAATTGGTCTGATGAAATATTCTAATCTTAAATGTTGTGTTTTCATTAGCTGGAAGTGGTAAAACATAACAGATAAAAGCTTGAAAACATACATCTGTGTGGAATTAATCTACAGAATGTGTTTCACTTAAACTGAGTTACTGAAATCAATGAACTTTTCAAAAATATTCCAATTTATTGAATGGGTCAATAAATTATACCGGTTAGTGTTTTTAAGTGACTTGAGTTGACCTTAGTTGTGAAATGGTATAAATGAACTGAATTTAATGGACAGAAAAGATTATGCCAACTTGCTTAGTTCTAATGGTTCTACTTGAAACTAATAAAAATTCCAAATATTTTTACCATTTCTTCATGATGGAAAAGAAGACAAGAATTATGTCCTGAAAAACTTCAGGAGACAACCTGGGTTCATTTGTATGTTTCCTTCCCCCAGTTCAGCAGTAAATGTTGATGAAATACCAGCAGGTATAGGCAAAGCCACGGTTAGCTGGTAAGCTAGCAAAACGGGAGACAAAAATTCCACAACTAGCACAACTTACCTTAACTTACAACTACTTTAATAAAAAGAAGTACTTTGGTGTCCTGATTCTTTGTCACAAAAAGCTGTTTTTCATCTTAAAACAGCATCAGGCATTAGCACAGGAAGGGTGAGGTTATTGGGGTTGCAACTCCTTGTGGTACCTTTATGCAAGTAGAAACATTTTTGTTAGAAGAGAAGCTAAAAGTTACCCGATATAGAAAAGGAGGGAGGGAAAAAATA
This sequence comes from Anableps anableps, assembly GCA_014839685.1. Classification (NCBI taxonomy): domain Eukaryota; kingdom Metazoa; phylum Chordata; class Actinopteri; order Cyprinodontiformes; family Anablepidae; genus Anableps; species Anableps anableps. Next base: position 2,656,114 of record CM026065.1, read on the forward strand.
CTTGGTCAAACCAAATATCAATTTGTTGTTTCTGTTTAAGACGAGCTAAAGTTAGCACTGCAGAACAGCTAGCTGCAACAGGAAGTTAGAAAAGCAAACATATTGTTTTGTTTTAGAGTACATGCTGAACAAAAAGTGTAACAAGGAGGTTGGACAACAGAGGAAAATAACAGACTCAAACATTGTCTTCACTTGTTTCTGTTTAAGATTATCTAATGCTAGCATTGCTGCACAGTTAGATTCCTTCCTCTTATTTAGAGGACATGCTAAATCAAACGTTACCTGTAGCACGTTTATACGCTTATACAAGCGGGACAAAGAAAGTAGTAATAGGCTCAAACGGCAGCTTCATCCTTTTAGTCGAGTACATACTAATTAAAATTATATTGCTTCTAGCACTGCGACAGAGGAAGACGGACAGAAAATAAACTATTGTTACCTGTTGCACAGTATAAAGGAACAGAACAAAAGAAAAATTGACTCAAATTTGTCACTCATTTCTCACTGAGACAGGCTAACTTCAGAAGTGCAGCACAGCTAGCTTTAGGAGGAAATTAGAACAGTAGTTATTTCTAACTGCCATGAACCATCGCCTTAAAAGTTTTTGAATTGTTCATTAACAGTTTCATAATTTTTGCAATGTAGCAACCACTTTTGGTAGATAATGTAATGACCAAGTTCAGTAGTTTTCTGTATGGGTGTTGCTAAAGAAGTTGCTTAAATATTAGCTAAGAAGAAAGTTTCGTCCAGCCATGAGTCATTATTGCCAGGGTAACGGGAAGCTGTGGATTCATTTCAATAAATGTACCTTTTCCTCTTTATGCCTAGTACAAAGTGCATATGCCCTTTGACATTTTTTTACTGTGCAGAAAATAAGATTTGACACAAGACACGTAAGCCTGCCATACTACTGTATTCCATCTTTCAAAAAAGAAAGACAAGATTTAATATTACTTAACAATATGTTAAAAAGTCGCCAGATTGGCTTCAGTGTTAATACAATATACACTCTATAACATGTTGATAGTGTGAGTATCGTTCTTTTTTGATTTCATTCTGAAAGTATTGACACAAGCTGACTACAGGTCAAAAAAAGAAAAAAAAGGTAACTAATTTGACTCATTTTTAAACAGAATTTAAAACCAAAAGAAGAACATTGTCAAGTATTACGGCTTCCTCCTTTCTATGAAATCAGATGGAGATGGTGGAGGCAGAGGGAAGTGGAAACCTGCTAACCAAGCCTATTCCCTTGTCAAGCAAGTGGACCAGACGCCGTGGAACGATAGGATATAAACCACAAAATGTCAAATACACCTTTAATTCAGTATTTTTTCTTTTTTTTTTTTTTTTTGTCGTTTCCATAGTCTCTTTTTTCAGAAGGAAACCATCCAGAAATAGTAAGCATCTTTTGACTACAGGTTTGCCAATGGCTATTTTAGTCAAAAGAAACCATCTCAGACTAAAAGCACACAAGCACGCAAGGAAGATTAAATCAGATGTAAAGTAGCATTTCATGATTCTTTTTGTGTTATTTCCATTTAATCTTTGCAGGTAAATTAGTCCAGATGGATTTGTGTTGGAACCACATAGGAACAAGAACAAAGCAAGGCAGCGTGGGTGTGATTTGGGCACAGCAGGAGAAAAATTCTTGGGGGGACTATTGGGTGAAGGTGATGGGTCAGGGATGGAGGGTTTTGGGGTGGGTTTTCTTATAGCAATAAGGGTACTGGATTTGTGGTCTGATAAGTTAACAACACCCTCAATGTGCAGCAAATGTAGCTTTTTTCAAGCTAAAGTTCGACCAGTTGATGGAGAGCCGCTGACGAGTCTGTCTGGCAGAGTCCAAGCAAAATCTGAAACAGAAAAGAACAGAAAAGAAAAATGATTATAAGAAAATAAAAAAGAAAAATAATTAACACAAGCTTAAGTTTTATAGTAAAAAGGCTCAACATTCATTCTTCATGTAATATAATCTTTAATTTGTTATTTAATATGGTGTTTGCTTCCTAACGTCTAATTTTAGAGTATTACCATCAACAGAAACAAGCCGCGTTTCCATCAACGTTTTTTTATGCACATTTTGAAGTATCGCATTAGAGACGAAATGGCAAAATTCGAAAAAGTTAATGCACAAAAGGGGAGATGGAGACACATTTGCCTAACAAGAGGATCAATGTAGTATTTTTTGAATTTACAGTTGTTTATTACAGCCATATGTAACGTCAACATCTGATGAAATTATGCTCTGCGTAGCCTGATTGATTCACTCCAGTCCAGTTGAAGGAATGCATCTAATTTGCATGTTCCTCTTTTCCCCCCCACATTTTTTGTGAAGTTTCAAGAGTTCGCTTAAAATTTGCGTGACAATTGGATGGAAACAGTTCAGGTGGTTTTCCATAACAATTGAGTAACAGCCCTAGTGTGTAGGGTCGTCACATAGTGAGCCCCAGAGTCCGAAAAGTAGTGTGACGTAATTTGCACGTGACAAACACATCACAAGATGGAATCTATGATGAACAGTCTGCTCAGTCTGTGGCTTTTTGTCCAACTCAAAAAAAGAGCAGAGCCAGAAAAGGCTGCAGGTGGAGAAGTACAGGAGAGAGTGAGACTCACTCTGGTGATGTAGCCAGTGACTCAACCCCTTAGCCAATCAGTGAATGAGTCTTCAGGCGTCACATTTTCGACCCAACTCGGCATGAATGGAGCCTCAGTGAAGCAGGTTATAAAGACTGAGCTGGTACCATGGAGCCGTTATTAGTGGGAAACCCTTAGAACCAAGTGGGTCCTAGTGGACAAGGGCTATCATTCAGTGGAGAGACAACCTCATTGACAGCTGGAGAGAGGCGCCAGCCCCCAATGTGCCCAGGAAGAATTAAGTGGGCGTAGAAAATAAATCAGAATTCCTTTATTAGTCCCCACGGGGGAAATTTCCATTTCAGTACAGCCCATCCAAGAAAAACAAAACAGACAACATAAGACATGGGTGGACAGGTGTCTGAGGCCTGCACTGAAAGGCCTCAGACACCTGTCCACCCATGGCCCTTTCATTAGATGAGAAAAAAGGAAAAAGAAAAACAAAGCAAAAAAAAAAACCCCAAACATAATTCATACTTCATCCTTGAAAGGATACAGTTTGAGATTGCAAAAAACCTCAGCACAAAAAAGCAACATACAGACAGCACAAACATCATACATAATATGTGGAATGGGTAAGGGTGGACACGAGTTTGAGGGGATGTCCCAGCACAGGCTGCCCAAGCGAGTGATGCTGCCACCTGGCTTATCACATCCGACCTAGGTTGCTGGGTGGGTAATACGAGTGGAGCCAGCGGAGGAGGTGAGTTGGGGGTAGGGGGTGTTTTTATCTATTAGCATGTGTGTGTGCATGTGTGTGATTGCAAGTAAGTCTGTGAAACACTGTCACAGAAGCCATTGTCCTTGATAGTGGTGGAACATTGATCAACTGGGCTTATTCAGTTCTGAGCAGGTCCACAGATGTCATCAGGGAAGGGAAGGGCAGAGGGAGCAGAACATCTTGTTTACATAACATCTAGGAGAAATTGAGATAGCCAGCCTTCCAATGCCCACACAGGGGAGCCAGATACAGATAACAGCAATTATTTTGGGTCAGGCCGACTGTTAATTTTCCGTCTGCCTTAAAAAGTCTCATTGGCACATCTCAATGGCAAGTCCAAACAGCCAAATACTTGGTCGTTTCCGCCAAATCTGAGAGTACAAATTCTCCAAGATTTATCTCACTTCTGAGCCCAGGAACCACAACCAGCCTGCGATCCTGATAAGGATTACATTAAGTTTCCAATTCTGCTCCTGTAGCATCTCAGTCTGAGTGTTGATCATTTTGAAGATTCCATCACACAAGCCGGGTAGCTTTGTAATTGCCAGAACAGCTTCCGATGTTTTCCGAATTTCTCAATATGCCAGGTCACCGCCAACTCCAAAAAGCAGAAACCCTGTTATAAAATATCCAATTTTATACACATCTTTGACTGATAATATTGACAGACACAATCCTCCACTTCTGCCAAAAGTCCATTGTGTATCTGGAGAAAAATGTTCCATCTGGACAAGAGGGTTCCACCCTATCCAGTCTTCTCAAGAAAATTTGATCAATTGCGTTGAGAGACCAGCTGACCAGATCCACGATTTGCAATTCAGACGATATGCAAAGAGAGGCTCCAAAAAGATTAACAAGACAGCACAGGACAAAAGAGCTGAAGCAGGGTGGGGGAGTGAGCAAAGAGAAAAAGCATCCTCCACCGAGGGTAGGAAGAAGAAGAAGGAGAAAAAAAAAAAAAAAAAAAAAAAAAGTCTTAAATGGATGGATGGCTGCAATTTTCACAAAATCACAAGTGGCACAAATATTGGTACTCCTAACAATAACTTTTAAAATAAAAGAAATTGAAGCCTTTTATAATTCATACTTCAGTTTCAAAGAACAAAGAAGCGTGATATGACTGAGGAGCTTTTCTTTCAGCTGGATAAAGACTGACAATCGTCTTTAAACCATGCACAGTGAGGATGGTATGGGAGCTTAAAGATAAACCTTTCCAATGCTCACTTCAGTGTTGCACACAGAGGTGCAACACTGAAGTGAGCATTGTTTATTAAGTTTATTCACGACACCAGAAAAACACAGTTTCTGTCCGAAAACCACAAACGTAAATAAGTGGAGTTTATTCAACTTTACAGGGATTTTAACTGGAACCATGTGCTTTGGTCAGATGAGTCTAAGGTTAGACCTTTTGCCAACAAACACAGTGTGCATAAATGGACCACTTATGCCCACTGGTAAACACTGTTGTGAATGGGCAATGCTCAAATCAAGATTTGAGCATCATGAAAATGTTTTAGATTTTTTTTTGTTGCTCATTTCAGAAAATGAAAATTATATTGAGTCAGTACAAAGGGTGAAATATTTCAAGCCTTTATTTCATTTAATTGTGATGATTATGGCTTACAGGTAACGAAAACCCTAAATTCAGTTAAAAAAAAGAAAAGAATATTGTGAGAAATAAATATGGGAAACTCAATTACATAATAAACTCCAAACATCTGTAAGGGTTTTCTGAGCCTCTAAATAGTCTCTCAGTCTGGGTCAAAAGGCAACACAATGAAGGGGAAGACTGCTGACTGGACAGATGACCAAAACACCGTCGTTGACACCCTTCACAAGGAGGGGGAAGCCACAAGAGAGCATTGTTAAAGAAGCTGGTTTCTCACAGAGTGCTGTATCCAAGCATGTTTATAGAAAGTTGAGTGGAAGAAAAAAGTGTGGTAGGAAAAGCTGTACCGGCAACAGCGAGGACCACAGCCTTGAGAGGACTGTCATGCACAATCCATTTGGGCTGAGCCTGGAGTCAGCACACGCCCCATTGATGTAGTAATTCATGCAAAAGGAGCCCCATTCAAGTATGGCGTACATAGAAATGAACTTACTTTTCAGAAGCAGGACATTTCTGTTTAAAATATCCTTTATTATTGATCATATGTTATATGCTAATTGTCATAGATACTAAATTTTGGGTTTTCATTAATTGTAAGCCAGAATCAAATACAAGAAATGAGGACTTGAAATATTTCCCTCTATGTGTACTGCATCTTTATGAGTTTTACTTTCTATAATGAGTCACAAAAAATATTAAAAACAATTAGAATATCATGAAAAGTTCTAGATGTATGTGTACATGGCATCATGGACTCTTTGAAACACCAACAAACTGAAAAAGTGTCATTGTTGAGTTAATGTAAAGTCCTGATAAGGGTAAACTGCACATATTTTTGTTTTTATAATATCAAAATTATGTAGATTAAAAACAGCTTAACAAAAAAATCTTATCACAGCATTAACCATCAAATGAGATACATTTAATGGTACCTAAAACTGGAAATACTTCAAGAAAGCTAAGTATACAGTCAAGGTTAAATTATATTAGCACACATACCTTTTGAAATACTCCACTTCCCTCTCTGTCTCATCCATTTCTGTGCTATCAAGGTCGATGTCTTTGGGCAAGAATACATCATCTGGAAAAAACAACAAAAATATAAATATATATTTTAAGAAGCTCAGTTCAAATTCAAATTCAAAAATACTTTATTTATCTCAAAGGGAAATTAAATGTTGATGTAACTCATTTAATTGAGGAGTTAAAGATAGTGATGGCTGTGGGCAGGAAAGATCTCCTGCAGTGGTCAGATTTACAATCAGTCTGAAGAAGCCTCTGACTGAAGATATTCTGTTTTCCTATGACAGTCTCATGAAGAAGATGGTCTGGGCTGTCCATAATTTTCTTGCTTTTATGCAAAATAAAATAAAATAAAATAAAAGCAGTCGAAAAGAGTTTTCGGCTTCTTCGGCATGTTTACTTTAGTCAGTCTATTTGACAGAAGTCGATTGCAGGTCAAACAATGACAAACCACACTGTGGTTTTTTAATCACAGAAAAATCAAGAGACCAGCCAGTGAGGAAATACCTGCAGTGCTGTTCAGATGACCCAGTGTTCATTTGAAGAATCCCTTTCTATCTAACGCAGAAACAGTTAGTAAAAGTGGCAGCTGTGGGAAGTTCAAGTGTAATGAGACTGTAGGAAAATAACACTCCACATTTCTTGTGGAAATGAAGTCTGTCTCGTAAATCGCTGTCCAGGTGCTGTCGTTATGTGACTCTGTCTGGCAAAATAAATGTAAGCTAGAATTATAAGTAGAGATGCACCAATATAGATATTGCTGTTATGGCTGATAACAGATATTTATCAATATTATATATTTTGTATATAGGTCCCTATCCTTTTGACACCATGAAAAAAAAAAAAAAGACCACTCTGCTGATATTGCTTCTGTGCTTCAGTTAAACACCCAACAATCCTGTGCTTCATCACCATCACTATCACATGACCAAATAAACACCACACAGACAACCCCTTACCCCCACCAAAACACACACAAGGCAACAAGACGGAAATAAACATGTTATTATTATCGGGCAAGATGTTGGACTGATACTAGGCCTCGGCAAATTTGCTGTTTATACAGATTTAAATTTTGGAAAATCTGGATTTTTTTCCCCCCACCAACGTACTCCTTGGGCTTCCATAGCTCAGAGTGAAGTCAGCCTGCCCGGGGCCAACCATCTTGTTTTACAGCTCGGATTTCGTTAGACTTTTAATTTGGTGAACTCCCAGATGGGATGATTGAAATAAAAGCAAGTTTTTAAAAAGATTTTCTAACATTTGTAATTTCTTTTTTAGAAAGGAAGAAAAAAAATATATTAAAATTGGAAATGGTATGAAAAAAATCTGAGATTTTATTTTTAACCCCTATCGCCCAGCCCTAACCAATTCCGATATTTAAAAAAAAATTATTCGTGTTGGCCGACATCGATGTTAATGCTGATATACTGTGCATCGCTAGTTTTAAGTCCAGCTTTCAAGGTGACTGCTTTAAGCAAGACCCTCCCTGTCTGTGTTTGAGACTTTTACTCTGAAGTAAAAAGGGATGTAGCAGGTCTTGAGTTGTTGCTTTAAGTCACCAGACTTGACTACAGAAGATGTCGGGTTGGCAGTGAGGAAGGACTTGTAAACACTGAGAACTGTCAAAGACCAACAATACTGAAGCTGCTTCCTACTGGAGATGAACTAAAGGGCAGTTTCTATTTTTAATCAGTCTGGACTGCATCTGATTATCTCTAGTTCAAAATCGCAATCACAGACTGATCAAAATGGAAGCGGAATATTTTATGCTTTACAGATTGTGTATAGAGGAAGACTTGTGAATCCAAACCTTTATGTGTGAAAACACAAAGAAGGGAACGTTTTAATGCATTTTTTTGTCAACATATAGACAATTACTCTGCTGATTAGATTATTTTTGCTAAAACCAAAAAAAGAAGTTGGGAACTTGGTTTTCCCAAAAATACTGCAAAGTCTTTTCTCATTGCTGTGAATTAAAGAGTGTAAACCGCCTGGTCTCATGAGTCGAACATGGTGTTACACCCCCACTACTTTAACTGACCTTTCATTATTTTGCTCTCGTCAGTGAATCTTATTGACACGCACCTATAGAGGTGTTCATCTTGTCCCCCTTCTTCTTCTTGCTTTTCTTACTCTTGCCTTTGGGTTGCGGTGACTCTGCAGTGGGAGGTTTGCCGTTCTGTTGGGGCTCGAAGTGGGAGGCTGGAGGGGGAGATGGAGAAGGGTTTGACATGGGGGGGCTTGTCCTGGCCTCCTTGATTTGGGTAAGGGGCTGTTCTGGTTGCTGCCTTTTTCCACTGACACATCTGCTATTACTCCTTTCCTCCTTGCGTGGTTCAGTGGTCGGCGTAGAAGCTACAGTCTCAGCAGGCCTGACTCGCATTGCTTTGGTATCTGCTGTAGTGGTGGGGGTGGTGCCGTTAGTCTTTGCAACCTCATCCGGGCTCTTGGGTAACTCTGGGACTCTCTTCGCAACTGAGTCACAGGACAACACTTTCCCTGCCTGCTTGGCTTTACTTTTACAGCTACCAGGTGTGGAAGATGTACCATTGAAGAGGTTAACTGTGGAGTTGGGGATGCTGGGATCGTTGGAAACCCTCTTTTCAGCAGGGAACTTTGAGCTGGGCGGGGGTACAGGTTCTAATTTGGGTTCTTTCTGGTCGGGGAAGCGGATAAGATTTTTAAGCAGCTGTGAGTTTCCGTTCTGAAGGTTATCTAGGACATTCTGAGCTGTCTGTTTGAGGGGCTGTGGGTTGTTTTGAGGGGGAGCAGTGTTCTCCTTCGCTTTCTCTTTCTTTTTCTTCTTGGTAGCACGATGCTGCTGCAGTTCCTGCAGGCGTAGCAGTTCTTTTTGAAGTGCTGCCTCTTCCTCTTCCTGCCGCCGTCGCTGCTCTTCCAACAACTGCTGCTCCTCCCTTTCACGCGCCTCCGCCTCTAAACGAGCTTTCTCCTCCATCTGACGCACAGAAAGACATCCGTGATAAACTGCACTTCAACATACAAATGTGAAAAGTGTCATCTGTATTTGTATTTAGCCCCTTTTACCTTAACACTCCTAAATAAATCCAGTGCACACAATTCCATTCAGGAGCCACTTGATTAATTAGAGTCAACCTGGTTGTAATTGAACTTCAGAATAAACCCAGATGTTCTGTAAAGGCTTAAAAGCAACAGTCTTTACAACCTAAAGAGCCATTTTTACTCTCAGGACAGCCAATTAAAACTTGTTTAGAGCTGCAAATATCACACGACTTTTTGAAAAAAGACAACTTATAATTTGAGATAAATATCTACTATATGAAATTTGCTGTCATTTTTAAAGAACCACCATTTTATTTCTATTTTTGGGACTTAAAAAAAGATAAACATAAAATTTAGCAAAAAGAGGATGGATCCTTTTTCTTTGAGATCGAAAACTGTGCAAAAAAAAAAAAAGCACAGATTTCAATCTAATGACAAGAAAATTAGATCTAGAAACATATTACTTGCACTTTTAGTGTCATTCTTTGTTGAAATGCAAATGCAATGCAAATATTGCAGGAGTAAACTTAAATACTACTGAAAACCTGTTACTATATCGATATTTGAATTCGCTGTTCTTTCTATTATTATTATTTTTAGCCAAAGTTATTAAGAGCCATTGTGAAAGGTCCAGAGAGCCACTTGTGGCTCTGGAGCCGAGGGTTGCAGACTCCTACTTTAGAGGTTTGTTAGAGATGATATGGATGGAGTAAAATACATGGCAATACTGGAGGAAAAACCTGCCAGAGGCTGCAAAAGACTTAAAACTGGGACAGAGGTTCACCAACCAAAAAAATAGAGCCAGAGCTACAATGAGATGGTTTAGATCAAGGATCTGCACCCTGTGGCTCTGGGGCCCCAAGTGGCTCTTTAGATGCTCCACTGTGAACTGAGCAATTCTTTAACACGTAAAGGTCATAAATCAATGCCTTTGCACTTTTTCGCAATAATAGTGTGAAGTAATTATTTTTGCCTTGAGGTTGCAAACTATGTCATATTTTCTGGAACCATTTTCAGTATAATTTGAAAGAAAATGCATTCATTTCCTTTTAAATGTTTTGAATTTTTTTTGTTTATTATTTTAAAATCTCAAAGCAAAAATATTTTTTTCTTCAGTTTAAAAATGCCCCCAAAAATTCCTGTTGTACATTTGGTAAAAATAAGCTATTTTGTTTTGAAAATAAGCATCTTTTGTAGTTCTAAACATTTTTTTAGCTGGAGCGAAGGCAAAAATGGCTTTTAGAGTTGGTGACCTCCGGTTTAGATCAAAGTGCAACTACGTTTTAGAAGGGCCGAGTCAAAGTCCAGCCCAAAATCCACTCACTCGGAACATTTTATATAAATACATTTATCTTCTTAAAGATAAACCTTTGAAAGGTCTCTAAATTGAAACAAGTTACCTTTTTTTGTTTATGTCTGGCTCGTTTGGCAGCCTTGGTACTGGATGCAGGTTTATTGTCTGCACTGTTAATAAACTGCAAGAGGTCCTCCACCCGCCTGTGGTCCTCCACCCCTCCATCTCTTTCTATTACTGGCTGCTGCTCCTCACGCTTCGGTTGTTCCTCCTTGCGCTTTGTGAGACGCAAGCGCAGCTTCTCCCGCATCTCTGCGTAATTCCGGCTGGTTGGAGCAGCTGGAGGCTAAAAAACAAAACAGAAAAAAAACAAAGTTTATGAAAGTCCCAAAGATAAATGTATGATTTTTCAAGGAAATTCGTATCTGTTGCAGTAAATGTTGTTTGCTAAAAATCTTAATTTGCTGAATATGATTAATCCTTAGAGTGAGGGTGTCCAAACTGCAGCTCGGGGGGACATTATTATTATTTTTAAGACCTTTATTAGTCCCCCTGGGGGAAAATTACATTTTCAGTACAGCCCACTCAAGGTAGACAGACGCCTCTTGGGAGCCGCTGTCCTTTAGGCAAGGTGGGTGAAGTGTCTTGCTCAAGGACACAACAATGGAGACGGACGGAGCAGGGCTCGTACCGGCAACCCATCGATTACAGGACAAACTCCTACCACAATCGCCACCATTGCCCCATTTGTGGCCCTCAGAACGATTTTGGCCAACCCCTGATCAGAATTCAAGAATAGCCTAAACTTGGTTTGCCAGTTCAGGCAGTTTGATGCAGATACACATTTAAAAACAAGGTTAAGCTGAAATTGTGGCTGATGCCAGGCTGTTCAAAACAGATATACACAATTAAAATCCTGAAGTTGAAAATGTAAGGCACAATACAAAGTATTCATCCAGTAACAGGGAACTAGTAATAGGGAACAAAAAACAAATTCAATGGCTTTTACTACAATGCAGACTTGAACACACCAATATAATAAAGCAATAGTGAGTCATATCCTGTATTTCTTGCTGAAAAGGCACAAAAAAAAAAAAAAAAAAATCTAGATTAACATGATCAACCAGAAAAATCTAGGACATGGTTTGCTGTATTTTTTTTAATCTGGCAAACCTGCAAGATGCTTTTTTTTGTTGTTTAAAATCCTCAATGATTTACATATCCCTTGACTACAGACATCTGACTTTGCTTATTTCATTAAAATATTATGTGTTAACTTTATTTTTGTATTTAGCAGGTAAAAGTAAAAAAAATAGTTTTTGCATTAATAGTTAAAAAGAAAAATACTAAAACTTTTATGGCCCCTAGAGTACTTTCAACTTGTCATTTTTGGAGCCTTGGAGCCTTACCCCGCCATGCCCAAAGAACTCGCAGTAGCAGCAGTCACAGTACTTTCCTTCTTTCTGGTTGGTTGAAGTGGAAGTGGAGGAGCTGTGCTCAGAGCAGCTATCCTCATCTGGACTCTCCTCTCCATCGTACGGCTGATGCTCGTACGATCCACTTCCCTCACACCGATGGCCTTCACAGTCAGGGTCACTGAAAACATTGGGTTTCTTTAAGCATCTGCTTTAAATTTAGGGTTTCAATGATTCTGCATGGCACAAATTAAGTCTCCTTTCTTACCTGCAGACACTAGTTGGGGCACTGACTGCACCGTCCATTGAGGGTGCTGGAGGTTCAGCAGGTGGGAGGCAGAGACCCTGATGGGACTCCACAAAGTCTGGGGCCGTAGTGGCCATCTTTGGAAAGGACTGCGAGCGCACTGTGGGGAGGTGTGAGGTTGGTGCTGGGGGTAGAGTGGGGCCAGAGAGCGGAGGAAGAGAGCTCAGTCCCATAGAGTTGTTCCTAGGAGCTGCTGACATGGGTTGCCTGTGATCATCTTTACCTAAACTGTGAAATACATCATCTAGAAAAACCAAAAAACACATTTTAGAGTTATTAGGGGTTTTTAAAAGATTTTTTTCATATTAAAGACATTTTCACAGTGAGAAAACACAGCAGCTCTGCCTTCAGTCTTAAAGCCAACAGTTTGTTGTTTACTGTGAAGACATGATCATTTACACTGGAATACTATCGTCACGCCGATACATTGCAATTACATTTCCAAAAAGCAGAAAGTCAAAAATACCATTGTGCACTTTGGAGTTAAATTAAATTAAACTGTGTTAAAATCTAGAACTCTGTTTAAGAAGGGAAACCCAGTGCTTCAGAGCTGCAGCACTGAAGGTGCTCTCCGCACTGGGGGTTTTTTTTTTGGGTCATATCGAGATCTCAGGAGGGTGAGGATGTACACATTTCAACACAGGCCCCAGGTGGAGCACTGCCGAAGGGTAGCCTACTGAAGAGATGGCTCTGACCCGCAACTATGGGAGGAATGCTGCTAAGGCCAGAGAAAATGGGACATTGTGGGCTGTGTAGGACTGTGCAGGACAGGTTTAACTGGAGCATAATGAACTAGACAGGAGCTAATCTACCACTACTAAAATGTGACTACTTGGAAACCATGATAAATAATCTAACAGGTGCTGTATTTTTCCCCCATTTTGGTCATTTGATGCCATGGTCTAATGTTGCAGTCTACTGTAGGACATTTGGTGCAGACCATCCATCAGTTTGTACCAAACTGATATACGTTTCATACCAGCTTTGAAAGAATTTAAAAGGGTTTCCTAGATTCTACTGTTGGACTAAAGAAGGAAATCTGGTTGTATGACTTCAATGAACAACATAAATCAGCTGGATGTCACACAGAGTTCTGGTTTGATCAGGAGTCACATGACCCACACCAGAATCAGAAGGGGAGGCAAATGGACTTGTACTTAAGCACTTAGGACTGTCTTGTCCTGAATGAATAATATGCAATTAAATTACATGAGCTTTGAGTTTTTACTTAATTTAAGTCCATATTTCATTCAAAAGGGAAAAAAACCAAACACCTTATTATAGGTAAATTGGTATCAGGTATTTTGTTTACAGATGGAAATGGAAGTATAAAAGGCCAAAATGGCAAAACTTAAGAACAAAATTGTTGCATGAATGGGTGAGGTGGTGAAATGACCCAACGCCAAACTAAGCAACTACAAAACATTTGTGGAAATTTGTGTTGCGAACTATTTTTCATGTTTTATGTCTTTCACCATCATTTAGCCTTTTGATTGATGTCTATGTCTGTGGGTGAGACCACCCAACTATAAGAGTGGTATGCAAATGATTCCCGTTTCCAGCCATCAGGTTTGTCAACAACAGACTTTTCACAAGCTGTGATTGGCCACCGTTTCATAAATCCATCACCAAATCAGGAGCTCTGTACCCGGTTCTATTCCCCTTCCTGATAACGGAGACCCAGTTACAATTATGTGGTATGACTCCTTTAAGAATGTGTTCCTCTTAAATCTCTCTCAGGTTGCATTTATTACCTTTATGAACATTTTTTGGAAAATGATGGAAACACAAGCTGCATGTTGCTTGTGAGATTTGGGAAAACAGCACCAACTCATTAAAAGCCTTTTTGAGCAGAGAACATTTCCATTTTTGTGGAATTGGTTGGCAAAACGGGAGTTCTCTCTTAAAACGGCCCCCCAGTTATGTGAAAGTTTGGATGATTTAACGTGCCTTTCAGCTTGGGAAGCTCCATGAATGATCAGGGGTTCCTGAAACACTGCAAAGATGAATGGCTAGAATAGCACTTTGCACCAATCTGATGGTTGAAGAACCTAAATAACAGATTTAAAACAATAAATATCTTTGTTGTTGAGCTCATATGTCTGTTTATTAATAGAACAGCAAAAAGGGTTTTCAAATTGAAAATGTTGCTTATTTTGTTAATATGTGGTTGGTGATTGTAACGCAATTAATTAATTGCAGACCTTGCAATTAACACAATTAAAAATGTTAATCCAGTCCCACCACTATTATTAATGTATTCCATGTTTGTATTTGTATCTGTAATGGCTTCACTGAATGGGTTTAAACAGATTCCACACCTGAATGATAACAGCTGTTGCTATAGGTGTATAGTTCATCCATTATCAAGAATAAAAAGCCTCATAACAGTACAAACCTAACCTCTACTCTTACTTCCTATATTACCTATAGTGTTGGGTCTTTTAGATGCTAGATGGATGGGTGGGTTATTACTTGACTGGACAGTGGTGGCAGTGCAGGACACAGAGGACGTGGCAGCAGAGGTGGCCATCACTACTCGGTTGGTCTCCATGAAGGCATCCTGGAAATTGTAGAGACACTTCTTCTTGGCACCAGTCTTCTTCGGCTCTTTGGCTTCTGAAGAGGAGCACGATGACGACGATGATGACGATAAAGACGAGGACAGCGATGAGGAGGACGATGTGGGTAGGGGGGTGGGCAGTGGGGGGTGCTCGCCTTGGAGGCCAATGGATGTTGGCGGGAGGGGCACGTCGGGGAGCGGGGGTCCCAGCATTTCACCTGTGGATCACCACATTCAGAGGTGAAGACTTATTGGGAGTGATATGCTTGTAAGAAACGCTGCAGCTAGGTGGCTCACCTGGCAGACATTCAGGCAGCAGCACAGACGGATTCCAGCTCTTCATCACAGCAGCATCCCACAGATTTTCAAACTTAAGAGAGAGGCACTGTAGTGAGGTATTCCAATCGCCTGCTCCACCTGTCCCACCAAAGCAGTTCTGGTATACGTGGTCTGGTAATGATGTGCTGAAGGCTGGCTGCTTGGCTGCTGAGTGGTTGGATGTTGGGTTTGGGGGGAGAGGCTGAAGACAGAAAATATTTTATTAGCAGGGGTTGAAACATCAGGTTTGGACTAGTTTAGTTCTGAGAAGCTTTGGGCTTTCCTATTTCAGACTCAGGCTGTCCCCTTGTGGCAGAGGAAGAAGCTACATTGAGAAAAAGCGAAACTGAAACGTAACTAAGCTTAATGTTGTTCCTGGAACCTTAAAGAAATCCCCAGAGATAAGGAAATAAATTAAATTCCCCTTAAAGTCACTGTCATAGCTAAAAACAAAAAACATAATCAAGACGAAAGCACACGCTAAAAAAATATTCTCACCTTGTTGTGTGTGAGAGGTGGGCTGGGTGGGTAGAGCGTAGGATGGAGGAGGGGCCGGGAGAAGTTCTGCAATGGCAGGTGTCCGTGGATGTGTGGGTACAAGTGGAGGGCAGGGTGGGCAGGGGGGGCCTTGCTGTCTGGAAAGAACTGGTGTCCAACAGTGGGAGGAGGCACAGCGTGGATCCGACTGGGGGGCAGGCAGGCGGCGGGGCCCGGAGCCGAGGAGTTAGGGTCCTGGTTGCACACGTGACACTCGCAGGCATGCTGGACCTGTTCTACCTAAAGATGGAATCAAATGTTCAAAAATAAAATTTACACCCATTGAGGTTTTTCCTAATTTTGTTTTGTTATAATCTGAAAAAATATGGAACTGAAGTGCAAGAAAAAAAGGCTTGAAAAATGGTTTGTTTGACAGATAAAGCTTTTAAAAGGGTTTTCTGTATCTGAATTCAGTACTTTTTACTCTGATACCACTGCATAAATTCCAGATTAACAAATTGCTTTCAGAAGTCCCCTAATTAGTAAATAGTCCACGTTTGTGTAACTTATTCACTGCAACATGGTGGTGGCAGCATCATGATATGGGGGAAGCCTTTTTTCCAGCAGGGACAGGAAAGCTGGTCAGTGTTGATAGGAAGATAGACAGAGTCAAACACAGAGCAATCCTGCTGTCGGAGGCTCCAAATGACTGAGGCGGAGGTTCACCTTCCTGCAGTGACCATACATATACACACAGAGCTACAACGCAAGGGTTTAGATCCAAGCATATCTGCCCACTCCAAGTCCAAAACTAACTCAAAGACTTGAAAAGCATTGTTTCAAACACTCTTGATCCAGTCGGACTGAGACTGAACTGTTCTCCAAAAAACAACAGGCTAAAATTTCTGTCTCAGTCTTAACCCTGGCAACAAATACACCAACAGACTTGCAGCTGCAATTTCAAGCCAAAGTGATTTTGATAAAGATAAACATGTGGGCACTGAACTCTGATGCACGCTACACTTTTCATGTTTTATTTCTGAATTTCATTGATCCATGCATCATTCTCTGTTGACTACACAGTTATGCACAATTTCATGTTAGTATATCATAAAATCCCAATAATATGTGGAAAATGTGAAGAATTTCAGGGGACATAAATACTTTTTCCAAGGAACTATATTATAACGGGTGAGTTCTTATCCTAATAATTTATTATTTGTGTCTATATTACAAATATACAGTGGTTTGAAAAAGTGTTCACCCCCTTCCTGATTTTCTTTTTTTTTTTTTTTGCCTTGTTCCAGGAACATTAGATTTTCTTCTTCCTTAATAATGAACACATTTAAAAACAGTATTTTGTGTTTACTTGTGTTGCCTTTGACTAATATTTAAATTGGTTTGATGTTCTGAAACACTGGAGTGGGACAAGCATGCAGAAAAACAGGAGATAAGGAAGGGGTCAAACACTTTTTTTCCACCACTGGATCTCCTTCCTAATGTGTTAAAACAAGTTCATCATTTTAGATTTAAGGCAATTATTACATAAAATCTACTGTGTAACCTTTTCTTTTTTTTTTTTTTACCATCATAGATGATGTAACACAAAGGATTGAATCGTGGGTTTATGTGAGGCAGAAGTCTTGCCATCAGTGCTGTTTCAGTTTGTAGGGATTGAAGCCAGATTTTAAATTAAGTCTCCAAAATTAACAAGAACTAGCTTGTCTAAAAGACCAAAAAACAAGTAACATGACACATAATAACCTTAATTACATTAGAATCGTATGAAAGACTATGAAAGCTCCTAAAGTGTTGTAATACCTGTTGATGGTTGTAAGAGGGTGGAGGACTGTTAGTTTCTCCCAGGGAAAGTACTTCCTGCTTCCCTGGGGGCTCCCCACCAGCCTGAATATTAGCTTCCTCCTCATCACCCTCTGATGAGCTGCTGCTGCTGGTAATCTGTGGGGACTGAGGGATTTGTAGAAAAAACTGAATTTGGAAAGCAGTAGACAGGAAAACAGTCTAGTTCCCTAACTACCAGTAAGTCCTTATTAAAAGAGAGTCACTTTCATCATCCAGAAACAGCAGGGAAATTCACAACTAATCTAGGGTAATTTTGCTAAGCAGAAAATTCACCCCTGCCTTCAGCGTTGCATTTACAGCCTCCCCGTTGATGTTACGATGAAGTCCGTTCACAGCAGCTGACACCACACTGCTGTCCTCATAGCTGTTCATGGGGTAGATGTTCCGAAACTTACTGGAAACCGGAGGCACTTCGTCATCGTCACTAATACTACGGTGAGGGAAAAGGAAAAGGAGTAGACAGGTTGAGGAGAAATGTGAGGTTTAATCATTGAATCATTGTGTAAATGTAAATACATGAATAACAGTGCAACACTGTATAAACTACATAAAGTATGAACTATTTTATTACAGAGTTACAACATTTTCCATTTCAAAATTACATACTTAGAAATGAGATTTTCTAGTTTTTGTGTAGTTTCTAAAATATTCTGGACATTTCAGCTCATTTTTCTTAAAATGCTTGTTCAGGGGTCAGGTCTCATCTATACATAAGTTATGAACCAACCATGGCTGAGGTTGGCGAGTGCTCAGACACACTGCCAAAGGGTCATTTCACAGCTCTTTTTAAAAATCTCAATCAACTTTAAAATCCAGAACGCTCATTATCAAATCAGGACAAATTATGTTCACCTTCAACATCTATTCTGCTTAACAAAAAAAACAAACAAAAAAATCTGTTGTTTCAATGCTTTGTCATCCAAACCCAAACCTTATGCAGTTTAAGAACCCGATTTAAACATGTCTACAGCCCAAAAACACAGTTTAATGTATAATCATAAATAACTTATGAAATAATAATTTAAATGTGTCATTAATTTATTAAAACTGGAAATAATACAGAAATAATTTATTTTATTATTTATATATCATTTATTTAAGAAGTTGTCTTGACTTGCTGTTTGAAGCAGCCAATCAGATGTCTCTATGGAAGCTGACCAAATCCCTCCCACTGAGTTTGATGGGTGAAGTTGACGGTTTAAATTACTTCATGACGTGCTTCAGAACAGGAACATGAAATAATTTATTAAATCATGAAATAATTTTATTTAGTTTTATAAATTAAACCAAAACATTTGTTTGAGGCACATATTTCTTTGTGTCAATTTGCAACTTCTCATCAGAGTGGACAAAAGTCACATGTGGAGTACCCCAAGGTTCAATCCTGGGACCCCTCCTATTTAATATCTACATGCTCCCACTAGCTCAGATTATAACAAGTCACAAGATTAGCTACCAAAACTATGTGTATGTACAGCTCTACATTACAATGTCACCAGGTGACTTTGAACCCATCCAAGCACTGAACAGATGCTTAGAACAAATCAATGCATGGAGGTGCCAAAACTTTTTCCAGCTGAATAGAAACAAAACTGAAGTTATTATCTTTGGACCCAAAGAGGAACGACCTAGAGTCAACACACAGCTTCAGTTATTACAACTAGAAACTAGTGATCAGGCCCGAAATCTGGGTGTAGTGATGGACTCAGACCTGAACCTTCAGAGACACGTAAAGACAATTACAAAGTCAGCCTTCTTTCACCTACAAAATATCTCCAGGATTAAAGGACTAAGGTCCCAACAAGATCTAGAGAAACTCATCCATGCATTTATCTTTTGTCGCATTAACTACTGCAACAGTGTCTTCACAGGTCTGCCTAAAAAGTCAGACAGACAGCTGCACCTGATCCAGAACGCTGCTGCTCACTAAAACCAGGAAAATAGAGCACATCATCCCAGTTCTAAAGTCCTTCCACTGGCTCCCTGTAGTTCAGAGAATAGACTTTAAAATACTTCTGTTAGTTTATAAATCACTGAAATCACTGAACGGTTCTGGTTCCGGTCTGCTCTGCTCTGCAGCCCAAGAACCAGAACCAAACATGGAGAAGCAGCTTTCAGTTTTTTTATGCATCACTAATCTGGAACAAACTTCCAGAAAACTGCAAAACAGCTGAAACATTGAGCTCCTTTCAATCAAGGCTAAAAACCCACCTATTTAATAACTGGAACGTTGATCGATATTTTCAAATTATACCTGCTTGATGATATTTGCTTGATGAGCTTTATAATTTTGTTAGACTGATATTTGCTTGATGATTTTGATGAATACTTGATTGATGTTTTTATGATGTAAAGCATTTTGAACAGTCTTGCTGCTGAAATGTGCAATACAAATAAACTTGACTTGATATAATTAATTCTATATTTAATAAACTTATTTCTGCATTTATTTCCTGTTTTCAAAAATTAATGACACATTTAAATAATTATTCCCCAAGTTACTTATTTATTGTAATTTGGGACTCTCCATAGTTTAATGATCCACCATCTTGACTTTTTAATTCAGTAGGCTTTTATTTCTGAGTTCTAAGTCAGAAGCCCATAAACCAAATACAAATTTTTAACTAAATCTTTGCTGTGCTAACTTGTTTAACCCATAGTTTTCTAGACCTGTAATATGATATGTGAAAGTAAATTACACACTTTTCAAGACTCTTAGTGTGGCAACAGCGTTATTAGAAGTGTAACCAGCTTGCTTACAAAGTGCTGACATCTCCTTCAGGCAAGATGAGTCTTGGATGTTGCTGAACTGTGATGGGAGAGCTGGAGTTGGAGCCAGAGGCAGAACTGCCCGAGGAAAGGCTGGGAGGGTGCACCTCTGATAGGTAGTCCCGATGTGGCTCCCCTTGTAAGGGCAGCTTGATGTGGAGGTCTTCGGCAATGGGCGAGTCCATGATTCCACATGTTAGGATGTGGGACAGACTGCAGTCATCACATGTGCACCTGTTGGAAAAAGAGTAGTGTTTCTTTTGGCCAACTAAAACTCCACAAAATCTCAAGAGCATTGCAGGTCAAGTCAATCCAACAACTGTAGCTGCTTAGCAAAGTTAACCCCAAAGTCATGTTATTTGGAATATAATAGTCAAACATTGCATTTTAAGCTGCCCTTAGGAATAATAATACTGTGTATATTGATACTGTGATGAAAATACATTCTGATACACAATTTAGCCCCAACAGATTCTAAAATAAGCAACTGAATCAACTTTTTCATCCTCTACAAACCATGTTAGGAAAATGATCCAACCTGCAACAAGAGCATTTTTTTATTCATGCAGATGAAGTCAATGCTTAGGAAGCATCCCAACCAAAAATTTAGAAATGCAGATGGATTCAGGTATTTGACATAAACATAAAAAAAAATAAAACACATTTTTCTGACATTTACTGCACTGAAAATAAAACACCAGAGCAGACAGTAAATGATGGGTACCTACCTTCTTCTATAGTTACAGTTTGGACAATCTGGAATACTAAGACGAGATGAGAGCATCCTCATAGTGTCTGTGAAATTGTTATCTCCAGTGGAAGGCTTTTTACTGTTGGGTAACTAAAATGACAAAAGCAATAATTGCACTAAAATGTAGGTTTACCTATAACATGACTGGCTCAAACACAGATGACCAACCTGTTCTTCAATGAACCTTCTCTGCTTGAAGAACTCCCAGTCCTCCTTTAGCATTCGCTGCTTTGTCTTTAAAGTCTTGACAGGATCAGATAATGAAATCAACAACAAGGTTTTAGTATAAATAAAGACAGCAAAAGAGTCAATATCTTGTGATTGAATTTTAAACTTACATTTTTGCTGATCAAAGACTTGTGTGGCTCTGTTTTTTGGCTGGTCAGACTCTGACCTTCCACCTTAAAAAGTAACTACAAAAGAAAGGCACAAACACTAAGAATCCCTCTTAAACAAAGACTTTTAAGTCTGCCTTATGGTTGATTTTTCAGGTGAATACCTGCTCATCTACATAATCATCAATCCTCTTCTCACACTCCTGCCACTCAGCAGCCACTGAAGCCAACTCCTGCTGCAGCTGCAGGTATCTTTCCAACAGAGCCCGATACATGTCTTCATTATACGAGTCATGAGAGGCTGTACCATGTCTGGAAAGAAAAATGAAGTTTGGGTTCAGTAGTTAAGACTTAATTCACTTAAAACAACATTAAGTTTTGCTTTATCTTAGGAGCATATCAAAGATATTGCATATTTGAAAAGAAACTCGTCAATCACATAAGTCTAAGTCACAGTATGCATTTTCAGACAGAAACAATATCTTACTTCAGCTGTGCAATAAGTGCTGGTAAACTGTTTTGCAAGATTGGTTCAGAGAAAACCAGATTCTCAAAAAGGTGCTTGTTGTGCAGCTCCCACGTCACCTGAAACTTCTGTAAGTGCTCATTCTCCTGGACCAAAAAGAAGAGGAAAGAAGGAGGTGGAAGAATACATCAGGAGGGAAAGCAAACAGTGTCAAGCCTTTACTTTCAGCAGCAAAAGGTACACTAACCAAAGTAAGGAGGAAGCTGCTAATGGTGCGTGCAGCCTGACACAGAGCGTTGTACTCCTCCAGCAACAGAGAGATGAACTGGTGGGCCTGAGGAGGACCCTGGGCTGCTGCCACAGCACCCCCCGGAGGTCCTGCAGGCTTAGAGCCTCCAGAAAGGTGCTTCAGAAGCCGCACCTTCATTTCTAAGACATATTCTCGAGCCTGTTGCTCCAGCCGCTGGTAGAGCTGATATGGATCTTTTACACAGAGCCTGCATGAGGAAAACACTGAATATTAAAAATGCTAGCATGCTTAGGATGTAAAAAAAAAAAAAAAAAAAAAAAAAAAAGAAAAACAGCTGCATTTTTTTATTCTAACTCTTCCTAAAATGTAGTAAAATAAAAGATGAATAAAGTGCACCCAAAATTATTCATAGCTCTGGAAGATCAAGATTTAAAGTCATTCAGTCAAAAAGTAGAAATGTGTAGTTTGAGATGATCATAACGTGTTTAGCCTTTAAAATGTTTCCACTTTAATTTAGATTTTCATTTATTTTTTTTAATTTATCTTGAAATGTTTAAATTTCAGCTCATAGAATCTCTTTAAACACTTTTTCAGTAATTCTGTTCCAAATAAAGAACTTTAAATTTAGTAGATTCTTAATTATAAGTCAATATTGCCTTTATTTGAGAGTGATTTAAAAAGAAGAAGTAAACCTGTAAAACTGATGTTAAATAATGTGATGCAGTCAAAAATTTGGGTGCATGTAAGAAAAAAAGTTAGTCTTAGGCCTGAGATACCTTGAGAAGCTTTCTATGTTTAACAAAGGCTTTTACAACTCAAAAGAGACCTCTAGTGGACGAACACAGACTCTGCTCAAATTATACCTGTCCACTAGCTCCTTCATGCCTTCTTTATCCCTCTCCAAGGGCTGGTCTTGGTCGTCTGCAAGTGGTGTTCCCGTCTGCCGGTAGATGCAGCGCACCAGGTAACGAACCTCAGACCAGTGGTTCTGCAGCTGCTGCGACTCCCGCTCCGATTCGGCAGATATCTCCCTGTCATTTTAAGAACTTCAGGTAAATACCGCAGGACTGAAAACTTATTTCTCTCTGCCAGTTCAGTGTGAACTTACCGCCTCTCATTGCATGTTTCGCAGCTGCACACGGTGTCAGAAGGCATTGGAGCGGCGAGGTCTGGGGCAGGGAGCATGGGTAGTGTTGGTGCAGCAGCAGTGAGCCTGTCTACTGCGGCTGCAGTCTGAGCCAGATTTCCATTGCTTGCAGGCATGTGCAACAGGAAGTCCTGACTCTGTTGGAAAAAAATTCATATCATAAAAAGCTCTATAATTTACATTTTTGTAACTTGGTTAGGAAGAAATACATTTTAATCCCATTTTTGAGGAGTAGCTATAATCCAACGTTGATTTTTTTCACTAGAAGACAGTCCCTCTAACTCTGATTTAAGGGCAGCTTTAATGTTTATCATCATTGCTGTTGACAACAATAATTCTAGATTTTTTTTTACAGCAACAGCTGCAAATGAAAACAGCTGCATATTTTTCCATTTCTGCCTGAGAACCAGACTTACCAAGAATCTCTACCCAATAAATTCTCCATTCAGACAACAGCTGTGCAAGTCAAACTGCACATAAAGTGGCCTGCAGCAGTGTTTTCTCCCTTACAGATTTCTCCTAGTTTTTGTCACACAGAAATGTTTCAGAAAAAATAGGTTTTAAGATCAAAGCTATCCCAAGTAAGAACAAAATCAATCTTCAAACACTGATTTCATTTATTAAAAGGAGAAAAACTAATTAAAGCAACCTGACCTTTTATAAAAACATATTTTCTAATAACTCCCATCAAGTGATAACTGATAATAAGTCTTTTTCATCACTGTGGACAAACTCTGGCCCATTCTATTTTAATTCAGCCACACAGGAGAGATTTTCAGGCACAGATGGGGTCTGCTCAATTGGATTTAAAGTCCAGACTTTGACTAGGTCATTCCAAATCCTGAATTTATTTCTTGAGCCTTTCAGAGGTGGACTTGGTGTGATTTGGATCATTGCGCTACTGCATAACCCTGAAGTGTGTCACAAACTAATGACCAGAATGATCCTTCATGACTCTGGTAAAATGCAGAATTAATGGTTCCACCAATGACAGCAATTTGTCCAGGTCCTAAAGCAGCAAGGTAGCCCCAGACAATAACACCACCACCAACTGCTGGTGCCACATTCTTTTTAAGTTATATTATGTATTTATACATTTTCTATGTGTTAGTTTTACCCAACGTGTAATGAAACACAAATGAGAAGATATTTTTTTCAAAATGTCTTTGTATTCTTTTTGGTCAACAGTGGTTTGGCTCTGGAACCATCTTATGGATGCCATCTCGGCCCAGGCTACCTCTTGTTGTTAAATAGTGAACACTGACTTTAACTGAGGCAAGTGAAGCCTTTGGTGTTTTAGATGTTGTTCTGGGTTCTCTAGTGATCTCCTGGACTAGTCATCAATGCACTCAGTAATTTTGGTAGGCCAGCCACTCCTTGGAGGGTTCACCACCATTATTCCTCCATTTGTGGATAATGGCTCTTACCGTGGTTTACTGGGTTCTAAAAACCTAAGAAATAGCTTTGCAACCCTTTCCAGATGGATAGATGAAAGCGACTTTGTTTTTCATCTGATCCTGAATTTCTTTAGACCGAGGAATGTTGTGCTGCTTTTCAGCCACCTTCACACAGGTTCTTGGTTATACAGGAACCAGCTATTGTTCCTAAATTTAAATATAATAAACTCAGGTTTTTAACAGTTTTTAAGTTAATTCCTACAATATTTGCATTGAATTTCTTCAAAGAATGACACTAAAAGAGCTTTTAGAGCTATTTTTTGGCATTAGGTTGGAATCTAGGTGCTTTTTTAATTTTTAATTTCCATCCCACAGAAATAAATTGGAAAAAAAAAAAAAAATCTGTTTTTTTGGGGGGAGGAGGGGTTACTTCTTCGCAGAACCATATATAGCAGCAGTGATGACAGAAACACTTCTATAACCATGTGCATTACTTTTAAAGACCTAACAGTTCAACTATCTGTAAATAAAGTTTACTCACCCCCAACGACTGCTCCAGAGTCGTACGTCTGTCTTCCTTCTCCACCGTGCGTCTGCAGTCGGAGCATACCCACAGAGGCAGCTGGAGAGCACTGGGGGGGTTGGAGGGCTGCGCCGTGCCGTTCTGACTCGAGATGCCAGCTTCCGAGGGCACAACGCTGTCCTTACGTTCACATCGGCACAGAAGGCAGCGATCTCCAGCCGTGTATGGCGCCCGCTGGTTCAGGCCAAACGTGAATGGCGTCTGAAGAGGGACCACGGATGAAGGAAAAGAGACAAAAACAGATGTAAAGGGATACAGCCATAAACTGCTATATGGATGACCAATGGGTCGAAGATTACTTTGGTCTTTTTTGAGTACTTCTGAATTTCTTTACACACACACAAAAAATGTTTACAATACATGTTTGGTATACTGTCTTTCAGAACAACTTCATCCATACGATCTGATCTGATCAGATCAGGATTTTCACTGTAACCTATACTTTATTTGTATATTGTGCCCAAAAACACCTAAAACCTATCAAACCCAAAAACTGAAAAACAAAAATGCTCAATGAAAAGTTTATGAAACTGAAAAGTAAACATAGGTCGCAAATATGAGCTAAAAGGTAAAATGAAGTATACTAATACTACAAACATAAAAAAATATCTTGTAATTTATATTTTACCTGGTCAGCTTACCCTTACCTCTAGCTGCACCAGTACTTCATATTCCTACAGCTCAAAATCAGGTAAGTGTGGCATAACAGGTAAAACTAAGATTTATTCCAATCATATGCAAAGATGTCATACTTTACACACTATTTTGGTGAGCAATAAAAAATATAAAAAGCAAAATAAGTGTTTAAATGAGCATAAGGTTCATCTCTATTCAAGCAAAGTGGGTGGGAAATGAGAGCTTTAAACACTGAGTCATTTCTGTATTTCATATTTCCAGAAGTTGTCTTCTGGTTCTGTGATTTGGTGAACCCACCTGATCAACCTCAGATCTTTCTGGTATATTCATCCTTACAGCAGTATTGTCTGATTGGACCATTATTTTGTTATTTTAAAACAGAAAACAAACAAAAACCCCAACAACTATGTTGATAGAAATGCAAGTCCACTACATCCTACTTTTATGCTTCAATAAATTCTATCAAATACAACTGGTGATCATATCAGTGATTTTAAAAAAAAGCCTAACAATGTCAAAACCAAATTTCAAGCGAAGTTGACCCAGTGACCTAGGCTACGTTCACACAGCAGCCGAATGTGAGCCCAATCCGAATCTTTGCCCACATGCGACCCATATCTGACTTTTTCACAGCAGTCGGAACGGCCCAATTCCGATTTTTTCACCAAAAAAAAAAAAAGATTTGTGCCACTTCCATGTGTGGTACTATTTTCATTCATTCATAATTTGGATACGTATCCGACTGTTTTCAAAGTGTCTGCAGTCAGAACGGCCATGTCACTTTTTATCCGAATATTACAAATGGGTATGTAGTTCAAAAGCAGCATTTGTGTTGGTGGGGCTATGACAGCCATACGGCTGTGAGAAAAACTTCATCTGTTTCTTGTTCAGCTGAGCTAAAAATAGGATGAATAGGAGTGCATGCTTGTCTACAAGGTTCAAGCGTGTCTTGTACATAGAGAGATGTACCAAGCCCTTATTCATCCTCACCCACTTCTACAGAAACAGTTTGATCAGATAGAATGATCAGAGAGAACCCAAACAGGAACAGGGAGAACATGCACACTCCATGCAGAAATTCCCCAGGTCAGGATTCGAATCCAGGACCGTCTGGGTGCAGCAACAAATGCCCCACCACACAGCCCAAATGGGATAATCTCTCAACTAAATATATTTTGAAATGACATTTCTACTCTATTCTAATTATGTACTTTGTCATTTTAAGATATATGCTTTGTAAATGTATTTTTATGTATGAATGTATACATATTTATGTATACACATTTGTATTTTTGTATAGATGTTGATATTTTCATATTTATATTTCTGGTTTAGCTGTGGTGTTTTTATTTACACTGTACTGTTTTTTTGGGGTTTTTTTATTCTGTTGTTTTTCATTTCTGTTACTGTTGTCCTGTCCACTTTCTGCCATAACAGCTTAAATTTCCCACTTGTGGGACAAATAAAGGATTATCTTATATCTTATATTTAACACTTTACTGCTATATTTAGCTACCTTTCAGACAAAAAATCAGTATTGGCAAGTCTTTGAAGATTGGTGATCGGCCAGAAAACTGCAATAGGTGCACCCCTATGTATCATATATATATTCTTAGATAATAACTTCTTTAAAGACAATTGTAACATATAATATGGGGGGGCGGGCTCTTTGGGGCAGGACCTCAGCTGGACCGAAGCTCCAAGGAGGAGCTTTAGGGAAATAGGCAGCGCTTTGTGAGAGCAAGCGTTTAGGCACCCCTGAATGGTTGCCATGGGAGATTCAAGGATTTGCATGAATGAATCAAAGCAGCAGTTTTTTTGATGAGGGAATAACATTATTACATGATGTAAACCTTAAAGTCGATTTTGTATAATAACAATCCCCCCAACACAAACTTCAAATTATTTTCATTGCAACATTTGTCCAGCAGAGCTTTCCCCTAATTCTTATTTACAACATGTATGCAGCACACGGAGAGGAGTAACAGCACTTGAGCTAACGGATATGCAGAGTTAATCACAGTAATCACCATAAGTTGCTTCACATAATTTGATGAGTAACAGGGGTATATTTACTAAATATTAAGTGATGTAAGTTTACCTGAAGAACTCCGGAAAACTCTGCGTTCACTGGTCCTTCTGCAAACTGAGGAGTTACACTGCTGTTCACTTTGACCTAAAGGAGAACAAGCAGACATTATTTACAAGTTGGCACTTTTTAATAACAGACAGAAAATCTTGTAAAGTAAAGAAGATTAGACTGATTTGGTTGTTGGCACTAATCATGTGACTTTGGATCTATGGTGCATTGACTGTGTCTACAGAACCCCCAAGTTTACACACGTTAGATGATTACAACAATATAATCACTATGTCCTAAAATTAGAATGAGATTTAAGACTACCCCACAAAATCTTACCCAAATTACAATAAAACTATACATATATTTACATACTGAAACAGAGAACATCCAGCTGTACAGTTTAAGCCTTATTATAACTACTTCTTGTAGCTGATTAATAATCATACACCAAACATTCACCAGATTAACTGACATCAATATAAATCAGTACATCTACATCTTCCATTCGCTGACGTTTGCATCAACACATCAAATTTAACTAACAGAAATACAGATTTAAACATGATTACAGTTTGGGTATCATAATCAAAAATGCATTATCATGATAAAACACACAAATAGAGGAATCCTTATATTTAATTTTAGGCTCCCTTTTATTTTCCGGGGTATTTTTTAATACTGGGCAGATCTGGAGAGCTAAAGTGCTTCTTTAAGCTGAAGATACCATGCTTTCAGTTGGATCTACTCCAAGACAGGCTGTTGATGAGCTTCAAGCTGCCTTTCAGTTGCTGCAGGCATCAATGTATGGCTTCAAATTGGTTCTAAACGTTGATAAAACTACAATAATATTTTTCTCATCCAAATCATTCTACATCTTAGATAATGTTGGTATTTAAACCTCAGGGGCAGACCTTATCAACAGACTATCATCCAATAAATACTGGGGTTTCTGGCTGGATTAAAGCTTTTCTTTCAGTTGCATGTTGAGCATTTTGTAAAAAAGCCAATGGCTGGTCTGCACTTTTATTCCTCAGAATAAGGCCAGTCCTGATTTTGAATTCTGGAAAAGTGTATCCTGTTTTTACAAATGATCAGAAATAATATTAAATATCATTAATAAATATAGTTAACATATATAAATAATATATATGATGAGAAAGTCAATATGTGACCGATTTGATAAATAATATTTTTGCTACTGATAATAATAATAATCACAAACAACAAAAATATTAAACATTGAAGGTGCAGGAAAACTTTAATGCTACCAACTCCTTTCTCAGTGTATTAATTTCAGCATCCAATAATACTTTGAACATATCAGCACATTTAAATAAAACCATAATAATACTGATAAAGATGATGAATTTGTACTGAATAATCGTGGTACTAACGTCCTTAAATCCCTAATATGTTTTAACATTTTGCATCTTATTCATGTTATAATCTTCAGTCTTTTATAGCTTAATGCTTTTTATCTGTGTGGAAGAGTTTTAAGCTCTTTTTCAGTCTTCTGTTACTCAACAGTTCAACTGCCATTGTAAAGGATGGAGTCTGCACCAACATGATGTTGACTAACTTGTTTTATTTTGTTTATTTATGTTACTGTCAGTCATTCAGTCTGTAAAACTAATGTTCATCTGAAGTGACTTTCCTTTCAAATAAAGGTTAGATGGATGAAGTAAACAAAACGTTGGTAACATTTCTGATTTGACTAAAGCTAATAAGGTAACTTTTGAATTGGTATCTATAGACTGGTCTGTTATACAGCTCTTAGAAAACAGTGAATAACATACAGTATATTATTGTTTACCTGCTGTACACGACTTGGCTACGTTTATTTAGAAATCTGAGGTTGGTTAGGTGATTATTCTATTTCTCTAGGGACCAAGACGAATTTGAAGAGAGACCTTTATACATAAAATAAAGCTGTAAAAACAAATCGAAAGCCGAAGGGAACCTGAGTTGTTAGTAATGTTAGCATTTGGTAGCATTCATGGCTAGCTGAAACCCAGCACACAGTAAGCCACTTGCGCTGGACCTAATGATACTCCCTAATAATCTTGGCTTGACCAAGCTAATCTACCTACACTGACTGTATTGACTCAAATGAATATATTCTGACGTCCAGGTTGTTGTCGACGCGGCCAGGATCTCCTAACTTTAGCTAAGGTAAGTAATCAGTGTTCGGCCAAGAAAGTTAGCATAATGTTTACGGGGAGATGTCAGAAGAAAATAAGACATGTATAGATGTAAGACAACAAGTTTTAGTGATCAATGCTGTTTACCCTATCATGACGAGCATATTGACATGTAATTAAGACAATGAATTACTCGCTACTCTGCATTTGTTACTTAGCTGGTAGCCTTCCTAGGATTGGTTCTGGGCCCAAATCAGATGTGTCGTTGATAACACTGTTAGCTATTCACTGCCGTTTTGACATTTATTAAGATACATCCCTACCTCTCCGTTTATGCCCGCGCTGGACCCGATATTCCCGTTGCCTGTACTCCCAGATGCAAGGAAGCTGACGACTGAGGCAGGTGTTGCTGTTCCCGCACAGCCCAGGGCCGGTGCAGCCCCGGCCTTGCCACTGCTGCTGTTGCAGACAGCACTGCAGCTACTGCCACCGCCCCGCTTGTTCTTCCTGCGTTTAGCCCCCCGTTTAGCATCGGTTGGACTCATTGTCTTCAACAGAAGAAGCGAGACAAGTTGCCGTCCGAACTTGGCAGCGTCTCAAGCGGAATGTCTGGAAAAATCACACGGATATAAAGTCGGGGGAGTGATTAGGAGAGTCCAAAAACGACAGAAACCGAGTCCAAACAAAGTGCAAGCCGACTGCATAGATTCCAATATGGCCTCTGGCCGGATTGCTTCAACCAGACTCAGTTTGCGTCAAGACACAACGTGCGTGCCCCACCCAAGCAGTTGTGGGAAATTGAGTTTATTATTACGAGAAGGAAGTCTGAGGATAAACTATTAAATAAGGAAGAAAATTCCACCAGAAAAATAAAACAGCTTAAATAAGTTTCTCATGTTTTATGTACCGTTTTGGGATTTTTTTATTATTATTATTATTATTTTTTTTACTTTATTAAAAATGGATTTTTACAGCCCTTGCAGTATCAATAACAACAGCCCAAGATGTTACTGAAAAAAAAATGGAAGTTTACAGCCCTTGCAATATCAGTAACACCTTGGACTGTTGTTATTGATATTCCCAAATCAACACAAAAGAGGCAGCAGTGTTTGATGTGTTTATTGATAAATTACACAAATGGCTATTAACGAGATATCTATTTCTGTATTTAAAAAGGTGAGGATTTGTTTTTGGAATGCTAGTCATTTAAATTCATTAAATGCATTTGACATTGTTATATGAGTCACTTGATTATCATTATGATAGCAGCTCTGATTTGTGAAAGTCTTTACATTGATATAAAGGTAATAGGCATACATTTAAATATTAAAATTCCCTTATTGCACAAGCAGAAAGATACAATTAAAATGTAAACAAAAAATGATAAAAAAGTAAAAGTACAAATGTCAAACAAACAACTTTAGCTGTCTGAAATGTAGAGAGTGTTCCAGCATTTCTTGTTGAGGGTGTTGTTAACACTTTCCAGTTTATTGTCAGCATCATGCTATGGGGTTACTTTTCTCTAGATTGAATATGGCAATTTTTTAAGGTGGGTAAAAATATGAATAGCTCCAGACATCAGTTCATTCTAACCCAAAACATTCAGGTCTATGCTGAAATGCTGAAGGTTAGACATGTGTACTATTTTTTCAGCATCACGGTGAGTCCCGGAATAGATTCAAATCAACAAAATAAGGGTTTCACTACAAGATAATCACAGCTCTGAAAAGAACAAACCATAGTCTGGAAGTAAATCTGACTGAAAATCAGAGAGGTCGACTGAATAGGTGTTTGAATACACTGTACATTTTAAGATCCTTTTCGTCATTGTAAATCTCAGCATAGTGGAAAGAGGGGTCTCTGGTTCGTTAGTCTTCATCCAACCCATCAGTTCCTTAGTTTTTACAACATTTCGTCTTCTACAACCACACAGATTTGGCCACTACCGGCCAGCCCTCGACCTCATCACTGTTAAATTCAGCTCCAGCAGTCTACAATATCTGAATGTGCAGGTGGAAGAATGTTGGGCAGCAGATGCACCACAGTCGTACCTAGTACAGTACAGTGGACCACTCTGATGTATAGAGCATTGCAAAAATATGGAAGGCAGCATTTTGTTATGTGAGAACCTCAAACCTCAATGTGCTGTATTATATCAGGATTTTATGTGATAGACAAGAAAGTGTATAATTCTAAAGCAAAACAAAATTGATACATGGTTATAATTTAAAAAAAATGTTTTAGGTATAAATATCTGAAAAGTATGACATATATTAAACTCCATTTCTTAGGATATCCTTGAATAAAATCCAATGTAGCCAACTGTCTTAGCTGTGAAGTGCTTGCCATTGTAGCAATTCCTTGAAATGGTCCCCATAAATGTGATTTAATCTGTTCTGTGAAGGCCTTAGAGCTTTGTTAGAGAACATTAGTCAACAAACAGCAGGACAGCCATCCCAAACATACAGCCACAGCTGCAATGAAAAGTTTAGATATAATCATAATTGTGTTAGAATACCCCAGTTGAAATAAAGATTTGAATGATTTGAAGGATGCCGAAGATTAGAACCCTACTGCTGTTGCTGAGCTTAATCTCCCTGGTTTAGACTGCAATACCTTGACTTCACCATATTTTAGATATTTGAAATAAGGTGCACCTGAGGTTTGTGTTATTTTAGAAGTACAATGCACTTCAATGATCTAGGAGCAACACCGAAGCTACTGTGTGATATGATGTAGCAATACTAGGGAACAGTAGGATACTGTCGTGTTGAGTTATGGTATCTGAAGTTATGTTGTATCAAAAGTTATTTTGTATTACCAGAATGAATGCAATGTCTGTGGCGGTTATTTTCTGTATTTATGATGCCTGCTGTAAACCAATTTCCCTTTGGGATATCAGTGAAGACTGAACTGAACTGAATTCAATCGAATATCTGTGGCAAGGCTTGAAAATTGATGCTTAAAGATGTTCTCCATTCACCCTAATGGAGCTTTAGCATTTTTGCAAAGACGAATCAGCAACAATTTCAAGAAATCCTTAAGTAGATGATAAGCTGGAAGTTATGTAACTGTAAATGATTTAAAGCGTGCTTTAAAAAGTATACAATGAAAACCATGTATTCTTTTTTTTCCAGTTCACAATAAGGTACTAGTTTGTGTTGGTCTTCTAGCGCATAAACTTTAAATAAAATACATTCAAGTTTGAGGTTGAAGCATGACACAATGCAAAAAAAGGAGTATGAATGTTTTTGTGAGGCTGTACAGTACTGCAGTGCTTCTAGAATATTTCAGATACACAGGATAACTATTAGGCAATCAGGTTTAAAATATATTTGCTCCAGGTCAAAGGGTGCCTTAATATTTAATAAAGTCTTTTTTTTAAAACCAGGATATAAATCCTAAAAGTTTGAGCTCCCAAACTGCAAACAGTATATTCCAACAACAGGGGGCGCTCGCATACTGCAAAGCTTTTGTTCTGATAATTATTAGCTGTGGGCCCGTATTGGCATTGGAATCTTTCCGGGGTCTAGACATCACGTCTGGCGTAGCTGTAGAGCGTTAAGAAACACTGATGTCAAGCTGGTAGTATATCTGCAAAGTTTGCACTAACAGTCTGCGCAACAGCTTTCAAGAAAACCTCTGGTTTTGGCGGAGAGGCAGCGCTCAAGGTTTCAGGGAACTGCTACAACGGCTAGCAGTTCGCAGCTAATAGTTAGCCGCATCCGTAGAGAGGTACGTCTCCAAGTTTACAGCATTTGTCATTCCCTTGCGGGGCTTGGTACAATTACCAGTCAAACATATGTGGTAATTTTTAGCTCGCTAAGGTGCTTTAATAGAAGTTTTCCATGAGTTTGTTGTCTGCTATTTAGCTGAATTACCCTAGGCTAGAAACGTCAACGTATCCTATTGAGACGTTCACGTTAATTCAGAAGTGTGGGCATGTGTGTTTTACTCCAGCTCATTTCACACATTAGTTTATTGCATTTAAAATGTGTTATGTCTGGCCAATTTGAGGCGCTTACTTGAGCCATAACAGGATGATTCTGGATTGAAAGAGTGCTATTTATTACTTTTTTTGACGCCTTCGTTGGTCACGTGACTGTGCTGCAACAGGCGGTCCACTCAACCCTTGCCACACTATTGAATCTTTTCGTGGGTGTGAGGTTGTTGCACAGAGGAACAAATAGTATTTGCTACTATTTGTTAATAATTTAAAGGGACAGTATTATCTAAATTGACTTTTTTGAGCTTTACATCATGTTATAATGTTATTCCCTCATTTAAAAACATATCTAGGGTGTTGCCCTGATTCTTTCATGTGTATTTGAGAAATCCTTTAATCTCCTGTGGCAACCATTAAGCTCTGCAAAAAGCTTGTAGGGACCCAGCGCCGCCTTCGGGGTGTAGCTCCTCCCCAAAGCTGCAGTTTCTAAGCTTCTGCCTCACAGAGCCCCACTCCCCATGACTTCCCCACTCAGCTCCTTCAGACTAGCCCTCAGCAATGAGCAAACACCTGGTGGAACTGCGCATCTGCTGCGCTCATGATAGGAGTTATTTCTCAGTGAAATGCTGATTAAAAACTTTGTTAAAGGGTTAGCTGTTGTGATGACTTCCTGAAGGCGGAGTGTTGGAAAGAACAGGACTTTCTTAAAGAGACAGAGGCCCAGTTTCAAGGCATTAAATTACAAAGTCAAATTTATTTTAACTCATATTTGATACATATAGCATTTTTGCAACAACTGAAGGTAACATAGTTACTTGATTGTGCTATAAAATGATTCTATGTGCCTGGAAAACACATAATACAGCCCCTTTAAATATAGAGGATGATGGGCTGCTTAAATATACCTGTGTGTGCAAATGTTTTCAGAAAATATTCAAAAGGGAGTGTGTGTTTTACAGATGCAAATACTTGTGCTGAGTTTACAGATTTATTCCAGTGGGGGAAAAAAAATACTTGTTGAAAAGCATGAGCTGTAAGAATTTGTACATCACTCTGCTGATTGTACAGATTTGAAGTTAAGGCAGATGATTGGCGTTGGCATCGATCTGATCACTGTAGAAGAGGCTCTTGCTGGAACAGCAGCTAATTGCTGTCCTAATTATTTTGCTAAGAGCAGTTTGTGTCGCTTTGAGCTTAGCACTTAAAGCCAAATTTAACCACATGTGGACATAGAAGCAGAGTTAGGAAGAGAAGTCTGCATGCTGTTTATGGTAGATCTAGCCAGCAACAGGTTAATGAAGCCTATTTTACATATTTCTGAGAATCTATTGGAGCAAGAAATAACTTGAAGCCAAAGTAGTAGCCAGTATTGCAGAAAGAGACTTCTGAATCAGCTTTGTTCCCAACGCCAGTAAATATCCTATATTTAAACAGGCTTTCAAAACCAGTTCACACAGAGATTTTTACAGCACTTTGAGCAAATTTCACGCTGTATATGTAGCGCTGGCATTCTTTCTTTTGTTTGACAGCGATACAGGGATATTTCTGCATGCTGACTGGCTTGAATTAGGAACATGAGTATATCTACCGGGGTGCACCGATAAATCGGCTGGCTGATGAAATGTCTTAAGTTTGGGAAATCGGCGATCGGCCGATACTTGCATGAGAAACCGATCTTATCAGCCAATCTGATGTATCTCTGCAGTAGTCTGAAAATCAGCCAGTCCCCTTTTGCTCTGCTGTGAGAGAGGGCTGACTGACAGACCTGCCCACCAGCTCACATCTGCACATGTGTGGTTAACAATAGTCACCCCATTTCTGCCAACTTAGCAACTTTTTCACAATATTCAGCAAATTTTCAGACAAAAAATAAATTAGAATCAGCAGGTCAGGCTTTTTAAAGATCGGTAACCAGCCAAAAGAATGCAGTCGATGCAACCCTAATATCTAGTCGACATACAGCCTCAGCTACTCTTTTTTGGCTGTATTTTTTTGGTGGTGGACCAAAGGTTTGCATAACATAGCTTTTGGGTTCCATCATCAGTATCTTTCATGGTTTAGATACGTCTCTGCTTCATCACACCTGATTCAAATGATTGTGTTTCCTCCTCAGCACGTCATCAAGTCCTGCAGAAGCCTGATAATCACCCCTTCATTAAGCTATGTGTGTGACAGCAGGGCTCCTGAATACCAGGGTAGTAGAGTAGAGCTGTGCTTCTCTGCAGCTCCTCCAGAGTTATTGTCGCCTCCTGGTTGCTTCTACAAGTCATGCTCGTGTTGCTCGACCTATTGGTTTAGGTGAACTAATTACATGACTTCTGAAGACAACTGGTTTCACTTGATTTATTTCAGGGTATCAGAGTAAAGGGGCTAAATAGAATTTTTTTTTTTTTTTTTCAGATTTTTATGTATAAATATTTAAAAACAAAGTGTCATTTTTGTTTCACTTTCTGTGGTTGTAACACAAATGTGGAAACATTGTAGGGGTCTGAATACTTTGTAAAAACATTACTAACTTCTGTAACAACTAACATATGCAGCACCAACTTTGTCGGACGTTTTCATCCTGTCCTGTGTGTCTTGTTTCAGGTATGTCTGAAGTTAGTCTTGAGGCTGTGTCGGGGAAGACCTCAGCCGAGGACCCTCAGAAGGATTGTGAGGAGGCTGATAAAACAGAGGAGAGTTTGAGTGAGGATGTGACTCCAGAGATAGTACCCAGTAGCGGAGAAGGAGAGAACAAAGCTGATGTACTATATGAGATCAATATTAACAGTGATGAAGACAACACAGAGTCCTGCAGTAAGGATGTTCAGGCGAAGGATGAGGGTGCTCGGTTGGGAAATGTGGTGTCCAGCAGGGTAGGCAGCGAGGCTAAACCCCAGGGTAAATCGACTGAAACACCACAGGGAAACGGAGATTCTGAAACAAAGGTGACATTTACCTTCATTTTTGAAAATCAAGCGTTTCTGGCACTTCCTCTCTGCGCTCCTGCCTGTCGCATTTTATTTCTTAATTTGCAGTGATGGTGGCGGTCTCTTCCTATTAAAATCATTTATTGAGTTAAACTCGATTGTGCTTGTTCTTTTTTTTTTTTTTTTTTTTTTAAGAAATGCTTTGATAGGGAACTTGTGTTACATATTCTGTCTTTGCATTAGTTTGAAGTTATGCCTTTGATTTAAGATGCTTTGCTGGAGCGTTTGGGAACAAACCTGCTGATGTTGGTTGTGGGCTTGGTGGCGTTCTTCTCAACTCGCAGTCTGTTGATCAGTGATGCGCTTCATGCATTTCTGCATAGCAGATCAAGTCTGCAGATTTTCTCTCTGGCTTGTTGGAAACTGATTGCTGATATTTAACTCTATTTATGCATTTCATTGTGTTGCAAAGTGTTATACTTTAACTGTCTCAGCTTGCAGTAAGTAATTACCTCTTCACAGGTTTTTACAGTGAATATTTGAAATCCTTGTAGTTTTGTCACAGTGCCATGTTTCTTGTTTTTCTGGTAACTCTTCAGACTTGGTTGACGTTGTTTCAGGGTTGGTTTGCTCATTGCATTGACAGTTCCTAGAGTTGCACCAATAAAGCTCTTTTACTGGCAGATACAGATTTATTTTTAAAATTTGTGGGGTTTTTTGACCTGCAAGATTAGATTTTAATCAACAAATTAAGGATTAAAAATGTGTTGCAGGTTCTTTGGTAGAGGAAGTGGTTTTTAATCCTTTAATAATAAAAACACATATATCCCTAACACTTATTTCCATTTTAGTTATTACATTCAAAAGTCTTAAAAAATGCTGGCCACAGTCATCTTCTTGAATCTAGACATAAACGTAAAACCCAATTTAAAAAAAAAAAAAATCTCTCTCGATAGATAGATAGATAGCTTGCTCACAAAATTAAAGGGAACACTAAAATAACACATCCTAGATCTCAATTAATTAAATAATCTCATTGAAAAACTTTATTATTAACACAGTGGAGTTAATTGGGAAGAAAATAACACAAAAATAATCAATGTAAATCA
The DNA here is from genome assembly GCA_014839685.1 of Anableps anableps. Classification (NCBI taxonomy): domain Eukaryota; kingdom Metazoa; phylum Chordata; class Actinopteri; order Cyprinodontiformes; family Anablepidae; genus Anableps; species Anableps anableps. The sequence continues at coordinate 2,693,887 of CM026065.1, forward strand.
AAATTACTACAACATGGAGATCTGGATTTGGATTCCTGCTCAATATGAACATGGAAAATAACATGACAGGCTGATTCAGCGTCAGTGAATTTTCCTCAAGACAAGTCTAAATGAGGCTCAGTAGTGCATGTGGCCTCCATGTGCCTGTATAACCTCCCGACAACGCCTGGGCATGCTCCTGATGAGATGGCGGATGTTCTCCTGAGGGATCTCTTCCCAGACCTGGATTAGAGCATCAGTTAGCTCCTGAACAGTCTGTGATGCGATGTGGCGTTGGTGGACTGACCGAAACATGATGTCCCAGATGTGTTCAGTTGGATTCAGGTCTGGGGAACGGACAGACCAGTTCATAACATCAATGCCCTCATCATGCAGGAAGTGCTGACACACTTCAGCCACATGAGGCCGAGCACTGTCCTGCATAAGAAGGAACCCAGGGTCCACTGCGCCAGCATATGGTCTCACAATGGGTCTGAGGATCTCATCCTGGTCCCTTATGGCAGTCAAGGCACCTCTGGCTCGCACATGGAGGGCTGTGCGGCCATCCAAAGAAATGCCTCCCCACACCATGACTGACCGGTTTGGTCATCCTCCAAACCGGTCTTGTTGGAGGATGCTGCAGGCAGCATAACATTCTCCACGGTGTCTCCAGACTCTGTCACGTCAGTCACATGTGCTCAGTGTGAATCTGCTTTCATCCATGAAGAGCACTGGGTGCCAATGGCGAATCTGCCAATTTTGGTGTTCCCTAGCAAACGCCAGTCATCCTGCACAGTGTTGGGCTGTGAGCACAGGCCCTATATGTGGACGTCGGGCCCTCATACCACCTTCATGGAATCTGTTTCTGACAGTTTGAGTAGAAACATGCACATTAGTCGCTTCGTGCATAGCCCACAAAGGTGTGATCCCAAGGGATATTATTTTGGAAGCTTTTAGTTCTGATGCATTTATTAAACAAGAAGAAGAAGAAAAAAAAATCCCCCTTTTCAGTATCTGCGCTGCCCTTCACTGATCATGGGTGATCGTCACTGATCATGGGACAGTCTACAGATTTTCTTTTTGTTTGTTTGCTTCTATCCTGTTGTTCCAGTCCAACATCATGCGGCACATTCTGTAATCAAAAGGCAATATATGAGCATTTCCTTATAGCCGACGTAGCAAGCTGGACAATGGGAATGTTGTTTTTTACCATTCACTCCCACACTGTTCTGACTCATCTCCACTGGGAGATTCACAAACTATACCTTGTCTCTTTCCACGGCTGAGTTGTTTCAAGCCACTTAACCATTGTGTAAGTGCTCCAGCAGGTTGAACTGTTGAGCAAGCTGTCTTGCACAGTGTGTTTGACTCTGAGGCGTCATAATTGGTTGATGTTCGAGTCCCATCCACCTCAGGATTGCCATGTTAGTCCAAAGGACTAACATGAAGGTGCATGGATAGTTTTGGTGCATCTCTAATGAAAAAATAAAGTTTATTAGCTATTTTACAAAACTTTTGTTACCTTTGTTTCTTTTTGCTTCCTTGTTGACTGATAAACTTGTTAATGCCACTGAATCAGATATGAGTGGACCATCAGACATGAACCAGTCTCACCTACAGTATGTAGTTAGACGGGTAGAGCCAGGCATGTCTGTGATGCTATTTGCATGCAGGTGTCCTGTGGCCTTTAAGTATTTATGGGTCTGTCACATAATACAACGGTCAAAGTACTTTGGTACATGTGCTGAAATGAACTCCTTGTTTACTACTTTCCTTTTTTAATGTACATTTTAAAATTGTGACTCTAGCAATAATTATGTTGTTGTAACAAAGAAAAGTGTTTGGATGGATCACAAACATACCAAAAATTCCACTCAAATATTAATCAAATTTTATGTTGACATTATTTGATAGAAAATCATAAAATTCACTCCACATATCCAAAACCATATGTGACCACATGCAGGGTTGGGTAAAGGTCATATAGGGCTGCTGTGACGTGTCAACAAACGATGATGCCATTGACAATAGTTTCAGTCAATACATAAAGAAGTTGACATGAATTTTTGTTTTGTCAATTTTTTTATTTATTTATTTATTTTTTTTAAACAAAACTTGAAACTGTTTACATGAGAGGGGGGGCTGGTTGCATTTTGCACCAGTACATGTGTGTATGGGCTCTACATACAGCAACCACGTTCCTCTCCGCTGATTGGTTGGTTCCATCTGAGCTTCAGTCTCAAAATGAAGAAAATATTATTTTTGCAGTATATTAATTCATTTTCAATGCTTACATTTTAAAAATAAAATGTAAACAAAAATGTGCACTTTGAGGGGAATTTTAAGTGTTGCATGTCAACTTTAGCATGACATAAATAAAATAAAGCTTTTATGTATGTGTTTAGAAATAAAAAAGCTGGCTATTCAGAATGCCAAATCTGGTGAGATTGAGCTGCAAATAGAAAATAAACTCCAAGGGAAAAAATGTTTGTGCTACTCTCCTACTTATAAATAAGCCATACAGTCAGTAAATACATTCTAAGTTTGTCTAGTTTAAATATGATTTATTTAGATATTGATATTATCTTTACTAATAAAAGTTATTAAAACCCGATGAATTAAAATTGATTTGGTTGACTGCACACAGTGTTAATCATTCCAACTTGGGTCTAAATGTTTCCATAAGCACTAACAGGTGTCTGACCTCAGTTTATTGTGCAAGTAAAAAAATCTGGTTTACAGTGGCTCCTCAGTCGCCGCTGGGCGTCGTCTCTTCAGCTGCTCATGCATGGCACTCATGTTGCACAAAACTTTGGATCGCCCAAATAATCCAAAGTACTTTAACAGCTTTTAATACCACCTCATGTGCCGATGAAAATTATAAGAAAAGCTCAAATTCATAAAAATGTCAATTAAAAATATTGATGTCAACAGATTATTACAGTGGAGATCGATAAGGCGGCCTGGTGGCAGCAGCCCTACATGAATTATTTAGCCGTTCATACAGTTAGCTCCAGCAAAGGCAGAAATGCTCCCAATATTAATTAATCAGATCAGATTTTTTTTCATCCTGTACTGTTGATCACTTTTTATTTCATTCATTTACATTATGGTCTGTGTTTTCTTTACAGTCTTTAGGGCTGGAACTAATGACTATTTTAGTAGTCAATTGGTCTGATGATGAATCAATTAATCGGATAAGAAAATTGGCACATTCTGCAGATTTTTCATTTCAACACTTAAGCCTTTTTTTTTTTTATAGAATCTTACAAATACATTAAAAGATGCAAATGAATAAGTCAGTTCCTTTTTTGAATAAGAAAATAAACATTTTATTGCCTAAAATTCAACAATATATCACACTATTTTTGTGAACACTTGATCATTTGTAGCAAAGGATGCACCTGCAGCTAAAAAAAAAACCCTTCTAACATCAACATGTGAAAAGCTCAGCTCTTTCTGCTCAACTTAACGTCAACACAGTGTATGACTGATCTATTGATTGATTAACTGGATTAACTAATTAATGATTGGAGAGCAAGAGGTGCTTCATGACATTTTGTTTATTTTACAGAATTTGAACCAGGTGAAGCTGCAACTATGCCATGTGAGGTGGTTCTGGGTAGAACATATTTACAAAGGTTTTTTTTTCTCTCTTAAATGTAAAATGTGTATATTTTTGTACTGTTTTGGCTTAATTACTGCTCAGTTCTTTCAGCAAATGGCCTTTTTTGAGTCTGTATCCTTTAGCTAACAATTACACGATGAATAAAATAGTTGAGAAATATTTCAATTATCGATTCTTCACGATTAATCTGATTACTCATTTCAGCCCGAATACTCTTTAACATTTTGTTTTGGTTGTCCATCAAGTCATTTGTCAAATAAATTCTAATAAGTTTTTGTTGGTAGTGCGATTACATTTTTTAAAAAAAGGGGGTTATATAAAAGCAGTGTTTTAGCAAAATTTTAGCGGGTTATATTTATTTGCAGTATTTTAATAATATAACTCAATGAACAAAACTACATTTTGCCTTCAAAATGAAGCCAGTCAGTCTACAAGACCAGGATCCTGTAACCCAATGATCTGATAACTATTTGCATTATTTACACACTGCTTACACACTGAGGTTTGTAGGTAAAGGATCTTTTTCACAGTTGCAAATTCCCATTTAGTGACAGTCAAAGCGACTACAAAAGAAATCCTTTTGTAGCCTTTTGATGCTGCAGCTTTTCATGGTAAAACCTCATGAAGTCATGCAGATTAGGTCAGTGTCCGCGTTTCCAGGTCCACAGTGATTAGGTTGTAAAATTAAACTGGGTAGAACACGGCTCTGTCTTCAGTCTATGACGCATGTATGTAAAGCGTATGTAGCCACACCCTGCACCTCTTCAAGGAGTCAACTCGCAGATGTTTAAGTAAGCCGTCCAGAGCGGCGCTTCATCATAAACTTTTTATTCTACTCTC